>JAPDVR010000004.1:33493791-34093791 GCA_026230005.1 Gila orcuttii
GAGAGAGAGAGAGAGAGAGAGAATTAAAAACAAACAAAATGGATCATAAATTCAATATATCTGTCCCTTACTTGCTTATTGGAGCAGAGAGAAGTATCCTCGACTGAACAGAGCTGCTCACATTACATGATCTGTTAAAAATAAAAACTGGGGGAAAAAATATGATTGGTTACAATTTGAAAGATAAAATGTATGTAACAGTTGAGAGTGCACTGACAGGCTGTGTAGTTGGATGGTTGAACTCCAGACAATCAATCACATTTTTTACACTTTCTTTACCTCTAGAAAAAGTGGATTGTATTCTTAGACACCATTTATATTTCAATCTTTTATCCTAAATTTATCGTTACCTGACTGCTAATATTCCACCTAAATAAGTCTGATAAGTTGACTGTTGAGTATATCAGCCAATATGTGGCAACTTTATGTTTAGATATCATATTATATCATATCATATTTATTTCTAAAGCACATTTAAAAACAACACGAGTTGACCAAAATGCTTTACAGACCCAACTGTACAAAGCAATTAGACAAATACACATAAAAAAAACAACAACAAAAAAAACACATATAACTAAGAACAGTTAAAAGCAGCCGAGAAGAGATAGGTCTTTAACCTAGACTTAAAACACTCGATGGAATCACAGGATCTAATGTGTAAAGGAAGAGTATTCCAAAGACGCGGTGCTGCTACCTCAAAAGCACGATCTCCCTTGGTTTTTAACCGAGCTCTTGGTACATTTAAAGTAAAACTTTGCGAAGATCTAAGTGGTCTAGCCGCAACATGCTGCTGTAACAAACTCTAAATATATACAGGGGCGAGCCCATGTAGACCTTTAAAAACCATTAAAAGGAACTTGAATTGCACTCTATTCTCGACGGGAAGCCAATGCAGAGAAGCCAACACCGGAGAGATGCTGGACCATTTCCTAGTGCCAGTCAACAATCTTGCCGCAGCATTCTGCACCAGTTGCAGCCGTGAAAGGAGCTTTTTAGGCAGCCCCAAATACAGAGAATTACAGTAATCTAATCTGGACGTGATGAATGCATGAATCACAGTTTCCATATCTTTGGAAGACAGGACGTCTTTTAATTTGGCAATGCCCCTCAACTGAAAAAAGCTTCCCTTGACCACCGCATTTACTTGTTTATCAAATTTCATTTCAGAATCAAAAATCACTCCAAGGTTCCTCACTTGAGTGTTAACATTCGATGCCAAAGGGCCCAAGTCAAGAGCAATCTGATTTACTGACTTTGGAGGACCAAGAATCAGCACTTCGAACTTAGATTCGTTCAACTGAAGAAAATTTGATGCCATCCACAACTTTATTTCGTTAAGACAATCAATCAAAGCTGACCATTTTGAGATGTCATTCAATTTCAGAGGGAGATACAACTGGGTGTCATCTGCATAACAATGGTATGCAACACCATACCTTTGACAGATTAATCCCAGAGGGAGCATATATAAGGAAAATAAGACAGGGCCAAGACACGAGCCCTGAGGGACCCCAGAGGTGATGAGACGAGTGGAGGAAATAGAATTCCCTATTTCCACCGCAAAGGTCCTCCCCTGTAAATACGATGTAAACCAACTTAAAGCAATCCCCCTAATGCCCACCCACAATTTCAGACGCTCAAGGAGAATCCAGCACAGCACACTCAGATCCAGCAACACTAAGGCAGCACAATTCCCAGAATCTACTGACCAAAGCAGATCATTGGTCACCTTAAGAAGGGCAGTTTCGGTGCTATGTTGAGGTCTAAATCCCGACTGGAATGTGTCAAAAATATTGTTGTTATTTAAAAAAGTAGAAAGTTGGTTTAAAACCACCTTCTCCAGTATTTTAGCTAAAAATGGCACTTTAGAAATAGGTCTATAATTGTTCAACGTTTCCGGGTCTGAACTAGTTTTTTTTAAAAGAGGCTGTACACGAGCCTCCTTAAAATATGATGGCACTTGGCCCTCTACAAGACTCAGATTCACCACAGCTGATATTGTAGGACCCACCGCGTCCCAGACCTGAATTAGCAAGCGAGTTGGGATGATATCAAGAGAACAATAAGCTGGCTTGAGATGTTTTGCTATTTCAAACAGGTCTGAAATGGTTACCGGCTCAAATACACTTAACTGGCCAAAGGTAAGAGAGTCAGGAGGAAGATAAACCTGGCTCTGGGCCTGGGTCAAGCTAGAGATTCTAGCTCTAATAGCAGCGATTTTATCTGTAAAAAACTGCAGAAAACTTTCACAAGCTCTCTCAGATTTAACAAAGACCGTGGGGCATACAGGATGTAGAACTGTATTAATTACACGAAATAATATTTTAGGATTATGTTGATTCTTTGCAATTAAATGGGAAAAATGCTGAGCCTTAGCCGCTTTGACAAACTGCTGATAGGACACCATACACTCTCTGAGCATCTCATACGAGACCTGCAGTCTATCCTTCTTCCATCTCCTCTCTGCCTGCCTCCATTTTTGTCTAAGCAGCCGACTGTCAACATTGAGCCAGGGCTGAGCTACAGTTTTTGATTTCACCTGTTTCCAGGGTGCAATACTATCCAAAATATGATTACAACCCATATTGAAATCAGATACCAGCTCCTCTATACCCTGAGTAGATGGATTATTCTTAATAACTGGCATAAGGGCATTATACTGGTCAGAAAACTTAGAGGCAGACGCTGCATTTATAGCCCGTACTCGACGGCCAACTGGCACAGGAAAAACAAAAGTGACATTGAACATAATAACAAAATGATCTGAGAGCCCCATGTTCTCAATAGTCAGCTCACCCACCGGTACACCCCGGGTCAAGACCAAATCAAGAGTATGACCGTGCTTATGTGTAGCACCATCGACAGACTGCATCAAGTTAAAAGAATCCAACAGTAACAGAAAATCTTGTACTAAAGGCTTCTCGGGGCAACAAATATGAATATTAAAATCACCTAATATAATAAGGCTGTCACAACGAGTAATCATAGAAGATAGGAACTCTGAAAATTCCCCAATAAAGTCCTTGTTGTAATTAGGAGGTCTGTATATTAATGCAGAGATAACTGGCCTAATCAGGACCACTATAAAAACTTGAACCTCAAAGCTAGCAAACTTGTCCACTGTTAGCAGCCTACATTTAAAACAATTCTTAAAAATTGTCGCAGTCCCCCCGCCCCGCCCCCAGGCCTTGGAGAGTTAAAACAATTGTAGTCCCTAGGTAAGCTTCAGCGAGGGAGTCCCGATTGTAATCGCTCAGCCAAGTTTCAGTCATTAAAAAAAGTCAAAATCTCGTGAAGAGATAAAATCGTTAATTAGAAATGTTTTATTACTAATAGATCTTGCATTGAAAAGGGCCATTTTCACAATAGTATCGGCCGACCCTCTTCGTTTCTGTAACGACGGCACATACTCCAAACAGCGAAGATTATCCAAATTAGCCCCCCTCTTTTTCACACGCCGTTGCGAGACTTTGATCGAGGATGACAGCTCACAGTTTTGAGGAACAACCATAACCAGATAAGAGAACCTTGCATCCATAGATATAAATATATATAATATATATATATTGATATATAAATATCAATAGATATTTAACAAAGTTTGAAATAAAGCATAAAAACATACATTTTAAAATATATTTTTTTAAATGTTAAAAAAAGAAAGAAAAAGAAATGGGTCACAGATTTAACTTTTGCACATTTTAATGCAAACCACTGAACAGTTGGCAGGCAAAGCAGTAGAACTTGTTAATGTTTTAAAGTTTAAACCACACTCACTGGCCTGATTACTCATAAAGAAACCAGAACATGTTTATTTTCCATTTAGCCTTCTAGTAAAATATAAAAGAGAAAATGAATGCTGTGGTTAATGGAATCAAAACCTTGTTGCTTTTCAAAGGCATTCTTTAATTCTGTTACACAAAAGTATCAGTTTTACTTTAGGGTGTTGTAACGAACGAAACTGTGTATTTACATGCATCACATTATTGTGCGGTGGTCCCTTTAAGAGACTGATCACGTCACTTATGACGTGCGCTATGCATTATGACGTTGTTGAGTAAAACTCCTCACAATCCAAGTAGCTATAGGCCGATAGCCTTAACTTCTCAGGTGGGAAAGACTATGGAGAAAATGGTAAATGATAGGTTGAATTACTGGGTGGAGTCTAAGGGGCTACTGTATAGCTACCAGAGTGGTTTTAGAAGAGGTAGAGGTACAATGGACCCTGTAGTATGCTTGGAAGATGTTATAAGGAGAGCTCAAGTAAATAAAGAATCAGTGGTGGCAGTATTCTTTGATATTGAAAAAGCGTATGACATGATGTGGACGAATGGTCTGTTAATCAGGTTGCAGTAAATGGGGATTGGGGGCAGAATGCTCCAGTGGATAAAAGCTTTTTTGTCTGAAAGAAGTTTAAGGGTTAAAATAAATGGGGAATTAAGTGCTGAATATATAGCTGAGAATGGTACTCCTCAGGGGAGTATTGTTAGTCCTATATTTTTTTATATAATGATAGATAAGATCTTTAAAAATGTGCAGGGGCATGATGGAGTAGCTTTGTTTGCTGATGATGAAACCCATGTGGAAGAAAGGGAGGAATTTGGACTTCATAGTAAAGAAAATGCAGAATGCAGTAAATGAAGTCCAGAAATGGGCAGTACAGTGGGGATTTAGGATTTCAGTAGAGAAAACAAAAGTTATTTTCTAGGGGGAGCATAAGACCTGAATTTAAAATTCACCTGTCAGGTAGAGAGCTGGAAAGAGTAGAGTTTTTTAAGTACTTGGGAGTATGGTTTGATAAGAAGTTGACATGGGCCTTTCATATCCAGAAGATGGTGGATAAGTGTAAGTGTTACGCCCCTGAAAAAGGGGAGAAATAATCACGAGAGTGATACGGTTAGGTTTCCTCACTGAAAACTTTAGTGTTATGAGGAAAAAAACGCGATTTCCCCGGCAGCTTGGGTGGAGACAAAAACAATCGATCACAGGCTCATAGATTAAGATCACTTTGTCGATCACAGATTAACACTTTTACCCTTAAATTAGGCACTACAAAATAAAGTAATCAATGTAACGTTTACACATTCTTATAATTTTTACCCTTTGTAACACAAAACAGATTTAAACTTTTTAACACAATTATATGAATTGTATCAATCCCTATTAACTAATACTTACTAAAACCTTTTAGCTTATAACAGTATAATAAGTATTTCCTTTAACCTGTCACACTCTCCCCGACAAATTTAATGTCGTCCCGACATTACCACATTGTCATCTTAAACACGCTCTTATGCACTGGACCTAGAAAATCTTCTTCTGAAAGCCAGTACTTGAGCAGAGGTCAAATGTCACACAGTTCAAATGGAGCCAACACATTATATTCACAGTCCATATCTGTTGACCCGCTGTATAAACAGTCCATAACCAGTCTTTTCTCATACTCTAGATCAACAGTCCATCAGTTTCAATGATCTGTATGCATAGTCTGCAAATTGTCTCTTGCAACAGTCTGTGAAATCAGTCAAACATGTCAACTCTGTAGCCTTATGTTTGCTGAAGTCCATACATGTAGGGCGGCTGAAGGTAATATCGCTGTAGTGATGGCAGCAATGGAACCTCTCCTGGTGCAGGGTAAACAGGGTATACCGCTCCTCAGGTACTGTTGGAGATGTGGGGACCTGTAGTGGCTCATGATGAAGGTCATATTCATCCCCGCTGTCCTCATCAGAGTCTAGAGACTGTGATGCAGGCTGATGTCTCCTTTTTTTCTTACTTTTGTCATCTTTAGTCATTTCTGGTTGTGTCTCAAAAGGTAAGTGGTCACAGGACAGGGTCACGGGACCCTGGAGCGTCCCCTACACTTTTCTGGTCTCACTTCATAAATCGGCAGATCTGAACCCATTTGTCTCACTACTGTGTGAATTGTATCTTCCCAATAGTTACGGAGTTTACCTGGTCCTCCTCTTGGTGTCAAGTTTTTAATCAGAACTCGCTTGCCAGGCTGTAGCACTGAACTCCTTACTTTAGTGTCATAATACTTCTTACTTCTTTCAGCAGCTTTCTGAGCATTTTCATTTGCAATGGCGTATGCTTCCTCCATCCCTTGTTTCCATTTCTCCACGTAGTCTCGCTGGTTACTGGAACCTGCCTTTGAGCACAATCCAAAGAGCATATCAACTGGAAGCCTGGGGGATCTCCCAAACAGAAGATAAAATGGTGAATAGCCTGTCACTTCGCAACGGGTGCAGTTATAGGCATAAACTAGTTTGTTCAGAGACTCCTTCCAATTTGACTTTTGTGTCTCAGTTAATGTCTTTAGCATTTGCAACAACGTTCTGTTCATACGTTCCACTTGACCATTACCCATCGGGTGGTAGGGTGTTGTTCTGGACCCCGCCATGCCACTGAGTTTCTTTAACTGATGGAACAACTGATTTTCGAATTCTCCCCCTTGGTCATGGTGGATGCGGGAGGGGAACCCAAACTTCAGGGCAAAGTCATTAAAGATGAGATTTGCAGCAATTTTTCCTGCCTTTGATGTGGTGGCGTAGGCTTGAGTGAAATGTGTAAAATGATCAACAATAACGAGGATGTACTCGTATCCCCCTTTGCATCTGTCAAGATGGAGGAAATCTATTCATACCAGTTCAAATGGCTGTGTTGTCACAATGTTTGTCAGAGGAGCTCTTATTTCATGGCCTGGCTTTTTCTGCTTGACACAGCTAGAAGTTTAGTCACATAGTGCTCAATGTCAGATTGCATATATGGCCAGAAGAAGCGGTCACGTACTAGTGATACAGTGCGGTCAGTACCTTGGTGTCCCATGTTATTGTGCAACACTTCCATCACTTTACCTTTGTACTTCTCTGGTAGAACTAACTGCTTGCGGGCTGTAGTTATTCTGTACAGAACGCCATCACTGTCTATTGTCAATTTGTCCCATTCTCTGAATAGGCATTTTGTCTTTGGGCTTGATTCCTTTTGCTCTTTAACTGGCGGTTTGGAGCCAGACAGTTTGAAATCGAGCACAGGACGGATGACCGGATCAGATTCTTGTGCTTCTCTTAGCTCATATTTTGGGATCGAGCTGATTGATGCAGCGGTTGTCTCACCTTCAACTGATACTGACATAGATGCAGCCGAAAGTGACCAAGTTGTAACAGACTCTTTCTGTACCTCAACTGCTTGTATCGTGGCGGCAATAGTGTCTGGTGGAAGCTCTTCAGAACATTCTCTCATCAGTGACTCTACATCCAGTGGCATCCTTGACAAAGCATCTGCATCACTGTTCTCTCTACCTGGCCTGTACTTTATTGTGAAGTGGAAGTCAGCCAGTTCTGCGACCCACCTGGAAGTAGTTGCGTTCAGTTTTGCAGTAGACAGAATGTAGCTGAGCGGGTTGTTATCTCTGTACAAAGTGAATGTCGGAGCATAGTATAAATAATCACAGAACTTATCAGAGATTGCCCATTTTAGAGCTAGGAATTCTAGCTTGCCAGAGTGGTAATGATAGTTCTTTTCAGCTGCTGTTAAGGTTTGAGAGCCATAAGCAATGACCTTAAGCTTCCCATCTTGCTTTTGATAAAGAACTGCTCCCAAGCCTTGGTGTGATGCATCAGTGTGTACAACAAATGGCTGAGTGAAGTCAGGGAAACCTAAGACTGGTGGGTGGAGCAAACAGTCAATCAGCTGTTCAAGTGCCTGTTGGTGCTGGTCAGTCCACAGGATTGGCTTGTTTGAGGGCACCACATGACTTACTTTCTTCGTTGTTGTTTTCCGTGGGTGGTCAGGAACTTTCTCTGAATCTGCTTTCAGGAGGTCATACAGACAGCTGGCCTTCCTAGAAAAGTCTTTGATGTACTGTCTGTAGTAAGTGAGTAAACCAAGCATTTTTATGAGCTGGCCCACAGTCTCTGGTCTGATTTCTTTCAATGCTCTTACTGCTTCAAAATCGGCTGGGTCAACTCTGCTGCCCTCTGCAGACACTATTCTTCCCAAATAACGGACCTGGGGTGTAAAGAGATCACACTTACTTGGCTTTAGTTTGATGCCATACTCTCTGAGGCGCTGCAAAACTTTACGCACATCATTCACATGGCTGTCGAAAGTTTTACTGAAAACTAGTGTGTCGTCTAGATAAGGAATGCAGATGTTATCCCGGAGCCCTTCCAAACATTCCTCCATACAACGCTGAAAATCGGCAGGAGCAATCATTAGGCCGAATGGCATGCGTATCCACTCATAGAGTCCCCACGGGGTCACAAATGCTGTCATTGGTCTGCTTTATTCAGAGATGAACCCCTGGTGATACGCTTTTCCCTGATCTAAAAGGGAGAACCAGGAGTTACCACCTAAACTGTCCAGGATGTCTTGGACCCGAGGGATGGGCTGGCGGTCGGGATGTGTCTTTCTGTTCAGGTCTCTGTAATCTATACACAACCGGAGGGTCCCGTCCTTCTTCCTAACGCACACCACAGGTGAAGAGTATGAAGAATTTGACTTTTTAACCCAGCCCTGGGCTATGAGGTCATGAAGGTAACCTTTCATCTCCTGATACAGTGGCCTGGGTACAGACATGTATGTGCGACTGACCGGTTCAGAGTCCTTTACAGAAATAGTCATTTTCAATCGTTCAATACAGCCAATGTCATTGTCTGATCTGGAGAAAGAGTGACACTTTTTTGCATGCGTTCATGGAACTTGAGTAACTTATTTGTGCACAAACCGATAGCAAAACCTATTCGTTTTTTGTATCTGAACTGTATTTGTGAGCACGGAAGAAACGATAAACTTGTTGGAACAGTTTTCATGGATTTTTTTTCTCTCTCTTTCTTTTGTCCTTCATCGTGAACTGAACTTGACTGTGTGAACTGGGCGATTTCTCACTTTTTGGACTAATTTCCATAGTCAAGTGACTTTGAGAACATTCTATTAGATTTGAAGCAACGTGTACCCTTGCTTTGAGAATTTAAGAGATTTTAAGTGTTTTTAATGTTCGTTTACTAATTACAGACCGTGGGGACTCTGCTATTCTTGTGCTTTAGACCTTACTGTTGCTTTCGACACAATTGATCACGCCCTTCTCATCTCTCGCCTAGAGCACTGTGTAGGCATCCGAGACACTGCCCTGCAGTGGTTCAGATCGTATTTATCTGACCGATGTTTTTCTGTAACACTTGGTAACTCTACATAATCTACCGCCCCCCTTCTCTGTGGAGTTCCTCAAGGCTCAGTTATTAGACCACTGCTGTTCTCCTTGTACCTTCTTCCTCTTGGAAACATTTTTAAAAAAACATGGTATTCCTACCATTTTTATGCAGATGATTCGCAAATTTATTTACCCCTGAGAAAAAATGCAAATAGTTCCCTGACTCCTTTACTTGAATGTCTCAAGGATATTAAAGCCTGGATGTCTTTTAATTTTTTTAATTTAAACAAAGAAAAAACTGAGGTCATTGTGTTTGGACCCAGCCGGGTTTGTGATTCCACTCCCGTAAACCTTGGTTCCTTGCAGCAATACGTAAAGCCAGTAGTCACCAATTTAGGCATCAAAATTGACAATGATCTTAAACTTGACAAGCAGATAAACATGGTGGTTAAATCCAGTTTTATCATTTGAGGCTTTTATCTAAAATTAAACCTGTTTTATCTTTTGATCTTTTTGAGCACGTGATTCATGCTTTTATCTCGACCCGTTTGGACTACTGTAATGCACTTTACATTGGCGTGAACCAAACCTCCCTTTCACGCCTACAGTTAGTCCAAACCAGTTTCGTCTTTTAACAATTTAGAATACATTTTAAGAGTTTAATGTTTGTTTTTAAGTCATTTAATGGGTTGGCACCTCAGTACATCTCTGAGCTTCTGCACACTTACATCAGTCAAGGTCACTGAGGTCTGGTGATCAGCTGCGGCTGAACGTGCCCAGGACCAGGCTGAAGACCAGAGGCGACCGCTCTTTTTCAGTAATTGCCCCCAAACTGTGCAATGACTTACCCCCACACATTAAAGTTGCGTCCACCCTCCACACCTTTAAAGCGCATTTGAAAACATATTTTTATTCTCTGGCTTTTGATTCACCATGAGAGCTGCTGTGGTCTTCGTTGTCGCTGTCATTGTTAATGTTATTTGTTTGTTTCTATTATTATGAACATTTTATTTTTATTTCTGTAAAGCACTTTGGAAACCTTGTTTTTTGTTTAAATTGTGCTATATAAATAAAGTGGAGTGGAGAATACTGGAGGACAATATAATAACTGATCTCGCATAAAAGACGGAGTAAATCAGTATGGTTTTGGTGCCATTGCTATTTTAAAGTTTAGATCTGCTTATTGAATTTTGTTTAAGATTCTATTGATGGTGTGAGCATTTTGATTTACATTGTGAATTTTACTGTTGTTGTACTGCTGTTTGTGAATGCACAGTTACTGTGATGGCTTACCATCCAGACTTTAAGACTGACTTGACTTACTCATTGCCAGATTCTGTCCCCAGACAGAGACACAAGTCAGCGCAGCGTGTTGCCGTGAGTCTGGAGACTCAAGTGGAACTTCTACAAGCTAAAGTGTCGGTGCCACAGAAGTGTCTCAATGACTGTCTCAAGTTGCAGCAGAGCATATTAAGACAGTTTGAACCTACTGATGTAGACACCCATCACCCATTCCGCGCTGATGGCTTACACCCAAGTAGAATCGGGGCAGATCTTCTGTCGGATAACATCTCCAAGATGTTAAATACCATTTGACTAGTAACCAAAAATCCAAATCACAGTCTCTACTGCACCAATTTAATTGATATTAATACTAGTGTAGAATATTGCATAGAAACTGTGTCTATTCCTCGTTTACTAAGATCAAATAATAAATCTACTGCGGGATCTAGAAAAAATCTAATTGTTATTAAAACAAAAAATCTCGCTATTAGTGAACAAATACAATTTCTAAAGCTAGGTCTTCTAAACATTAGATCGCTCACACCTAAGGCGGTTATTGTAAATGAAATGGTCACAGATAATAATTTCGATGTTCTGTGCCTTACTGAAACCTGGCTTAAACCAAATGATTATTTCGGTCTAAATGAGTCTACTCCGCCAGGATACTGTTATAAGCATGAGCACCGTCTGATCGGTCATGGCGGCGGTGTTGCAACAATCTACAGAGATATCCTTAATGTTACTCAGAAAACTCGTCATAGGTTTAATTCGTTTGAAGTGCTAAATGTTACGCTCTTAGATGTAAGAAAAAAATCCCTATTATCTCTAGCATTGGCCACCGTATATAGACCTCCAGGGCCTTACGCCAATTTCCTAAAAGAGTTCGCTGACTTTCTATCAGATCTTTTGGTCAACGTCGATAAAGCATTAATTGTTGGAGATTTTAACATACACGTAGATAATTTTAATGATGCGTTAGGGGCTGCGTTTACAGATTTATGAAACTCCTTCGGGGTCAAGCAAAACGTCACCGGACCAACTCATCGTCTTAATCATACACTCGATTTAATTATATCATATGGAACCGATCCAACCGATATAGATATCATTCCACAAAGTGATGATGTCACTGACCACTACTTGGTAACTTGCATATTACGCACTTCTGTAATATGTCATACTGCGCCACGTTATCGACCAGGTAGAACAATTCGTCCATCCACCATAGATCATTTCTCAAATAGCTTATCTGATCTGTCTCAGCTGCTGCCTGAACCCAAACAAACAGATGAATTAGACGAACTAACTAGCACTATGAGCACCATTCTCTCTAGAACATTGGATATTGTTGCACCCATTAGATTAAAAAAGGTCAGAGAAAAAAGTATAGCACCATGGTACAATAATACTACGTATGTTTTAAAGAGAGAAACCCGTAATTTAGAGCGTAAATGGAAAAAAAATAATTTAGAGGTCTTTAGAATCGCGTGGAAAGACAGTATGTCACTTTATAAAAAGGCACTTAAAACGGCCAGGGCTGAGCACCTCAGCAAATTAATAGAAAACAACCGAAATAATCCAAGGTTTTTATTTAATACCGTGGCTAGACTAACAAATAAACAGACGTCGTCTGAACAAAATACCTCATTACAGTTTAGTAGTAATGATTTCATGAAGTTCTTCACCGAGAAAATTGAAAGCATCAGAATCAAAATCGTAAACGTTCGATCTTTGCTCGCGCCTTATAATTCGGCCGCAATTATCACCCCGCAAGAACAATTACAATGCTTTACAACCATAGAACAAAAAGAGTTAAATAAACTTATCACTTCATCTAAAACAACAACATGTTTATTAGATCCTATACCAACTGAACTACTGAAAGAAGTGTTACCTATAGTGGAAGAGCCTCTTCTCAATACTATTAACTCATCTTTATCTTTAGGTCATGTTCCAAGAACGTTCAAGCTGGCAGTTATAAAACCTCTTATTAAGAAACCACAATTAGATCCAAATAACCTAGCAAATTACAGACCCATTTCGAATCTTCCATTTATGTAAAAAATATTAGAAAAAGTTGTGTCCGCTCAACTCGGCTCTTTCTTACAAGAAAATGACATCTATGAAAAGTTTCAGTCTGGATTCAGGCCACATCATAGCACTAAAACTGCGCTTGTTAGAATCACAAATTATTTACTTTTAGCTTCGGACCAAGGATGTATCTCAGTACTAATTTTACTTGATCTTAGTGCTGGGTTCGATACTATAGATCACACAATACTCTTAGATCGACTACAAAATTACACTGGTGTTCAAGGACAAGCATTAAGCTGGTTCAGGTCATACTTATCTGACCGCTACCATTTCGTCTACTTAAATGGAGAAAAATCGATTATAACTTCGGCAAACTATGGAGTGCTGCAGGGATCTGTGTTAGGCCCTTTATTATTCTCAATATATATGCTGCCACTTGGTAATATTCTAAGGAAACATGGAATTAGTTTCCATTGTTATGCTGATGACACTCAATTATATATTTCATCACGGCCAGATGAATACGCTAAATTATCCAAATTGACAGATTGTGTTAAAGATATAAAAGATTGGATGACGCGTAATTTTCTTTTATTAAATCCAGACAAGACAGAGGTAATACTTATCGGTTCTAAAAACCGTCCACAAAACCTTTCACAGCACGACTTTAACATAGTAGGATGCCCTGTTACTTTATCCGCTACAGTAAAAGACCTGGGTGTTACATTAGACTGCAACCTGTCTTTTGAAAAGCATATTTCATATGTTACAAAAACTGCCTTTTTCCACCTTAGAAACATTGCTAAGCTACGTAATATGCTATCAGTCTCTGATGCAGAAAAGTTAGTTCATGCATTCATGACCTCGAGACTAGATTACTGTAATGCTTTATTAGCTGGTTGTCCTGCATCTTCAATAAACAAGCTACAGTTAGTCCAAAATGCAGCCGCTAGAGTTCTTACTAGATCAAGAAAATATGATCATATAACACCGATTTTATCATCACTTCATTGGTTACCTATAAAGTTCCGTATTAAATGCAAGGTATTGCTTTTGACTTATAAAGCTCCAAATGGTTTAGCTCCAGTCTATTTAACGGATCTTCTATCGCCTTACAATCCATTGCGCTCTTTAAGATCACTAAATTCGAGACTTCTGGTCATTCCTAGGATATCCAGATCCACTAAAGGAGGCAGAGCATTTTCATATTTAGCTCCGAAGCTCTGGAATAGCCTTCCTGATATTGTCCGTAGCTCAGACTCGCTCTCCCAGTTTAAAACTAGACTGAAGACGCATCTATTTAGCCAGGCATTCATATAAATTTTTTATTTTACAGTTACTGTAAATTCGGCCTCTAGTTCATAAACGCCAGAGGAGAACTGGCCCCCGACTGAGCCTGGGTTCTCCCAAGGTTTTTTTTTCTCCATTGGGTCATCTGATGGGGTGTTAGGACACCATTAGGTCACTGGATGGAGTTTTTCGGTTCCTTGCCACTGTTGCCTTTGGCTTGCTCAGTTGGGGATATTCAAATTAATTAACCAATCATACCATTGATCAGCTCTACCAAACTTGGATGTCTTTTTTTCCAGTAATAAACAAACATTGTTAAGTTGTTTTGATTGATACTGTGAAGCAGCTTTGATACAATCTGTATTGTGAAAAGCGCTATATAAATATATTTCACTTGACTTGACTTGACTTGACACCCTTGCAGCGCCAAATTATCAGCTACATCCTATGCCCAGTTCTACGCCACACATCCGTGTTTCACCAGGCCAGGTGCCATTACAAGGTACAACTACTGATAATGGTTCCCTCAGAGAATTGACATGCTCACCACAGGCTAATCCTTGTGATGTGAGTAATACTAGTAGAATCCTTGCATCTGTACTGCACCAGTCAAGGCTTGAGCCACCTGTATTTGTGGGAGATGGACATGTAAGCCCGGAGGACTGGCTCCAATCAGTCAATGTTTACAGGACCTCCCTTGACTTAACCGATGCCCAAATTCTTCTTTAGCTACCACAATTTTTGGCAAAGGAACCAAAGAAATGGTTCACGGTCCTTGACACACATGTCGTCACATGGGCCCAGTTCTGTGATTTCTTCAGGACAGTCGTTCTTCCTTCCAACAGTCAGGAACAAATAATGAGAGGTATCTTAGACCGTATACAAAGTCCTGAAGAGCCCCTACCTACTTATGTGGCCCACATGCTAAGTGAGTTCAGGAAGCTGAAAACTCCCCCGTTCGAGCAAGAACACATTGACCTTATTTTTAAACATGCTCTTGAGAAATACAGAGTTGCAATCTATGGAACCTCTGTTTCCTCAGTCATTGATCTCCTTCTGAGGGCTCATGAGCTCCATGTGGTTCTTGGACCAAGTAATTGTTTCCCACCCTCAGTGCAGAGTAAAGCTAAACTTGACAAAGAAACTTACTGTTACAAGTAGGGCTGTGTATCACCAACAATGTCACGATACAATACGCATCACGATACTAAAGCCACGATACGATACGTATCACGATATGGATCAATTTGGAATTTAAATTTCTTTTGAGCAGTTTAGTAACAGTAATATCTTTATTGAATAAACAGTGTTATAACAGTTGTGATAGCTGAAAAACTATTTAGTTTTTGTCATTAAAAAACAATGAGAGTTAAATTAAATAAGTGTTGGAATGTGCACCAAACACAGTCATTTCTTTACATTATGTTGAAATCATTTTAAACAAATAAATACAATAGAATAAAGATAGCCTACCAATAAAGAGAAAAGTTTTTGAATAGGTCTATCACTAGTTTTAAGAACTTAATAAAGTAATTAAATGTAAAAATAACATTGGGTAGTATTTTAGTCCTGACTATATTAAATGCATCGACTATAAATCCAGATTCCTTATAATTAAAGCTATCTTTTGTTGTTTTGACAACAATATTAATGACAGACACATATGGCTGCTGTCACTTTGAGAGCTAGTGCACGGATCCTGTTTTCATTATACTGTCACATCACATGCATTTTATGCTTATTTAAGACATAACCGACTGTGTTGGATACTCACCAAGACCGACATTTTTTACATAATTTTGCTTGTTTTTGGCTGTAAAAGCGATATAATCCGTGAAAAAGAACTTTTGTTACTCACAGGCTGTTTGTGAGGCGGCTTTACTCTATGTAAGCATGCAGAGAAAACCATCTCTCAGAGAGTGTGCGAGTACTGAATAGTTTAAAATCGCTTGAATGTTTAGCGTGGTAAGACTTAAAAAGACGAGCGAATGGTAAACTTAAGGCGAGACACTACAGGTGAATAGGGTAATTTTTTTAACTATCAGATATCACCATGAAACTTTGCCAGTTGATTACCTACATTAAGATGAGAAAAAAATTTATTACAAGTTTTCTGTAATTTAATGTTTAAATATGCAAAAGAGGCATTGTCTAATTAAATATGCGCTATTTTGCATATATTTTAAAAAACGAAATCTGAGTATTGGACAAAGCCAGGTTCAAAATTATTTTTTCATTGTGTTCACATATCAGATGGGGAAAAAATTACAGAGGGATTTATGGATATCTACTTTTGTTATCCTGTAAATCAGAATATACTGCCAATAGCCTTAACAAAATGATTTTCGCCATGTTTTTGGGAATAAAATGTTATATAAATCAGGCTAGGAATAATATATTTACAAAATCCCTCTGTAAATGTCTTCATAATATAACTAGGTACAAGACTGGAAAGTTTGGTGTATATAGGTGCTACTGAAGTGGAGATTTCGGACTTGGAGAATGACAGAAAAGTCATTTTGAGAAAACAGGCTTTAAAGATTTAGCATCAGCCAATGAGATTGCGCATTTAGAGTAAAATCCCCCCTTTTACTTTCGTGATTGGTTGCTGATGAAAAGGAAATGACCATATTTGGATCCGGCAGTCTTGTTCAGGAGAGAGAGAGCTTTCTAACGTGTGTGTGATGACAGGGTGCAGATCGCGATCGCGGATCAGCATGATGATTTATAACGACAAGTTTTGATGAATTTATGAGAAATCTACAGACGCAAACAGACAAAGTGTAGTAAAATAAAGACCTAAATGTGTATTTCGGACTTTTTTTCACCACAAGTCTGAAAGAAGACATGTTATTGAAGACAAATATCCCAAAATCTCAAAATTGACCAGTGAAAAAAAAACGATGTTTTTGCCTGCCGTGTCTCGCCTTAAGTGACAATGCAATACTGGCCCGAATATGCAAGTGAATATTCCGTCATGTCCCAACTCCTAAAAGCGAGAGCCTATCACCTAAAAGCCTATCACCGCCTTCAGCACGTTTGACGCTTGCCTTGAGCAACCCATTTTGAGAGACAGAGAGACAGAAAACGCGGCACAGCTGGACACTCAATCAATGTTTGAGGGAATTTCCCGCATTATAAGTGGGAGACCTGCGGGAATGATTAGAATAATGCGTAATACTCGCAATCCCGTGCTGAAATTCGAGCCCTGAATTGGCTAACGTTACATTCAAAAGCACGACAGTATCGATACAGCAGTTGCTGTATCGATACACGCATCGTCAGGAGTACATGACGTATGGATATTCTGTATCGTCGTATGGATATTCTGAGCACAGCCCTAGTTACAAGTGCTCACGGCCTGGCTTCACTTCTCGCACATGCCCAGATTGCAACCCACTTGACAGAATGAGCTCACAACGAAGTGAGTCCCCTGATGTCCATCCAGGACCGATTCCTGATGCAAAGGCTACAAACAAAGCCGAAAGCAGTAATGCAGGGAAAAATATTTATTTTGTCACACAGAGGGGAAACTACAAAGGGGGAGGATGAATCGCAGAGGCAATCCTCCCTCTAGGAGATGAATTCGCCTCAACTGACTTATTGTGCTGTTTCTGCACAACATGTCCTTGTCCCTGTCATGTGGAGGATTCCACATCCCCTTCCTTTTGGAACACCCCATTAAGAGATAAGATTAACCTACAGGGACAGGTGTAGGTTAATCGCCATGACGAACCACTCTTCAACCTCACAAAAAACAATGCTCCTTTTGTCTGGGACAGGGCTTGTCAGGATGCTATGGACCTTCTGAAAGGAAAATTAACTTTGGCACCTGTGTTTCCCAGACTTTACTCTCCCATTCTTCATTCATGCTGATGCCTGTGACGCGGGTCTTGGAGCTGCATTGATGCAGAGAGATCAAATTGGTAGAGATGTAGCTGTGGCATATGCTAGTCGGGCCCTGCATAAAGCTGAGAAGCCTTATTCCACGCCCGAGAAAGAGTGTCTGGCTGTCATCTGGGCCCTTGAGAACTTACGTTGAGGGTCTCCATGTCACAATCTTCACGGACCACAGTGGACTTAAGTGATTGATGTCCCGTCCGAATCCCACTGGCCGTCTCGCTCAATGGTCTCTCCGCCTTCAGGACTTCGATTTCGACATTGTTCACAAGCCTGTTGCTCGAAACAAAGTGCCTGATGCGCTGTCGAGGAATCCCCTGACAGTTGAGTCGCCGCCAATGGACATACTTCCTGAGTACGCTGTGATTGGTGGCCTGGACCTCCGTACGCTTTCTTCGGTGACTCTTACGGATCTTTCTCATGTCAGACGTCTGCAGCTTGATGATCCAGTTACAGGTGATCTTCTCCATAAAATGGAGGCTGCGCTCCAACAGGAAAGTGAACTTGAATACTCTCAGTATTCCATTCAAGATGGTCTATTGTACTTCAACAATCCCAAACCTGCTTGCGGTATCCACCCTTTGAAATGCTTAAAGCTGAATACTCCTGAGTTTCTCAAAGGTACCTTGCTGAGGTATTATCATGGTCATCCAACTGCGGGTCACCTGGGAATAACTAAGACCTTAGCCTGACTGAAACTCAGGTTTTTCTGGCCTAAAGAAATCTGTAACCTCTTCCACAGTTTGGTAACTGACGAAACCAAGTCAAAGGAAGCCTGCTGGTCTAATGGTCCCGATTCGGTCTCAGAAACCTTGGGAGTATGTTGGTGTTGATTTTGTTGGCCCTTTTCCTCGTACCTCCAGGGGAAATGCTCACATCTTGGTATTTGTCGATTATTTTTCAAAGTGGGTTGAGATTGTGGCAGTAAGAGAAGCCACGGCTCATGTGGCAGCCGGCAAACTGCTGAGTGAAGTTTTTTCCCGTCACAGGGCCCCCACTTACTTAATTTCGGATAGAGGTTCCCCTTTTGTGAGTGAACTATTTAGAAAGATGCTTACTGCCCTGGGAACTGAACATCGGTTAACAACCGCATATCACCCGCAGACTAATGCAACAGAGAGGGTAAACCGTACTCTCAAGATGGCAATTCGAGCGTACGTGTATGACCAATACACCTCCTGGGACCGATATATTCCACAAATCTGCTTTGCACTACGGACCGCACCACATGAAAGCACGGGTCAAACACCATCCATGATGTTGTATGGGATGGAGTTGGACACTTCGTTGGATCTGGTCACTCAGCCTGTCTGGGATGGGATGGAGGAGACTGAAGTTCCATACTCTGAGCGCTTAAGGTTGTCACTGCGAGAAGTGCATGATCATGCCAAGGCAGCTCTGGATGCCAGTCATGACAAAAGAAAGCTGCACTATGACAAAAGACGCAGACCTGTTTCTTATGACATTGGTGACCTTGTCAGAGTGGGAACTCACCCTAAATCAGATGCTTTGGCCAACTTTACAGCTAAACTAGCGCCCCTGTACTCTGTTCCATACCGTGTCACTTAAGTTTTGTCTAGTGTGAACTATAGACTTGCAAAAATGGACACTGGTGAGGATGCTGGAGTCTTTCATGTGGTCAATATGCAGCCTTTCCACAGTTGGAACTCGTGCGGCAGCAATATGATGAGTGTGCCTCAGGATGCAGCTGAAACGCCCTGTGATGCATTTGAGAACTGTCAGCAAACAACACAGTTGGATGGAGATATATCTCAGGAGGCATGCGTTTCTCTACCTGATGAGACTATTGTTGATTGTGACGACTTCACTGAAAATGTTCATGACGTGACCAGGGAATACACAAGTTGTACTCACATCTCTGACACTGACGTTAACGAATCTACAGGTAGTACAAACCTCCCTGATTTTGACTTTGTCCCACAGGGCCCTTGTTACAATCTCAGACCTAGATAGGCCCCTAGAATCACTTTGGGTTGGTCAGATAGTGGATGGACTAATGAGTATCATACCGACAGATTGGACCTAAATTAATGTTGGGTTTATGGGTTTGAATGTCTTCTGTGTTGAAAATGTTTATTCTGAGATGTTCTTTTCTGACAAGGGAATAGAAACATGTACATTTGGTTTTGGTTCTTAAGTTATTGACGTTGTTGAGTTGTAATTGTGAGATGAGAACCACAGTAGAGGATAAGCGTGCTCTACCTTCTTGCTATACTTTTGTTTTCTTAATTCATTTTGTGACTCTAAGAAAGAGTGAACCCTCATATATGAGAGGATCGCGTTGCCTGTGTAGCTGCCATTAAATGTGCATAATACAGTCTTTTTGCCTTTAAGCTCTTTCTTCCATTGCTTTCACAAGAGTTATCCTGGTCAATGCGTTACAGTGTCACCATTGTTGTGCCAGTTCCCTTTCGTCCTGGGAACTCCGACGTGTCGTCGGGGGAGTTCCCTGACGAATTGGGATCACGCTAGGGAGCCAACTGCCTTTGAGAGAATTAAAACGAGCCAATAGACATTGGCATGCAAGGTTTGCATTCCGCGACCCGCCTACCAGCGCGGGTATAAAAGGCGGAAGTAAACATTGCGCAATGCTTTTTGCTTCGGAGCCATTCAGTGTCTCTCTGAGCTGCTGTATTCCGAGGAAATATTGAAAAACGAGTCTTCTTTGGCGAAAGGAATCCTCTGCTGCTGGTGTGACGGCGCTTCAAGTGGCCATCGCTTCCCGTTGCCAGCCGTTTCTCTCTCTCTATTCAAACAAAGAGCTGTTTTAACGGCTGGTATTGGTAACGGTGAGTGCAGCACACGGGCTTGCAGTTTCCCCGCTGTGTCTGCCGCGGTGGTCCCTTTGTGCCTCGGCACATAAAAGAGCATTTCTTTTTGTCTAAAAGAGCAACACGAGTGAAGATCGCGTCCTTTTCAGGATGACGTTTCACTCGTGTGTTTCTGGATGCGATCGTTTCCTGTCCTTATTTGACGGCCACGTTCATTGTTTCACATGCCTAATCAGTGTGTGAGACTACGTTCGTGGGTGGTTCATGTTCTCCCAGGAGTGCATGACCACGTCGGCACGTTGTTCGTCTCCCCTTTCTCGTAAAGGCTTGAGCCGCTCAGCGTGCCGTGTGCCGTCGAGCGCCTGCTGACAGCGCGGGTTGTCACGGCAACCCAGCGCGCGTCATTCGGCGCTCAAGATGCGCGGTCAAGATCAAGACTCATGTGCCTCTATGAGGTGAGTCCCTTTGCTTATTTCCCCGATATAGTTTCTCTTCTGGTGCACCAGAAGAGGGCTACTTTGGCGAATAACATTGGTGATCTGAGGGTTTCAGTGAGCACGAACCACTCACTCCTCTAGCGCATCGCAAACATGCTGAGACTGTGTTCGTGGGTGGTTTATGCTTTCTTATGAGAGCATGACCACGTCGGCACGTTGTTCGCCTTGCCTGAAGGCTTGAGCGCCCAGCGTGCCGTGTGTCATCGAAGCGATGGCCACGTTCACTATCTTGCATGCCTGGTTGACGGCCACGATCACTGTTTCACATGCCTAATCAGTGTGTTGAGACTGCGTTCGTGGGTGGTTCATGTTCTTTCAGGAGTGCATGACCACGTCGGCACGTTGTTCGCCTCCCCTTTCTCGTAAAGGCTTGAGCCGCTCAGCGTGCCGTGTGCCGTCAAGGCTTTCGGATGGGATTCTGGTCCTTCTCATGAGGGACCAAGCATTTCATTCGGGGCCCCAGGGAGGACAGATGTCGATCGCTACATCGGAGAGAGGGCTGTTATACTCTGAAAATGATGCTGAGTTCCTACTATAATGGTGTTTCTCATGCTGAAGATTCAGACTTAACAGCCACACTTTCCTGGGCTGTTCTAAAGTGCCTGGATGTGTGTGAAGAATTTTGGCAGTATGGAAGCATTTTGGTGCCAATATGGCAAGCCAAACATGCCTAAATCTGCAGAAGTTTTTCCTCTCTCGCTACCACTGCACGTGCGTAGTTCTAACTCGGGGTTGAGCTGTGCTTAGTGACTGACCGTGATTAGTCACAGCGCTGGCCCTCGGTTAGACGATGTCCACACTGGTGGTCCAGAAGCACCTCACAACCAGCCCGCTCGGAGTTTGTTTTCCCCCCAGCAAAGGGAAGGGAAACAACCCTGAGAGGAGCGACCCAGAGTATGTGACGATCTGCTCTTTGGGAGTGCGTGCCATCACCACTCCTTCCCCCGGGGGAGGGCCGGGTGGAGAATTTCGCTTCTGTTCCGCCGCTGGTTATCCAGTAATCAGCGGTACCCAAAGTTTGAGCAGTCCATTCCTCTGAGTCGTTCACGGGCCCCAGCGCTCAGATGGCAGTGAGGGCTACGGCCTTGTCACTCTCGTCTCTCGCTGGGTGAGGGGAAACCAGGACTCGATGCCCCCGGGCCTTGTTCCTCGTTTCCCCTCACGGGCGAGACTGGCAGTATAATAAGACCAGTTTCCTCCGTCCAAGAGGGTCAGAATGGCAGTGCGTGCCGACCCCCTAGCTGCACCACTCCCGTTCCCCTCTCCCCAGCTTGCAGATAGCAGTGCTGTGTCGCTCCGGTCTGCAGCTGGGCCCGGAGGCGCAGAGACCAGGACACGAGGAGTCAGGGCCTCGTTCTTCGTCTCTCCCCCTCCCTTCGCCACCGGGCAGCCCGCAGCAGAATGCCCACGGGCCTTCTCTGTCGTCTGCCATCAGGTGGAAGCAGGTTGGTGTCAAGTTAAAACGCCCAGACCCCGCTCTTGGTCGCTACAGTGCCACCAGGGCCAGGTCCCTGCCTTCCACCTCGCTGCCCCTCCGCGGGTGGTTCGGGTGGGTTTGTTGAGACCGTATCTGGAAGCCTGGCTAAAAAACGCTTCCGGGTCCGTCCCGATGGCTCATCCGCACCGTCCGGTTCGGCTATGCAATTCAGTGTGCACGCCGGCCTCCCAAGTTCAGGGGCGTCCGCTTCACCCGTGTGCGGTCGGTGGATGCCCCTGTCTTGAGGAAAGAGATCGATGTCCTGCTGGCGAAGGACGTGATCGAGCCGGTCCCTCCTGCCGAGATGAGGTCTGGGTTTTACAGCCCCTACTTCATTGTACCCAAGAAAGGCGGTGGGTTACGGCCAATCCTGGACCTGCGTGTTTTGAATCGGGCCCTGCACAAACTCCCGTTCAAAATGCTTACGCAGAAGCGCATTTTCGAGTGCATCCGTCCCCAGGATTGGTTTGCAGCGATCGACCTGAAGGACGCGTACTTTCACGTCTCGATTTTCCCTCGACACAGACCGTTTCTTCGGTCTGCTTTCGAGGGTCGAGCGTATCAGTACAAGGTCCTACCCTTCGGGCTGGCCCTGTCGCCTCGTGTCTTCACGGAAGTCGCGGAGGCGGCCATTGTTCCCATGAGAGAACAAGGCGTTCGCATTCTCAACTATCTCGACGACTGGCTCATTCTAGCCCACTCGCGAGATGTGTTGTGCGATCACAGGGACATGGTGCTTCGGCACCTCAGCCAGTTGGGCCTTCAGGTCAACTGGGACAAGAGCAAACTCTGCCCCATGCAGAGGATCTCTTATCTCGGTATGGAGCTGGACTCGGTCGCGCAGACTGCGTGCCTCACGGAGGAACGCGTCCAGTCAGTGCTCACCTGCCTCAGGTCTTTTCGAGGCAGGACAGCGGTTCCACTGAAACAATTTCAGAGGCTCCTGGGGCATATGGCAGCCGCAGCCGCAGTAACGCCGCTCGGCCTGTTACATATGAGACCGCTTCAGCGCTGGCTTCACGATCGAGTCCCGAGGTGGGCGTGGCGCAGCGGCACGTTCCGGGTCAAAGTGACCCCGCACTGTCGCCAAACCTTCTCCCCGTGGTCAGATCCTGCGTTTCTACGGGCCGGAGTGCCCCTAGTCCAGGTTCCCAGGCATGCTGTGGTTTTCACAGATGCCTCTGCCACCGGGTGGGGGGCCACGTACAAAGGGCATGCAGTTTCAGGTCTGTGGACGGGGCCTCAACTGCATTGGCACATCAACTGCCTAGAGTTGCAAGCAGTACGTCTAGCCCTGCGTCGCCTCAAGGGGTTTCTCAGACACAGGCACGTACTGGTCCGTACAGACAGCACTGCGACCGTTGCGTACATCAACCATCAAGGTGGTCTACGCTCCCGTCGCATGTCGCGACTCGCCTCCCACCTCCTCCTATGGAGTCAGAAGCATCTGAGGTCGCTTCGTGCCGTTCACATTCCAGGGGAGCTCAACCGTGTGGCAGACGAGCTCTCACAGTTGCCTCCCCTGCCAGGAGAATGGCGACTCCATCCCCAGGCGGTCCAGCTGGTTTGGAGTGTCTTTGGAGCCGCACAGGTAGATCTGTTTGCGTCTCCAGACACGACCCATTGCCAGTGTTTTTTCTCCCTGACCGAGGGAACCCTCGGCACGGATGCCCTGGCTCACAGCTGGCCCCGGGACCTACGCAAGTATGCGTTTTCCCCAGTGAGCCTTCTTGCAAAGACACTGTGCAAGGTCAGGGAGGACGAGGAGCAGGTCCTTCTAGTGGCGCCGTATTGGCCCACCAGGACTTGGGTCACGGAACTCATGCTCCTCGCGACAGCCCCTCCTTGGCCGATTCCTCTGAGGAAGGATCTTCTTTCTCAGAGACGGGGCACTCTATGGCACCCGTGTCCAGACCTCTGGAAACTCCATGTCTGGTCTCTGGACGGGACGCGGAGGTTCTAGGTGGTCTACCACAGGCAGTGGTAGACACCATCACTTCCGCTAGAGCCCCCTCTACGAGGCGCCTCTACGCGTTGAAGTGGAACCTGTTCGTCGATTGGTGTTCCTCCCGTCAGGAGGACCCCCGAACTTGCCCGATCAGTGTCGTGCTTCCTTCCTGCAAGATGGGTTGGAGCGGAGGCTGTCCCCCTCCACCCTCAAAGTGTATGTCGCCGCAATAGCCGCGCATCACGATGCAATAGAAGGTAAGTCCTTGGGGAAGCACGACCTGGTCATCAGATTCCTCAAGGGTGCTAGGAGGTTAAATCCACCTCGGGTTTTGCACTCTGTACCCTCTTGGGACCTAGCTCTGGTACTTAGAGCTCTTCAAGGTCCCCCCCTTTGAGCCGTTGCTGACCGTAGAGCTCAATTTCCTGTCCATCAAGACAGCGCTCTTGTTAGCTTTGGCCTCTTTCAAGAGGGTCGGGGATCTGCAGGCTTTTTCGGTCGACGAATCGTGCCTAGAGTTCGGGCCGGCCCTTTCTCATGTTGTATTGAGACCCCGGCTCGGATATGTGCCCAAGGTTCCTACCACTCCCTTCGTGGACCAGGTAGTGAACCTGCAAGCGCTGCCCCAGGAGGAGGCAGACCCAGCCCTAGCTTTTCTCTGTCCCGTCCGCGCTCTGCGGGTTTATATTGACAGAACGCAAAGCTTCAGAACCTCAGATCAGCTCTTTGTCTGTTACGGAGGCCAGCAGAAGGGGAAGGCCGTCTCCAAGCAGAGGTTAGCCCACTGGTTAGTGGATGCTATCACCCGAGCGTATGAATCTCTGGGTGAGCCTTGTCCTCCCAGGTTGTGTGCCCACTCTACTAGAGGTGTTGCCGCTTCCTGGGCTTTGGCTCAAGGCGCCTCGCTGACAGACATCTGTAGAGCTGCGGGCTGGGCGACACCGAACACGTTCGCTAGGTTCTATAGCCTTCGTGTGGAACCTGTTTCCTCCCGAGTTCTGGCTACGGCCAGTGGGTCGAGGGAATAGGTTGTGTCGGCTTGCCACGCCACTCCGTGCCTCGGCCGGATACGTGCGTCTTTTTGCTCCGTTGGCGCCCTACGTCGGTGAGCCTCGTGAGTTCCTCCTTCACCCCTCGGTTCTGGGCGCGGCGGACCGCCCGGCGCCAGGTCTGCTACCTCTAGTAAGGAGTTGTTAGTAGACTGGGTGCCCCAGTGGTCTCTACTGTGACCCATGATGCCATGTGCAGTTCAGCCATGTCTTCCTCTTGACGGACTCGTTCGTCGTCCCCTTGAGTACGCTCCCACTTCCCTTGGATTGGGACTACCTCTGGGACTGCCATATGTTTCACTATTCCTTCGGGCTAGTACATATGTGTATTCCTGGCCTTCCTCAGTCAGGCTGGGGCTTCCGCAGCGTTCCCTCCTCTCTTGAGGGAACGCTTTCCCAGTGTTATCCAATGCTCCACTGTGCGGGTCTTGCGGAACAGCAGTGTGGTTCCCGTGCTAGCTCCCGCAACTTATTTCAAGAAACTGCTGCAGGGTAGCTTAGCCGGGCGCTGGAAGGGGCCAGCACCATGGCGTTTTATTAGGGATCCCAATTCGTCAGGGAACTCCCCCGACGACACGTCGGAGTTCCCAGGACGAAAGGGAACGTCTCGGTTACGTATGTAACCCTCGTTCCCTGAGTACAGGGAACGGAGACGTGTCGTCCCTTCGCCATGTTGCTGTACCTTTGCGAGGACTGGACACTGTTCGGCTCCTCAGCGAAAAGCATTGCGCAATGTTTACTTCCGCCTTTTATACCCGCGCTGGTAGGCGGGTCGCGGAATGCAAACCTTGCATGCCAATGTCTATTGGCTCGTTTTAATTCTCTCGAAGGCAGTTGGCTCCCTAGCGTGATCCCAATTCGTCAGGGAACTCCCCCGATGACACGTCTCCGTTCCCTGTACTCAGGGAACGAGGGTTACATACGTAACCGAGACGTTCTTGACAAACTGAATCCTTTAACTATTACCACGTAACTGAATAAAGAATTTGAACGCAGAGTGTGATGTGAGAAAAATAGAACAACATTACAGTTTTAAGATCTTCCAAAATTGTGGATAATAAAGAAACATACTTATTTATTGGCATCTACTTTCTAATTTTCTCTTGAGTGATGTTCCATCTTTGCAAGTGAACTTCCTTCTCTTTTCACAATGAATCTCCTTTCACCTACATGATCTATCTCTCTTGCTTCAACTCTATGTGATTGATTGTCTGGAGTTCAACCATTCAACTACACAGCCTGTCAGTGCACTCTCAATGGTTACAATATCTATACATTTTATCTTTTAATTGTAACCAATCATATCCCCCCCCCCCCCCCCCCAGTTTTTATTTTTAACAGATCATTTAATGTGCGCAGCTCTGTTCAGTTGAGGATACTTCTCTCTTCTCCAATAAGCAAGTAAGGGACAAATATTGAATTTATGATCCATTTTGTTTGTTTTCAATTTTTACTGTCTTTGTTCTCTCTCTCTCTCTCTCTCTCTCTCTCTCTCTCTCTCTCTCTCTCACTCGCACGCACACACGCACACACACACACACACACACACACACACACACACACACACACACACACACACACACACACACACACACACACACACACACACACACACACACAGACAGCTACAGTATCCTATGGCGTTTTATCACTTTTTTCCTTTTAAAATTGTGAAGGGCTCACTGTCTGCCCATTCACAATTGGCTAGTTTTGGCTTTCATAAACTTAATTGCTTTTACTTAAATGTACTGTGAATGTAAACTGTATTTCTACCCAGACAGATGCTGCAACACCCCACAACCTTATCATCTGCAGAGAGAAACTACTTTTGCCAAGATAACAGTTCTGAGTTTTCTCCTATAATGCCTGATGAGTTTGGAGAACAACTGACAAGAGATCAGAGGCCATTCCTCCATACAGAATCTCTCCAGATCCTTCAGATTCCCATTTGGGAATGGTCATGGCAGAAGCTTCATTTTGTGCTCAGTGACACATTTTTGTGTTGATTTTGATGTTTGTTTTGGATAGTTGTCCTGATGGAAGATTCAATCTCATTATACAAATTTAGCAGAGGCTTTAATGTTTAGATTTTTTTTACAGTATCTGTTGGTATTTGCTAGAATGCATGCTACATGATGGGGTACTTTTTATCCCTGTGTGGACCAAACCTTAGAATCCGGTCCCTTTTAAATTTCCAGTCGTGTCTGACAACTAAATATGTTGGAGTTTGTTTTTGGATGAGCGAGGAGGATTTTTCTTGAAATCTTCTCAAACAACATGTGGTGATATAGGGGTTGTTTCAGTTTTTTATTAATTTTTTTCTTTTTCTTTAGGCTTTCTGACCCCAAGACTCAACTAATCTTTAATTGCTCTCATAGTGTGGTCGAAAGTGCTTGAACAGCCACAAAACACCGCCTACTGATCGAATGCATAAACATTATGTGACGCTCGCTAGCCAGACAGGATTTAAACTTTGAAGACCCATTTTTTTTTTTTTTGCAATTCTCCATCCTTGGAGAGTCTCTGGCTACTCAAACTTTCCTCCTCACCGTGCATTAGGACACATCCCGATTTGTAACATCTTTAATTGACTGAATTCTTAATCCCTTACCAAACAAACCCAATTTTAGCATGTGGGTTATAAAAAGGTTTCTGCTCATAAGTCATTCTGAATAGACACATAACCAACATACATTTAGAAAGCCAACTCTTGAGAGTTTACAGTTAAATACTCAGAATTAATCAGACTGTTATTAATATTGAGATATAGAAGCTCAAACATAAAAACAAAAACAAAAAAAATATTAAGAATATATTTATTAAATGTATAAAAATAGTATATGAATGTAGTAACCACAACTAAAGTGTAGCCACACGTGTGGTCATGTTTCATTTCAAATCTGAGGATGATATCTCTAAAATGATCCATGCTGTGAAGACTTAAGTAATAATAATAATAATAATACATTATATTTATAGGCGCGTTTCATGGCACTCAAGGACACCTTACAAAATCCATATAGTAATCACATTAAACAATAAAACCAGTACAGCAACAAACATTAAATCACATAAAGGCCTGCCTAAACAGATAAGTTTTAAGACGAGATTTAAAGACCTAAAGACTAAACTGTTGCGAAATTCTACAGGAAGTACGTTCCATAAATGGAGAGCTGCATAACCAAAAGCTTGTGACCCCATAGAGGTCGTCCGAGTGCGTGGAAGAACAAGTGTAAGTGCAAAAGCCGATCTTAAAATGCGGGAAGGAGTATGTATATGAACAAGATCTAGAAGATATGAAGGAGCCCAGTTGTTAAGTGCTTGGTTGGTGATTTTAATATTCTTGTGGACAACAAAGATAATTTATGTTCAAAGGAGTTTTTATCATGCCTAGATAATTTTGGACTACAGTAATTTATCAATGTCCCAGCTCATTCAAAAGGTCATACTCTTGATTTGGTCTGCTGTTCAGGTGTGATCCTGTCCTGGTCATTGCTCTACTTCTGACTTATCACTGTCTGACCACATGCTGGTGTCTTTCAATGTCATTTTATCTGTGTTTAAGCCTAATTTAAGTCGTACTATTACATTTCGTAATATTAAGAACATTGATGCCTCAATTCATGGAGAATGTTTGTCCACACTTCCCTACAAAGACTATTCATGGAATCTTGATGATTTAGTCCAGCATTACAATGACAATCTTCAAATGATCCTTGACGTTTGTGCCCCACTGAAAACCAGGACTGTTTCGTTTGTCAACTCTGCACCCTGGTTTACATCGAAACTTCGTCAGCTAAAAGTCAAGGGTCGTCGATTAGAACGATTATATTCCAAGACTAGACTTGAAGTTCATAAAGATTTGTATGCTGACCACATGCAAGTTTATATGTCTGTACTTTCCACAGTGAAATCCGATTATTATGCTGGTTTAATTGGATCTGGTGAGGGAAACACATAACCTCTTTTCTCTTTGGTTAACACTATTTTAAAGCCACTTGATTGTTCTAACTGGCATATAGACTCTACAGAATTGTGTGAAGCATTCATGCTCTTTTTTAATAAGAAAATTTAACATATTCACCAGCAATTGGTTTTACCAAACCCTGATGGTAACATAATTCATTTCAGCTTCGTGCCATCTCCGTTATCTTCTTTTTCTACTTTTAAAATTCTAACAGTTAATGAAATTTGTTTCATTGTACAAAAATCTAAATCTGTCACGTGTCAACTGGACCCATTACCGACTCACTTGGTTAAAGCTGGTTTACCATTTCTTTCCTCTTTAATCACTGATATCATGCATACTTCACTTTCTGGTATTGTGCCTACAGCACTTAAAACTGCTGTTATAACACCTATTCTTAAGCAACCTGGGAGAGACTCAAAGAATTTTGATAATTTTCATCCCATTTCGAAACCATTTCTGTAAAAAATTAGACAACGGAGAGACAACTTTACAACTTTGGCGAGATCCATGATGAACATATTTACAGCGTGGTATAAAAGCAATATCCTGATGTGGGTACAGAGCAGACGGAGGCTCGCCATAATGCATGCGTAGCTGCAACAATTCTGCTGCCGAGTATTGATAGAGCGGATACAGGATAGAAGATTGAGCAGAGGATAATCCACACAACTAAAATCCATATAGGCAGTTTGACGATCATCATAGCCGCAGCTGAGAGGAGGATAGAGGAAAAGTCCGACAGGATTTGACAGGTGAACAGGAATCCAGCAATGCCGGTGTTCTGACGTTTGTGCTGCCTTGTCGAAAAAGGTTCCACTTTATTTTGATAGTCCACTTTAGACATTCTACTAACTATAAGTAACTTTGCAACTACATGTCAACTAACTCTCATTAGAGTATTAGTAGACTGTAGTAGACTGACAGTAGACTGTTAGGTTATGGTTAGGTGTTAGGGTTCGGGTTCGTAGAATAAGTTGACATGTAGTTGCGAGGTTACTTATAGTCAGTAGAATGTCTGTTGGGGGACCAACAAAATAAAGTGTCAGCAGATATTAAGAAGACAGTCAACTAATACTCTAATGACAGTTAGTTGACATGTAGTTGCAAAGTTAGTTATAGTTAGTAGAATGTCTAAAGTGGACTATCGAAATAAAGTGTAGGTAGCAGCAAAATCTTGGTAAATCCAAAATCTCGTACAAACTTACAAAGTTTTTATGCAGTCCAGGCAGGTGAATAAAACACAGGTAAACACAATGAACTAAACAGATAATCTAAAAACTAAAATCATTAAATCTCCCTCAGAGCAGCGGCTGCTAACTGCGCCAGCGTTCGTCCCTCAGGAAGTCCTGTGGAAGATAGGAGAAGATAAGTAAGAGTATGTCAGGGGAGATAGAAGATAAGTAAGAGTATGTCAGGGGAGTTTTTTTTTTAGAAAAAGCTGATAATATGCTTATCAAATATTTTATTGCCCTGTAAACACCCATTTATAGTCTTTGACTAATGTCTGGCTAGGAGAACTGGTCATTCATGCTCTATTGTTGTCAGTCGATGAACCTTTCACACTTCTGCCTGTATGAGACTTAATCTTCATTATTCTTTTATCCTTATTATTTTGTTTGAATTCAGCCATTATAGCCTTTATTCTGGCATTATGGCTTGGCCATCTACACCTCTTTTATTCCACTATACAGGAATAATCCACTTATTATTTTATGTCTTGCTAGGAAAAAAAAGGGATACTATTATGTGAATTCTTTTAACAAATTAGATTATGGAATAGAACAGCTCCTTTAGCAGGTGGATTAGAGCAACAAGTAGCAGCTACATGACACAGTTTTAAATATTAATATTACACTTTTACTTAAAGCTGACTTTAAACCACCATCGAGTGTATCATATTCCGATCGCGGTTTTAAATGGTTTTAAGTAAAAAAAGATGTTAAAAATGTGTTATATTTAGCATTTTATATGCAGCTAAGGGCTATACCTTGTTAGCACGTACAGGTGCTGGTCATATAATTAGAATATCATCAAAAAGTTGATTTATTTCAGTAATTCCATTCAAAAGGTGAAATTTGGATATTATATTCATTCATTCAAATTTTGTAAAGAAAAATACTGTTGAAATAAAAGATTGTACCACTTAACTCATCTTTCTTTGCGACCGTGTCGGAGCTTTGGAGTTTCACAATTTTATAATAAAATGGTATTATATGTCTTGATTCTTGCACATTAATAATTTAATGAATAAATACTAGATGAGAATATTTAAGAGATGAAATATTTCAGAGATCCTATGGATTTCCCCTTCCCATCATGCTGGATTAGGACAGTACAATTTGAAATAAAACGTTATTTATGTGTTTTAACAGCAAGATAAAAAATCGTTGACTTGTTAATTTTTATATTTAAAAGAGTTTCTGATATGTTAGTGTTTTACCATAAAGTGTAGACCATACTAAAAATAATTAAAACGTTTTTAATCATTATAAAAACAACTACTTTGGGGGGCATTGGATGCGACAAAACCAATAAGAGTCTTTACCGAGTAAAGATTTTGTAAAAGGTTATCTTATTAGATATATTTGTAAAGGTTGTTGAACACAATCCCTAAATAAATGAAACAATTGGATTATTTGAACTTAATAGTTTTGGACTAAATTAAGAATGCTAACCTGATTCAACTAAATGGCATTGAATTAATCTTATGTAATAAACTTAAGTTTACTGAAATAAACAATGTTAATTAAATGCGACATTACCCTGTAGAACCTGTTGACATAAAAAGTTGAGTAAATCCACCATATGTTTTCCAACAAAATGTTGATTAAACATTAAAATTTCAAAACATATGGATGGGTAAATGGATCGCAATAAGCTCTGTAACAAGCGTTTAGAAAGTAGCTAGGATGTATTTTATTTTGAGCAGAGTTTAAGTGAAGTTTTACCAACTACTAAGATGTTAAAGTTCAGTTATAGACCTTTAGCGCATTCAAATGTATTGAGTTTTTTATTGAGTAGCCGAATTCAGGGTTGTTTAATAGTTATCAAGCACCCGCACTTGGTGAGATTATTCAGAAAAAGCGACAAAAGTAATTTTCTGATAAATCATCGTACACGGATGCACTGTGTTTTGTTGTATGCAGAGATTTTGAGGGTCACTTAAAGATGTCTTCATTCTTTGTTTTGGTGTATTTTTTAGAACATAGATAGATGTTTTACACGACCTACATAGATGTTTTACACAAAAAATATTTCAGAGATCCTTGTGCGGTATTCTATAGCCGCATAAGGGGTAAAATATACATTTAAGACCTATTTAAAAACTAGGATGGTATAATATAATGTAAATGTCTCAAGTGAAGATGATGGTTTAAATCAAGCCAATTCATGTGAATACTGTCGAATATGAGCAAAGAGAAGACCACTAACATTACCACTAACTGTAGGAAACGGATATCCAGGGGGAGAGCGTAAAGAAAAACACCATACAAAACATTACAATCACACCCGGCAATACGATAAGTGTTACGATAGTGTTGTTCAAAATGAAACCGCGGTAAACAATTTAAGAACCCTAGAGCTGTTAAACATGCGGTTCAATAACAATGTACAATATAAACAAGAATCCAACTCTAATGTGACTGAGCTCATTTCACATATAACTGTTGATAGTTAGGTATAATCGTTAGATAATTTATCAAACAATTGAAATTTACGATATGTTAAAACATTTTGATGATGAGGCCAAAAACTGCTTACCACATGTTTTCATAACTTAGTGCTTACCTCTGTTTTCTGGATCAGACCTAAAACTCTGGTGTCAAAGTATTGATGTGAACGGAATAAAAATGAATCATCCCACCTTACATGTAAAATAACTGCTTATCAAAGGCAATTCATTAGCTTAACTGCTGTTCGGCTACATGCACAAAATAACTGTGTATCTATGACCGTGCTGTGAAATGTTTGAAGAGTTTGAAGCGTAATAGTTTTATAGGTACCATAAAAACAGTAATACTCATCTTTCATGATGATGTTTCGTAGACATAGCAGAAAGATGTTCTAAAAGAAATTTGATTGGTTTAGTCTTAAACACTCACATAGAAGGATTTAATTCTCTTTATGCTATATTTGCCCATGTTTCTCATAAATTCCTAAATGTTTGACCACACTCGTAGACTATAGTTTTGCAAACTGTACAAAAACAAAAAGAAACAATATGTAAACGGCGTAATCGACTAGTATATAAAATGTAAATTACAAACATTCAAAACTGATTACAACTGGTCTTCCTGTATTTGTTTTAAATGGTTCGTGCCGTATTTACTTTTTTAGCAAGTTGGCCTCTAGAATTTACTTTTGTGCAATTTTATCAGCCGTAGTGCGGGACTTTGTTTAACAGCCTCGAGCTTTAATGAATACGCCTATCTCAGCGCAATAGTCAGTTGTGATTCTACTGTAATAGTTTAAGTGTGAAACAGCACCCCCTTACTTTTTGCGTTAATACTTTGTGTGATTTCACATCGTAGATAGAGGGAAAGTTGCACTAAACAAAGTATCAATTTAGTTATGAAACAGAAATACTATCGCTTAAATTATTAATGGTAATTTATTCCTATAAACACTGTTGACGGCTCTCAAAGAAAAGTCTTTACCTAAAACACATACAGTCCGACATTCAAAATGTGAAACAGTGTCGTCTGCTATCTGAATAGTAATAAAACCATCATTTGCAAACTTTTGTGTATTTGTTATAAACAATGCTTTTCAATCCTCTTTTCTTAGTGATTTGGTCTTTTGAATCTTACATGGATGCTTTGGACACGGGTGATTCCTGTATAAAGATTATGTTTTAAAGGTAGGCCATAGTTTTTACAAGCGTGTGACAAAATATGTTATATAAATATCGCTACGGTGTGACAAAATATGTTTAAGCACAACTATGTACACCCATACTAAGCGGGAGAATATCTAACTGTCGCTTGTGAACATTCCACTATCTGATTATTTGGGGTCAGTGAACACCATTAGCTCATACATCTCTTTAATTTGTGCTGGATGTAAAAAATAAAGGTTAATAACAACCAAACAAAAACTTTAAATCAGCATGAAACCATAATATTAATAAATAAAATATGGTTTAATTAAAGTTTGATAATGACTTGGATATTATTTTCTTTTAGTAAAGCTATGCCTGGATCAGCCAACACAAAGTTTTGTGTTGTGGGTGAGACCGCACAAAAGATTACACCAATATTAGCTTTCTCGAACATTGCACAATTGCACTATGCCTGAAACTTAGTAACAACATGCATTTCTAGGTCTGTCAAAAAATCATCTGTTATCATGGTTTAGTTGTATTTTAAAACATTGCTTTTTCTTAAAAAAAAAACATTCTGTCAGACGTATTTGGTAGCATGATTATCTTGTTCATCGTGTAATTACTCCATATTTATCAGGCTGATATTTGTAGAAATAAGCAAAGTAAATGTATAAAACAAAAGAACCAGTTAATGGCCTTGCGTCCGAACACAACAGGTATGAAGATATGTTTGGTTTTAACTTTTTATTCTAACTTTAAAGCTAGATTATCCTTTGAAAAGGTTAATACAGTATTTGATTTTTGGGGGAACGTTGCAAACTAGCGTCGTTAAACTTAATCTTTGGTTTTTAAGGGAAATTAAATATTCTCGGGAGACCCCTTGACCCCTGAAGTTATGACTTCTGAAGATCTCTCACGTGTAGATTCACTCGGTTGAAAAATGCTGTTTTGTCATTTACACATCTGAAATTAAAGGTACAGTAGTTTTTTAAAAAGTATTTTATTAGCTAAAATCAATGTCTTTATTCATAAATATGATCTCATTGGTGTAAAATTAGCCCTGCCAATGATCTGACTTATCCTCATAAGCGAAGAATTTCTTATCTTTAATTACATGGTACGGGTAAGTCCATGGAGACCGCCATGTCGTTCCGCCATCTTGAAAAACTATAATAGCAGAGAGGGACAAAAAGCACTAGCCAACGTCAACGCGTTTTCGTTCAGAGCCGGCTGACTGAACCAGAGACTGAACCCAGCTGAAGCTCCCAAGGAGGTCAGTGAGAGGCGCTTGTTGTCACTCCCCCGGCAAATTTGAAAGGCTGCACTGCGCGGTACTTCATAATGCAATCCTCGTAACCAAAAAGCATAAACATTTTATCCTCATGTGGTCTTCGGGTCGTTTTGACCCGGAGAAGATTTTCTTTTTCCCAAAAAATACTAGTTAATGTTATCGCATTGGACTGAAACTTAGTGAGTTTCTTCACAAAGGGTATAACTACTTCTCAAATGTTTTTTGAAAATTTTCTTACTTTTTTAGGGTGGGGGGTTTGTTACCTTGTTACACTTGTGGTCTTCCCGGGTCAAAATGACCGGCCTATAAAAAATACTTATAAATCACTCATTATACCATATTTTCACCCAATCTTGGATTCAATCTTTTTGTCAACTTGTTCTCTTTCAGTTAGGACTGGTTTTGTATTTTCATTTGCATCTGGCCTCATTTATCTAAGAGTAGGCATCTAATTTTTGAGTAAAAAAAAATATTTTTTTTATAATTTTGGATTTTTCTTTTTTTTAGAAAATTGGTACTGTTGTTCACACTAGTCTACTTTAATGTTTCACCAGGAAGTTTGTTTTGAAAAACTTTTATTTAGTAAAAAATGGTACATAGTCACACTTGTGGTATTCCCGGGTCAAAATGACCGGCCTATAAAAAATAGCTTATAAATCACTCATTATACGATATTTTCACCCAATCTTGGATTCAATCTTTTTGTCAACTTGTTCTCTTTCAATTAGGACTGGTTTTGTATTTAATTTTCAAATGGTTTAATTGTAGGAGTCATTTATCCGAGCTTATGCACCTTAGTTTTTGAGTGAAAAAAGCATTATTTGTTAATAATTTTGGCAATATTGAGTAAAATATGAAAAAAAAAAATTGCACTGTTGATCACACTAGTCTACTTTAATGTTTAACCAGGAAATTTCTTTTTAAATTCTTTTATTTTGTACAAAATTGTACAAGTGAGTCACACTTGTGGTGTTCCCAGTCAAAAATGGCCGGCCATTGAAAGTGAATTTAGAAGATTACAAAACACAGGACTTGTATTTTGAAATGCTTTTATTTTCAGAAAAGGGGTGCACAGTAACACTTGTGCTGTTCCCTGACAAATCATTGTCACCATTGTGACAAACAAGACAACACATTAACGCTGTCATATAGAGAACACATATCAAACACTGTTCATATTCTTTCAGTTTTCCAAATTATGAACTAACCAAAACGTCAAACACCGGGTCTCTGTGTGAACACATGCAAGTGACTAACAAAAGCATTTTTAAATATTAAAGTAGACAAGTGTGATCAACAGTGCAATTTTTTTTCATATTTTACTCAATATTGCCAAAATTATTAACAAATAATGCTTTTTTCACTCAAAAACTGAAGTGCATAAGCTCGGATAAATGACTCCTACAAAACTGTCACCGTCCCACAGGTGGGACGCTTGCCCATATATATTTAGAACAATAATATCTTAGTAAAAACCTAAAGTAATATTGACAAACTATACATCATTTGAAAGCTTACAATCTATAGTTTTCATATTTGGTGGCTGTTTTTTAAAATAAATTACAGAGGAGCAATAATTTATCAATTTGCAACAAGAATATTTCATATTCATTAGGCGTGTTTAGGCCTTTATTTATAAACATGAAAAATCATGAAAGATTGGTTGAAACCTCAGTTTGTTTTCATGCCAAGAGTTCAAAAGATAACACCAATTAAATTTTATGAGAAAAAAAGGTCTGAAAATGTTTAGAATATAAAGAAAAATATTATGGATTCTCGATTTGTGAGGCAGCAGCGAGCTATAACGCACATATGTGCTCTTTTTATGTTTATTAGAGGTTGAAATCAAATCAAATACTGCCAAAACACCCATACTATTTCTGAACAGGATGTATACTTCATAAATTGTATGAAATTATGGAAATAATGGTTCAGATCACTCAAAACATATATGAAAAAGGAGACGCCCTTATGGTCAGTAAGGAAGCTGGCTGTCCATCTAGTGAAAAAGTTTGGTACTGCACCCAAATAAAATCTCACTGAAAGCTCATTTTTTGAGATATCTACCTAAAATTTGGAACACATCTTGTTTAGATTTTTGGCTTTAATTTTCTAGCAGTTTTAGAGTAAAATATATTTTGTAATATATATATATATATATATATTATATAAAATATAAATAATTATATTTTTACATTCTATATTTTCATAAACTCAAACTAATATAACTTTTTTTCTGTTTCACTTTCATAATTTATTTCACTTCTACAATAATCTGGCAAATTTCTTCTTAAAAACAAGACCAACCATATGTCTATATTCCAAAGCATTCTTGAATTACAACCATTTAAGTTTGTATAGTGATTTTTTTGTCTATGCGAAAAAAAAGGGGGGGGGGGGGGTGACAGCTAAAGGGTTAAACCGTTTGAAAATTAAATACAAAACCAGTCCTAATTGAAAGAGAACAAAACCAGTCCTAATTGAAAGAGAACAAGTTGACAAAAAGATTGAATCCAAGATTGGGTGAAAATATGGTATAATGAGTGATTTATAAGCTATTTTTTATAGGCCGGTCATTTTGACCCGGGAAGACCACAAGTGTGACTATGTGCCATTTTTTACAAAGTAAAGTTTTTCAAAACAAACTTCCTGATGAAACATTAAAGTAGACTAGTTTGATCAACACTGCCAACATTTTAAAATATTTTATTAAATATTTCCAAAATTATTCAAAAATATTCAAAAATAATGCTTTTTTTACAAATAAAATGAGATGCCTACTCTTAGATAAATGAGGCCCACGATTAATCAGATGCAAATAGAAATATAAAACCAGTCCTAATTGAAAGAGAACAAGTTGACAAAAAGATTGAATCCAAGATTGGGTGAAAATATGGTATAATGAGTGATTTATAAGCTATTTTTTATAGGCCGGTCATTTTGACCCGGGAAGAACAGAGGTGTTATAGGGTTTTGAACACCACATGAGGGTTAAAAGGAAACGTGACCGGCAAATTCAAAACGAGGGTAAATATTATCTTTTCCCCGGTGGATAGAGCTAATGAAGGAGAAAGACTTTGAAAGGGACTCCAAAGTCCTGCTTTCTTCTCGACAGGTAAGTCAATGTTATGGTCTAAATGACACACTTTTTTTCATTGCTTGATTGTTTAATTTATTATATAGGTAGCATAACAGTAGAACATGTATAGTTAAACTCGATGATGTGCTATTGGAAGACATGTCGTACTGTAGCTTCGTGGCACATAACGGTTACCGTAGTTGCAACACGCTTTTGAAAAAGCGATGCGCTAGAGAGCACTATTTGTTTGAATGCAAAATACAATTTCACCGCTAGATGGGAGAAATTCCTTCACAGCGTACCTTTAAGGACTAAATCCTCCAAAATGGAGGAGGTCAAAGGGCATGTTTCCTGCTATAGTATCATCAGCTCTCCCAAAGGCTGTTCATGCAGCCTACAGACAAACTGTGGCATCAACAAATGCTAACATTTTAAAGTTCTACATATATATTTTGAGTAGATAACCGATAGTATATTCTCAGTAAAGGGTTTCACCCTGTATGTTTCCACACTGATTAAGGATAGTTCGGGAGATACAAGAAAAAATAAAAAATGATATACACCTTATACGTGCAATAGATCATAGCTACCGTAGAAAAAGTAAGATCATGCTTTGAATTAAGATGAGTAAAATTGCTGCGTGTTGGACCGCAGAGGCACATCGCCTCTGAAAATATACAGTGGTTTTCTAAATGATACAACTTAATCTAAACAAGAGCAATGTACAAAAAACAACAACTACAAAAAACAAAACACATTGTGACAAACTTTGACAACATGTTTCATGTGGGTGGACAAAAAATACTGTTTGAAATATTTTTGTATAAGATCTAAGATACCAAAGTACAGTTTTTGCTTTACAATTTTAAAATTGCTTTAAACTGTTTAGTAAAAATAATACCTTAGGTTAAATTTATGTAAAATCATTTATATCATACATAAGTCTTCTAAGAAGATAAATAGAAGATACAATTTTAATAAAACGTTAAAGCTTTGATTTAAACAGTCTTTTAATTTTAAACGATCTAATTTAAACTTTTAATATTATGCTTTTAAATGAATTTAGTATGAATAAAACTTTGGAAAGCAGACTAACTTTACATATGCGATGGCATTGGCACATCCCAGAGGTTCATCTGTCCTGTAACTCCTCTCGTCTCTGTGAGGGTGTGAAGCTTCATTTCACCCTGTAGTTTATCACTGAAGGAACCAGGAGGGCTTTGTTTATGACTTTGGACTGTTTTTATCATTGCATAAAGAACTACATCTTCGGCACTATGAAAATGTAAGGTATTTTTATATTTATATACTTTTTTTATATAAAATTCATTTAGCTAAAACTATGTTTAAATTGTTTGAAATCATTTTAGTAACATACTTGTTATTATTCTATATTTATAATCATTTAATTTAAATATGGATATTAGTTAATTTATGGAACTGTGAGTGCAAAACAGTATGTAAAAACAATGTAAAAATGCTGTTTTCTGTGATGGTCGTGTTTAGGTGTACGGGATAGAATATGCTGTTACAGTACAAAAATCATTATGGCTATATTAATAAAAATTATACTTTAGGTCACCGTTAAATAAAATCATTACAGTAATCTTCCAAAGATAAATAGAAGATACGACTGTATTAAAACTTTAAAGATATAATTTAAACAATCTTTTCATTATAAAAGATTTAATTTAAACTTTTAAGATTATACTTTGAAATAAATTCTAGAAATGAAATGAATTCCTCATTTTCATGGTGTCATTCACTATAGACTACATTTCCCAGCATTCTGTTCTGCCACTCATCTGTTCATTGCACACAGCTGTTTCCCATCACCTTGTTAGTTCTGTGTGTATATATACCCTGTCTGTTTAGTGTTTGTCACGGAGCCATTGTTCTATGTCCTCACACTGCTGTGCCTGTGCCTGTGCCTGTGCCTGTGCCTGTGCCTGTGCCTGTGCCTGTGCCTGTGCCTGTGCCTGTGCCTGTGCCTGTGCCTGTGCCTGTGCCTGTGCCTGTGCCTGTGCCTGTGCCTGTGCCTGTGCCTGTGCCTGTGCCTGTGCCTGTGCCTGTGCCTGTGCCTGTGCCTGTGCCTGTGCCTGTGCCTGTGCCTGTGCCTGTGCCTGTGCCTTATGTTTTTATGTTTTTATGTTTTATGTTTTATGTTTTGGACTGCCTTTTGGATTTTGAACCTTGCTTGGACTGGATTGTGAGTACGGATTACCCCTTTAATAAACATACTGCTTTTGGATCTGTCTTTCCCTGTGTGTGTTCGTGACACCTCCCCTCTGAATCACAGACTGTCAAATGCAAGGGGTGTGAGAGAGAATCACTCGGGGAACTTTTCAACTTTAACCCAATTCTCTGAAAAAGTAAGATGATTTTATTTTTTGTTTTTAAAAGATTTTTTATAATCATTTATATACTTTTTAAAGAACAGAATGGGTTTCAACTTTAGTGTAAGATATTTGTGAATGACTAAATGTACATTTCATTTATATACTTTTAAAGAACAGTATGATTTTTCAACTTTAGTTAGTATGAAAAATATTATATTTGTAAATGTAGGCTACATGTTTTTCAACTTTAGTGTAAGATTTTTGTAAATGACTAAATGTGCATTTTATAACCATTTCATATACTCTTAAAGATCAATGCTTTTTCTCACTATCCCCATTTATATAGTGTGCTCAGGAATGCCAGGATATCGGGTGTCACACACACACACACACACACACACACACACACACACACACACACACACACACACACACACACACACACACACACATGCATTTAGCTCAGAGACTGTCAACTTTAATCCAATTCTTCACCATAGTGAAAAGGTAAGATGATTTTATTTTTGAAATAATTGCTTCAGTAAGATATTTATTTTAAAGGAATGAATGTTGTTCAACTTTAGTTAGTGTGAGATATTTTCTCACTTTCACTCCCCAGCAGGGGGATGCAGGAATAGGTTGACGTCTCATTCGCTCACAGACAGACGCACACACTTAGCGCAGAGACCATGCCTGTGCCTGTGCCTGTGCCTGTGCCTGTGCCTTGTTTTATGTTTTGGACTGCCTTTTGGATTTTGAACCTTGCTTGGACTGGATTGTGAGTACGGATTACCCCTTTAATAAACAGTTAATAAACAGTTTTAATAAACCCCTTTAATAAAAAGTTATTTCCCCCCTGGGGTCAATAGGCCAAAATCAATGGGTAAATGGCTAAATCATCCATCATAATCCGGATCAAAGACAACTGTCAAACCCAGATCAAAGACAACTGGCAACTTGACGTATAATACAAAGGTCAATAGGGCAAAGACAACTGTCAAAATAAATGATTATACCCCCAGATCAAAGACAACTGCCATACCCAGGATCAAAGACAACTGTCAACTTGATCGATCGATAGGTCAAAGGTTAATCCCTACATCAAAGGGACCTCCGGAGGACCCCCGGAAGGTCAAAGGTTAGCCCCGCCCACCTGTCAGTCATAGGGTCATAAATCATCTTGACAGAAGTCGAATCCTATTACTACTGACCTTTCATTTATAACTGAATAATTCATTCAGAAGGAATAAAAAGAAAAAATCCATTATTTGCATTGGATTGTGTCTACTAGACAACGCATGATCCCTTAAAAACTCTCTTTGGATAATAGTGCTATTTTTTATGTAATTTATAGGCTCTTTTGTTATTAACTTATAAAAATTATTATAACCATTTTGATAAAGGATGTGATAAAAATATGAGAAATGGGCACAAATGGCTGGTCTTTTTGGACATAGGCCTAGTAGAGCTGTATAGGCTGCATAATTTAAAACTCTCCATCTCATACATGATCGATCAGCACTATTTATCGTTCGTTTTAAAGGGATGAATGGCTGCACGCTATGAATTAAAGTGACAGCGCATGGTTCGTGGTCAAAATGATCACAGACATCTTTTTAATTTAAGCCCGGGGTAAAAGCAATTAACACTTACCAGAAGTAGGCCTATACTTTAGAAAAAATAACTAATGAATAACTAATGCGGTCAATTTTTTTTTTTATTATTCTTGTGACCGCAGTATATTATGTGTGGGCATAGGCCATTGCACCTATGAAACTAGTCATAGATCTCCAAAATCAGTTCTACATTCATAATTTAATATTAATTAGATTTTTATTTAAGTGCTGCACGATTTTGACATGGGTGTAATCAATGGCCGTGCGCGTGAACTTTCGAGTCACTCTCAAACACTGGATTGGCCGCGGCGCAGAGTTGCCCTGGAAACGGCGCGGGACCACTGCTACTGGCAGGAAGCAAAACTCCCTCTCTCGCTGTTGTTTTCACTGCTTTCAGGTGAGATTAGTCTCTAAAAACACACGAATAATACACACAACTGTTTTTGACATTTCTCTTACTTGTAATTGACACGCTTCTGTTGAATATTTACTTTATAGACATGGTTTAGTGTCTTCGGGAAAAGTCTGTTAGCATCTCAACCGTTTTCAGAAGAGGTAAGCTAACGTTAACGTTAACTCGGTTGAGCTTTTATTTATGAAAGTTTGGGCTTTTAATCATCTCTTATGTGTAGATGAGAGGTTTTGTAAAGGTTTTTCTTGGAAGTGAGCTAATTTATTTAACACAAACGTAAACATAAACGTATGTAACGTTAACAGTTAATCGGTGATGTTCTTAACGTTACACAGAGCGAGAAAATTGGCTGAAACTAGCTCAATGGTAAACAAATACTGACAAAAACATATTTTCTGTGATTTCAGTAGTAACAAAATAACCCATAACAGAGAGAAAGCTCCACGACTTCAACATTTCTGAAGAAAGCTGCTGTCAGAGTAGGAAACACAGGTGAACCGAGGAAGCTCATTAAATAACCTCATAATCATTTTATCACAATATGTTTCACCTATATCACCATGCATCTGTTATTTTCTTATTTTTTTTAATTTCTCAAATTTACATTTTTTATTTGTTTAATTTATTTTAAGAAGGTTTTGATATCCAAACGTAAGTTACACTGTATGATCAATATTAAATTAATAAGTAAACCCCAAAACAAATTCTGTTATCCTAATTAAGAAATTATTTTCTGTTTATTCTTTATATTCTTTCTCTTTTCTGCATTTCACCTCTGCTGTAGCTTCTTTCCTTTTAATAAACCTGGCATTGTTATATTGTTGGTTCTGTGACAAATGGCTTGTTGTGTTCCTAGATCCTTCCATGCTGATGCCCTGCCCCGTAGCGGAGTGGAGCTGATCATCATCTCTAAAGCGCTATTGATCAACCATATGATTAGTAAGTAAAACGTCAAACATACACTGATGTCAAACATACACTATGTCAAACATACACTAATTGTGTTGGTACAAATGTTTATGTCTCTTATGTTCACCAAGACAGCATTAAAAACAATAGTATTGTTAATAATACTGTTTTCTATGTGAATATATTGTAAAATGTAATTAATTCCTGTGATCAAAGCTGAATTTTCAGCATCACAGCTTCACATAATCCTTCAGAAATCATTCTAATATGATGATTTGATGCTCAATAAACATTTATGATTATTATCAGGGTTGAAAACAGTTATGCTGCTTCATATTTTTGTGTTTTCAGGATTATTTGATGAATAGAAAGTAAAAAAAAAACAGCATTTATCTGAAACAGAAATGCTTACTCTCTCTTTTGGTCAATTGAATGCATCCTTGCGGAGTAAAAATATGATTATTATTATTTAATTGTCTTTCATTTTTAAATCTTATGCTCATACATCCACAAGAGTATTTGTGAAAATTGTTGCAACTGCAAACGGGGAGCCAAGTCAATGGGTCCACATACTTTGTCCATAGTGTATCTACTAGGTCTGTGTATCACCAACAATGTCACGATATGATGCGCATCACGATACGATACGCATCACGATATTGATCAATTTGGAATAAAAAATTATTTTGAGCTGAGTTTAGTAACAGTAATATCTGTTTATTGAATAACCAGTGTTATAACAGTTGTGATAACTGAAAAACAATTTAGTTTTTTCATTAAAAAAACACTTTAGTTTTTGTCATTAAAAAAACACTGAGTTAAATAAATAAATAAAAAGCTTAGAATGGCTCTTCCTTCTGCTTTTAAAGTCTGCCTCAACTGAAATGACAATTTTAAAGTCTGCCTCAACTGAAATGACAATTTTAAAGTCTGCCTCAACTGAAATGACAATTATAGTGACACTGAAGCATATCTACATTGCTCAATGACTAAACTAAACTTAAAACATTCCATAAAAGCAGAAATGGTAACAACTTAAATTTAACTCAGTTTTCTCAAACTCTTTTAAACACTTAGTATTTAACAATTTGGTCTTAAGTGTTGGAATGTTCACCAAACAAAGTAATTTCTTCTATGTTGAAATCATTCTAAATGATTACATTTACAGATTTTAATGCAGAAAAAATAATTGATCGACATGCTCAGGGTTAAGAGAGTGACAGCAGAATATCTCGCTTAACTTCATCATACAACCGGGAAATTGCCGTTTCTGTTGAAAACTTTTATGCTTATTTAAGACATAACCAACTGTGTTTAGAGGATACTTACCAAGACCGACATTTTTGCCCTGGTCAAAATGAGAAAAAAAAAAAAAGAGCAGGATGTGCTTTGAAAAGAAATATTAAAAGCGCGATAAGTCGGGAAAGAGAATGGAATTCTACTGGCAGGATGCTGTGCGCTCCGAGCGCAACATGGACAAGCATAGCCTTTGTCTTCGGTTGCGCACCTAAACGGCCAAATAAACACAAAAATATATCAAAATGCCAAGTCGAGTATTCACACACATGCAGACAGAGAGGATTTATGTTTACTCATTTGGTAACTCAACCTCACAGTCACAGTTAAATCCCTTCACAATTAATACGTATTGAAACTTTATTGTTTGCTGAATATTTGTTTGTTTTTAGTTGTCTATGGACCTACTAATTAGCCTACTGCTGTTGAAATTGTATTGAAAAAAAGCACGTCTTTAATAATAATATATATATATTTTTACTGTGGCTCTTTTGGAAAAATGCAGTAACCAAAAATGAAAAAATGGCTCTTTGGTGAAAAAGGGTTCCAAACCCCTGACCTACATCCTAAAGTGAATCAATGTTTGCGGGAATTTCCCGCATTATAAGTGGGAGAGCTGCGGGAATGATTAAAATTATGCGCAATACCTGCAATCCCGCTCCTAAATTTCAATAATTCAAAAGCACGACAGTAACGATAACTGCTGTATCCAGGAGTTCATGACGATGTATCGTTGTATTGATATTCACAGCCCTAGCATCTACAGTCCTTTGCCTGGGAATTGACCCATTGTCCTGATCAACTAGTGGCTAACAACTGTAGCTTCTCAACAAAGTGTCGCAGAGAAATTTCAAAGAAATTGCTTTTGACAACCTACCCTAACTTTCTGCTATAACTAAAACTGTACTTTTCACAGACTGAAAGCTTTAAAAAATGTTTTGTCCTGAACCTAATTTTTACCAATGCAAATCACTTTTTAATGTGTGTATGTTCCTTCCTGTTAGACTGCCTATCTAGGAACCACTGGTGGGTGTAATGCCCAGGTAGCAACTAGGAGAATACTGACAACATTGATTGGCCATTCTTTAGCCACTCAATTGAACTGGAATGGCTCAAACCAAAAGAGACCTTTTCAGAACCTGAGGCTAAGGAGGGTTGTAACAGGTAAGCAAGCATGTGGTATTAGAAATGGCATATATTAATTACTTCCCATACACAGTGTTGTTTCATGCCTATTTGCTTTTCAGAGGCTGTAAGAAAATGTTCCTTTCAGCCAAGTCCTCGTGATTCTGAAATTGAGAGTGAGATAAGAGTGTGGCTGCGGAATTCAAGAGACAGAGCGGGTGGACGAAAGGAGCGCTACCACCGTCTGCTGACTAGTCAAGAGACCTCGGGGGAAGACTGCAACTGAATAATTAGCACACCAAACATATTTTCAGCAAAGGTCGAAGTAATTTGGTATTTTTATGTTTATTTGAATTATTTTTATATTTGTATAGAGGATTTTTAGTCCCTTTCAGAGTGTTAAATTAGCTTTATTAACCTGTATTAAAGGTGCATTGCGCAAGTCTCTGAGTTTTTGCAGAACTATGCCCCCTCTGACGACAAGCGAAACTGCATTTGGATGAACTACAAGCCGGTCTCTTTGAATCCATCTTCTACTTTTGTCGAAAGTTGACTAAAGTTTTGTCGCTCGAGTTATCTTCAGGTTATCTTCGCTGATACGGAGAATGGCGGCGAATACACAAACCTGCCAGACATAGCCAGGTGAGTGTGAACGCGCATGATGTCACGCCCAGTCTCAAATTCCGTCCCGAATTCCCTCTTATTTATTTTACTGTACAGGATTATAGAGGCAATCGCAGTGATCAGAGAAGGTCTCATTCATGCACCTTTAACCTGAATTAAATGTTTTATATTTTGTAATTAATAAATGCATTGATTTGAAATCCCTTTGACTACTGTACATTTTTGACAATACAGAAATTAGTTATGTGGTGACTGCATCAATTTCAGATGTATAGAATAATTGTTTTTCCCAAAGACTTATAGTTATAGTAGCCACCAAAAAGTATTTATAGTGAAACAGACTTATTGTTGTAAATTAATTTTATTTTATTTAACCCTTATTTAACCAGGGAAATCCTTTGAGAACAAATCTCTTTTGCGAAGGAGCCCTGGCCAAGTAAGCCAAAATAAAAGTTCCACATGAAATACAAAATATAATAAATACAATGAACATACAAGACATAATACATTAACAATACAATGAATCAGCCAACGCTTAAAAAAACAAAAAATAGTGCGGGCTGTGTGTGCGAGCCCTGTGTGGGCTTAGTGAGGGCTTCCTGTGGGCTTAGTGAGGGCTTCCTGGGGGCTAAGTGAGCGCTGCCCATGCAGGGCCAACGTTTTGCCAATTAGCAAATTCTCATGGGCCCTGCGGTGGCAGCCTGCTGGGGGCCCTTAGGCTAGCCCTAAGTGGGCCCGTAAAGGGCCAGTGCGGGCTTGTTTGCAGGGCTATTACCTACAGTAGATGGCGGTAATGCTCTTTTTAAGAATGCGAGCCACCAATAAGCCCGAAGAAGAAGAAGAGAGAGAGACGCGCGCGCGAGAGACGCGAGAGAGAGAGAGAGAGAGAGACACGCGAGAGAGAGAGAGACACGCGATAGAGAGAGAGACACGCGATAGAGAGAGAGACACGGAGACACACGCGAGAGAGAGAGAGAGAGACAGACACGCGGGCGCGATCGAACAGTGGAAACATAAAAACTGGAAGAAATGTGCGCTGCAAATGACCGAAGTCTTGGATACCGAAGAAGCACTGAAGTCAGCGCGTTTGGTCCGAACAAAGTTGACCCAGGCACGGAACACAGACCTGCTTTTTGGGAAAAAGTGGACTCTGTGACAGGTTTTAACTGTGTTTTAGCACCCAGCACAAACGCAGTAATTCACCATCGTGAAAATACGCCTGCGTATACCTAACTAACTACCTAACTTAAATAGCTAACTAAATAAATAAATGTCCTAATCCCTAATTCTCTCGCTCTATCACTTGTACAATTATCAACACAGCTCACAAACTCACTTTCTCAGCGCCCTGGGAGACGTCTCCCTCTTATGACGTCAAGCGATCCATTTGGGCGGAGGCGCAGTTTTAAGCGAGTACTGAAAATAACGAACTTTTTCATCTTATATTCTGCCTTTAGGTATCGAAAATCATACAAAACAATACAACAACTTGTCAAACGTGTATTTCCCCTAACTATTTTGTGTTAATCATAATTACAAATTTAACCTGACATACGCACTTTAAAGGGATAGTTCACCCAAAAATGAAAATTCTGTCAGTATTTACTCACCCTCGTGTTGTTCCAACCCCGTAAGACCTTCGTTCATCTTCGGAACACAAATTACGATACTTTTGATTAAATCTGAGAGCTGGATCACTCCTCCATAGGCTTCTTAAGGGATTGACACTTGTTCCCCGAAAAGTTATTAAAGACATCGTTAAAATAGTCCAAGTGACTACAGTGGCTCAATCCTAAATTTATCAAACGACGAGAATACTTTTTGTGCGCAAAAAAACCCCAAAATAACGACTTTATTTCAACTATTAATTTCCTTCTCTGTGGGCCTCGAGTCAGTTCACTAGTATAATAGCGTAAGCTTCTGTGTTGTACGTCACACACATCACACACATGACCAGCGTCGGCCAATAGTGAGCCTACGTGTGACTTGGCTCTACACAATCACACTACGTTAACTGACTAGAGGTCCACAGAGAAGGAAATGAATAGTTGAAATAAAATTGTTATTTTTGTTTGTTTTTTCGCACAAAAAGTATTCTCGTCGCTTGATAAACTTAAGATTGAGCCACTGTAGTCACTTGGACTATTTTAACAATGTCTTTAATAACTTTTCGGGGCTGGCAAGTGTCAATCCCTTAGAAGCCTATGGAGGAGTGATCCAGCTCTCAGATTTAATCAAAAATATCTTAATTCGTGTTCCGAAGATGAACAAAGGTCTTACGGGGTTGGAACAACATGAGGGTGAGTAAATACTGACAGAATTTTCATTTTTGGGTGAACTATCCCTTTAAGACCAATACAAAAAAAGGATTTTTAGAAATGTTGGCCAACTGAAAAGTATGAACATGAAAAGTAGGAGCATGTACAGCACTCAATACTTAGTTGGGGCTCCTTTTGCCTGAATTACTGCAGCAATGCGGCGTGCCATGGAGTCGATCAGTCTGTGGCACTGCTCAGGTGTTATGAGAGCCCAGGTTGCTCTGATAGTGGCCTTCAGCTCTTCTGCATTGTTGGGTCTGGCGTATCGCATCTTCCTCTTCACAATACCCCATAGCTTTTCTATAGGGTTAAGGTCAGGCGAGTTTGCTGGCCAATTAAGAACAGGAATACCATGGTCCTTAAACCAGGTACTGGTAGCTTTGGCACTGTGTGCAGGTGCCAAGTCCTGTTGGAAAATGAAATCTGCATCTCCATAATGTTGGTCAGCAGCAGGAAGCATAAAGTGCTCTAAAACCTCCTGGTAGACGGCTGCGTTGACCTTGGACCTCAGAAAACACAGTGGACCAACACCAGCAGATGGCATGGCACACCAAACCATTACTAACTGTGGAAACTTTACACTGGACTTCAAGCAACGTTGATTCTGTGCCTCTCCCCTCTTCCTCCAGACTCTGGGACCTTGATTTCCAAAGGAAATGCAAAATTTACTTTCATCAGAGAACATAACTTTGGACCACTCAGCAGCAGTCCAGTCCTTTTTGTCTTTAGCCCAGGCGAGACGCTTCTGACACTGTCTTGTTCAAGAGTGGCTTGACACAAGGAATGCGACAGCTGAAACTCATGTCTTGCATATGTCTGTGCATGGTGGTTCTTGAAGCACAAGACTCCAGCTGCAGTCCACTCTTTGTGAATCTCCTCCACATTTTTGAATGGGTTTTGTTTCACAATCCTCTCCAGGGTGCGGTTATCCCTATTGCTTGTACACTTTTTTTCTACCACATCTTTTCCTTCCCTTCGCATCTCTATTAATGTGCTTGGACACAGAGCTCTGTGAACAGCCAGCCTCTTTAGCAATGACCTCCTTGTGCAAGATATCAATGGTCGTCTTTCGGACCGCTGTCAAGTCAGCAGTCTTCCCCATGATTGTGTAGCCTACAGAACTAGACTGAGAGACCATTTTGAGGCACAATATTCTAACTTTCTGAGATACTGATTTTGGGGTTTTCATTAGTTGTCAGTTATAATCATCAAAATTAAAAAGAATGAACACTTGAAATATATCAGTCTGTGTGTAATGAATAAATATAATATCCAAATTTCACTTTTTGAATGAAATTACTGAAATTTTCAAATAAAAATTTCAGTGAAAAAACTTTTTGATGATATTCTTCTAATTATATGACCAGCACCTGTATACTGTAAACATTCTTTATTCATATGAAAATACCCCAAAGCGCACAAAAATCACACACAAACCACATATATTCGAAATCGTGCATTTATTAGCTTCTTGTTTCAGGTGAAGAGATGTGTTTAGGTTTATCATCACAGAGGTCAGAATGAGGAAGTATTGACTAGTTGCATGGGTTCGCGTGTTTCTATTTCCGCTTTATTGAGTGTATGCTTGCACACTTCCAGTCCCGAGATACAAGAGAAGAAATGAAGGATGGCGCTGTTTTACACAAGATGCATCCAAGACGTACCGAAGATTACTATCTGTGATGTACACCGGCTAGAACAAGTGGCAAGCTCAGCCCCGAGGAGCAAAAGGGGAAAAGGGGTTCAAGATGTATATATCTAGTTACATCGACAACTATGAAGGTAAGTTATACAACAGCTAGCTGACTGGCAAGCTAGCTAACGTTAGCTCTAGTTTACGTTACTGTCTAACTTTGACAACTTGACAGGCTATTTGATCCAGTGTAGTGTTTTGATGATGTACGATTAAGTGTATGCATAACATGAATGATGTTCAATTACCCACAGTTTCAAATTTTCATCAGGGAGAGTGAGCGTCAGGGCTACCTGTTACAGGTCGATGAGAAAGAGCGAGAAGCCTCACAACCTCAGAGTAGGGAGTAGAAATAAGAAGTGTTCATCAGTTCAAAGCCTCAATCAGGTTAATGTTCTGTGGTTTTGATGTGGCTAGTGGAGATAACCTGTGATTTAGGAGTCAAATAAGCCTAGCTAGCTGACGTGAAAGGGCTAAGTTATATCTTCCTTTTCGTTTTGCAATCCTGTGTTGAAAATTACAAATGAATGACCTAAACCTACACCTAGCTTTCATGGAAACCCCAGAAACTGGTTTTGATGGCTGCTTTATGTTTATTATAACCCATGCATGGTCCAGTTATCTTCATGGTTCATGGGCCAGTGGTATCTACCCTGCACCCATGTTATGCATTCAACGTTTACTTGTTCAACGTTCACTGTTTTACTAACACAATATGAAAGTGAGTAAATTGAGATGGGTGATAAAGGCTTATCTATTTTGATGTCCTTAGATTACAGTATTGTGTATGATGCCATTGATAACCTGACATGATTGAACATATTCCCATACCTACTACTTACCTGATCAGCCTGCTCTCAGCTTTCTCATTTTTTTTGTGTTGTTTTAAAGTAGTGTCCTTAATGTGAAATGACAAACATTTTGTTTTAATGTGTAGATTGTCTTTTAGGACTGCTCACCAGTGGACATTTCAGTGACAGAGTGTTCATGTATGGCTGGAACAGCACTCTGCAACCACAATGTTGCATTGCTGTTCCAGACCGCACACTACTCCACACTGAACCTGGCTGCTGTACCCCCTGTCCTTAGCTGCACTGAAACAGAGCAGCAATGGCACAGTCGAAGAACCATGGTAAGTATGTGTTCACAACTGAATGAAAGAATACTATAGTATTTAATATCGTAATTGTAGTATACTGTATATATTATAGTTTTTACAACACTTTGTTAATGAATGCTACAGCATACTGTAGTGTTAACTATAGTGAATCGATAAACTAATAAATACTGTAGTATACTTTAGTTTTTACTACAGTAAACTGTAGTGTATTGTAGTATAATATACCCTATAGTTGTAGAAAACTTAGTACAGTATTGGGTAAAGTAAATTGTTTATATTACTATAGTTGTTAAATTACCAAAACAAATTAATTCAAGTACTTTACTATAGTAGTTTTTCATGTGAGAAGAGCTACTCTAGTATATTGCATCAACAACCATTTAAATTTATTTGATAATTCTTTTGTGTAATTAATAGGGTGTGAAACCAGACAGAGTGAGTGACATGGTGTTCATTTCCACTAAGCCGGAGCAGTTCGCGATTGCTGATGGTGTAAGGTAATATCTATTGTCCTATGTAACTGTACAGCCTACTATACAGTATAACGGCTCAATCCAGACAGTTGTCGTGCTGGTCCACTAGGGAGACCACACTGTAGTTGCAGCCGTCATTTGTGCTGACGCGCCAAGTACACTGCAGCCGTTAACGCCGGACAGAAGGGGAGTCACACCACCATATGGAAAGAAGCGTAAATGGATGGAGAGGCATAGTTTACTGTAAAGCTACGTCTTAGTGTTGCTTATCTTGGCGAAAGCCGAGTACAAATCAGCATGAAGTTTTAACATCTACTCTCGTGTAATGGAAATAATTTGTGTTTGTTGTTTGAGTGTAAAATAGTTCTTAAAGTCCTAATTGTGAAATTAATTTATTCAAAGGAGTACACATTACAAGGCAATGCGAGGAGAGCTGCCAGATCCAGATGTCCTCAAAGTTGACGAGGTGTACAAAGACTTCTTGCCGAACATGGCTCCACTCATCACTACCATGGCGATAAATGTGGACGTCCCACTGGTTGACTCTGCTTTTGGGAAAGTCCAGGAAGGTAGTCCCCTATCCTACCAGCATCCATTACCAGTGAGCCGGGTTGTAGTACGCCACCCAGATGCCCCTCCACCACCACCTCTACCTGTAGATGGGTATAGGCTGGAGCCTACCAGCTGTCAATTTGTCTGCAGTCACCCAACAACACCTCCATCTACAGTCACTTGTCACTACAGTAGACATGGCAAGGAAAATAAAGGTTGCCACCAGGGAGCAGAGCAACACTGTGGAGTGGCACTGTGTCAGGAGGCCAAGAATAACTTCTTCCTGATTCAGGGAAATATGCCATGTCAGAGGTCAGAGTTCTGCTGAAAACTTGGCACAAAGAATTAAAAAGGGAGTGGCTTACAACGGCTGCAATGAAGAGGGGACTGGCAGATGGAACCGGTTGCCATCCAGGAGTACTGCAGAGTAAAAAACACAAATTACTGGCCTTGTGGGTTCATCATCCACCCAGACGCCCCCTGGTTAGGGTCATATCCTGACGGTCTGGTGTTTGACCCAACTGAGAGCCCACCTTTCAGAATGCTGGAAATTAAATGGCCCAACGCAAAGAGCTATGTGGACTGTAGCTACTTGAAAATGCAGAGTGGCAGATTGAAATTAAAGGAGACTCACAGCTACTACTGGTAGGTGCAAGGCCAGCTCCTACTTACAGGGATGGAGTGGTGTGATTTTGTTGTTTTTGCAGAGGAGGATATCCTCATACAACGCATCTTCAGAGACTGTGAGGTGGCTAAAACCATCAGGGAGAAGGGAGATTATTTTTATTTTTACATGGTAGTTTGAACAGGGTTCTCTACCACTTTTTGCATTTAGAGTTGCCTTTGATTGATATGCACTACATTTTTTCTTTGAACAACTACTATACTGATTGCATCATTATTCATAATATTATTTATTAAGAATTACTGCTGTTATGTATAATACATATTACCATAAATGTGCTTCAATGTGTGGTCTCCTCTTAATGCTATCATGCTTTGAGCCAGGTGTGTAAAACAATGCAGAACTCTAAACTTTCCTTAGTTGTAACGTGTAACTGCCCATCTCATCACCAGTTGTGGAGGAGGGGGTTTAAAGGGTTCATATACGTGTATACAGTTTTTATTTTTAAATAATTTAATTTATAATTTAATTTTAATAATGTAAAAGCTATGTCAACAAAAAAGACTGTTTAATGAATCAATTCTAGTAAGTAATTGTTTAACAAAACTATCTACTATAAACTACATCTACTATAAAACTATAACTATTTTAACGAAACTTTACAATAAACTATTAAAATTAGAAATACATTTATTAGAAACTATTAATAAGCAAAAAGTGAAATGTCATTAATACATGAGTCAAGAGTTATTCATTGTCGAGTTGCCCATGCCTTTACCAGTGGTCCATACTGGTAGTTGACCAGGATGCAAGCCACATTGAATTACTCCTCAATGCTTCCACACACAGAAAGTGGTATTTCTCTGTCAAAAAGTTTGTTCTCTTTCACTCTCCTGATGCACCTCTCCACATGGACCCTCAGACGTGCAATGGATTGAGTCTGCATTTTTTGAGAAAAAGGCAGGCCGGTGAACCTTGCACGGAGCCAGATTGTCCAAAAGGAACCCTTTGTCAACCATAATTGCCATGTTTAGTGTGAGGAGGTTTGCGATGCCAGACAGCTTTAAGATCTCATGGTCACTCATGGGTCCTGCATACAGATCAGTAACAAATGTAATGGCACCATGGGGCCCCATGCCGATCATGGCCTTGAATGTAGCATGAGATTTGTATGTGGAAAACACCTCACAAAAGGAGAGAGGATGGAGTCTGGCAGAATGTTTCAGTGCAGTCAAGCACCACTTGTGTGTCAGGGAAAGCTGAAAACACTGGTGGAAGTTGAGCTCTGACAGTTTCACGTGGGATCCACAGACGTTGGCTTCCAAGCAGTTTGTATAGGAAGTGCGTCCAGGTGGCAATAATCCTGCTGGCTGTGGTGCGGTGAATGTCAAACCGTTCTGCTAGATCCCTGAGAGACAGGCCCACTGACAGATGCATGAGGATCAGCAGCAGGTCATCTATGGGTTGAAGTTTCTGTGAAAATAAAGTGTTAGGCCTAGAAACTGTTATACACAGTAGTGGAATGTATCTCGGTACATTTACTCAAGTACAATTTCATGGTTAACAGTATTTTTACAGTGTGGTATTAGTACTTTTACTTAAATAAAGGATCTGAATACTTCCTCCACCACTGAGAGCGCCAGAAGGAGGAGATCGCCCTGCTAGGGTCTCGTCCCACCAAGACCACCCTTCCCGAGTCTTGTCCTGCCGAGACCGCCCTTCTTGAATCTCGTCCCGCCGATATTGTCCCACCAGAATCCCTGGTTCCTCTCCTCCTCCAAAGACCAGAAGGAAAGGACCTTATAGACTTTGACACAGAGCCTGAGGTCCTTCACGTCAGCCTCACTGAGTTTCACGCCAGTTCCGCCGAGCCTGAGCTTCACGTCATTCCTGAGTATCTCCCCGTCAGCCCTGCCGAGCCTGCGCTCCCCATCAGCCCTGCCGAGCCTGTGCTTCATGTCAGCCCTGCCGAATCTGAGTTTCTTCACGTCGGTCATGCGGAGTCTGCACTTCACGTCAGTCCAGCCGAGCCTGCACTTCACGTCAGTCCTGCCGAGCCAGCGCATCTCGTCATGCACGCTGAGCCAGAGACTATTCACGTCATGCCTGCCGAGCCAGAGACTATTCACATCATGCCCACCGAGCCAGAGACTATTCACGTCATGCCCGCCGAGCCAGAGACAGTTCACATCATGCCCGCCAAGCCAGAGACCGTTAACGTCATGTTTCCCAGCATGTTTTCCCATGTTTTCTCTTGTTTAGCCACTGAGCCCGTACCCCAGTATCTACAGGAAATGAATGAAAACTTATCTCCGAGTTATAGCGTGACGAATTAGTACAAAGGGGTACACAACAATGTAATGCCGACTTTTTCACCCGTTGGAAGGCTAATCGCTTTTCTTTAATCCTGAATCCACTCATTATTACTTACTAGTTAGATCTTAGTGTCGATGTCAAAACTTGTATTAGCAGTGCGAAAAAGCTTAAACCGGAAGTACTGACGCGCACTCTCATATCCCGGAAGCTGACAGACGCCATCTTGTGCACGGAGTCAATTCACAGGACCGCGTCATGCAGATGGGCAGGATTATGGTCACGTTGAACCACGTGAGATGATTGACAGCTGTACAGCGAATGAGAGAGCGCTGAGATCATAACCTGACGCAAATCAAGAAGAGGAGGGACAGAGCTCGCTGTGTTCGCTGTTTGAGCTCTTCAGATTGCATAATTCAGTGGAAAATTAATAGAAATGTTATTCTGTATGACGAAATATTTTGCAAACATGTGTAAGGCCCGGCTTGATCGGCCCAAGGAAGGTTTTCCGATCAGCGGGTGAAGGTCTCTGCGTGTTCCCTTCTTTCCGCGTGGCAAAGTAATTTCATTAAATTAATACATTTTCTCATATGTATCAACTCGTTATTTCATCTGACTCCATGAATGAAAAAGGTTTTAATGATATCTGGGCATCATTAAAAGTGAACAAATATTTGATTATTCTTTTTTAACTCTTCTGAAAATAATGTGGTGATGGCGCAGTGGATAAGACACATGCCTTTGGTGTGAGAGACCCGGGTTCGAATCCACTGTGAGACACCAATGTGTCCCTGAGCAAGACACTTAACCCCTAGTTGCTCCAGAGGCGTGCGACCTCTGACATATATAGCAATTGTAAGTCGCTTTGGATAAAAGCGTCTGCTAAATGAATAAATGTAAATGTAAATGTAATGTCAGAGTCGATTAGAATAAAATCAGGTCAGGTAAATGTATCACGCCAGTTGCATAATCAGTTCAAAGATAATAGATACAAACATCAAATACTCTAGAATAAAGAAAGAAGATGCAATACCTTGACATTATAAAAACTATAAAACTATAAAAACTTTTGGTGCACTTCGCATCACAGGCTAATCTGGTTACAGAAAACGTGCCGAGCTCTAGTTGCATTTCATTATATAGACAGACCTCATTTCAAATGTAAACTTGAGTTCACAGTGGGAATTCACATTAATCACCGTCCCAGACTTACTGGGGGCAGAAGTTGATTTACATGGAACCATTTGCTAACAATGGGAATTTGATTGAGTTTACACCTTCTGAGAGCATTAGACCATTTGCCTGGAAGACACACCCTCCTATATGAATTATTTCTAAACTCTTAAATACCTTATTACCTTTTGGTTTACTTCTTTGAGAATGAGACCTTTGTACCAGTCGCACTGAGACATTTCAAATGATATCAAACATGTGTGATACTGTATGATAATTATTCGCATTAAACTATATAGATTCTTTGGTGAATTTCAGGTGATCTCAGCATGATAGGAAGAGGGAACGGGGGGATGCGGGGGTCAAGGGAAAAATATGTAGATTAGGATTGCTTAGGTGAGACTTATGTCTCGAATGGTGCACAAGAGAGGAATTCAAATATTAATTTGCTTTGTTCTCTCAGAGAGTTGCGCTATCTTCCAGTTCTTTCAGTTTTTCCAGTCTTACACATGTGATTATAAATCATTATTTCTCTAAATATGCACACCATTGGACTAAGAGTCCTGGCGGATGCTGTATATTGCTAGCCTGGCTCCACCCTCCTACGTACTTCCGCTCAATTTTCATTTTCCTTCAGTACTACGTCTGGGTTTGCAGTATTCTCCAATAAGGGCTGGCTGCAGACTTACGGGGCGAGTGGAGCTCCACTCAAAAGCGGAAATACATCACCTCCACGGTGCTGGAGCGCATATACGTCACCTTCACTGCGTCCGAGCGCATATATACGTCACCTGACCTAATCTTCAAGCAAAATATCGAAGTGGTATACTAAGCTTTTACGTTTTATGACTTTTTTAATATAATACTATATTATAGTAAAAAATAATTTCAGAATTTTGTATTTAAAGCAAAATAACATGTACAAATCAACCACAGTAAAATAATGAAGAATAATTTCAACAATTAATTTAATTACTTTTGAGAAGAAAAAAATATATTTTGACAACACACTTGAACTGCAAGTGACCATAATTGTTACAGCAAAGACACATTGCGAGCACACACACTTCACTGTTCAAGACCTCCATCATCTAAAAAGCAATCCCAGCTACAGTAGCCAGGGTTGTCATCTGAGTAGTAAAACCCCAAAAGCACTCCCTGTTGTCCATTTCCCTGGTAGCCAGCCCCACAGTCTTTGTAAAGCTGGCAGCATTGTAGGCAGCTGCACCGAGAGATGGTGTATGGCTTTCTGTACCTTTGACAGTGTCTCTCTGAAAGTCTTTTCCAATTCACTACACCTTTTCAATATCAAAACACAATGACAGTCACTCAATTCAGACAATAAATGAACAAATCTTTAACAGTCAAAAGTTTCATGTTAGGGAAATGGTAGAGAGTGAGATTAACCTAGCCTAATTGTTATACCCACAAAAAACAAGATGGGGCAACCACACTTATTGAACTCACTATCAAGCCAGCTGAAGTGTGCCTCCTGCTGAAAATGCTCCTGGCTGACAATGTTGTTAAATCTCTGGCATGTCAGAGCCAGCCTCAGGATTGCAGAGTAGCCATCCTTCTAGAACTACAAAGACAAGGATCCTCTGGAGAATGTCATCGGGCAACTGTAGATATGATTTAAACATGATTTAATAAAGAGTCATTGCAAGCCATTTCATCAACATTAAAGTGATTATGAACACATGCCTGCAAAATGTCAGTGGCCACTGCCCACTCCTGTGAAACCCTTATCATCTTTGCTGGGAGTGTAGGTACCTTAAAAAAGTAAAACATAGAAAAACAGATAGTTTAAGAAACAGCTGCACATTTATAGATGCTACTTTTACTACTTTTTACTGAAATGTTACCAAAGTGCTGTGTCTCCTTTTCCTAGGGACATGAAAGACAGCCGGCAGACTTCCATCCCCTATCTTCCTGCCTTCCTGTGTAAAATGTGCAAATCTTCGACCATGTCTGTAATTGACATTGACCAAATATGTTCATCAGACTTTCCCACTATGACAGTAGTATCTATTAATGTACTACTTTTCATTTCAAAAACCATACCACTCAATCTCAAGGTTCTCCAGCAAACTCCTCAGATATGGCATGTCAGGCTGGAAATAAGAACAGTTGTAATGTAATTCCCCACAATTAACATTAAACATCTTTATGTCAACACCAAGACTGCACTTACGATGGTGAAATCAAATGCTGCTTCCATAGTTATGTACCAGGTATACTGTAAAGGCAGAAAGGCTGTTATGTTGCCATGTATTTTGTATGAGCATAAATTCACCAAGATGAATAAAAATGGAAAATGGATGTTGTGTGGACATCACTAAACATTCTGAAAATGAGCTTGGCAACTCACCATAACCATAAATACTCCACAGTCAATCCCAAAATGTTGTAGGTGTTGTAGAACACCTACAAACACCCTGTTTGTAGAAAGAACACCCATTATGAAGAATTTACAATGACTATCAAACTTATACATGTTGTTCTTGTGCATTTTACCTCTTCACACATATAGCTGCTTTTGCCTCTCCAATTTTTTTTACTGCAATCATATCCCTCAGGACATCTTCTCAGAGAAATGTCTCTGCAGCTATCTCTCTACAGTAGTCTACAGAGCGAATGTGAGAGCACAAACTGTAGCTTAATCCACTCCGCTGAGCCAACAATTGATGCTGCACACATTCCTCTAGCTCACATCTAACTTGATGTATTTTCCCCATGTTTTTCTCTGGACATGGACTGGCACAGAAAACCCATGTCCAGTTTTTTGCACGGAAAATATGCCATTTGTCTCATCGACAGTAACACTCTGCAGATGACAGGCCTGAATGATGTCGTGAGACAAATCGGTATGTCTCCTCAAGAGGTGTGTATTATAATTCTTCTTGAGGAGACTAAGATTGCAATGGGGACACCTGACAGACTTCCCATAAACCTCTGCAGCACCCTGCACCGGTTGCCGTGCATACAAGTGGTCTTTTGATGTCCCAGGCTCGGATGATGGACTGGCACGAGGCAGGTAAGGCTTGGCTGATGGAGTGGCACGAGGCAGGTCAGGCTCGGATGATGGAGTGGTACGAGGCAAGTCAGGCTCGGCTGATAGAGTGGCACAAGGCAGGTCAGGCTCGGATGATGGACTGGCACGAGGCAGGTCAGGCTCGGATGATGGAGTGGCATGAGGCAGGTCGGGCTCGGATGATGGAGTGGCACGAGGCAGGTCAGGCTCGGATGACGGAGTGGCATGAGGCAGGTCAGGCTCGGCTGATGGAGTGGCACGAGGCAGGTCAGGCTCGGATGATGAAGTGGTACGAGGCAAGTCAGGCTCGGCTGATAGAGTGGTACGAGGCAGGTCAGGCTCGGATGATGGAGAGGCACGAGGCAGGTCAGGCTCGGATGATGGAGTGGCACGAGGCAGGTCAGGCTCGGATGATGGAGTGGCATGAGGCAGGTCAGGCTCGGATGATGGAGTGGCATGAGGCAGGTCAGGCACGGATGATGGAGTGGCACGAGGCAGGTAAGGCTCGGATGATGGAGTGGCACGAGGCAGGTCAGGCTCGGATGATGGAGTGGCACGAGGCAGGTCAGGCTTGGATGATGGAGTTGCATGAGGCAGGTCAGGCTCGGATGATGGAGTGGCACGAGGCAGGTCAGGCTCGGATGATGGAGTGGCACGAGGTAGGTCAGGCTCGGATGATGGAGTGGCAGAGGCAGGTCAGGCATGGATGATGGACTGGCACGAGGCAGGTCAGGCTCGGATGATGGAGTGGCATGAGGCAGGTCAGGCTCGGCTGATGGAGTGGCACAAGGCAGGTCAGGCTCGGATGATGGAGTGGTTCGAGGCAAGTCAGGCTCGGCTGATAGAGTGGTACGAGGCAGGTCAGGCTCGGATGATGGAGAGGCACAAGGCAGGTCAGGCTCGGATGATGGAGTGGCACGAGGCAGGTCAGGCTCGGATGATGGAGTGGCACGAGGCAGGTCAGGCTCGGATGATGGAGTGGCATGAGGCAGGTCAGGCACGGATGATGGAGTGGCACGAGGCAGGTCAGGCTCAGATGATGGAGTGGCACGAGGCAGGTCAGGTTCGAATGATGGAGTGGCACGAGGCAGGTCAGGCTCGGATGATGGTGTGGCACGAGGCAGGTCAGGCTCGGATGATGGAGTGGCACGAGGTAGGTCAGACTCGGATGATGGAGTAGCATGAGGCAGTTCAGGCATGGATGATGGACTGGCACGCGGCAGGTAAGGCTCGGATGATGGAGTGGCACGAGGCAGGTCAGGCTCAGATGATGGAGTTGCACGAGGCAGGTCAGGCTCGGATGATGGAGTGGCACGAGGCAGGTCAGGCTCGGATGATGGAGTGGCACGAGGCAGGTCAGGCTTGGATGATGGAGTGGCACGAGGCAGGTCAGGCTAGGGTGATGGAGTGGCACGAGGTAGGTTAGGCTCGGATGATGGAGTGGCATGAGGCAGGTCAGGCATGGATGATGGACTGGCACGAGGCAGGTAAGGCTCGGATGATGGAGTGGCACGAGGCAGGTCAGGCTCGGATGATGGAGTGGCACGAGGCAGGTCAGGCTCGGATGATGGAGTTGCACGAGGTAGGTCAGGCTCAGATGATGGAGTGGCACGAGGCAGGTCAGGCTCAGATGATGGAGTGGCACGAGGCAGGTAAGGCTCGGATGATGGAGAGGCACGAGGCAGGTAAGGCTCGGATGATGGAGTGGCACGAGGCAGGTCAGGCTCGGATGATGGAGTGGCACGAGGCAGGTCAGGCTCGGATGATGGAGTGGCACGAGGCAGGTCAGGCTCGGATGATGGAGTGGCAAGAGGCAGGTCAGGCTCGGATGATGGAGTGGCACGAGGCAGGTCAGGCTCGGATGATGGAGTGGCACAAGGCAGGTCAGGCTCGGATGATGGAGTGGCACGAGGCAGGTCAGGCTCGGATGATTGAGTGGCACGAGGCAGGTCAGGCACGGATGATGGAGTGGCATGAGGCAGGTCAGGCTCGGATGATGGAGTGGCATTAGGCAGGTCAGGCTCAGATGATGGAGTGGCATGAGGCAGGTCAGGCACGGATGATGGAGTTGCATGAGGCAGGTCAGGCTCGGATGATGGAGTGACATGAGACAGGTCAGGCTCGGCTGATGGAGTGGCACAAGGCAGGTCAGGCTACATAGACTGTGAGGTCAGTTGATTATAACACAAGACCAAATGCCTTTCCATTTCCACTCTTCTTATAACGGTCCGTGAACAGTGGGGGCAGTGGTAATGCCCCACAGCACGGCATGGTAATCTGCATCTGTGTAAAATTTGGCCTGAAACAAAGAAGTAAAACAAAAAAACAAAACAAAAAAAAAGAGCAAAAAAAATAGGAGAAATAGATACGTGTAAAAAGGCTTCGACTTTTAGGGTGGCAACATACCTTTTAATTGTAAAGAGTGCTGCATCCTTCGTGCTAATCCTAACCCTGGAAGTGAGTGAGAAAATGTGAATGAAAACAGCCCGGGAAGTCAAAAAAAAAAAAAAGCTTATACGTTTATAAACATGAAAATGCACGTTAGATTCCTCAAATTCTCTTTTCACATTTACACTTCTCAATACCCCTGAATCAAACAAGTAGGCTATACTTGTGTTGTATAAACTGTCAGTTTTAACTATAGTGAATATTTTATCTATTGTATCAATCAACTTTAAAAAGGACAACAGCAGGCAATCAGCAGACAGATAGCAGATCTAATTCACCACATTTAATCCCAGTTAATGAGAAAAATCCAAAGTTTCCACATATGATGTTTTATAAACAAAGTTCGGGAGGAGCACGTTCAAATAATCATTCCAATCAACTGGTCAAACAATTACCATGTCTACCCTATCAGCACGAGAAGGAGCATATAAATATTCACTCTGTCAACTCACCTAACATTCCTTGACAGTTTCAGCATCCCTCCACCACCCCGACTCCTCACTCTTGGCTTATCTTATTTATTTATTTCACAGCCAGGAATACGGGGGGAGTGCTCTGGGTTCGGGCCGAATACCTAACTCGGAGCCCTCTCCTCGGACAGCACGCCAAATACGCATTTATTCTATCTGACTTATTTGTAAGTGTGAACTCGTGAACTGAACAATGGGCCAGTCACTATATCACTCAAGGAAACAGAACCTAACTATTAAACCAAAGAGAAACTAAAACTGAGGTGATTGTTTTGTTTAGCATATGTGGCACGCGCCGGCTTGACTTAAAGGCACACTATGTAGTTTTTCAACCTTCATAATATATTTCCAAGACCCTTGAGATGGTACATCGACTTACAATAGGTTGAATGACACGTCTGCCGTAGCCTGACAGTGTCTGTATCGCTTTTACTGGCACTATGTAACTTCGGGTTTCGGGTAGTAACCCGAGCACAAAAAGAACTACAAAATTCGACTGTTTTATGGCATACGTCACTTCCCCCACTTCCTTAGATTCTGACGTGAGAGCCCAACTAGCGTTTGATACCCGTCTGTATGTTGTTGTCATGGCCGAAGCAACAACTAAAAGGAAGAAGGCAAAGGTTTTGTCAGAGGAGACTAAAAAAAGAAAAAGGGAGAATGACAAATTAAAAGGCCGGACGAGGATCAATATTGGAGGGAGAGCAAGACAGTTTGAAGACGGTGAGATTGCGCACGCACGACCGGCTCTCTCTCTCTCTCTATCCTCATTCTTTCAGCAACATGCACCCTGTCACAAGTGCAGCAGTCAGTCATCTATAAAGTGTTTATAAAATTATAAATAAATCAGAGAGTCAGGGAGCTGACTACCGCGCGAAATGTAAAAGGCTGAATAACATGGCCTGGCCATGTTACAGAATCTATCTGGTCCTCCATTTATCTTCATGAATCAAGTAATGCTAGTAGAGTAGTGAATTATCAATCTGGTAGCTAGTAACGTTAAACACTAACATGCTAGTTTACAATGGTTATGATAAACAATATTTCAGGATAACTATCCTAATGTCTGCAGGCTGATAGTCATGTTTGTTTATTTATTTTTCTGGTGAAAGTGTCTTGCCTCAGGCTGTAATGCAAATCAATTTTCAAAATTGCAAAATAATCATGTCTAACGACATCATAACGGAAATTGTTACGAAATAATGCAACGTACATGTAACTTTATTGATGTCATCTGGCATTTTGTAATGTTTACATTACACTCAAAAAACACAAATGAAATTATACAGTAGGCCTAGGCCAGGGGTAGGCAAGTTCGGTCCTAGAGAGCCGCTGTCCTGCAGAGTTTGGTTCCAACACTGAAAAAAACCTCACCTATCTATAGCCTTAGTAATCCTGAAGACATTGATTAGCTTGTTTAGGTGTGTTTGATTAGGTTTGGAACTAAATTCTGCAGGATAGCGGCTCTCTAGGACCGAACTTGCCTACCCCTGGCCTAGGCTATAGGCTATTTACTTGTAATTTAGCTGCAATCATGTAAAAACGTTATAAGCCATCAGAGACGCTCTGAGTGGTATTTACGACAGTAACGTTAAATACAAGTACTCTACAGCGACTCATGGGGGCGCTGTTTGACAAAAACGAAATTCCTGCATAGTGTGCCTTTAATTCTTCACAACAATGAGGCTTGATGCAGATGAACAAACAATCAGCACTAAATAAACAGATTTAAACATTAAATACAAACATACGTACCACATACTTAATACTAAATGTTCTCTATATGTGTTTTCACGCCATTAATGCTCAAAATGGAGCTCTGAGCTCGTGCATCTCTGAACTAATGAACTTTAAAACATTTAAATGAACACGCAATCGATATAATACTCACATCTGCACACTCTTAAACACTATATTTAAAAAATCATTACATTTAATATCTGAATAGAGGGGAAGATTAAACACAAAACTCTCTGATGTTTCCCCACTGCGACCTTTATGTGGAATGGAAAAAACCCAGCGAATTTCCCCCCTAGTGTTCAACAGCCAAACTCATAGATCACAGATGAACCCAAAATTACATACAAATAACATATTTACATTTTGTAACCCTTTTTACACACATTCAAAATAGCGTGAATATAGTGCTTTCAATTTTTCACAGATTTATGAATTTATAAAATACATCTTTTTATCTGTCACAATAACATCTATTACTCATCAGAAATATATAAATCCATTGTGTTTGTTAATCCTTTTGTGTGTAATTTCACGCAAGCCCTATGTGTTTTGCTTGCATTGCCCGTTATGACAGCGTCAGTCAGTCAATTACCTGAGTTAAAATTCGAAGAGCTCACATCGACACCATCTTGACCCTCCTTTATTAATTCAAGTGGAGGTGACGTATTCCCTGTTCGAAAGTGGAGCTCCACTTGCCCACTGTCTGCAGCCAGACCCTTCTCGTATATTCGTGGGTTTTCTTCGGTCAATCTTTTACCGGTCCAATCAGCTAACAGAGAGAGTGGCTGAGAACGATGATGTTGAGGTTGTGCGCTAGTCGTGCGTCACGACCAAACGTTAGCGATTGGTTATGGCAGATTTTAAACTTCAACAGAGTACCCGCCTAACAAGGAAGTTAACGCTTGTCAATCGAGAGCGGCTAGACTCTCTGTACAAATGAAATTTGAGTCTGGTAGGACCAGGCTAGTATATTGCGTATGTGAACACAAATAAACCGGAGAAGACGTGAATGACTGCTTTATGAGTGATGATTTCTATTCAAAATAACAAACGTTACAGATTAGTTATTTTGCACTACTGGCATAAATTAAGAAATGAATGTCACTGCAAATCAGTTTTTATCATAAACAGTGGTCAAATATCGAAGTTGGAGTCTTAAATCTTTCTAATGATGCTCAGTTTGTCCAGATAAAGAGTGTGATGTTTAACGGGTAGCCTAGTTAATGTTGAACAACAATAATCTGGGGCCATCTGCGATCTTTGACGCAAAAGGAGTTTTACTGCCCTGATGGTGGAAATTGGAATTATCAATGCTTTAGCTATTTTCTTACAGCCACTTTCTATTTTGTGAAGTTCAACAATCTTTTGCTGCACATTAGAACTATATTATTTGGTTTTACACATTGTGATGGATGATCATCTTCAATAAACATCTATCAACCCACCCATCACCCCGGAATGTGCAATAATGTCATGACCAGTAACAGAGGGCCCAGTTTACCTTGAGACACCATTCATTGTCAATACTGTGGATAATCCTTTTTGTATACCCTAATCTGGCAACGTATCTCAGTTGATACATCAAAATGCGGTAAATAACAGCATGATCAACATAAGATTTAATTTTCTATTTCAGCATTTTATAACAATGTTTACAATTAATATTAGCAGGTGTATTGTATTTTTTTCCAGAAAAAAGAGTAAGATTAATATATGCCTACTTTATACAAAGTAATAGAATGTCTAGCACTATGGGCGGACAAGTTGGCTTAGGTCAAACTGACAAATCGAGCACAGAAAATTTGAACCAAGTCATGTGACCCACATACCCCAAACAGATTCAACTATGATATTGACAAAAGTACTGGATTAACAATTATTTCTCGTGCCTCCTATAAGAGACTAAAAAACATGTATCCTGTGGGGCACGTTGCCTGGAGATTATCACTTTCAAAGCATTGTTCTTTATGGAACCTGATTAACTCTTTCCCCATCAGCATTTTTTAAAAAAGTTGCCAGCCAGCGCCAGAATTTTTTATCATTTTCACAAAAGTTTCATGGCCCCCAGAATATTTTGTTGTATGAATATCTGAATATGCAATATATCAAATGAAAGAACAGACCCCCTGTGTTTAAAAAAACAAACAAACAAACGAAAACAAAAAAAAAAAACTGTTTTATCAGCCTCAAGCATTCCTTTTTATCAACGCTTGAATGTTGGGTACATTTCATAAAAAAAGCAACATTTTGAGCAAAAAGCTGAGAAAAACATGTTTTTGTCAAAGGCTACGTCTGGATCGGATTCAGAACGATGATCAAAACAGAAATGGAGTAGATCGAGTCCATCAACAGCCCCAAAGTTTCACAGTCCTTCACAGTCATTCAGTAACATTAGGCAGTTTTGATTTACATGCTGTTAAATGTTGATGATCGCATTATGCATCTTTCATATGATGTCACTTGTTCCTGCTTCTTCGCCAGTGTTCTGATCAGGAGATTCAGTACTCTTTCAGAAGATGCGTAATTATTAGCGCCCTTCCGTATAACAGTGAAAACACGGAAAGCCGGAAATTTCAGTCAATTGTGGGAAGCATTGTCTCATAAAAGACAGAAATTTCCGTCAATAGCCGCGTTCAAATTGCGCAAATTTAAATTGTGAATTGAAAATGCGCCCAATGGAAACATGTCAATTTTGTAAAAACTCCCATATTTTTAAAAAATTATGTTCGCATGAGGGTTTTTTTCAGGCTATTCGAAAAAGGAATATTTCGCAAAACTGCAATGGAAACAGTTTTTGTGCATTTACAGGTCACCTGACGTAGATGGCGCGGTATGTTTGGACAGAAGACAAGACCAAGTTCTTCATTAAACTCAAAAGTATTACGGGAATACTGGATTCTAAACAACAAAGAAATGCCACAATATATCAAGACCTTGAAGCAGATGGAGAGGGAAAAACACCTCATATGTGCCGCTCCCAAGTATAAGGGTCTTTTCTTGCTATTAATGCTTGGATAATAGCCTACGCCTATGTCTCCCTTCGATTAAAAAGAATGGCTAGTGCGGTGGCTGAGATATACGTAAACCTACCAACATCCATTGCCATGATTTTTGGAATGACTTATCACGAGAAGAAAAAAATATGTTTTAGTCACATAACATCATTTAATGGAAACGCTGTCATTTCGCAATAGTTTTCTATCGACATTTAGAAAATATTGCAAATGTTTTTTGCAAATCTGTAATGGAAACGCAGCTAGAGGCGGGGAAAGAGTTAAAAAGGTTCTATTTATCACAAAAAGGGTTCTGCTTTTATTTCAAGCTGAATAACCTTAATCTGGTAGGCTACTGTTTAGAATCAGTTTTCTGAAGAGAAGACACAATGAAAGCAATAAAGGGCCGTATGAAAAATATGTGAAAAGATTTTAACAGGCACAAGCTAATGAGATGCAACAGAGAGCCTTTACTCAGAATGAAAACAATTAAATGACCATTTCAACATTTATGTGGATAATATAAAGTAAAAAGACATTTATCTTTTACTTTTTTATTAGGCTATTCTACTGTAAAAACTCTGTTCCTCAGTTCCTCATGCCTAAAAAAGTATGTGCTTATGACATGTATGGCTAGCAGAAAATAATATATGTTGTTTTTCATAAGCCTCAATATGCAAAAACAGGTTATTACCCACTGTGAAAATAGTGTGTAATAACAGTGTGTATAGTGTGACATGCACAGTTTGATAAATTAAACACCACACCAGGTTGTAATGGTTCAGCAATAATAGGCTATAAGGAAGGATATTGCTCATAATGAGATATTTTGCTATGATTCAGGATTATTAAAGCAAAAGCATTTCAGGCATCAATTCTACATTTTATTTAATACAATATTAGCTATAAAATAGTTTCTATGCAGAATGAATGATAGTAAATGTTGTGTCTCTTTGCCATCGTGTTTCATAACATAGGCCTATCAGTTACAATTATCCACTGGTAGTCCAAACCCTGCCATTATTTAGCCTATCTAATTATCTACCACAAGAATGTCATTCTCGCCTGTAAACAAGAAAAGCTTGAATAGTCACATTATTTCAAGAGACACAGCAGCTCCAAGAAGTCAGTTTTCGACCCACTCATTTGTTTATTTCTAAGCCTTGAAAGTTATATTTTCCTTAACCTTGTGGTCTTTGTTTATACAATCTGAATTTGTCATTATGCTTAATGCATAAAATACAAACAATCTGGTATAATTGTATGGTGTCTTTACACATTTTCAAAACAAGTTCACTTTTTTATTTGTCGTGACTGTAGAGTACAAACCCAGTAAAGAATTAAAGGGTCTCATTACACATTTTGGAGGACAAGTAGGCTATACTTTTGTTGTATAAACTGTCAGTTTTAACTATAGTGAATATTTTATCTATTGTATCAATTGACTTTAAAAGGGACAACAGCAGGCAATCAGTGTCAGGATACAGGCACAGAGACCGAGGTAAGTGAATTCAAACGTGAGTTTATTTACAGTGAATCAAGTGCAAAGGTGAGTAAGCAAAGTTCAGGTAAAGATTCGGTGATGATCGCTCCATGCAGGGCAGATTCCAGGTGAGCAGATCCTCCTTAAGTTAGTTGAATTCAAGCAATCACAGTTCATTAATACTTGTCTTTTTCTCTTTCAGATGCAACCACGGGCAAGTAGAACTCAGCGGGAATACCGGACACTCAGATGAATACCAGATCTCGGGAAACATGGAATCAGATAGGACTTCTGGAGACAGCGGGACAAGGACACAGAGGTTAGTATTTCACAGGTGAGTATACATTACTTGATGGTTTCAGGATGACTCAGAGACTTCGGGAGGCAATGGGTTATGGTCTATTTCTGTTGGAGGCTTGACAAAGACTGAAGTATCCGTGAGTGTTTTATTGAGCTGGGTGATGAGGTAATTGATGGTGCACAGGTGTGTGTGGTTAATACTCCGGGGAGAGTGATCTCTGAGTGGTGGATGGAAATGAGTCTGATTGATTCCTGACAATCAGCAGACAGATAGCAGATCTAATTCACCACATTTAATCCCAGTTAATGAGAAAAATCCGAAGTTTCCACATCTGGGCCAATCACTATATTATTCAAGGAAACAGAACCTAACTATTAAACCAAAGAGAAACTAAAATTGAGGAGATTGTTTTGTTTAGCATATGTGGCACGCGCCGGCTTGACTTAATTATTCACAACAATGAGGCTTGATGCAGATGAATGATGAAATAACATTTAATAAACACTAGGAACCAAACAGAGATACATATTAGCACGAAACGTTAACCCAAGACGAATAACAGATGAAGACTGAGGATTTAAAAACACAAGATGACCAGGGGTTTAATGTAAGACAGGTGTAGGTGAATAGTTGACATAACAAACAAAGGTATTCAAGATTCAAGAGAGTTTGTCATATGTACTCTGTTACACTATACAATGAAATTCTTTTGTGAATCATCCAACAGCCTAAGATTATAAATATAAGAACATAAATAAAATAAAAAATAAAAAAACTGCAAAAAGTGGCAATGCCAAAATGTAAAAAAAAAAAAAAGATGGTAGTAGCCATCACATACAGTGCAGACGACAGTGACAGTAACTCGGATGCGCTGAGACCGCTTGACTTGGCAGCTCTGAGACCACTGGACTTGAAGGCGCTGATAATGTTTCTTTTTCGAGAACAGAAACTATTTTAATAGGCCTATTCTAATCTCATTTTCTGTTCTAATTATATTATTGTGTGGAAAACAGAATTCATTTTTATTTATTAAAATTTTTAATACTGTGCTTAAGAAAGGTGCTCCTGAGAGCTGAGTTTGTGAATAAAGGATCATTCTTAAATGCAAGCACTGTTTAAAAATGTATTATGATCCAAATATAATATCTTCATTCTTGTGAAATATCAAAGGGAACTGAACTGCCACCTTACCATGTTGGAGGGGTTTGAGTACCTGAACGATCCTAGGAGCTATGTTGTCCGGGGCTATATGCCCCTGGTAGGGTCTCCCAAGGCAAACAGGTCCTAGGGGACAGTTCAGACTAAGGCCCCATCCACACTACTGCGTTTTAGTTTAGAAACGGAGAATTAAAACGAATACGATTTCCGTCCACACCAGCATTTTAGCTGCGTATTAGAACTGATATCCGTCCACATTAAAACGACTGAAAACGCGGATCACGTCATCATTCACCTACACTGGGCGTGCGCGTGCCGGTGTAAACATTAATCAGATTAACTATTCCTCAGATTTCGCTGAGGTTGATAAGTGCCGATCTGGACATTCGAAAGTTTTCGCACCATTCCTCAGGAACCACAACTTCATTCATAAAATTATTTCTTCCCGGCTTAACCCAAAACCGACGCTCCATGTACGGTCGATACCGCCGCTGCACACGGGAATTGTCACAGATTGCTCGAATAATAGCTTTTCTCCAGCGCATATAGGCACTTATAGCATTGTAAAATGCAGAATTTACTTGCACTAACATAACTGGTAGTCCAGGCTGCTGTTGTATGTTTTCTTCCGTTGTATGACACCCAATCAGAGAGCCGAGCATGAGCCTCTGCGTCATCGTTTCTAAAGTCCTCCGTTTTGACCCGTCTTCACTAAAACGCCCTCCGGAGATTCAAAACGCAAAACGGGGTCGGCAGCGTTTCTAAACTTCTCCGTTTTAGGTCTTCGTTTTTGCCGTTTTAGTCTGGACGGGAGGTGCAAACGTAGCAAAAGGTCTCCGTTTCTAAACTAAAACGTATTAGTGTGGATGGGGCCTAAGAGCGGTTCATAAACCCTTCATGCTAGACTTAAAAACGAGAACCGTGGCATCGCCCAGCATGGCGCAGCCAGGGCCTTACCTCGGAGCCAGGCCTGGGGTTGAGCGCTCGTATGCGAGCGCCTGGTGGCCGGGCCTCCCCCCATGGGGCCCGGCCGGGCTAAGCCCGAAGGAGCGACGTGGGGCCACCCTCCCATGGGCTCACCACCTGCAGGAGGTACCGTAAGGGCCGGTGGAAAGTGGATCGGGTGGCAGTCGAAGGCAGGGGCCTCGACAACCCGATCCCTGGACACGGAAACTAGCTTTAGGGACGTTGAACGTTACCCCGCTGGTGGGGAAGGAGCCTGAGATTGTGCGTGAGGTTGAGAGGTACCGACTAGAGATAGTTAGGATCACCTCGACGCACGGCTTGGGCTCTGGAACCACACTCCTTGAGAGAAGATGGACTCTTTACCACTCTGGAGTTACCCATGGTGAGAGGCGGCGGGCTGGTGTGGGTTTGCTTATAGCCCCCCAGCTCAGCCGCCATGTGTTGGAGTTCACCCCGGTGAACGAGAGGGTCGGGGATAGGTCTCTCACTGTCGTTTGTGCCTACAGGCCGAACGGCAGTGCAGAATACCTGGCCTTCTTGGAGTGTCTGGGAGGGGTGCTGGAAAGTGCTCCGACTGGAGACTCCGTCGTTCTACTGGGGGACTTCAACGCCCACATGGGCAGCGACAGTGACACCCGGAGGGGCGTGATTGGGAGGAACGGTCCCCCTGATCTGAACCTGAGCGGTGTTCTGTTATTGGACTTCTGTGCTAGTTACAGCTTGTCCATAACGAACACCATGTTCTAGCATAAGGGTGTCCATTAGGGCATTTGGCACCAGGACACCCTAGGTCAGAGGTCGATGATCGACTTTGTGGTCGACAAAGTCCAACTGGTGGTGAGTTGGATCCGATGGTGGGGGAGGAAGCTGGACAGACTTGGCAGACCCAAACGTACTGTGAGGGTCTGTTGGGAACGTTTGGCCGAGTCCCCTGTCAGAGAGACCTTCAACTTCCACCTCCGGCGGAGCTTCGACCGGATCCCGAAGGAGTCTGGAGATATTGAGTCCGAGTGGACCATGTTCTCCACCTCCATTGTTGACGCCTCCGCTCGGAGCTGTGGCTTTAAGGTCTGCGGTTCCTGTCAAGGTCGGCAATCCCCGAACCCGGTGGTGGACACTGGAAGTAAGGGATGCCATCAAGCTGAAGAAGTCATCCTGTCGGGCCTGGTTGGCTTGTGGGACTCCTGAGGTAGCTGATGGGTACCGGCAGGCCAAGCGGATTGAAGCCCGGGTGGTTGTGGAGGCAAAAAAATCAGGCCTGGGAGGAGTTCGGTGAGGCCAGGGAGAAGTTGGCCTCGAAGAGATTCTGGCAAACTGTCCGGCCCCTCAGGTGAGGGAAGCAGTGCCCTACCAACACTGTTTACAGTGGAGGTGGGCAGCTGTTGACCTCAACTGGGGATGTCGTCGGACGGTGGAAGGAATACTTAGAGGATTTCCTCAATCCCACCGGCACGTCTTCCATTGAGGAAGCAGAGGCTGATGGCTCGGAGGTGGACTCGTCCATCACCCAAGCTAAAGTTACTGAGGTATTTAAGAAGCTCCTCGGTGGCAAGGCACCGGGGGTGGATGAGATTCGCCCTGAGTACCTCAAGTCTCTGGATGTTGTGGGACTGTCTTGGCTGACACGCCTCTGCAACATTGTGTGGCGGTCGGAAACAGTACCTTTGGGCTGGCAGACCGGGGTGGTGGTCCCTCTTTTTAAGAAGGGGGATCACACTTCTCTGCCTCCCCATGAAAGTCTATGCCAGGGCACTGGAGAGGAGAATTCAGCCGATAGTGGAACCTCTGATTCAGGAGGAACAGTGCAGTTTTCGTCCCGGTCGTGGAACACTGGACCAGCTCTATGCCCTCTCTAGGGTGCTGGAGGGTTCATGGGAGTTTGCCCAAACAATCCACATGTGCTTTGTGGATTTGGAGAAGGCATTTGACTGTGTCCCTCATGGCGTCCTGTGGATGGTGCTCTGAGAGTATGGGGTCCGGGGCCCTTTGCTAAGCGCTGTCTGGTCCCTGTACGACCGGAGCAGGAGCTTGGTTTGCATTGCCGGCAGTAAGTCAGACTTGTCCCCGTTGCATGTTGGACTCCAGCAGGGCTGCCCTTTGTCACCGGTTCTGTTCATAATTTTTATGGACAGAATTTCTAGGCACAGCCAGGGGCCGGAGGGTGTCCGGTTTGGGGACCACACGATTTCGTCTCTGCTTTTTGCGGATGATGTTGTCGTGATGGCCCCATCAGACCAGGACCTTCAGCATGCACTGGGACGGTTTGCAGCCAAAAGTGTGAAGCGGCTGGCATGAGAATCAGCACCTCCAAATCCGAGGCCATGGTTTCTTAGTCGGAAAAGGATGGCTTGCCCACTTCACTACTCTCACCTATGGTCATGAGCTGTGGGTCATGACCGAAAGGACATGGTCCCGGATACAGGCGGCCGAAATTTGCTTTCTCCGCAGGGTGGCTGGGCGATCCCTTAGAGATAGGGTGAGGAGCTCGGCCACTCGGGAGGAGCCCGGGGAAGACCTAGGACACGCTGGAGGGATTATGTCTCCCTGCTGGCCTGGGAACGCTTGGAGGAAGTGTCTGGGGAGAGTTCTGTCTCTGCTTAGACTGCTGCCCCCGCGTCCCAGCCCCAGATAAGCGGAAGAAGATAATGATAATATCAAAGGGAAAGTTCACCCAAAAAAGAAAATTCTGTCATTTACTCACCCTCAAGTCTATATGAATTTCTTATATGTAACATAAAATAAGATATTTATTTATTTTTTCATAATGAAAGTCAGTGGTCACCAAAACTGGTTGGTAAAAGGATGTCATGTAGGTTTGGAGAGTGAGAAAAATGATAATAGAATTTTCATTTATCATGATCATTTTCATTTCAATTTAAATTTTTTAACTTTCCTTTAACAGTGTGTCTACACCGGATGCATCATAGCGCTGCAGAAGCTTCAGGCTGTCTACTCTGGAAGCGACAAAGTGACGTTTCGTTGCGTATCCATTTGTTCTTCATGTCAGAAGTAGTGCGAGCACTTGAAGTACGTCAGAAATAGAACGGGACATCAGTTTACTGTCGGGAATTTGTTGTGTTGCGTCGCGCCGCATCCAGTGTAGACAGCATCACTGACTATAATGGGTTCTATTTGCTTTTTGTCTTGGTGTCATGGTGTAAGATAAAGGAAAGTTGCATCATATGAAAAGAGTAGGCTATTAATAGCCTATACTAGGTTTCTTGGAAAGGGCATTGGGCTCATCGCTCAGTGTATTAAATATTATGCCGCTAATGAGCTGCATTCCACAGTCATGTTACCAGTATTTGCATTAGTTGCTCAATATATCACTTTATGATTTTATTTTTTATTTTTATCGAAAATTGTTTTATCAGCAAAGTTTGGGAGGAAAGTTCACTTAATATAAAATAATTTAGTTTCAATTGGAAACAAACTCGCCACTCTGATCTTCAGGGTTAACATTTTGCTTTCTAATTGCTGCCTTCAGCTTGCTCATACAAAAAAAGTGTAATGTGGGAAGTAATTTCCATACAAGTGCTTACTGCTCCATTAATTCGTGAGCCTTAAGTTTGCTTGATCCTGGACACATATTTGTGGTAGCCTCAGCCTCCTCATAATCTACATGTCATAATGATTTCAGAAGAATGCAGAATAAATTACATAATGAAACAACAAGAAGTAAATTCAGAAATTATAAATACATAACATCAATTGCTCAAAGATGAATCTATGAGAAATGCATACCTGACAGCAGAGCGACACACAGCAGTGAGTTCCCTTTCGAGAGGTCCCTCCTATTGCGTAAGTAGCTTACGCTATGGGAAAACTCCTTTTCTCGAGAATATTGAAGTCTTTATGTAAAACGCATTGCAGCTGCACAGCTGACAGCAATGAACGAAGGAGCTCGGTCATTGGCTGTGCTGCGGCAACTTGCTCGAACCAATGACGGGGCGACTCTGAATGCGCGACCAATGAACGCGCTTCGCGCCCGCGCGGGTCAGAGCCCGCCAAGATGGGCGTGGCCAAGCTATATATTGGGCGCCCCGTCATGAGAGTTCTTTAGATTTAATCTCCTTCAGCGAACACCTTCTTCGCTGGATCCTCCGCATTATTGAAAGCCTTCGCCGCCGTGGAAAAGCATACCAGCGGGATTGCTACGAGGACGTCGGCACCTTCAGCCGCCTTCGAACACCATCCTACTGAGCCATCCGGCGCGCCACACACGCAAGTATTTTACATCTGTTCGCCCCGCGACATTTGTAAAAGAGCAAATTTTCTGAGGCGTTGTTTCAAATGCCTTCCTGCGCGTCGTGCAGAGACCTTCTCCCGGACGGGGATCGTCACATCATCTGCGCTCGCTGCCTGGGCCGGAACCACGCAGAAGCTGCTCTGACCAAGGGCGGATGCCCGGAATGTGACGACCTGGGTCTCTCCACACTGCGGGCTCGCTTCGCCGCTTTCGCCGCGAGCGAGCCCATCGCCGCCACCCCTCTGTTTGAGCCGCGCTTTAAAAAAAAAAAAAAAAAAAAAAAAACGCCGCTCACAGAGGCTTCCTGAACCTGAGCTCAGTGACGTCACGCCGAGCCAGTCTCCGCGTGCTTCACCGCCGCTCTTGCCTTCCCCACCGCCGGTTCAGTTCACTCAGCCGGACCCACACCCCTCTAGCAGAGCGGTGGGCCTTGTGACTTTCGGCGCGTCCGAAGACGACGGGGGAGTGGATGACAGCCTGTCCATCGACGCTGCATCTGACGACTGGCCGGGCTCCACTTTCGACCCCGCCCCGTCGACGCTAGCTAGCACGAGTGCGGGCTCCACCATGGATACGGAGATTATCCGCATCCTCTCGAAGGCCGTGGAGGACCTCGGGCTCGATTGGTGTTCTCCGCCAAGTCATGGAAAGCCCCCCACTCTGCGAGCCTAAAGCCTTCTTTTTCTTCTTCGCTCTCCTCAGTGGACGGCGCGAAGGAAAGAGGCTACGAGGGAACGCCGCCCCTCGAGGAGGTCGTGGCCAATCATCTCTGCCCGCCCTCCACCACCGGATGGAAAGCCAAAGCTTCCCACCCCTCGAAACCCTGCCGCACTACCTCTGCTCTCGCCGGTCGCGCCTATGCCGCCGCCGGCCAAGCTGCATCAGCGCTTCACTCAATGGCGGTACTTCAAGTGTTCCAAGCCAAGCTTCTCCGCTCTATGGACGAGTCTGGCCCCGAACCCGAAGCCTTCAGGGACCTACGCAGCGCAACTGATAGCTCTGCGAGCCACGAAGGCCACCGCCCAGTCTATTGGCCGTGCTATGGCTAATTTGACTGTTCTCGAGCACCATCTGTGGCTGACTGTGACTGAGATGAAGGACGCGGATAAGGCGCCATTTCTCGACGCGCCTATCTCCACCAGCGGGCTGTTTGGACCGGCGGTTAAAGGTTTCGCAGAACGCTTCACTGAGGCCCAGAACGCTTCACAAGCTATGCGTCATTTCCTGCCAAAGCGCTCCAGCTCATCGCAGAGCAGACAGAGACCGCCACAGCCGCAGCGGGCTAGAACAGCTCCCACCGCCTCTCAGCCCGCGCCTCAGGCTGACGCTCGACGCCGCTCGCGCTCTCAAAAGCCGTCCTAGCCACAGAAATGAGAAGAGAGAGTGCGTGTCTCGCAAAAGCCGGACCACTCTCTCTGCAAAAGCTCAAACATTACCCAGTCCCCTTACAGGCGGCTGGATATGTCCATACAGCAGTCAATGGGCCAGTCATAGAGCTCGCTCATCTGCAAACAAACACCGTTTTTACGGCGACGCACAAAAAAAAAAAAAAAAAAAAAGTCTTTTTCTGCCTGCGTCACTAAGGGTTAACATGTCCACAAAGTGTGCATTCCCAGATACTGTCAAAACAGTGCCAAATTCATTCCCAGCTCAGGCTGCGCTTCCCATGAATGTAGATCACGTGCCTACGGTCATGTACGCACCACTACACACAAGCACTGTTCACACAGTTATAAATTCATCCCCAGTAAAAGCGGGAAACATTATAAAGGTGACGCGTGTGCCTAACACTGTTTATGCACCCCCACTTATAAACACTGTCCTTACAGTGTCAAACACAACCTCCGCTCAGGCTGCGAGTTTTACAAACACAGCGCGCGCTGTTGTAATCACACACGCGCCCATTCACTCAGCTGCTCAGCGCGTGCCCGCGCCTCTGAGAGCTACGAGCTCAGGCGATTCGCTGGCCAGGTCCCTACGTCACAGCGGCCCGCCGCTAGCCTGTATTCAGCCCATATCTGTACACGCAGCGGCATGGGAAAACATTCCAGATATGCCGAAATGGGTATTGAATATAGTAAAGCACAGATACTCGCTCCAGTTCGCTCGCAGACCACCACGTTTTACGACTGTGGTCGAGACAAAAGTGAGAAAGGAGTGTTCACATGTTCTACGCACCGAGGTGCGCAAACTAATAGAAAAGGGCGCTGTGGAAACTGTTTTCCCCCTCTCTGAGCGGGACAGGTTTTTACAGCCGCTATTTTCTCGTCCCGAAAAAGGATGGCGGTCTCCGCCCCATCCTAGATCTCAGACACCTGAACAGAGCACTAATGATTCGCTCGTTCAGAATGTTAACAACCAAGCATATCCTCGCGCAAGTACGCCCAGGAGATTGGTTTCTCTCAGTGGATCTGAAAGATGCTTACTTTCACATTCCAATAACGCCTCATCACAGGCCGTTTCTGAGATTCGCTTTCGAGGGACAGTCATACCAGTACACAGTACTTCCGTTCGGCCTGTCCCTGGCTCCCCGTACATTCACGAAATGTATGGATGCAGCACTTTCCCCCCTAAGACGAAGGGGAGTGCGAATACTGAATCATCTCGACGATTGGCTGGTTCTAGCACAATCAGAGAGTCAGTTAATAACACACAGATCCTGGATTATCAGCCATTTAGAATGCCTGGGTCTAAGAATCAATTTTGCAAAAAGCATACTATCTCCCAGCCAGAGGATTTCTTTCCTGGGAATAGTTCTAGACTCGATGCAAATGACAGCGCGTCTCTCATCAGAGCGCGCGCTTACCATCCGGCGCCTTGCAACATCATTCAGGGCGGGCGCACGCGCGTGCCCCCGTCAAACGGTTTCATAGGATGCTCGGTCTCATGGCCTCAGCATCGGCCGTACTCCAGCTAGGATTGTTGCATATGCGCCCTCTCCAACGCTGGCTCAAAGAGCCGCGTCCCTACTCACGCGTGGCGTTCGGGCCACTTTTTAATCAGAGCGAACCACGGCTGTATAAAAGCCCTGACGCACTGGAAAGCCGCCGACTGGTACCAGTCAGGCGTGAGTCTGGGTGTGAACACAAGGAGAAAGATGATAATGACAGATGCCTCCAAAATAGGTTGGCGGGCCCTTTACGAGGGCAGGCCTGTCTCCGGCTTTTGGTCAAACCCGGAGAAGCGCCTACACATAAACTGTCTGGAAATGAAAGCGGTCGCTTTGGCTCTCAGAGCCCTGCTCCCACATCTAAAAACGAACACGTCCTGGTCCGTACGGACAACATGACGGTAGTGTCGTACATAAATCGCCAGGGTGGACTCAGGTCGAGCTCCATGCATTCAATGGCCAGGAGACTCATTTTATGGTCCCAGCACAACTCGCGCTCGCTGAGAGCAGCGCATGTGCCAGGCGCCCTGAACCAGGGGGCAGACATGCTATCCAGAGACAAGATTCTCCCAGGAGAATGGGCTCTCAACCCGCTGACGATTCAGTGGTTATGGAAAACCTTTGGCAAAGCGGAGATCGACCTCTTCGCCTCCAAGGAGAACGCGCACTGCTCTTTTTTCTTCACGAAAAGCACGGACGCGCTCGCCCAGAGCTGGCCGAGCCGCCCCTTATATGCCTTTCCCCCGATCGCGATACTGCCACAGGTCATCAGTCGGGTCAGAGAGGAGAAAAACGCAGTGCTGCTGATAGCCCCACTCTGGAAGAACCAAACATGGTTTCCAGATCTGATGCAAATGCAATCTGCACCACGGCCGATTCCACTGAGGCCAGACCTCCTCAATCAGGCCAGCGGGATGATATTTCATCCCCGCCCCGATCTGTGGGCCCTTCATGCATGGCCCCTCAACGGGTTCCCAGGAACCTCGCGAGCGGAGCACTAAAAAAACCATCGCTGAGGCGCGGGCGCCCTCCACGAGACGCTTATATGCCCAGAAATGAAAGTGTTCAGTGACTGGTGTAATGCCAAGGGCCTGAACCCTGAGACATGCGAGATTACGAATGTACTCGTTTTTCTACAAGGGCTTCTGGAGGCGGGCCGCACCCCCTCCACGCTCAAAGTATATGTGGCGACCATCACAGCGTCACACGACCCTGTAATGGAACGTCCATTGGGAAGAAACGACCTAATTATTCGTTTCCTAAAGGGCGCTAGGAGGATGAACCCTTCACGCCCCCCCTCAGTGCCGATCTGGGACCTAGCTACTGTCCTAGACGCTCTTAAAGGGCCCCCGTTCGAACCACTCCGAACCGTGCACCTTAAACAGCTCTCGCTCAAGACTGCGCTCTTGCTGGCACTCGCCTCGGTCAAGAGAGTGGGCGACCTGCACGCGCTTTCGACAAGCGCTGCCTGCCTAGAATTCAGTCCTAACGACTGCAGGGTCGTCCTTAGGCCGAAACAGGGGTATAGTCCTAAAGTGCTCACCACTCCCTTCAGAGCACAGGTTATCTCCCTAACTGCATTTTCGTCTCCAGCAGACGAACACGACGCTAATCTACTCTGCCCCGTTAGGGCTCTCAGAGTGTATTGGAGCGTTCTGCCCTATTCAGACAGACAGAACAACTGTTTGTATGCTTTGGCGACCGTACGAAAGGTTCCGCCGTTTCAAAGCAGAGAATCTCTCACTGGATAGTTGAAGCTATAGCGCTGGCTTACGAAGCTAAGGGACTTCAATGCCCCTGGGGAGTCAAAGCACACTCCACCAGGAGTGTGGCTTCTTCCTGGGCACGGTCGAGCGGGATACCGATCGAGGATATTTGTGCGGCGGCAGGCTGGGCCTCACCGTCCACATTTATCAGGTTCTACAACCTACAGGTCCCGACATTGCATTCCAATGTGCTATCAGCATGATGCTAGTTGAACTGCGAGTTCGCATCTAGATTATGTATGTGCTTGTGTCACACTGAGCGCCTTCTAGCCGCTCTGTATTTTTTCCCATATATAAAGCTCGCCTCTGCCGGCTAGTTGGATGATAACTTTGCTTTTTAGCTCAGGCACCTGCCTCTGGCTATCATAAGGCGAAGTTCAGCACGCACGGCGTTTTGCATGGTGTTCCCATAGCATAAGCTACTTACGCAATAGGAGAGACCTCTCGAAAGGGAACGACTCGGTTACTAACGTAACCTCGGTTCCCTGAGAGGAGGGAACGAGTATTGCGTAAGCTGCCGTGCTTGTGCTTGGTTAGTTCGCTTCAGTCGTTTTAACCTAAAGAACTCTCATGACGGGGCGCCCAATATATAGCTTGGCCACGCCCATCTTGGCGGGCTCTGACGCGCGCGGGCGCGAAGCGCGTTCATTGGTCGCGCATTCAGAGTCGCCCCGTCATTGGTTCGAGCAAGTTGCCGCAGCACAGCCAATGACCGAGCTCCTTCGTTCATTGCTGTCAGCTGTGCAGCTGCAATGCGTTTTACATAAAGACTTCAATATTCTCGAGAAAAGGAGTTTTCCCATAGCGTAAGCTACTTACGCAATACTCGTTCCCTCCTCTCAGGGAACCGAGGTTACGTTAGTAACCGAGTCGTTCTGAGTGCAGAACTCAGGAGTCAGGAGTTGGGACTTTCTGGTTTTCTGTTCTGCCAGTTTTGCTTAAATACTCAGAACAGAAAAAAAGAGATTTACTACACAAATATTTTTGGAATTGTGTTGTGCCTATTAATGTGCCCCAAAGGGATGAACCTGGTTTCGGGGGAGAGGAGCAATGATTATCAGGTATCTTGAAGGGACACCACCCACAACAGGAGAACAGAATTCTTCTACATTTCCAATCTTTCTCATAATATAAGCGACTGCTGTGAAATTTAGATAATTTTACCAGTCATTGGTAAAATGTATCATTTAAAATTATACCAAACATGAAGGGAAAAAACTATAGATTCACAAGATACATCAAGACACAACTTCGAGTCAGAGGGAAAGGAGAGGGAGTAGGTAATGGGGGATGCATAAGTGAGGAGAGAAGGCAGTGGCCTATGATCTTTCTTTGAGATCCTCATACCAGATTAGTGAGTTGTATTTGCAGGGTGTTTGATCTTGTGTTCTGTCTTAGTGGAAAAACCAGTCTTACAACAAGATTTATTTAAATGTGTCAAGCCATTTCAAAGCTTTTGTTTAAGGTAAAATAAGCCCATTTGTGTGTCTTGAGAAAACACACCTTTGTCTGGTATCACTGATGGAAATCTATGAAGTCAGTGATGAGATGCATTGTTTAATGTTGTCTGAGCTCATCAGATGGCATTGTCTGCTTTTTTGATCATGGAGGAATTGTGTAGATTAAATTCATAAGGCTGAAAAAAAAAGTAAATGTCATTCACGGAAATGTCTCTTAAATTCATCTGCCATCAATCCAGCTGGAATTTACCTGTTTATTTAACAAATTGTTGTTTATCAGTCTGTGGGCATAACTAAGTGGCTAAAAGCCAATCTGAAGATCAAGGGGGAGCTTCAAGACTGGTGATAAACAGATAAGATTGCAGAAACATTATACATCTGTGTCAGACAATAGTTGATTGATAATCAAGACTGTTACATTAGTGTCATCGGTTATCTTTAGAAAACTGGATATGGCACTGCAAAACTTGACAAATGCAACATAATACACATTACATAACTAAATATTACATAAATGTATATAATTCCACAATGTCCAGCAGTTGTCATAGGCCCTATCATAACTGTTAATTTCTGCTTGTTTCTAATCTTTTTAATGTCTAATATGTTTATTTTCCAGCAAAAGGTTTTCTGTTGCACTAGAGAATTTTTTTTCATAGTCTCCCAATTTTGGGGTTTTAAAGTGGAGAGGTACAATTGAGCAACTTGGTTATGCCAAATGATCATGTACTATTTATATTACTGAGGAAAAAGGAAAGCAATTTTATGTAAAATATCTTTCTTTTTGATCAAGGAATTCTCTAACTTTGTGTAGTCATTCCTTTTCACATCAAGGAATGCAGTTACAGGTGCTTTTGATTGATATCCATATAGCTCACACCCATGGGAGGCAAGGATCCGCCCAGTGTGGCATCCTTAACTTGACTATATAATAGAATGTTGAAACAGAAGACCAGAATGTGAAACAGATTACTACTGCTGTTTAGGTACTGAGACAGAAACCTTACACTTGAAAAAGGTAAATACTCCATTTGTGTTTCTTTCTTTCTTTCATTAATTTAACTTGCTTAAACCATGTCTTTCTTCTTTAACATATTTTTTTTCTGCATCATTTTTTGATAGACATTATTAAGATTTGGGTGCAATAATATTTTCAGCAGGATGGGAAAACAAGCCCAAACCACAATTGTAAAAGAAAAACAGACTGTGCAGTCTAAGGTTAGTAACGCATCTTATAATTTGCAACATTTTTAATTGTGTCCTTCTGTTTGGTTAATATATAAATGTTTCATACTAGCAATTATCAGTTGATCGCCCAGTTCGATGTCCATTTGCTGTTCATTTGCGAAACTATAAGGATGGCTCAACCCACCAAGATAAACTGCATCACAGAGCAACTAAGGTATCTTTAAATTGTAGTCAAAATGACTTAATGTTAACAGCATTTTTGTGGTGTAGCAATTAAGGATTGATGAGGACTTTGAACAATTTTCTTAAACTTAACACAATAAGTATTATGAGGATGTTATGCAGAAGTTAGTAAAAATCAAAACGGTAATAAGGTTGAGGTTGTGAATGAAATTATTTTGTAAAGCATTTTTTATAGCTTGAAAAAATTACTTAAAATACATCTCAATTTCCCCCTCCAGAATATGCCTTGCAATTCAAAAACTTGCGAGGGCTCCATAATGAATCCCAAATCTCTGATACGCGGTCATTCCAAAATCACACCTTCCTCAGATGACATCCTCACACAGGCCGTGGATTTCATCAACCAGTACTACAAATCATTCAAAATGTAGGAGCAATGCATTCTCTAATAAAAAGATTATTTAATGGCATTGCAATTCAAGAATTACAGACAAGTAATTCAGACAAGACAGTCACCAGCTCAGTCACCTGTCACTTCAGCTCTACATTTCCCATAATCCCTCCTTGATCTCACCTGCACTCATTCAGCTATCACCCGCACCTATTACTCATCACCCTTGTCAGCAGCACCACATAAAAGCAACACCTTGTCTCCCTAGATGGTCCAGTCTCGTTAAAGGGTTAGTTCAACAAAAAAATGAAAATTCTGTCAGTATTTACTCACCCTCATGTTGTTCCAACCCCGTAAGACCTTCGTTCATCTTCGGAACACAAATTAAAATATTTTTGATGAAATCTGAGAGCTGGATCACTCCTCCATACTAGTCCATATGCTTCTTCAGGGATTGAACTTGCCGGCCTGGAAAAGTTATTAAAGAGATCGTTAAAATAGTCCAAGTGACTACACTGGCTCAATCTTAAGTTTATCAAATGACGAGAATACTTTTTGTGTGCAAAAAAAAACAAAAATAATGACTTTATTTCAACTATTCATTTCCTTCTCTCTGGGCCTCGAGTCAGGTTACTAGTTTAACAGCGTACTCTTCTGTTGTTGTACTTCACACACATCACACACATGACCAGCGTCAGCCAATAGTGAGCCTACGTGTGACGTAGCTCTACGCAATTACACTAGTTTAACTGACTAGAGGCCCAAAGAGAAGGAAATGAATAGTTGAAATAAAGTCGTTATTTATGTTTGTTTTTGCACACAAAAAGTATTCTCGTCGCTTGATAAACTTATGATTGAGCCACTGTAGTCACTTGGACTTTTTTAACAATGTCTTTAATAACTTTTCGAGGCCGGCAAGTTTCAATCCCTGAAGAAGCCTATGGACTAGTATGGAGGAGTGATCCAGCTCTCAGATTTCATCAAAAATATCTTAATTCGTGTTCCGAGGATGAACGAAGGTCTTACGGGGTTGGAACAACATGAGGGTGAGTAAATGCTGACAGAATTTCATTTTTGGGTGAACTATCCCTTTAACACTAAGAGGACTACTTACTCTCCAGCGTTATTACACTCTGTGCTGTCAATTAAGACCCACTCACTGCATTCATCTGTTTCCGAATCTGTGTTCTGTAACAGAAGACTGGACCAAGACAGTAGTCAGCACCATGACCTGGAATATTAACAACTACACATTGGAACAATACATTTTACATGCCGTCCTGATGAGCCAGTCCTGAAAGACCACTCATCTTTCCTGTGATTCCAGAGTCCACTCCATTCCAGTCCAATCAAGAGTAAGCTCCCTTCCAGTCCAATCCAGAGTCCTCTCCAGTTCCATCCAAAAAATATTTGGGCACGCCAGCTCATCCCAAACCTGTACCCAAACCTTCCATGGACTCTGCACCAGCAACCATCAGGACCGCCTGTCACAGTCATCAGCTCAGTCACCTGTCACTTCAGCACTATATTTCCCATAATCCCTCCTTGATCTCACCTGCACTTCTTCAGCTATCACCCGTACCTGTTACTCATCACCCTTGTCAGGAGCACCACATAAAAGCATACAGCTCGTCTCCACAGATGGTCCAGTCTCGTTAAGACTAAGAGGACTACTTACTCTCCAGCATTATTCTCCAGAGTCTATCTCCAGCGTCTGCTCCCCATTGTATCTCCCTGTCCTTCCTGTGTGTGTTCTCCATCACCCATTAGCGATGTGTGTGCACCAACCATGTGTCTGTTTTACCATCCACTATCTCCCTTATCTGTAAAAAAAAAAAAAAGACATTCCATTATATTCCATCTCCATTCATCAAAAGTCTCATTGTCTTAAAATTAAACACTCAATTTATACCTCTCTGTGCATCCAGCCTGACTGGAAATTGCTAAACACTCTTGATAGGCTAATGTAATCACGCATGTGTATTGATATGTGATTGTGTGGGAGGAGAGGTAGAGATCCTGTCATCTGCCTTACTTTCATTTTCACTCTGAGAAATTTTCCTTATGTGAAAGGAGTGAGGTTTCAGGAACCTGTCAAAGTAGAATAATAGATTATTTTTTTTATTAGGTTACTGAAAATAGTAAACATACTTCTTTCGACAAACAGGAATTTAAATATAATAGTTGGTTTATTTTACAAGGTTAATAACCCATTCTTACCTTTTGTGCAGCCTCAATCCAACGGAGCACCAGGCTCGGACTGAAACTGTCACACTGGAGATCACCCTGACCGGGTCCTACTCACTCACTACAGATGAACTCGCTTTTGGGGCCAAACAGGCGTGGAGAAATGCGCCACGGTGCATTGGCAGGATCCAGTGGGCTAATTTACAGGTTTGAGAATTTTTTTGCATACTGTAGATCATGGCTAGCACTTCTACAGCCATGTTGTGCATTTATACTAATATAGCCTACATCTCTTCTGCAGCTTTTCGATGCGCGTAAGTGCAAGACTGCCGAGGACATGTTTCATGCCTTGTGTACTCATATTAATTATGCCACCAATGGAGGAAACTTGAGGTGAGTTGAATGTATTTATTGCAATACAGTCAATATCGTCAGATTTACCAAGGCAGAAATCTTGCAATGCAAGTGAAATGCCAGGACCCCCCCAAAAAATAAAATGTAATGGATCGTATAAATAAATAAATAAATAAATAAATAAATAAATAAATAAATAAATACATTCCGATTCTGAACTTTTTTGCAAACAATTTTTTTTTATGTTTTTAGAACATTGCATTGAGGTTTTGGTACAATATCAGACATTACTTTAGTATTTTATTAAATGTCATAAGAAAAGTAACACTATAATAGGCACAGTGCTGGGTAGTAGCTGATTACATGTAATCTGGATTACTTACAAAAATTAAGTACTTGTAAATTATATTATGTTACCCTTTTAAAATACTCGCAATCAGACTACAGTTACTTTTTTTATTGATTACATGATTACATGTTATTCTCACAATAACAGTAAATTATTTATAATTCACTTTGTCTCCAACTACTTCTTTTTTTAAATCTTTTTAATCATTTCACTTTTAAGAAGTGTCTTCTCAACATTGCAACATTACTTATCTTATCAACTCCTGACAAACACATTCATTATTATTTGAATTATCACTCAGTGAGTCATTTAATCACGTATTACTGTCTTTGGAAGTACTTCGTCTTTCAAACACATTAAAATGTACAAATTCACATCATTTTATATTTACATGCAATTCAAGGATTCCCCAACTTTTTCATGAGCTGAACCTCTTTGACCTAATATATTTACTTGAAGTACATAGGTTAGGTAATAATAAAATTAAGTCACTAATAATAATAATTATTATTATTATTATTATCATCAATAAGTTCTCTGATGGCGGTTGATGGTTAAATGACATGCAGGTAAACAAATAACATATTTTTTTTTATCTTTTGTTGTAAGTGTTTTATTACACTAGTTCTGGGATTAAACTCTAGATGGCAAAGGCTGATAAATCTTGACTCATTTGGTAGTGATCACATCAATCTCTACATGCCACAGCTGATTGGTTGCTGTTGCATTAGCGTCCAATGAGCTGCGGCTCAACATCCAAACAAATACCGGTGTCACTGTGACACCTGTCTTGAACTTTGTTTTGCCTTCTGTGTTTGTGCACCATGTGTTTTCTTGTTAATCAGTTTCACCTGTTACCTGTCATCATCCTCATCAGTCATCATCACTCACCGTGTGCACCTGTTGTCACTTAGTCTCCTCATTTGTCTTTGTATATAGTCTCCCTAGTTTCAGTTCGTCCTGGTCGGTTCTACATGTTTACTGCTTGCTATGTTTGGTATGTGTCTTGTTCATAAATAATAAATATAGCTTGATCGTTATCTGTCCACTTCGTCTTCCTGGTCTTCTTGAATGTGCCTCACGCAGCCAAAGCGTGACAGAAGCTATATGTTTTATAGCCAGCAGCCATATCACCCTGTAGCCCAAGACTGGTTGCCCACTGAAGCTAAGCATGGTTGAGCCTGGTTAATACCTGGATGTGAAAAAAAAAAAAAACTCCTGAGAAAACCAGGTTGCTGCTGGAAGAGGTGTTAATGAGGCCAGAAGGGGGCACTCACCCTGTGGTCTGTGTGGGTCCTAACGCCCCAGTATAGGGCCCATTCGATCTACGTCATCAATGTTCGCGGCGGCCATGTTGTTGACATAGAAACCACGGCAACTGTCAGTCTGTCAATTGACAAGCGAGGCAGTGTCGGTATTATCCATGGTATTGTCAGGCGTTGTGCAGGATGCAGAAGACGAGGACGAAAGGAACTCAATTTAGATGCTTTAAAACTAAATACAGAGACTGAAGAACAATAACGAGGTGAAGACAGGTAAAACAGATGATGATTAACAAGACACAGGTGACAACGATGATGACGGGCAGGTGTGAAAACATGAGGGATGCTGGAAAGTGTAGTGCAGAGACAAAGACAGACTGGTGCAGACGAAGACTGTGACATTACCCCCCCTTCCCGGGTGACCTCACGCCGTAGAATAGGGGTGGGAGGGTGGGCATCCTGGAGTCCGTGACTGGAAGGCGGACCGGGTGCAGTAGGACGGACTCCAGGATGGTCCAGGCGGCCATGGCGGAGCAGGACGATGGGGCGGCCAGGGTGGAGCAGGACTTGCAGGCGGTCTGGGCGGAGCAGGACGTGCAGGCGGCCAGGGCGGAGCAGGATGAGCAGACGGCCAAGGTGGAGCAGGACATGGGCGTGGCCAGGGCGGAGCAGGACATGGGCGGGCCACGGCGGAGCAGACGAACCCTCGGGCGTCCACGGCAGTGAGGACCCTTCAGGCGGCCGTGAGGACCCTTCGGGTGGCCGTGGCGGAGAGGACCCTTCGGGTGGCCGTGAACGGTGAGGACCCTTCAGGCGGCCACGGCGGAGAGGACCCTTCGGGTGGCCGTGGCGGTGAGGAACCTTCGGGCGGCCATGGCGGCGAGGACCCTTCGGGTGACCGTGGGCTCTTGGGCGCCCACGGCGAGGGCCTACTGCCCCCCCCCCAAAAAAAATACTTGGGGTGAGTGACGGCCTGTGGACAGGACGGACTCAGCTGCAAAGAGGACTCTGGACTGGTCGGCACCAGCGGTGAAAAAGTCTCTGGGCTGGACGGCACCAGCGGTGAAAAAGTCTCTGGGCTGGACGGCGCCAGCGGTGAAGGGGTCTCTGGACTGGACGGAACCAGCGGCGAGGGCTCTGGGCTGCACGTTGTCAGCGGCGAGGGCTCTGGGCTGCACGTTGTCAGCGGTGAGGGCTCTGGGTTGCACGGCGTCAGCGGCGAGGGCTCTGGGCTGCACGGCGTCAGCGGCGAGGGCTCTGGGCTGCACGGCGTCAGAGGCGAGGGCTCAGTGCTGGACGGGACCAGCCGTGAAGAAGGTTCTGTGCTGGATGTGACCAGCGGTGAAGAAGGCTCTGTGCTGGACGTGACCAGCGGTGAAGGCTCTGTGCTGGACGGGACCAGCGGTGAAGGCTCTGTGCTGGACGGGACCAGCGGTGAAGGCTCTGTGCTGGACGGGACCAGCGGTGAAGGCTCTGTGCTGGACGGGACCAGCGGCGAAGAGGTCTTGGTGCTGGACGGAACCAGCGGTGAAGAGGGATTAGAACACACAGTCTCTAGTTGGACGGTCTCTGGCTGGACGGTCTCTGGCTGGACGGTCACTGGCTGGATGGTCACTGGACGGGACGGAACCAGCGGGGAAGGCTCGGCTGGGTTGGACGGAACCAGCGGTGAAGAGGGCTTGGTGCTGGACGGAACCAGCGGTGAAGAGGGCTTAGAACGGGCGGTACTGACCATGAACGGGGAGCCAATCCATCTTAATATCGCCTCGAGATACCGTTCAATGGTCTCACCGGGACCTCCGGGTGGAATCAGCGCATAAAATTGTGGATCCAAACCACTCCAAAATAGATCCATCAACTGCTGATCGGTAAGGGAGGTTTGATGGCTAAACTTAATAAAGTCCTCAATGTAAGATTCAATCTTACGGCCATTTTGGTAGAGAGAGCACAAGATCAGCCCCGCTTTGTCCATCTCTTGTTTGGTCGGTCGTTCTGTCAGGCGTTGTGCAGGATGCAGAAGACGAGGACGAAAGGAACTCAATTTAGATGCTTTATTTACACATTTAGCTTACAGAGATGAAGGGAAACATTCCAGGACTTCAGTTCACACAACTAAACAAAGACGACGACCGACAAAGACAAACTGAACTGAAGCAAACTAAATACAGAGACTGAAGAACAATAACGAGGTGAAGACAGGTGAAACAGATGATGATTAACAAGACACAGGTGACAACGATGATGACGGGCAGGTGTGAAAACATGAGGGATGCTGGGAAGTGTAGTGCAGAGACAAAGACAGACTGGTGCAGACGAAGACTGTGACAGGTATTATCGCTGTAATTTTTTTTTAAAACAGCGCGATGGTGTGTTGTGTAATACACAGCTGTTCTAACAACAGCAATAAGAACCCCGGAGTTAGTTTTTATGCGATACCGACTGTCAGAAAACGTGAAGGGAAGGAGACAGAGGACTTGGATAAATAGGCTAAACTTTCAGCCAACTCCCCACAGCAAAGTCTGTTCCCATCATTTTACCACAGGTAGGCCTAACGTTTGGGATATATGCCTCACAGCAAAGTCTCTTCCCATCATTTTATCACATGTAGGCTAACGTTACAGTTTTTAGATAACTTAACGTTACCTCACAGCAAAGTCTGTCCCCATAACTTTATCACATATGGTTAGCTGTAAGCAGTAGCTGAAACTGCTCTTTCAAATAGAGGAAGCTGCCATATATTGCGACAATTATTAAATTAGTATCAATACGATATTGTCCTTTGTGGGCTTAAGTTAGCCAGATCCCCAAAACACAGTTTATACCTACACTGAGAGTTTTCAGGCATGATCAGACATCAGTATCATGCAGTAATTTGCTATTAGTAGTTACCGTAGCTTACCTTTGAACATATAGGTCTGGCATTGATACTAGGTAGGGAATTAGTGCTTGTATGATACTGTGCTATTTTGTTACAGCGCTCCTAGTAAAAGTTAGTCTGGAGCCCTGGCTTGTATTAGGTTGAGGGTGAAGTCCCTTTTGTGTGGATTTCTTTTAGGTAAGCCATCATACTGTATCAACATGACAGCACTCATCCTGATTGGGCCCCCTCATTGAAGCTGGCAGGAGAGACAGGTCAGACAGGAGAGACAGGTCAGACAGGAAAGGCTGAGAGAGCAACAGACTTCACATCAAGAAAAGGATGTGTAATAGCCAGGTACAACAGGGTGCAGCAGCGTAGAACACAGGCATCGAGTTCAGGGAGTGTGGCACAGGAGCAAGACAGCCCAGGGATGAACACTACAGGGGCTTACAATGAGGTTATGGATGCTTTTGAGACTGTTGAGGAAGATACGTGCACATCTGAAGTGTGCTCCAAAATACAAGCTGATCACCAGAGACTGCTTACTGACAATATTACTCTGAAATGTCAGCTAGCCACAGAAAAGATAAGCATGGACACACTCAGGGATGATGAGAAAAAAGTCAGATTTTATACAGGTTTACCCAGTTTTGCTACATTAATGGTGCTCTATAATTTAATTGAAGGCTCCCTTACTGACAGCATTAAAACTTCACTAACCAAGTTTCAAAAACTTGTGTTGGTACTGATAAGACTCCGCCACAACTTCCCAGAACAGGACCTTGCCTACAGAATTGGCATTTCACAGTCTACCGTGTCCAAAACCTTTGTTTGTGTCATACATGTTTTGTATGTGAAACTTAAGAAATTTATCTTTTGGCCGAGGAGAGATGAGCTTTGGAAGTCTATGCCAATAACCTTTCAACAACATTTTGGGTCAAGAGTGACAGTAATAATTGATTGTTTTGAATTTTTTATAGAGAGGCCTTCAAGTTTGACAGCACGCAGTCTCACTTGGTCTTCATATAAACACCATAACACTATCAAATACCTTATAGGCATCACACCTCAGGGATCCATTTCTTTCCTCTCTAAGGCATGGGGAGGGCGTACTACTGATAAACATGTCACAGAAAACTCAGGCTTACTCGAGCTACTTACCCCCGGTGATTTCATTTTGGCAGACAGAGGTTTTAATATACAAGAGAGTGTAGGGTTAAAATGTGCAAAAGTTGTAACACCCAGTTAGACTCGAGGAAAGCTACAGCTGTCTGCTCTTGAAGTTGAGGCCACCCGCAAAATTGCACATGTCCGCATACATGTAGAAAGAGTGATAGGATTGGTGCGCAATAAATATAGGATACTGTCAGAGAAGATACCCATCTCCTACCTGGTGACATCAGTATCTGAGATAGCGGTTATCGATAAGATAACTACAGTGTGTTGTTGCCTTACCAACATGTGCTCCTCAGTTGTACCTTTTGATTAGATGTGTGTGGTTGAAAAACGGGTTGTTAATACATGTATAGTGTTACCTCAACATCTTAATCACAAAAGTCAGGTTCAGTATGGAATAAGACAAAGTTATTTTAATAGTCATCTTACATTTTAGCATTTAAGGCAGTCATTAGAAATGGTAATGAATTTCATATTTTTTGTATAGAATGACAAAATACAATGAACTGTAGATACAAATAAACATAAAAATTATAATAAAAACCTGTTACATCAGAATCCTCATTTCATGTGTCATACTGTACCATCACACTTCAGCTCTACACACCAAAGAGTACCATTTGCTTCCCTTATTAGGCATACGTTTCATGTTCATACATGAGAGATGGAACCATATATGAAGGCAGTCCTCACTGTGACAACGCACCACACGGTCACAAACTTTGTATGGTTGCTTGCACACGCAGATGATGTCTGATGGGATTGGTTTTTCTCTGCTTTCAGAGGGATCCACTTCAGTCACATCAGCTGTGTCAGTCGGCATTGCTGATGGACATGGCCTTGAGAAAAGTTTGCCCACAATCTCTGGGAGAAGGGCTTTGGAAAAAAGATCCCTAGATTTTGACTTGATTACTTCCCAGAGTCCAATATCTGGTTCTATCCTCTCTATGTTTACATCATTTTCTGACCATAAAACAAAATCAGCAAACTCCTTATTGCATACAAGCATCTGTGTCTGGACCTAAAAATAGTAGGCATGAATGTTTGAGCTGTAATTTAACATTAGATTTCTCCAAACAGAATCTGCCATCAACACATTCTTTGAGGCTTATGCTATCATGTGCACAAAACGGACATTTAACCTCCACTACACCATCACCACAGCAGTCACAATGTACTATCCCATCTGGTGTAGCACCTTTGTGAGGCAGTTCTGGATTTATTACAAAATCACTAGTCTCACATGTGAAATTGGTGTGTGAATGCATTTGCTGACGATAACAAGTTAGTGCCTGTTGTTCATGATCACACCCCTAAGTGGTTGCTTTACTTGTAAAGCCTGCGCTTAGAGGGTAACAAATATTTTTGATGAGGCTTTGTGATGTATTCTCAGGTGGTGTGGAACAAGCAGCTTTCATGCGTGAGGCTGTAATTCTGCCAGCCCTAAATCTATACCAGGCTTTACTTTTAGACTATTCTCGTCTGCTGTTCTATTGTGTCAGCTTGCCTTTGAGAAATGTTAACTCCAATGGTACTACAGTGTAAGAGTAACTGTTCGCTTGTCATAGAAATGCACTGTTCATCGAATAGCTCACTCAGGGTCTGGCCAGTATCGGTGTTTGACCCTGGAGCATAGAACTCTGCATAGTCTTTCATGACAGACAGCACGACTGGTTTATCACCTGTAGCATGCAGCTCTCCCAGGAAAGTAGCGATCTCAGCATCTGTTGGCTCTGACACATCAGGTAGCTTTTGTTTGTCCTTGTATTGTATTGGTTTCCCTTCTGAAAATACCGTGTCCAGTCTATGTTTGATTGTAGCTTTTGAGTGAAAGTCAATGTTTTCTACTTCAAGGTACTTTTCCTTTGGTTGTCCACTTGGAAGTAACCAATATGCAGGTTTTTCTGTCACAGTTTGGGACTCACGGAGCAAAATAGCTGCCTTGATGGCGAAAAGAACCGCTCCAACATGGCTACATGTCTCACCTAATCCCGCCATGCAGGTGCAGTGTGCAGCCAAGATAATGCCATCCTTCTGGGCAGTAACCCATGGGCGCAGAGGTGGGGCACTTAACTTCTGACTGTGTTTAACTTATTAAAAACCACAAAACACAGAATTGCATTCAAGATTTCAAACAAGATACATGGATGACATTAATTCTGTAATTGTGTGTATGGCAGCTTCTATTCTTATCTTATGGCAAATTGCAGTTCAAACATTCACATGCCTAGGTTATTATTTTCACAAAACACAGTTTCAAAAGGTTTTCAGATATTGTGGTATAGTATCTGAAGCAGAAACAGATTTAAACAGTATAATAACAACAAACGTAATAGCTTCAGATGTTATTCTGCAGCCTGTTGGACCAGCTGTGTGTAGGTTCAAAGGTAGCTTAATTACAACGTAAATTATTACTAAGTTGTGATTTATGCTTCACTAAAATAAAATGTTGCACCACGGAGATAAGTTACAACATTACTCTGAGTAACAACTAGGGTCTGTGTAAATCATAAAATGTCACAGAATTATACTCACTAATCCTAAAACAGCCATTTTTTCTGCATCTTTTTTATTCACTGAATGTTGTTTTGCACATCAGTAATCCAGTAGAGACCACATTTATTGATATGGCATTTCAATATCGATCTAGCTTACTACAGTGTGCCACAATGCCAATTGGCTTATGCCAGCCAGAACGCTAACGCCATGATGATGGACCTCTATCTTTGACCATTGATTGCCTTTTTTGTGACTTGAAGTTATGCCCCAAGTAATCGTGGTGTAACTAAATTTAGTAGCTGATATAGTTACAAACTAAGTAGTAGTTACTAAGCCTCTAGTGTCGACTTTAAGATATAACTTATACACAGCTGATGCAACCCCTGGTATGCTAACGTTAGCTAGCAATCATCATCAGGTTATGCAAGTAAGTTAATGTTAAGCATCACATCAAAAAAACATTTACATACCTCTGCGATCACGACAATGTTTGACGATGTCGTTGGTGGTACAAAAGTAAGAAGGTTGCCGACTTTGCCAGAGATGAAGTAATTATATGACTCAAGTGACTTGAAGGCCTTCAGCTCCTGCGAAGTGTATGCGGATACTGTATGAACGAGATATATAAATATTATAATATCCGGATAAGTTACGGCTGGTGTGATGATGAACCTGGAGGTTATCACCATGTGAACATCAGTTCACAGTGTTATCGTATGCATTGATTTATTGTTTAATGTTATGTTTGTTTTCATATAGTTTATCTTTGATTTAAGGATATTATTTGTGATTATGTTATCTGTTTAAGATGCATATGTAAGAGCACTGACTTTGAATGTGTTTCCATGTTTATGAGAGTTAACTGACCCCTATTGTTGGTATGATCCGCTAGGGTTTGGCGGGAAGATGGCCGATACAAAGGAGTGAGAATAGTTGAGCGGGGGGGAGAGACTGGCCAAGTGCCTGGCCAAGTGTCTGAGCTAGTACAGTCTAATGCTGTAAGACATGAACCTTCACTGTGAGAGGCTTGTCCCTCGAGGCTAGATCTGATGCCATGTTTTGCTGCTCTCAGCATGTTTTATTTATGTTTTGTAATGTTTATCTTTATTTTTTGAATGATTTGTTTGTTTATTTTGAACTTGATTTTGGAACACGGGTACAGTGACAGCTGTCCAAAATAAATTCACTTGGATGTTAACCCTCAGGGGTCTGAGGGATTTTCTGGGTCCTGAAGGTGTTCTGACATGCTCTGACATTTGTGCTTTTTTCAGTTATTTATAAACATGTTAATGGCAAAGGTGTAAATTCACTCTATATAGCACAAACGGGGCTACCGTAATATGTGAGCAACATGTATGTACATGTTTGTATTTTTGAGAGAATATTGTTTATGCATGGTTATTGAAAAAACTAAAACTTAAAGTGTCTGAAATAAGGCCACAAAACACATACTAAATATGTGTCCACAAGACTTTTGACTAATGGAAGTTGTCGCCTAGAGTTTTTGCTTCAAAATGATCTGAAAATCATCCTGCCTAATCATTCACATAACACAATAGATTGATTAAAATTGTAAAAAACTTTTTTTTTGTTTGCCAAGGCAATATGCGAATGGTCGTCAACTGCCCAACCCCCTTGTGAATAATTAGTTGGTTCACACCTGAGAAGACAAAGACCCTGCATAGTAATGAGCCTTTCAGTCAGGTGTGAGAAAGAATGCAAGGACCCCAAAGAATGCAAGGACAATATATATATATATATATATATATATATATACATATATATATATATATATATATATATATATATATATATATATATATTAGGGCTGGGCAAGTTAACGCGTTATTATCGCGTTAACGCATTTATTAATTAATGCCGACAATTTTTTTATCGCACGTTAACGCAGTTTTTTTATTATTATTTTGAAAGTCCGTTGCTCACTGGTCTGAATAAACTTAGGCCTACAGTCAAACCATGATGACAGGAGGGGTGGTATTTTGGTCAGCCAGCAAATAACCCACCCAAACAAGCAGTGGAGAGAGGCAGGTTCTCTCTGGTGAACAGTTAAAGGGTTGCGCTCCGCGAGTGAATGACAGGCGCTCTATGGACAGTACCTATAAAACCTATAGCCTAGATAATAACTATTTAGATTCTGGAAACTCACTAACAGCGAGCCGAGGATCAGTCTCTCTTCTAATGATTTGTGCTGCGCGTCCTTTATAAAAAGTTATAGACAATTCAACTTCGGCAACGAGCGGGCGCGGGCGCGGGCGCGTGCGTGAGGCGAGCATGACCGCAACAGTTTCACAGGAACGCACCCGCTTGTCGCTGCACCTTGTGCTCGACCACTTCACCTCACTCTTGGCTGATTTATACTTCTGCGTCGGACTTACGCCGAAGACTATACGCTATAGACTACGCGTTGGTTTTCATTTAAATCTCTGCGTCGTTGTTTTTTACTCTGTTTAATGTAATCTTACGTGGGAAACCATGGCATAACCAAACCTAAGCTACTATAAGTAACGTTGGTCGACTTATATAGTAGTGATCATGACCAGTACATAGACTGTTTCTGCTGCTCCCTGATAAAAGATACCTGTTGATACCTGTTCAGAAAAAAAAACAAGAAAACTGGACTCGTTTTAACAAACTAGATAAAAGGTAATGCCCTGGCAGTGGCAAATAGCTTTGTTTAAATATTTGATTTGATTACATTAATGTTTAAGTTGAGATTTGAGATTACTGTGTAAAGGGAATACTGCTGGTATAAAAGCACCTTATTTGTTTAAAGTTATTGCACTTTTGTGAATATAGCAGTACATTTAAATCAAAAGTGCGCAATACACTACTTTAGAAGTCATTATTCAATTTTGCGCATAACAATGCGATTAATCGCGATTAATCGCAAGAAAATCATGCGATTAATCGCGATTAAAATTTTTAATCGTTGCCCAGCACTAATATATATATATATATATATATATATATATATATATATATATATATATATATATATATATACATACATACACACACACACACACACAGAAACAAAATGCATTACACATAAGGCAGTTGGCTATTTAGCATGATAATCAGTGTCATAAACTAATCAAAACTGAGTGAAATATATGTAGGCTGATATACAAATATGTTTAGAGAATATCACATTTAAAAAGTTTACACGAGCGTACATGAATGTTAGGGATATTGTGAGGCAATATTTCCTAGGTCAAAAGCTAGCCAAAAATAGGCAAAATATAGTCTGAAAATTCATTTGAGCTCTATGATCAGAAAAGGAATTATATAACACTAAACAACTTACTCCGAACTATCCTCGGCGAGATCAATTCGTTCTTGAAAATGCAGCCGTTCGTCGTCCGAGTCGCAATCTTCCTCTGAAGAAAAGGTGAATTCTTCATCGCTGTCCAGAATCATCTGAAGGGCCTCTTTGTCGGAGTAGCGTGCTGCCATCATCAAAACGCGATGAACTATCAGTGAATCTGATAAAGAAACTTTGTGTTTTTATGGCATTGATCGGGGGGCGTGCCACGTGTGCTATGCATAGATCGCCTATTTACCATGTGAAAAGCTCTGAGGGCGCAGCGGTCTCAGCTCATTAAAGATAATGAAGGGAGAACGAACAAACTGTACCTCTCCTTGGTTTCAAACGGATTACATAAACTGGAAATATTAATTTTTTTAGTAAATTACTTCATTTAAAAGAAGAGAATTTCAGCTTCATAAAGAGAAATCTCTCGTATCTCTGTGACAAGTATTGACAGAGTTACAGTTCATTTTTCGGACGCGTTTCATAATGGACCTCACTGACAAAACGCGCATCATGTTTATTTTTATTTATTTGACGAAAAGCACAACACTTTGTTTTTATTGTGAGTACCCACAAAAAAAAAAGACACTTAACAGGATCTAATAATGTACAGCAATTATATTGTAAGGAATTAGATCGGGGCTCACCAGCTCTTTGGTCAATTTTAATTTTGGGGAAAAATATTCAACAGTTATTAATCTCTGATCAACAATCTATCGAATATAATTTGAGCCGAGTCCTTACTTAAATAAATTGCCCAACGAGGGGTTGTACAGCATACTCGTCTGCCAGGGCATGTATATAACAATTAAACACAACGAATTATGATCAATTAGGAATATACATCCTACACAGAGGGATATAGCTGATCTTCAAAAATGACCAAAGCAATTGAAGCCTCCTTCTCAGTCCGCTCGTCCGCCGTGCAGCGTTGTCGGAGGTTATCGATTGCTTTTGGTCTATCTAGCTTAAATTTTACTGACAATGTTTTGTGCACTCAACAATATCAGAATTGTAGCTTTGGGATCTTATATTAAAGAGGCTTTGTTATGTAGTCAACAACAACAGAGGCAATGAAGTATAAATGAGGTTTAATAAATGAACTACACTACATGTAAAACAAGGATATAAAAGAAACAAAATGAAATGGAAACAATAAGGAAAGAAAAAGTAGAAACACAAGGAAACACAATCGCTAGCACAATCAGACCCTCAGAGACAGTCGCAGTTACACAATTGAAAGCATCTAAATTTTGATGGAACAACTTGCATTCAGACCTGTTAGTGTGGTGTAGGAGAGAGCTCGCGGCGTCCTGGAAGTGGGAGGCGGACTTCTTTGGTTCCTCCACTCGTGGTTGATTCGCGGGAGATTCAAAGCGTCCTAAAGCAGTTCTGTATGCGTGAAGGTAGTCTTACACCGAAATGCTGGAAGGCTAGCGAAACGCACTAAGAACGGACTGGCTATCAGCGAAATGAAATGAAGACAAAACAAAATAAAACACGAAGATTACATCGGGGAACAGGATACGAAGGAAGGAGAAGGATCAGAGAGCGAATGTCTCTATTTTGGGTTTTTTAAGGATGAACTAAGCACGCCCTGGTGAGGCGTGCCGGCCAATGGCAATGGCCCATCTTGAGGAGCGCGTACGCCCCTGGTTGGGTGGGGTTCGGCGGTAGTTTGCATTTTATGATCAAGGGTAAAATTAAGCTTACTTTGGTAACGGTATACACATGTGGTTATACATTTCACGATATTGATATACAGCTTAATAGATAGATCAGATTAAGAGGATTGTAACCATATCAAACATCACACTTTACAGACATAATGTTGCAGAGTTACATCTAGATGCATACATTCAGGCATTTATACGTCCCTTACACTTATTAGAATACATTCTTAGGACAGTCTGCACATTACAGTTCTTTTACATGTGTTTCAACATACCGAATCTGTTTTAGCAACGACTTTTAGATGGAAGATTAGGTTTCCTGCGTATGTGTACGTGCATGGACGCGTGTGTGTGCGTTGTGGATGTGTATTGCGCGCGTGTGGGAGAAGGGAACATCTGTTCTTCTCTTCTCCCGCCCGATTTCCGCCAGGAGGGAGTCCCAGGAGGCCTTGTTGTTGTCTCAAGAGAGAGAACACGCTGCTTGTAAGACATTCGTGAACATCTATCAGCATAAATGCCCAAAAGTCCATTTGCTCCCCAGACTTCTAGGCGCCAATTCGAAAGGGGGGAGACCTTATCACTGGACCACATGGCCGTAGGAATGTGGGTTAGTTAGGGCTCTTTGTCCCCCTTTTGGTTGCGAGTTAATGATTTAATAAAAGAGAATTAATGATGGTCCTTGGAATCTCTACATTCCCCCTTTTCGGGAGATGATGTCCCTGGGGAGATATCGTCTCCCGACAATCATTGCATGGGAGGATGGAAGGTGAATCGTGAATTCGGGTAACAGGTGATTATCAGGGCTGAGGGCTTAGCTCGATGAGGTTGCCGGCAGCTTCTGGCGTGTTATCCTCCTTCCGGGGGTTTCGTCGGAAGCCTCCGGACACGGCTTTTGTAAGCCTGACGGTAGATGCTCGCATCTCATTGAGTCTCCTGTACAGAATGAAAGCCAGGCCCAGGGTTAGGACGTGGCCGACTATCATGGAGAGGCACAGCGCAGTGTCGGCTGCGGTCCAGGCTCGGGCAACAGGTGAGGTAGTCAGGATGGGCTGTCGAGACAAAGCTTGTAGGGCCGTGTCGAGAGGAGCGATGTCAATTAGCTGTGACCCCCCTGTCTCAATTTCCAGTTCCAGTTCGGGACCCAGGGTGAAGTTGTGGTCCTTGAAGAAGGAGGGAATTTCCAGTTCGGTTTCGTACTCGTGGCTAGGGAGATGATACAATGCCAGATCATCTACGTGGAGGATGGCACCTTTAGGTACTTGAATCCACATGCTCTGGTTGAGCAGGGTGACACGGGTGGCGGTGTCATGCTGGTCATAGGTAAGAGTCGCCGTGAGTACCGGAGTGTTGACGAGCCACCTGTCACCGATGATCTCTGCTCGGGTTTCTTCCACTTGTATGCCAGGCTTGGCTTCGGCAGGGCAGCGGTTGTCGCTGGACATGGTTTGCAGTCCACAGATTCCATCAGTGTTATCTCTGAGGAAGGGTTTGCTAGGGCAGAGATAATGAATGTCTTTCGTCAAGGTGCACATGTGTAGGTTTGGGGCCAGGTACAGCTGCGGGTCGCTGTCGTGGTAGGCTACCACTTCTGGGGTGCGGATCTTGATGTGCGTGTTACCTTTCCAAAACCCGACATTAACAATGTCTTTGAGTCTGTAGATTCGGTTTGACTCTATGATGGGTAGGTTCAGGAGGAATCCCATTTCTCTCTGATCTGGGTCGACATAGAGTGGGATGGCCCGGCCCAGAGAGTAGGCCAGGTGTACTTGGAGCGGATCAGCTGGCGTGGTGATGGCGGAAGCCAACACAGTCTGGACGAGGCTCAAAGGTATGAGGTAGGGGGGAATCCTACCCATAGCTAGGCTGTCAATGGAGGAGCTCACCTCCCGCAGCATGTCCGTCATCAAGGCGGTGACCAGCTGAGTTTGCGCAAAGTCGTTTTGGAAAACAGTGAACAGCTGTTTCATGGAATTTACAGTCTGGTTCAGCAGGACACTGTGGGTATTGAGAATGACCACCGTTCCCCTCAAGGTCCTTCCGACGGTCTGCAGGGAAGCACTCTGTACGTTGAGCTGCTCTTTTAACTGTGGGATCTCTGTTTGAATTTCAGCCACATGTCGTCTCACGGTGGCTAGATTAACGGCGTTGACGCTTGACATACCGATGTTGAACAGAGTTCCCACTGCAGCTGCTGCTCCTAGCAGAGCTCCGAGGAACCGTTTGGACCAGCGGTTGTGTCCGCCTAGTTCTGCTTGGGTGACGGTCATCTTTTCGAGTTGGTTCAGCATGTGCCTGACGTCGGCCTCGGCGTGGGAGAGGGAGTCCTCTGTCCATCGGGCCCTGGCCCAGCTGTACTGGGCTACTGCGCTGGGGTAATGAGCCCGATACACATTGCGGGGATCGAGTCGGACGTACACTTTCTGGGTGTGGGTCTGACAGTTGGTGATCAAGAGACCTGGTTTCTCCCTTAGCACGATGCCTGACGCCGGGCCGGTTGAGATTACGTCAGGTGGCGGTTGCCCTCTGGTTGACTGAAGGCACAGGGCGACGACCCACAGCAGCATCCTAGTAGAGGTAAAGGGGAAAACGTGGAGAGAGAGGGAAAGAGAGAGAGAGACAGTGTGTCAGCGAGAGTTGCCCTTGGTTTGGTAGGACAGTCTTTTCGCTCCTGGGGGGTGTAATCAGGTTAGTTTGCATTGGCCCCTCCCCGCCTTTCTCGGCCAGCAGCCGAGTGTCTTTTAATTTGGTTGCGGTGGACCCATTTGAGCACTGGGTCTTTCTGTTCCCGGCTCAATCGGATTCGGTACGCCACCGGAGAAAGTTTGTCAACAACTTCGTGGGGTCCTGTCCAATGGGGCAGGAATTTCTTTGACAGCCGATGGGAGGCTGTGCGTGGCGGCTGTGCGAAGCTGTAATACCAGACCCTGTCACCCACGGCTAGTTCCTGGTGTGACGCTTTCCGGTCATAGTATGCTTTCTGGCCCTCGGCACTCTTTTGAAGCTGTTGTTGCGCGAACGCGAAGGTTGCTTTCAGATGCCGGTGCAGCTCGTCGAGGTACTGGTGAGTGGTGCAGGCTGTGATGAGGCTGGAGTCCCCTGGCTGATACAACAGATGCAGTGGAAGTGTCATCATTCGTCCAGTCATTAGTTCAAAGGGAGACACCTGAGTTGAGTCCTGTGGAGTGGCCCTGAGAGCCATCAACACCAGCGGGAGTTTCACGTCCCAGTCTTTCTGGTTGGCAGCCACATACTTTCTCAGCATACTGACCACCGTCCGATTTGAACGTTCAACTTGGCCAGATGAGATCGGATGAAAGCTCACGTGTAGTTGAACTTGGACCCCCAGGAGTTTCCAGACCTGCTGCATAATCTCAGCCGTAAAGTGGGTACCTCTGTCTGAGTTGACATTCATTGGCAATCCGAATCTGGAGAAGATGTGTTTCATTAGGAGGTATGCTGTGGTCTGGGCGGTGTCGTTGGGTGCTGGAAGACACTCTACCCATTTTGTGAACTGGCACACGACTGTGAGGAAGTACTTATTGCCCCTTGTTGACCTTGGCAGAGGCCCTACCCAGTCGATTTGGAGGTTTGACCACGGGAATGTGACTCTTCTGCGTTGCAGCGGAGCTCTGTGGTTCGGATTTGCAGGTTGGAACTGGCAGCAAATTAGACATTCTTTTACATATTCTGCCACATGTTCTTGCATGCAGGGCCAATATGCCACTTTTTTTCAGTGTCTTATAGGTGGCTCTGGTGCCGTGGTGTCCAGCACATGGCGCGTCGTGGGCGTGTCTTAGCATGACCCCCCTTAGGCACTGGGGGACCACAAGCCTTGGCGCAGTGGTGTCATCCGGTGCATACCACAGAATGTCGTTGATGACACGCAGCATGTGCTGGATGTCATGCAGTCGTTTGAGACACGGGTTGTCAGTGAGGTCAGACGACGTGAGTGGGTGGTTGGAGGGGTCAGAGAGGTGGTTCAGAAAAGTCTTTATGGACGTGTCAGAGGCTTGCATGTCCGCTATGTCATTGTTTGAGATCTGCGGAGTCAGAGTGAGAGGCTGGGAGGCGGGCAGGTAAGGTGTGTTTGCTGCGGGTTAGCACTGCCACATCCAAGGCTGGTGGTTGGGCTGGCGGTGACCATAGATTGCCGTGCAGTGCGCCGGTCTTGGCGAGGGCATCGGTCTGGTCATTCAGGTCCTTGTCGCGGCCCGGTTGCTTGGAGTGTCCTTTCACCTTCTTCCAGTAGACAATCATGTCGTGTTGTCTAGTCAGTTCATCACATGCTTGAAACAAGTGTTGGTGTTTGACAGGCTTGCCGTTTGAAGTCTTAAAGCCATTTTGTTTCCAACATGGAAGGTGGCATGTGAAACTTAGTCTGGCATAGTTTGAGTCTGTGCAGATAAGGAGTTCTTTGATGTTATGGGTCGATGCGATTTGCATAGTTATGAGAATGGCTGCCACCTCAGCATATTGTGATGACTGAGGTCCCAGCTTGAAGTGTTGTGGTGGGCAGGGCAGATCATTTATCCATAACACACCCGCACCAGCTTGGCGGATGCCCTCTTGGTTGTAGGAACATCCATCGACGTAGGCTGTGGGCATACCTTGGCACGTATTGTCTTCGAAGTATCTGTGACATGTCTGTTGTTGTGGTTCTTCCGCATGAGCTGTCACAGGTGGTGAGTTATCAGAGCAGTTCTGGCAGGCAGCCAGGCCGTCGCCTAGCGCTGACTTGTGGTTCTGAGCATATATTGCTTCAACATTGCGCCCTTGGAGGGCCATTAGCCACGTGGCGATGCGGGAATTGGTGACCACGCCATCACGGATGCGTTGGCTGTTGAGGAACATGACAGGCTGGTGACAAGTCTCTATGATAACTTTTTGAGCTCCAATGTAGTTGGAGAATCTTTGTATGGCCCATACAGTGCAAAGCAGCGCTTTTTCACAGTCTGAGAATTTAGTCTCTGGTGGAAGGAGTGTCTTGCTGGCATACGCTACAACCCTTTTGTCTTGGTCGTGTCGTTGGTACAGGCCAGCGCTGAGACAGTGGTTGGAGAATCCGGCTTCTAAGTGGAATTCTCTTTGTGGGTCAGGGTAAGCCAGACATGGAGCTGTGCACAAGTGACGTTTCAGCTCACTCATGGCATTGTCCTGGACGGTTGTCCAGACAAATGGGCAGTCTTTTTTCAGCAGGGCAGTCAGCGGCTTTGCAATGTCTGAGTATCTTTCGATGAACTGCCGTGAGTAGTTGCATACCCCAAGAAAACTTCGCAGTTCTGAGAGATTGGTGGGTGGTTTGATGTTTTGAACAGCTTGTATGCGGCTGGACTGTGGTTCGATGCCCTGTGACCCGATCAGCAGTCCCACATAGTTGACCTTGGTTCGACACCATTGTCCTTTGTGGAGGGCGATCTTGGCGCCGGCAGATGATAACTGGTTCAAAACATAGTCTATTTCTTTCAGGTGATCGGTTACTGTTGTGCTCTTCATCAGCACGTCGTCCACATAGATGAGATTTCCTCTCATTCTTGCATCGGGGCATGCTTTGTTTAGGAAGATGTTAGACTCAGCAGGTGAGTTAGCATAGCCGAATGGGCACCTGGTGAAAGTGAATTGTCTGTTACCGAACGTGAAAGCTAGCTTGTGCTGGTCTTCCGGATGTACTGGTATGGTCCAGAACCCTGAGGCCACGTCAAGTGTAGAGAAGATTGTGGCTCCCCTGATTCTGGGTATTTCTTGCTCCAGCTGGGTCATGGGCCATCGTGACAGTGGCACCTGTTGATTCAGTTTTCTGTAGTCGATGGTGGGTCGCCACTTGCCGTTTGGTTTGATTACCGGCCAGATAGGAGCGGAATAGGTGCTATTGCATGGGCGAATTACACCTTTTTCAAGCATAGAGTCAATGATTTCTTGCACCGGTTTGTGGGATGCGATGGGGATCTTGTACTGCCTGACAAAGGTGGGAGGAGCCTTAGGGTGCGTCGGGATGCGCACGGTGTGAAGGTGGGTGAGACCACAATCTAGAGAGTCTTTGGCAAATGACGCCTTGAATTTTTAAAGGACTTGTCTGAGTTTTTGGAGATCTGCATCCTCTTTGATTGCGTCGGCGTCTTTTAAAATTTTCTGAACTTGCGACTCAAATCCTGGATATGGCTCCTCTGTGGGTGAATGCCTGTTGTGCTAGTAGTCACAGGTGCAGCAGTATCATCGGTCTCGCAGGTAGGTTGTTTGGAAACTGTGTATACGGCAAGGTGTCGGTCCTCCGTCAGTTCCGTTCTGCATACCTGATCTTTGCCCATAGGCATGACTGAGGCGATGGAGATGGTTTTGAAGGGCGCTGTGCGCAGGGCGTTGTCGGTGTACCCTTCGGGTATCATTGAAGCTGGAATGGGCCCAATGATTGGTAAAGTCAGTTCAAAATCAGGAAAGTCATGGCTCACTAGCCATCCGAGCCGATAGGCTTTCGGAATTGTGATGTCCACTGCTATGCAGTTGTTGAAAAGGATGTAGATTGCCCGAGATGACACTTCAGTGAGGGGTGTGGCCTCAAGTGTGAGTCCAAGTTCAATGCATTCGGGTGAAGGATGAAAGAAACCCAGTGTGTGGTTTAGGGTTTGGCCTGATCGTATGTTAAGCCGAACAGCGACCCCTTTGGTGTAAGCCGGTACTACAGTTTCTTGTTCACTGATTAGGGTGCAGACCTCTGGGATGGTTTGGCCTGACAGGAGATTGCCTGTGTGTGTAGGAACAACAGCTGGCTGTGAAGTCAGTGGGGCCCACAGTACCTCATTAATAACGTCCACATGCGCCTGGAGGCGAATCAGAATGTCAGCTCCAATGTAGACATCGTGGGGCAGGTCCGGGAGGACCAAGAAGTAATGGGTCAGGCACCGCTGGTTCCAGTTCAAGTTCAAAGCGCAGATACCTTTTGCAGTCACCATGTTTGATGGGCATGAGTTCAAAGGGAAACGTGTGCGCTTGCTTGCAGAAGGAAGGTCTTGTGTTACTTTAATCAGATCATGGAAAAGTGATAGGCTGATGGCAGAGTTGTCTGCCCATAGAGCGAGTACAATGTCTGTGGTGGTTATACCATTCAGCTGCAGGGTCTTGCTGACCTTGGGGCAGAAGGGCTCAGAGTCTTTTGTGAGTTGAAAGGTGCAGAGTAACGAACTTGAATCTCGCTCAGGTGCCGAGTCTGTGTCCCCTTGGCTAGCGGCGAAAGTTTCCGTGACCTTTGTGACCTGACAGTCTGGCTCAGTTGACCTGGGTGGCTGACAGGGGAGAGGTTCTCGCACTTGAGCCCAGATTTTCAGCTGTCTGAAATCCAGCAGGGGCTCGAAGCCGGATGTCAGTTTGGCTGTAAGATTGCACATTCAGTTCACAATTCTGAGATTTTAGAGTTTTGTTCTGCCTGGTAGCTTCAAATCTGAGTCTTTCAAAAAGGTCGGCCGATATCAGAGTGAGATCCGAGCCGGTGTCCACCAGAGCTTCGAGCCTCACCTCAGTTTCCAAGGTGATAGAAAGATAAAGCTTGCGTGCTTGGCCCTTTTCGACCAGGTTCCCCAGGAGTTTTAGTGTCGGGGCTTGTGTGGTGATCGATAAACAGTTAGGGTCAGTGTCTTGGGGTTCGTTGCAGAGACACACAACCAAAACAGCACTTTCTGGTATCTCAGGGGTTTGCTCGCCGGTGTGATGGGTTTGGTGGTCTCCTTCTGTCTGTGCGGTTGTTGACAGCAGCGAGTAGGTGTCACTGTCACTTGGTGTTGTGACAGCTGGGCCTGTGGTCTGTGTCAGGAGAGCGGTGTTGGGGGGGCTTGGTTCAGTGGGAGGCCTGACAGGAAGGTTTTTAGTACTTTCCTTTAGTCACGAGGAGTTTGGCTTGTTCTCTTTGTCATCTTTCTTGTGAAGAAGCCCTTTTAGAAGTTTTAGGATCTCTGCGGTCTTTGACGTGGAGTCACTGTTTTCTTTTGCAACAGGCTCGGATTCGGACTTGAATCTGCTTGAGGCCTGCTGAGAGGGAGTTCGCTGCGGGCTGTCTGGACTAGACGTTCTTGTTGCTGGAGTTCGGCTCTGTCTGGACCGTCGGCTGGCTTCCCACGTGGCTCCCCCCTTTTGGATGTGGGGAGGTCGTGGGCTTCCGTATGATCTTTCAGAGCGCCCACTCAGATGCTTCGGGCGAGCACCCTCGCTGTTGCGTTGCCCTCTGTTGGCTTGAAATGGTCTTGACTCGTTATTAGAGAGTCTGTTAGTGTGGCGTTGTTGGGTGCCCTTTAGTGCCAGCTCTGAGTGCTGATCAGTGATAGGACAGATAGAGGGAGTCTTTACAGTCTTTTCAGCAACAATTTTCTGCTTGATGAAAGCTTTGTGGGCGAGATCTCGCAGTTGCTGGGTAGTCATTGTGCGAGGACAGGCCAGGACCCCTAAGTGATGGCTCACAGTGGGATGCAGGTTACGGAGGAACAAAGTTCGGAAGTTAAAGTCCTCCTCCATTCCAGGATCATTCCGTGCCCCAAAATAAGCTTGTCTGAGGCGACTGTAAAAGGCCTGCGGAGTTTCCAGTCGTGCCTGCTTGAGGCCCATCGCAGTGATGAGTCCCTGATCAGTTTCTGGATCAGAGAATTCCCTGATGAACGCCTGTCGCAGTTGCTGGTAATCTGACTTGACCGTATCTGGTTGGCGATCTAGAAAACTGCGTACGTCCAGGCTGGACGTAATTCGCAGGTATAATCTGTCCCACGGAGTCACATGGGGAACAGCGTATAAGTGGAAATCAATGTCTTTCAAGTAGGCATGCACATCGTGGCCTCCGGCAGGGTTTGGGGTGAAGGTAGGAATGTTCCTCGCCAGCTTGTCAAGTTCTTTAAGGGCCATGCCGTGGCAAGTGGCAAAGGTTGGCTGGGAAGCCCCCTCCTTTTCTGAGGGGGAGGGCTCTCGTAGGCTGTCCGTTGATATCTTGGACAGTGGATGATCGTTTCCTTTCACCGTTCTGTGTTCTTGGCTGAAGTGTGCAGACTGACCGGTCGGGGAAAACTTGGTAGGGTGCGCCTCCCTTTCCCGGTCACTCTGCAGTTTATAAGAGTGTTTTAACTCTCGGTGGACAGCGTCGAGCTCATCTTTATAAAGGTCTCTTTGCTGGCTAAGTTCATTGATTTCAGCTCTGGCCGCCTTTAAGTGTTTCTCACAGGCCCTGGCTTTGGCGTCTCTTTCTTTCAGTTCTGCGTCGGCTCTCTCAAGGAGAGCTTCACCTCGTTGCAGTTTTTCGGTGAGTGTCTCTCTGGCTTTTCTTTCGTTCAGTTCCCTTTGGTCGGTGTCTAGACGAAGGCTTTCCAGAGCAGTTTGAAGTTCTTCTACTTCCTTCCGTAGCTCTGGGTCCGTTGTCTCCTCGTCCTGTTCCTCGTTCTCGAGTAGTAGCTGATCTAGCCGACTTTGGGTCGTTGCTTGGTCGCGCCGGGCCTCCTCCGCTTGGAGCCGCAGTGTTGCCGTCTCCTGTTCCAGGTCGATGGCATGTCTTTCGTGAAGGCGGGCTTGTGCGATGAGCGTGTGGGCCATGTTTCCCACGATTCTGGCCCATTCTTTGTGGTTGTAGCTTTGAGTGGGGTCGTTCCTCATGAGCAGGTCCAGGTCGGTGTCCAGCTGCGCCTGGTTTCGGGGCTCGGAGTCGCCGGTGTCCTTAGGCAGGAAGGTGGCAGTCATGGCATTCAGCCATGTCTCGAGGCTGTCCCAGTGGGCTGCTGGGCTGGGAGACCGGGACATGCTGGCTTACTGTGGGCGAGAGGAGCACAACACACACACAAAGAGACCAAATGCAAATTGGTTCTATAATTTGGGCGCTTATACCCTTAATACGGGCGATGCCGTTTACGGCAATTTCACCTAACTGAGGTAGACAGTTAGGTCGGAACAAATTGTTTAGGTCAGCGCAGGGTCTAAATGCAGATTATGACAGGGCCGGAGCCTAGTAGGTCACTGTTGATGCTAACGGCTCGGTTGTCAGTCTGTTGTTTGGCTCTCCCTGGGTGTCTCTGCGGGTTCTGTCTCTGGGTGACCTGAAAGGCACAGTTCACACCGAACAGAGAGAATCTAACAGGAGAATAGCAAGGAGAGAAGGAAGAAAATAAAATAAAACAATCGCACAGGAAGGGTTACGGGAACTAAGAGGGCTTGAGCCGACTGTGTGTGGTTTTCTGAGAAAAGGGGCGGACACGTTTAAATGTCACGGGAGAATATCTAATATTCTAGTGGCTTGTATTAGGTGGAAGACTTTCCTTTACCTTATTTCAGCTTGCCTGGGGTGATCTGAAATCACACTAGCCGGAGCCAGCGTCGAGGTCAATCTTTCCGTCGCCCCAAGCCCTTAACTGAAGTGTCCGTGGGCCTCTCCTGTACCTCAGCCACGGTGCGCCCACTCAAACAATTTCGACTTTAAACACAACCGGCACTCCCGAGGAGGTCACCTGCTTACGACACTGCAAAGAGGACTTTTCCCCAGAACCCTCTTTCGAGTGGTCCCGATTTAGACCCTGGTTTGAGTACTAGGTCCGAAATTGCCTTGTGTCGCTTTAGCGTGGTGGATCTTCCCCTTTTGTGGGAGTGCCAAATTGCTGATGTCTTATTGCGTGCCGCACCAGTGGAGGGACTGGGAGGTCCGCGACTCACCCACAGCAAGTGCTGGTTATGCCGGCCAGACGACCCCGCCTGCTGGAAACCAACCAGGGATGACGGTCAGACCACCACAGCGCAAGAGAGTTCTACCTGTGAATACCAAATGTGATAGAGAAAAGGAAAACTTTTGTCTAAACCCAATTGGGTATCTGTGTGTGTAGACAATACAAAGCCTTGTTGACTGGTGGGAGAGAAGAAAACAGAGAGGGAATTATGACAAGGTTGTTGTTTGTCAGAGTAACCTGCGGAGAGGGGTCAGTGAGTAAAGCAGGGTAAACCCAGGAGTAAGTAAGCTGTAGTGGCGGGTTTGGGCCACACAGGGGACGTACTTCCTCCCGGTGGTTAGCCTGGTAGACAAGACAAGCTTAATTGAAATTGCAATTCAATTTTTTCTTAGATTCGATTCAGTGTACATATGGGATGTTACGTAACACCTAAGCTAGTGCGGGTGCGGTCGTGATAAAACAATATCACTAAAGACAGGAGTGGAGAGGGAAGGAGAAAAACTAATAAAATAAAAAAAAAAAAAAATTAAATTAAATTAAATTTAATTAAATTAAATTAAATAATTAAATCTCAACAATCAATCAATTCTCAAAGTTACAAATTTTCCATAAAACTTAATTAATTTTCTTTTCTTTTAGAGAAAGGGGAAATCAATAAAAGTTATCAACTCATTAAACAAATTACCAAGCTCATTAGTTTGTCGAGAAAGAGAAAGGTAAAATATTAGTAAGACCTATTGATTTATCTGAGGAAAAATCAATAAGCCTATCTGGACAGAAAACGAAATTAAATAGAATTATTCGTAACCTGAGTCATAAAATGAAGTGATAATTTAATTCAATTTTATCTTCACAGTTTTTCTTTAGACCAAATCTCAATGAGACTAGAAAATTAACCGATGGGATTACTTCTAATGCTAATCACGATCGCTGTAAGGTATTAGTGACAGCCTAGAACAAACCCAACTGAAAACAGACTGAAATCTCAAACAGAATGCAAGAATCACAAGGAACTGACTCAGTTGGAGGCCACAAAGGGGGTCGTTTTTGTGAGTCACTTCCCGTGAGGAATTTAGAAATGACTTAGAAAAGAGAATTCAGGAAAGAGTGACCTTATCTGATAGCGTCCATACGATGGCGCTATTGCGCTCACGTTGGTGAAGAGGGTGTGGCGGTAATTCGAGACCGAGGCGCAAGGCTGCGCTCTAGTGTTTCGCAACAGAATCAAAACCACGCCGCTTCGAAAAACAAATTTTAACTGCACACAATTTGAATTCAGGCAGATTTTACAGTGCTATGTTTCACGGGTTCGTGAGGCAGAGTTAATTCACTGCACTTACATGTAACTGTACCAACAGGCATCAACGTCTGTGGTTTAATTTTTTTTTAATACATTTATCATTTAGCACTTAATGAAATGTATTTGGTTTAACATTTGGTTAGCTAAATAAAAGTTGAAACCAGGAGTTTTCGTTAATTCTAACGACTATAATATCAGGCCTTTTAGGTTGAATACAGGAGCATCGCTGTATTCAGGTCCTCTCTCGCTTCTGCTCAAAAGATTCTCGTTTTGAAAACAGGCTGATCAAAAGACAATATATTAACATGTAAACGTCTTTACAAAGGTAATATCTCTTTTGTTACGAACTACAGTTTACATTCAATACTTTAACCGTGAATATCAGTATTACGAACTGCAATTCATTTTGGCAATTACAACGACTAAAACGTTTAGGCGAATTTAGCAGTTTGTAATGTACTCGGCTGAAACTCAGCTTTCAGCTTCCACGTGCGCGGCGCGCTCGCATTTTTTTTAATCCAAACACACAAACTATACAAAATTGACACTGCATTAATTGCTCACACAACAAAGCTTAAAATATTGCCTATGAATTCTCCACCATATAAACTGTAAGGAATTAGATCAGGGCTCACCAGCTCTTTGGTCAATTTTAATTTTGGGGAAAAATATTCAACAGTTATTAATCTCTGATCAACAATCTATCGAATATAATTTGAGCCGAGTCCTTACGTAAATAAATTGCCCAACGAGGGGTTGTACAGCATACTCGTCTGCCAGGGCATGTATATAACAATTAAACACAACGAATTATGATCAATTAGGAATATACATCCTACACAGAGGGATATAGCTGATCTTCAAAAATGACCAAAGCAATTGAAGCCTCCTTCTCAGTCCGCTCGTCCGCCGTGCAGCATTGTCGGAGGTTATCGATTGCTTTTGGTCTATCTAGCTTAAATTTTACTGACAATGTTTTGTGCACTCAACAATATCAGAATTGTAGCTTTGGGATCTTATATTAAAGAGGCTTTGTTATGTGGTCAACAACAACAGAGGCAATGAAGTATAAATGAGGTTTAATAAATGAACTACACTACATGTAAAACAAGGATATAAAAGAAACAAAATGAAATGGAAACAATAAGGAAAGAAAAAGTAGAAACACAAGGAAACACAATCGCTAGCACAATCAGACCCTCAGAGACAGTCGCAGTTACACAATTGAAAGCGTCTAAATTTTGATGGAACAACTTGCATTCAGACCTGTTAGTGTGGTGTAGGAGAGAGCTCGCGGCGTCCTGGAAGTGGGAGGCGGACTTCTTTGGTTCCTCCACTCGTGGTTGATTCGCGGGAGATTCAAAGCGTCCTAAAGCAGTTCTGTATGCGTGAAGGTAGTCTTACACCGAAATGCTGGAAGGCTAGCGAAACGCACTAAGAACGGACTGGCTATCAGCGAAATGAAATGAAGACAAAACAAAATAAAACACGAAGATTACATCGGGGAACAGGATACGAAGGAAGGAGAAGGATCAGAGAGCGAATGTCTCTATTTTGGGTTTTTTAAGGATGAACTAAGCACGCCCTGGTGAGGCGTGCCGGCCAATGGCAATGGCCCATCTTGAGGAGCGCGTACGCCCCTGGTTGGGTGGGGTTCGGCGGTAGTTTGCATTTTATGATCAAGGGTAAAATTAAGCTTACTTTGGTAACGGCATATACATATGGTTATACATTTCACGATATTGATATACAGCTTAATAGATAGATCAGATTAAGAGGATTGTAACCATATCAAACATCACACTTTACAGACATAATGTTGCAGAGTTACATCTATATGCATACATTCAGGCATTTATACGTCCCTTACACTTATTAGAATACATTCTTAGGACAGTCTGCACATTACAGTTCTTTTACATGTGTTTCAACATACCGAATCTGTTTTAGCAACGACTTTTAGATGGAAGATTAGGTTTCCTGCGTATGTGTACGTGCATGGACGCGTGTGTGTGCGTTGTGGATGTGTATTGCGCGCGTGTGGGAGAAGGGAACATCTGTTCTTCTCTTCTCCCGCCCGATTTCCGCCAGGAGGGAGTCCCAGGAGGCCTTGTTGTTGTCTCAAGAGAGAGAACACGCTGCTTGTAAGACATTCGTGAACATCTATCAGCATAAATGCCCAAAAGTCCATTTGCTCCCCAGACTTCTAGGCGCCAATTCGAAAGGGGGGAGACCTTAACACTGGACCACATGGCCGTAGGAATGTGGGTTAGTTAGGGCTCTTTGTCCCCCTTTTGGTTGCGAGTTAATGATTTAATAAAAGAGAATTAATGATGGTCCTTGGAATCTCTACAATATGTAAGATCAAAATCAACAGAGTAATTTGAGTCTCTTTTGCACTGATAAGGAAAAAAGTGAGCTGGTATCGCCGGCGATACCGCTGACCCCAGAGGGTTAAAGAATCTCCTGTGTGGTACTCAAGTCCTTCCATCTCTTCCCGGGCCTATCGGCAAACAAATTTATAAAAACTTAGGGTAATGGTATACAGCAGTCATCAGACAACAAGCCAGGGTGGTTTTCCTTCACCAGGCGGCTGCAGTTGTATCACCATCCTGACACATGGTGGCAGCGGTGCTTCCAGGCCTTAAAAGGGAAATGAGTACACATGCAGTGACAATCATGCTGTCCCAGCTGCACATCGTTTAAAGGAAAGCGGCAGGGGCTGACTTCTCGTCGAGGGGAAAATGCCACCAAAGAGGCAAGATGAAGCTAGGGGCAAAGAAGATGGTAAACCAGCAGAGCAACTGGAGGCAACAAGTTCATCTCCAACACACGATGAAATGACTTCAGGTAGTACGTCAGAGCCGATGGCTATAATGCTCCAAACTTTTCTACATAGTCAACAGCAAAGAGAAGAACGGCTGGAAAAAGAAGCGCAACGTCACAAGCACAAATATCGGATACTTCAACATCAATTCGTACAACTACAGTCCGAAGTTCATCATGAAAGAAAGGAACGACTGGCAAGTGGGGTGCCAACAGTGAGTGACACAGAGGCTACAGAGTTGAGGTCTGATTCAAATGCGCGTCCTAGGCGACAACAGGCACAAAGTGAAGCAACGACATCAGCAGCGGCAGATGAGGCTACAACGGGAAGACGAGATTATGGTTTAACGAGTTTTAACTGCCCAAGGATGCTGCCTTTGTCAAGTGATGAGGACATTGAGCATTATTTAATGACTTTTGAACGTATTGCTCAAGTGTGCAAATGGCCGAGTCATGACTGGGTGTTGCATCTCTTACTGTTGTTAACAGGCAAATCAAGGGCAGCGTATGTGGCTATGGAGCCTGAGAATTCAATGAACTATGATTGCGTTAAACAGATGATACTTGACAAGTTTGAAATTAATCCAGAAACCTTCCGTCAACGTTTCAGAGCGTACAGTCTAGGGGATGATGAAACACCACGTGAACTGTATGTGAGACCGAAAGATCTGTACGAAAAGTGGATGGGACCTTCACATCGAACTAAACAAGAAATTGGCGATCAAATAGTGTTGGAGCAGTTTCTCAAATTGCTGAACCCAGAAGCAAGAACGTGGGTGAAGCAGAATGGCCCTACGTCGTGTAAACGAGCTGCAGAACTGGCAGAGATGTTCATGGCTGCTAGGCGATCGCTGCATCAGCCGAGACGATGGCGAGACGTCCACCACAGCCCAACCGGTAAGTCTGGGGATGCTAAGGGTAGTGGTCTGAGAAATTTTGATGCTGATGGACGAACATTGCAAAATAGTTCTACTCCGAGTAACAGTATGCGTGCAGGTGGAGTTAGTCAGTATAACAGAAGGTCGGTGATTATATGTCATACATGCGGCCAGGCAGGGCATAAAGCAGCTGAGTGTCCAGTGCAAAATATGTCTACTACTCGCCTGTGTTATGAGTTAAGATCTTTAGTGAAGCTAAACGAGATTGAACTGAACACGGACACGGTAGTGGAGGTGAAGATTGGAAACACGTTGTTTAAAGCATTGGTTGATTCAGGTTCAAGCCAGACATTAGTGAGACCAGAGTGTTTGGGAAAGTAAAAAAGGGCTGAAACAGGATAAGCTTAGAGTCTGTTGTATTCATGGCGATGAAAAAGAGTATCCTAAAACTGAGATTGTGATTGAAATTGAAGGCCAAGCCTATAAGTTATCAGTTGGAGTAATTGACAAATCCCCTTATCCAGTGATATTAGGCAGAGATGTACCTGTGTTGGTGGATTTGTTGCAGAGTGATAAAAACGTAGCAGATGCTAGGGTCGTAACAAGAGCACAGGCTAATCAAGAAGAGGTTACTAAACAACTTTTGCAAGATTTACCGTTCAAGGTGGTTTCTAAAAACAGGAAATTTAGGAGGGAGAAATGGCAGGATAAAGTAATGGGTACTGAAGTAATTGAAAATGTGACAAAACCGAACGCAGACGATCTCGAACAAATTCCTCATGATATTGTGCAGTTGCAAAGGCAGGGTGAAACTTTGAAACCATTGTTTGAGAAAGCTAAGGCTAATAGTACAATGTCTGCATTAATTCAGAAAGATCAGCTGATGATCAAAGATGACAAGTTGTACTTAATAAGTGCTGAAGGTGAGAGATTGGTGGTACCGGAGTCTATGAGATTAAAAGTATTACAATTGGGTCATTCAGTACCGTGGGCAGGACATTTAGGCCAGCAGAAAACACTGTTGAGAATTGCTAGTAAGTATTTTTGGCCTAAGCTCTATACAGACGTTATGGATTTTTGTAAATCATGCCCAGAATGTCAGATGGTGAGACCAGCTAAAAAGAGTAGGGATGCACCGAATCCAGGATTCGGCTTCGGATTCGGCCGAATATTGGGCTTTTTAACGGGGTTCGGTTTCTGCCGAACCTTATAATTTTTTTTCCACCGAACCGAACCCAATGCTTGCACTATACGCGCGCTACGTCAACGTCACGCCGCCGTTGATTACGGGAAGGTGTTTACGTTAGGCTTGTTCGACTTGAACCGGCGCCGCACAGACCGATCAGTGAATGACATCAAAGTACTGCGAGAGCGAATAGAGAGAGCAGACAGCTTCTTATGCTTTTGAATTGCTCTCATGTTATTTTGATGTCATAAACCGATGGTCTGTGCAGTGCCGGTTCAAGTCGAACAAGCCTGTAGTGTAACGCGTTGTGTCAGGAAGAAAAATAGGGATAGCTAACAGCTTAAGTTAATGCAGAGGCCAGACAGACTTATGGAGGCGATTGGCATCTCACAACTCGCACTTTATTCCCCAATTGAACTTGTGTAACTGTCTGTCACACGTTCTACCGTCCACAGCGTTACTTAACAAAATAAGAAAAAAATGAGCATCAAACAGAAATAAATAACCCGCATACATTAGGGGGGGGGGGGGGGGGGGGGGGTTCGAGGCGCATGGCACATACAATACAGACTGCAGACAGTACAACAGGGAGCGTGCAGCTCTTAAAGGGGCCACGCCTTATTTCCACTCGTTACAGTAGGTGGACCGTTCGAATGCAGTATGCTGTGAGAAAGTGAAAATGGAACTCGTGAGCAGAAAAAGTGTTGTTTGGCAGTACTTTCAGACAAAATAAGGCAATTCAAGTCGAGCTACATGTTCAATTTGCAATGCCGATTTGTCTCGTGGTGGCAAGGACCCTAAACAATACACAACTTTGCCGCTGTTAAAATGCATAATGTTGCTTATTCTTTTTTTCTTTCTTTTTTACAGTTAAAATAAAATCAAATGAAAAATTGTTGTTTACTTCATTAATGTGTTTACTGTGTTAATGGACTGAGGATGAGAGGATTTGGTATTCGGTTTTGGATTCGGCAGAATCTTAACCAGGGGATTCGGTATTCGGCCGAACCCCACAAATCTGGATTAGGTGCATCCCTAAAAAAGAGTGACAGAGCACCTCTTGTAAGTTTACCTATTATTGACATACCATTTTCTCGTATTGCGATGGACATCGTAGGACCTTTGGAAAGGAGTAGATCTGGTAATAAGTACATACTTGTTGTTGCTGATTACGCTACGTGTTATCCAGAAGTGTTTCCTCTCAGAAACATCAAGACAAGGCAGGTTGTGAATGCACTGGTTCAACTTTTTTCTCGAGTAGGATTGCCTAAAGAGATAATCACAGACCAGGGTACTAACTTCACGTCTAAGTTAATGAAACAAGTTTGCTCAATGTTACGCATACATCTTATACAGACCACTCCTTATCACCCTCAGACCGATGGTATGGTGGAGAGATTTAATCAGACCTTGAACTCCATGTTACAAAAGTTTGTGTCTGATACAGGTACTGAGTGGGACCAATGGTTGCCGTATTTGATGTTAGCTTATCGTTAAGTTCCACAGTCATCAACAGGTTTCTCACCATTTGAGATGCTATATGGACGTCAGGTTCGTGGACCGCTGGATGTGCTAAAAGAGGCTTGGGAAGGAGGTAATGCACGTGAGCAAACAAACATCCTGTCATATGTCATGAAGATGAGAGAGAAATTGGACTCAATGACCGAGGTTGTGAGGGCTGACATGACAAAAGCACAGCAGCAACAGAAACACTGGTATGATCAGTCAAGTAGGAAAACAACACTGATTCCAGGGCAGAAGGTACTGTTATTACTTCATACTACTGAAAGTTCACTTTTTGGGCAAATGGCAAGGGCCATATGAAGTTCTTAGAAAGCTAAGTCCCACAAATTATGAGATTGCTGTACCTGATCGTAGGAAAAAGTCTTCCATATTATTAATCTTTTGAGGCCTTGGAATGAGAGAAAAGGCTAGGGATGGCCCGATACCATTTTTTTCAAACCGATACAAGTACGAGTATTTACATTTGTGTACTTGCCGATACCGAGTACCGATATTTCTACCGCAAAAGTAACTATAGGCTCCCAGAAAAGAAGACAGAAGACTATTTTAGAACACAGGTTAGAAGATTGTTTTTATTTTCTTCTCTGCTTGTTTTAACAAGTCTAAAAATAAATAATAATGAGTAAAATAATAAATGTATTAACACACAAACCACTGTTAATTTAACATAAAAGCAAGCAGTTACTGCGTGCATGGTCTGACATGACGGAATGCGCACAAAGTGCGCTCCCTTAATAGCCTAATTCCTAAAAAGCTGACAGTTCATCGCAATCTCACACATCTGTTATTATCAATTAAGCTGACTGCACAATAAATCTTTCATAATATCCACACTTTGTTTGTTATAATTAGAGGATTTGTCAGCATACAGAATTCAGCACTGAACAAAAAAGTTTTGAGTGGTGAGGGGAGTCTATCTTAAATGCTTCTGATTGGCCATTGCGTTCAAGAAATCAATTCAATTCAATTCAATTCAAATTTATTTGTATAGCGCTTTTCACAATACATATTGTTTCAAAGCAGCTTTACAGAAAGTGCATTTCAGAAATGTACGTAAAAAATACAGTTAGTTAATCATCATGTATTAATTTAGGGCATAACATATCGCCGGCGTTGAGTCGTCTCTTCACAGGCGTCGAGTCGTCTCATCGCAGGTGTTGGGGACTCTGAAGTCTCCGTGAGAGGCTGGATACAGACTGTAGCTGAAGAACGCTATTTACCTCGGGACTAGCGTCCCGAGATAACAGCAGAAAAGCAGATGGGAAATAATTAGCGTAGCTGCTGTTCATAATATTAATGCATTCGATCTGGTTCAACAGTAGTATAAGAGGCAAGCATTATGTGAATGCTTGGCTGAAGAGATGCGTCTTTAATCTAGTTTTGAACTGGGAGAGCGAGTCTGAGCAACGAACAGTATCAGGAAGGCTATTCCAGAGTTTAGGAGCGAAATGCGAGAACGCCCTCCCTCCTTTAGTGGATCTGGATATCCTAGGAATGACCAGAAGCCTCGAATTTAGGGATCTTAAAGAACGCGATGGATTGTAGGGCGATAGAAGGTCCATTAAATATACAGGAGCTAGACCATTTAGGGCTTTATAGGTCAGTAATAGTACTTTGTAATTGATACGGAACTTAATAGGTAACCAGTGCAGAGATGATAAAATTGGTGTTATATGATCATATTTTCTTGACCTAGTAAGAACTCTAGCAGCTGCATTTTGCACTAACTGTAGCTTGTTTATTGAGGATGTAGGACAACCAGCTAATAAAGCGTTACAGTAATCTAGTCTTGAGGTCATGAATGCATGAACTAACTTTTCTGCATCAGAAACAGATAGCATGTTACGTAGCTTAGCAATATTTCTAAGGTGGAAGAAGGCTGTTCTTGTAACATATGAAATATGATTTTCGAAAGACAAGTTGCGGTCTAGTATAACACCCAGGTCTTTTACTGTAGTGTATAAAGTAACTGGACATCCTTCTAAATTAAAGTTGTATTGTACGAGGTTTTGTGGGTAGTTTTTTGGACCAATAAGTAATACCTCCGTTTTATCTGAATTTAATAGCAGGAAATTACACGTCATCCAGCATTTTATATCTTTAAGACACTCTGTCAATTTAGATAAGTTAGTGTTTTCATCTGGTCTTGATGAAATATATAATTGAGTGTCATCAGCATAACAGTGGAAATTAATTCCATGTTTTCTTATAATATTACCCAGTGGCAGCATATATATTGAGAATAGCAGAGGGCCTAACACCGATCCTTGCGCCACTCCATAGTCTACTGACGTTATCTTCGATTTTTCACCATTTAAACAGACAAAATGGTAACGGTCTGATAAGTACGATCTAAACCAGCTTAATGCCTGTCCCTGAACACCAGTGTAGTTTTGTAGTCGATCTAAGAGTATTTTATGATCTATAGTGTCGAACGCAGCACTAAGATCGAGTAGAACTAGTATTGAGATACAGCCTTGGTCAGAAGCTAAGAGTAAATCATTTGTAATTTTAACTAGCGCAGTTTCTGTGCTATGATGCGGTCTGAATCCTGACTGAAATTTTTCATAGATATAATTTTCTTGCAAGAAAGAGCACAATTGAGCGGACACAATTTTTTCTAGTATTTTAGATATAAATGGAAGATTTGAAATGGGTCTGTAATTTGCTAAGTTATTTTGATCTAATTGCGGTTTCTTAATAATAGGTTTTATTACTGCCAGCTTAAATATTTTTGGAACATGACCTAAAGATAAAGACGAGTTAATAATATTGAGAAGAGGCTCTTCCACTACAGGTAACACTTCTTTCAGTAGTTTAGTGGGTATTGGGTCTAATAAACATGTTGTTGGTTTCGCTGCAAAGATAAGTTTATTTAGCTCTTCCTGTCCTATAGTTGTAAAGCGGTGTAGTTGTTCTTGAGGGGCGATAATTGTGGCTGAATCATAAGACACCATAGAGGATTGTACATTTACAATTGTATTTCGGATGCTTTCTATTTTCTCATTGAAGTAATTCATAAAATCATTACAACTATACTGTAACGGAATATTTTGCTCTGGTGATGTCTGTTTATTTGTTAGTCTAGCCACGGTGTTAAATAAAAACCTTGGATTATTTTGGTTATTTTCTATTAGTTTGCGGAGATGCTCAGCCCTGGCTGCTTTTAGAGCCTTTTTATAACGTGACATACTGTCTTTCCACGCGATTCTAAAGACCTCTAAATTAGTTTGTTTCCATTTACGCTCTAAGTTACGAGTTTCTCTCTTGATAACATGTGTAGTACTATTGTACCATGGTGCTTTAGTTTTCTCTCTAACCTTTTTTAATCTAATTGGTGCAACAATATCTAATGTACTAGAGAAAATGGTGCTCAAACTGCTAGTCATTTCCTCTAGTTCATCTGTTTGTTGGGGTTCACTGAGCAGCTGAGATAGATCAGGTAAGCTATTTGTGAATCTATCTATAGTGGTTGGAACGATTGTTCTGCCTGGTCGATAACGTGGCGCAACATGGCAAATTTCAGCAGTACGTAATATGCACGTTACCATACAATGATAAGTGAGATCGTCACTTTGCGCTATAATATCTATATCGGTTGGATTGGTTCCATATGATATAATTAAATCTAGTGTATGATTTAGACGATGAGTGGGACCACTGACGTTTTGCTTGACCCCAAATGAGTTTAATAAATCTGTAAACGCAGCCCCTAACGCATCATTTGTGTTATCTACGTGTATGTTAAAATCTCCAACAATTATTGCTTTATCGGCATTGACCAATAGATCTGAGAGAAAGTCTGAAAACTCTTTTAGGAAATCAGCATAGGGCCCTGGAGGTCTATATACGGTCGCTAAGGCTAGAGATAATAGGGATTTCTTTCTTACATCTAAGAGCGTAACATTTAGCACAAGTACTTCGAACGAATTAAACCTGTGACCTGTTTTCTGAGTAACATTTAGGATATCTCTATAGATTGTTGCAACACCGCCGCCACGACCGATCGGACGGGGCTCATGCTTATAACAGTATCCTGGCGGAGTAGACTCATTTAGACCGAAATAATCATTTGGTTTAAGCCAGGTTTCAGTAAGGCACAGAACATCGAAATTATTATCTGTGACCATTTCATTTACAATAACCGCCTTAGGTGTGAGCGATCTAATGTTTAGAAGACCTAGTTTTAGAAATTCTTTTTGTTCACTGAGATTTAGATTTTCTGGTTTAATTACAATAAGATTTTTCCTAGATCCTAAACTAGATTTATTGTTTGGCCTCACTAGACGAGGAATAGACACAGTTTCTATATAATGTTCTACACTACTTGTATCAATTAAGTTGGGACAGCAGAGATTGTGATTTGGACTTTGACTTACTAGTCAGATGGTGTGTAACGTCTTGGAGATGTTGTCCGACAGCACAGCCGCTCCGATTCTGCTGGGGTGCAGGCCATCAGCACGGTAGAGCCTAGGTCGCTCCCAGAACAGATTCCAATTATTTACAAAGAGCAGTTTCTGTTCATTACACCATGATATTAACCATTCATTTAGAGCAAATAGTCTACTGAACCTTTCTTGTCCTAGTCGGTACGTGGGAAGCGGTCCAGACACGATGATCGTTGCCTCAGGCGCTGTGCTGCGTACCGTCTCGATCAGGCTCCTGTAGTCCTTCTTCAGAACCTCCGTCTGCCGCAGCCGGATGTCGTTCGTTCCCGCGTGCAGCACCACAGCTCCGACGCGCTCGTCACCGTTCAGGATCTCGGGAACATGTGCAGCGACATCTAGAACACGAGCACCAGGAAAGCAGTGAGTGCGCACATTACCCTTACCTGAGGTAGCGCGGACATGACGGACGATGGAACTGCCGATGATCACGGCGTCGTCACGTTCCGACTCACGAAGAGGGGAGAAGCGGTTCCGGGTGGAGATCTCGAAGACCGGGAGCGGTGGGGAGGTTCTTGGTCTGGTCCTGGCTCGTGTCTTCCGCTGAGGGATCACCCAGGGTCCATGGCTTTGTGTCGGTGCCGGAGTGAATGAAGCCAGAGATGATCGCGTCCTCCTGGGCAGAGAAACGCACGGAGTAGACGAAGTCGGAGTCAAAAAGTTACTAACCACTGACTTGTGAGCATCGGCGCGTGATGTTTCAAGCGCTGATCGCCGATCTCGCAGCTCGGCTTGCCTCTCTAGCAGACCACGGATCTGCTTCTCCACGGACTCCAGCTCCAACAGCACCGAATGCAGCTCGAATGTGTCCTCACCTGCACTCAGAGGTAGCGTTAGACACACATCCGATATATTCGCCATTATAACAGATGAACAGTAAATTAGTAGTGATACTACCAATATCACTACTAATTTAGGACTGAAATCCTGGATATAACCCGTATCCTTTCAGTGAAACGGGTGTAAAATCCGACGGTCGATTGGCGCGAGGCCACGCGTGAAATGCTAGTGGGCTAAAAGGCTAGTAGCTGGGATTCGCAAAGTTGGATCTAAGTAGCGATATCAAAGCAATCCGATTGTTTTTTATAGGGAATAGTATCGAGGATAAGTTCACACGATATAAAAATAGAAAGTACTTGTTTATAAATGAGTGGTAAAGAAGAAAATCAAGGATTAATGAATCAATTCGACGGAGCTCCAAACACAAACAATCACCGCATGCGCATGCGCTATGATCTCCACCAATTAATCAACCGCAGGTGAAGTTACAGCGCTGGTTCAAGAAATCAACACACATGTCTGTGATTGGCTACATCGCTCAACGCTGCAAACATGTTATGAATAGAAACTCTGGCCTGTAAATCGTTTCTATTTTGTTTTAGTTGTTCTTCTTGCTTTTTTTGCAACAGATGAATAAAAATCTATTAGTTTTAATATGTTGTATTCATAGATATTTCTAGTTTGCGGGAGTCCCGCAAATCGTTTTATTCTCCTGCAACCCGCACACAGAGTGAGTGCATTGCCGCCCGCGCTCGCACTCGGCCATCAAATCTAGTGCCGTGCCGCACTCTATTGCGTTGGGAGTGCTCGTCCCTATGCCTCAGTTCACCTCGACAAAGCACTCGCGGCGGCCAGTTTCGTTTCGCAAAATGTAAGTGGTATCGGGGCGTGATATCGGCGAATTTTTATGAGTACGAGTATATGAGGACAGTATCGACCCGATCCCCGATGCCAGTATCGGCATCGGGCCATCCCTAGAAAAGGCTCATGGTCAGAGCAGCTGTGGGCGAGGAAAGTGGAGGATGAAGAGGAATTGGAGGAACAATATTTTCCTGTTAATTCAAATTCAACTTTCCCACTAATAGATCATCTAGTACCTAAACAGCAAAAAGAGTTCCAGAGTCTAGTTCCAGGGGGTCTCTTTTCTGACAAACCAGGAAAAACGACACTTTTGCATCACAATATTCGTTTGCTTGTAACAGAGCCGATCAGGCAAAATCACTGCAGAGTGCCAGCACGCCTGATCCCTTCCTTGAAAGAGGAAGTGCAAATGATGCTGGAGTCTAACATCATCGAGCCCTCAACAAGTGAATGGTGCAGCCCAGTTGTATTGGTGAAAAAGACGGCACGCTCAGATTCAGTGTTGATTTCTCGAAACTGAATGCAGTATCATCTTTCGACCCTTATCCGATGCTGAGAGTCGACGAGTTGATCGAACGACTAGGCAAAGCTAAGTATTTGACAACGTTAGATCTGTGCAATGGATATTGGCAAGTACCATTGACTGATTCTGTTAAGAACTTGACTGCTTTTCGTGTTCCCGCAGGGCTATATCATTTTAAGTATATGCCGATTGGTCTGCACGGGGCCGCAGCAACCTTCCAACGCCTGGTGGATCAAGTGCTGAGGGGTCTGGACAGCTTTGCAGCAGCGTACATTGACGATATCATCATTTTCAGCGAGTCCTGGGAACAGCATCTGGAACACCTGGCAAAGGTGTTTGAAAGAATTCAGCGGGCAGGTCTGGTGGTAAATGCAAAGAAATGCCAGATAGCCAGACAAGAAGTTTATTTCTTGGGATACATTGCTGGAGGAGGTTCAGTGAGACCTCAAGTGGACAAACTACAAGCAATTTTGGCATGTGCACCTCCGTCGAAGAAAAGTGTCAGATTCTTTTTAGGTTTGATCAGCTGGTACAGAAGGTTTATACCTAACTTTGCCCAGCAGAGCAGCGCCGCTGACTGAACTTACAAAGAAAAGCAGTTCCAGTAAAGTCAAGTGGACACCTGAATGTGAATGTGCTTTTCAAGATCTTAAGTCCTGTTTGTGTAAAGACCCTGTATTACAGAGTCCGAACTTTGAGTTGCCATTTGTGGTACAAACGGATGCATCTGAGTTGGGACTGGGGGCGGTACTGTTACAGGGGGAAGGAGAAAATCGTTGTCCGGTACAGTACATAAGTAGAAAACTTTTTCCCAGAGAGACTAAGTATTCCACAGTGGAGAAGGAGGCTCTAGCCATCAAATGGGCCTTAGACACGTTGAAGTATTATCTGATTGGTAAAAGTTTTTGTGCTTGAGACCGATCACAGGGCGTTGCAATGGCTCAAGAGAATGAGAGACACTAATGCAAGAATAACACGATGGTATTTATCCCTTCAACCTTTTAAATTTGAAATCCAATATAGACCAGGAGTGCTTAATGTTATGGCCGACTTCTTGTCACGTCTCTCCTGAGGTTCTGACTGTTTAGAGGAAGGTGTGAGTGTGATGATGAACCTGGAGGTTATCACCATGTGAACATCAGTTCACAGTGTTATCGTATGCATTGATTTATTGTTTAACGTTATGATTGTTTTCATATAGTTTATCTTTGATTTATGGATATTATTTGTGATTGTTATCTGTTTAAGATGCATATGTAAGAGCACTGACTTTGAATGTGTTTCCATGTTTATGAGAGTTAACCGACCCCTATTGTTGGTATGATCCGCTAGGGTTTGGTGGGAAGATGGCCGATACAAAGGAGTGAGAATAGTTGAGCGGGGGGGAGAGACTGGCCAAGTGCCTGGCCAAGTGCCTGAGCTAGTACAGTCTAAAGCTGTAAGACATGAACCTTCATTGTGAGAGGCTTGTCCATCGAGGCTAGATCTGATGCCGTGTTTTGCTGCTCTCAGCATGTTTTATTTATGTTTTTTAACGTTTATCTTTATTTTTTGAATGATTTGTTTGTTTATTTTGAACTTGATTTTGGAACACGGGTGTTAAAGGATCTCCTGTGTGGTACTCAAGTCCTTCCATCTCTTTCCGGGCCTATCGGCAAACAAATTTATAGCAACTTAGGGTAAAGGTATACAGCAGCCATCTGACAACAAGCCAGGGTGGTTCCCTTTCGAGGGAACTCAACACTGCGTCGAGAATCGACACTTTGGGGACGCTCCCTTAGCGTGCGCCTCTGAAGTAAGAATGAAACTAATCCAATCCTGATTGGTGTTGCGTTGTGACGTAACATGTGACGGCATAACCGGATGCATAAAAGTGACGCTGACACACACACACATCAGCTTTAGCTCTTCAGCAAGCGCTCTCTGTGAAACTGTCTGTCTTATTTGGTGTTGTTTGTCTGTGCAAAGCTCTTTATTATGGCGAGTGAACAATACACTAAGTGTGTGCACCCCTGCCCAAGATAATATATGCCACGGGTGGGGACACGCATCAGCTGTGTGTGTGTGTATTGTTCAGGGGCGCAGCACGCACTGTCAGCTCTCGAGAGGGCTGCCTGTGCACACTGTGAAGCACTTCCTATTAGAGTGCTGCGCTCCCGCTTGGCTATATTATTTCCTGATGATGGCCAGGCTCGCGATCCCCGCGGTTCGGGTCCCGCGTCCATTGAGGCGGCGCGACGGCTTAGATCATGGAGATCGCAAAAGGATCTCGCGGATGAGAACGAGACTGCTGAGGCACCTTTTCTCTCATCATCCGCAGATTCTATGACACTCGTTCACGACGCAGAAGCCCGCGATGCGGCTTCTTCTGCCCGTGACGAGTGCCCAGTGCTCGAGCTATCTGTTATAAGGAAGTAGATGTGCTCAGCATCGGGAACGAGCAACATGAGTCACACTCGCCGGCTTATGTTTCTGCTTATGTAGAGCTCGTGGAGGTTGTGATGCGTGCTGTGGCCAGACTAAATAAATATATAAATAAACATATATATATATATATATATATAAAATATATGAGCTGGCCACAAAATAAGCAGGATGATCCCCATCAAAATGAACTAGACGAGAGATTCCTGCAGCACCGTTCACAGCCTCAGAGCCGGGGCTTACTGTTTTCCCAGATCTTTATAAAAATATAAATATATATGTGTAGATCCTGGGAAAAACCCCACTCTTTACGTATCTCACCACATTCATTATATGTTTATTCGAATGTGGTGGGTGCGAGAGAGTCGGGTTATGGCAAGATGCCGCAGATGGAGGAAGCTTTAGAGAAAACAAGCTATCTTGTCTCCTGATCCGGCATCTTCACTTTAAGCCCCGGCGCTGCCCAACAAACCGTGCAGGAACACCTCTGCACTGGATGGCTGGGCTTATATGGTGCAGGAAATCGATACTGCTCTTACGCCGTTTAAAAACGTTTCGGGACACATCGGTTTCCAGCGAACGCAGGCTGCACTGTCCGCCCCACATTTTTGCGGCAAGGCAGCATTCGCGTTCGCCAATCGAGAATCATTTTCGGTCCAGCCCTGCCGGAAACCCGCTTCAGGGGGTCGAGAACGGATCCCGATTAATACCCGAAGCCAGGCTCGAGAGCCTGGTTCCTTTGGTAAAATATTTAGAAAAGAAAAGGTCAGGCTGGTGCGTGCCTGCACTCTATGACGATTTTGCAGGCGTACCAGGCCAATCTTCTTAAAGATCTAAGTGAGGAGCAAATATTTCCCGTTGGCCGCTCCGCTATCTCCTTCTGGCCTGTTTTCCAACGCTGTCACTACAGTCGTTGACAGGTTTCAGGAAGCGAAAAAAAAAAAAAAAAAGAGAGCGTTGCCTCTAGAGCCCCTCCTGCGGGAGTTTGGCAAACAGAGGAAGCACTCTCAACCGAAGTCCTCCAGCCAGAAGGGTGACCTGAGGGCCGTCCTTCAGGCGAAGAGGTCCTAATTGTAGGACCTCTGAGGGCTGCCCCCCCCCCCCGCTGTGGAACAATCGAGGTTGTTCTAGCAGCAGGTGCCCTCAGGGAAGAAGATGTTGTCCCGCCGTCTTTGATGCTTCGGGCCACATCGATTTCCAGCGAACGCACTCCGTGGCGTTCGCCCCAAAAGCTTGCAACAGGGCACCGACTATGGTCACAAAATCTGTATCGACTTTTTTCCTGCCGGTCCTCTGCTTCAGGAAGTCGAGAATAGTGCTCGGAAAACACACGAGGCCAGTCTCGAGGGGCTGGTTCCCTTAGTAGATTTTGTAGAAAAATGGCAACGCCTTCCGAATATATCTATATGGGTCCTGTATATTATAAAATATTATAAAATATGGGTACAGATTGCAGTTCGGTCACCGACCTCCCTAGTTTGCTGGGGTGGTACCGACGGCAGTGATTCCAGAACAGGCCCGGGTTATGGAACAAGAGGTACAGACTCTACTGGAATTAAGGGGCCATAGAATGTGTTCCCCTACCAGACAGGGAGTCCGGGTTTTACAGCCGGTACTTTATAGTTCCAAAGAAGGATGGCGGACTGAGGCCAATTTTAGATCTAGGGATTTTGAATCGTTCTTTGAGGAGATTCAGGTTCAAAATGCTTACTATTCCCATTATCTTGAGCCATATCAGATCCGAGGACTGGTTTGTCACGATGGATCTAAAAGACGCTTATTTCATGTCTCCATCCTTCCATGTCACAGGAGGTTCCTGAGGTTGCTTTCGGGGGCGAAGCATACCAATATCGGGTTTTTCCGTTCGGCCTAGCACTCTCTCCCCGCACGTTCACAAAGTGTATGGATGCGGCTCTGGCTCCACTGAGGCTTCAGGGCATCCGTATACTGAATTACATCGACGACTGGCTCATATTGGCCCAGTCTCGAGAAATGGCAGTTCGGCATCGAGATGTCGTCCTTGGCCACATTCAGAACCGGGGGTTGAGGCTCAACACTAAGAAAAATGTGTTGGACCCAGCTCAGAAGACTACTCTTCTGGGCGTGGTATAGAATTCGGTTACGATGCGGGCACGTATGTCTCCCGCTCGTATCGAATCCATCCTGGCCATGGTGTCCGGGATAAAGCTAGGCCAGGCCATCACTGTAAAGCAATTTCAAAGACTGCTGGGCCTCATAACAGCGGCATCCAACATAATTCCTTTGGGCCTGTTTCACATGAGGCCCCTTCAGTGGTGGCTCAAAGCCAAGGGTTTTTTCCCCAAGGGGAATCCGTTCCGTATAATAAAGGTTACGCGCAGATGCCTTCGTTCCCTATTAATATGGAAGAAACCTTGGTTATTGTCCCAAGGGCTAGTGGTAGGGGCGTCATGTCGCCGGGAAACTGTTTCGACAGACGCTTCCCTCGCTGGCTGGGGCGCGGTCTCGGACGGCCGCTTTGCCAGGGGTCTGTGGCAGGACCATCATCATTCTTGGCATATAAATTGCCTAGAGATGTTGGCTGTGTTCAGGGCTCTGAGGAGCTTCCTCACAGACATCAAAGGTTACCACGTCTCAGTGGTAGCTTATCTAAACCGACAAAGGACACTCAGATCGCACCCTCTATCCACATTGGCGCATCAGATCATTTTATGGCCCCAAGGGAAAATATTATCTATAAGAGCAATATATGTCCCGGGGGTTCTGAATCAGGGAGCAGACATCCTGTCGAGGCAGGGGCTGAGGCCCGGGGAATGGAGACTCCATCCAGAGGTGGCGGAGTTCATATGGCAGAGGTTTGGACCAGTGGAAGTGGATCTGTTTGCGTCTCGAGGGACGTCCATCCCACTGTCCACTTTGGTTCTCCCTCACTCATCCAGCCCCGCTGGGGTTGGATGCCATGGTACAGGCCTGGCCGAGGCTTCGCCTGTACGCTTTTTCCCCCGATCGCTCTGCTCCCGGGAGTCCTGGAGAGGGTCCGTCAGGAGGGCATCAGTCTTCTTCTGTTAGCCCTGTTTTGGCCAGCCCGAGTATGGTTTTCAGACTTAATTTCACTCCTGATAGCTCCGCCATGGCAGATTCCTCTGAGGTGGGGTCTGTTGTCTCAGGCGGAGAGCACTATATTCCATCCTCATCCAGAGCTGTGGAAATTGTGGGTCTGGCCTCTGAGGGGGCTCAGTACCTAGATGCTGGTCTATCATCTGGGGTGGTCGAAACCATACTTATCTCTAGGGCTCCGTCTACTAGGAGATTATATGGCCTCAAGTGGAATATTTTTCTACTTGGTGTAGAGAACTTGAGTTAGACCCAGTTAACTGCCCAATGGCTTCAGTTCTGGAGTTTCTATAAGATCGTTTCTCTGCGAATCTCTCCCCATCCACACGTAGGGTGTACGTGGCTGCCATTGCGGCGTTCCATGCACCACTAAATGTTGGGCCTTTAGGGAGGCACCAACTGGTCATACTATTTCTCCATGGTATTGGAGGATGAGACCGACAGTCAGGTCCAGGGTTCCTTCCTGGGACCTGGCGGTGGTTCTCGAAGGGCTATCCCTGGCTCCCTTCGAATACCTCCAGTCGGCTTCGCCTAGGACCTCACGTTCAAGATAGCCTTTCTCTTAGCTATTTCTTTAAAGAGACTGGGAGATCTCCAAGCCCTGGCATTATCGCCAGCTTGCTTGGGGTGTGCCCCCGGCGGAGTTAAGGCCATCCTGCATCCGAGACCCAGCTATGTGCCTTAAGTGCAATTTATCATGGCTAGGTCCATGGTCCTGCAAGTATTTCATCCTCCACCTCATGTGTCGGCAGAAAAGGAGAGGTTCCTTGCTCTGCCAGTCAGAGTTCCGAGTATTACCTTGAGAGGTCCTCTTCTTGGAGGAGGTCGGACCTACTGTAGTGTGTTTTGGATCACCTATTAGGGGCTCCCGGCTATACAAACCATAAGTAGGCCTACAAGGTGCGGAATTTCCCTTCACCTTTGGCCGTTAGGGCTCTTTCTACTAGAGGCATGGCGTCCTCTAGGGCCCTCCTTTCGGGAGTTCCCATTAAGGAGATTTGTGAGGCAGCCGGTTGGGCTACCCCACACACTTTTGTACGGTTCTATAGCCTGCACCTCCCCAGTACGCCTGGCGCATGTGTGCTCTCGTCCTGCTGAGTGCCTAAATCAGTTTCACTCCTGGGCAGGCCTGTTCGGTGCGTGGCCTAGTGGGCATTCGTTCCCCAAAGTGTCGATTCTCGACGCAGTGTTGAGTTCCCTCGAAAGGGAACATCTCGGGTTGACTATAACCCTTGTTCCCTGAGAAGGGAACGAGACACTGCGTCGTCCTGCCACGCCCCTCGAGGCCTTAGAGCGTCTTGCTTCATCGCGGAGCTGATTTGTGTGTGTGTCAGCGTCACTTTTATGCATCCGGTTATGCCGTCACATGTTACGTCACGACGCAACACCAATCAGGATTGGATTAGTTTCATTCTTACTTCAGAGGCGCATGCTAAGGGAGCGTCCCCAAAGTGTCGATTCTCGACGCAGTGTCTCGTTCCCTTCTCAGGGAACAAGGGTTATAGTCATAACCCGAGACGTTTTCCTTCACCAGGCGGCAGCAGTTGTATCACGATCCCGACAGCTGGCAATAAGGACGGATCTTTATTTAAGGCTATCGGGTCTATTTGATATGGGTCCACACCAATTAAGCTTATCTTCTCTTGATACCGACGAGATGAAGCCATTAGGCTACTGCTCCCCTCAACTCAAATCTGCGTGCGGCTAGGGGCAGGACAGATGTCATGTCAACAATATGGCCGAGGTTAGCTACTTCCGGTGTTTGCGAATAAGGCCTATAGTGACGAGGACACTATACTGTCAAAGAGCTCTGTCTTTCGGATGAGACGTTAAACCGAGGTCCTGACTCTCTGTGGTCATTAAAAATCCCAGAATGTCCTTTCAAAAAGAGTAGGGGTGTAACCCTGGCATCCTGACCAAATTTGCCCCTTGGCCTCTGTCCATCATGGCCTCCTAATCATCCCCATATACTGATTGGCTTCATCACTGTCTCCTCTCCACCAGTAAGCTGGTGTGTGGTGGGCATTCTGGCGCAATATGGCTGCAGTCGCATCATCCAGGTGGATGCTGCACATTGGTGGTGGTTGCAGAGATTACCCATTCCTTGTAAAGTGCTTTGAGTACCCAGAAAAGAGCTATATACATGTAACAAATTATTATTATTATTATTATTATTATTATTATTATTATTATTATTATAGAAGAACCGACCAGGACCTAAAAAGTTGGTAATTATTTGACTGACTGTATTAAGGAGAACATGGGCGTTCTCCATATCCTGCTGAATCCTTCAGATCGGCTTGTAACCTGTTTTCGTCCTAAAGACTGTATTCTGGTACGGACTGGACGATCATCTGCACCAGCAAGCTCCAGCAGCAGCGATCCCAGGCACTTTCGAACAATACCTGGATCATGTGCTGTGGTTGAGCGGTTCAGCCTTCACCATGGGTGAGGCTGATTCTGACATCACCGCTCAACCACCGTCACCTGCCATCTTCATCGCCACACCTCCTATCTTTGTCCAGAGTCTAGAGTCTCGTCCTGCCGAGACCACCCTTCCAGAGTCTTGTTCCGCCGAGACCACCCTTCCAGAGTCTTGTCCCGCCGAGACCACCCTTCCAGAGTCTCGTCTCGCCGTAACCACCCTTCCAGAGTCTCGTCCCGCCGAGACCACCCCTACAGAATCTCGTCCCGTCGAGACCACCCTTCCAGAGCTTCTTCACGTCACGTCATGCCAGTCAAGCCTGAGCTTCTTCATGTCATACCTGTAATACCTGAGCCACGCCTGAGCCCTTGTCCCCGGTCAAGATGGCATTATGCATAATGGCTTTTATTTATCAAATAAGAGTATAAAGGTTATATAATCATTTTAAACTGACTAATTATGATACTTGCTCAGGTGGTTGCTGGGTTTTTCTATCAGCTTGCAACGTTATATCTATATTGTTTAGGAGAACACATAGCATGCATTTGTAGTGTTAAGCCGTTCGGCAAGGTAGCCAAGGCACACATAGCCTTAGGTCACTAGTGTTAAAGGGTTAGTTCACCCAAAAAAGAAAATTCTGTCAGTTTTTACTCACCCTCATGTTGTTCCAACCTCGTAAGACCTTCGTTCATCTTCGGAACACGAATTAAGATATTTTTGATGAAATCTGAGAGCTGGATCACTCCTCCATAGGCTTCTAAGGGATTGAAACTTGCCAGCCCCGAAAATTTATTAAAGATATCGTTAAAATAGTCCAAGTGACTACAGTGGCTCAATCTTAAGTTTATCAAGTGATGAGAATACTTTTTGTGCTAAAAAAAAAACAAAAATTACGACTTTATTTCAACTATTAATTTCCTTCTCTGTGGGCCTCTAGTCAGTTAACTTAGTGTAATAGCGTAGAGCAACATCACACGTAGGCTCACTATTGGCCGACGCTGGTCATGTGTGTGATGCGTGTGATGTACAACAACAGAAGAACTGCGCTATATCACTAGTGAACTGACTCGAGGCCCATAGAGAAGGAAACGAATAGTTGAAATAAAGTTATTTATTTATTTTTTGCACACAAAAAGTATTCTCGTCGTTTGATAAACTTAAGATTGAGTCACTGTAGTCACTTGGACTATTTGAACGATATCTTTAATAACTTTTAGGTGCTGGCAAGCTTCAATCCCTTAAGAAGCCTATGGAGGAGTGATCCAGCTCTCAGCTTTTAATCAAAAATATCATAATTCGTGTTCCGAAGATGAACGAGGTTGGAACAACATGAGGGTGAGTAAATACTGACAGAATTTGCAAACACGACTAGAATTTGGCTCAAATAACCTCTGATGATGACGTTCTCTGTAGATTATAAAAATAAAACCCAAAAATATTATATTTTATTATTATAATTTATGTTGGTAGGCCTACATTGTTCAGTATTATATTGAGAACACTTTTTGTTAAACTGTTCACTTTTGTGAGGAAGAAAATACTTCAAGTAGGCTATACAGTATGTCTACCAGTTGTAAAGTTGTGTGAGTTTTATCATTTTAATTTGCACTACAAAGAGTGTATGTGTATGTATTTTTTTTATTTCTATTTATTTATTTTTGGTAGGCTACATTTTTTAAGAAGCATAATTTATTTTTAGACTTATTTGTTGGCTTGTTGTGGTCTATGCAATACATATTAAAAGTTCTAAACCATCTATTGTGTTTTGTTGTTCCACTATAGTAATGATAATATTTTAATATTTAAGTTGATAGATATTACTCACATCTAAAATAGTGGGTAACACTTCATTTTACAGTATGTGTACTTTCAATGTACTTACAGTGTTCTTACCACAAAAGTAATGAGTAGTGTAAGGTAACTACATGGGTTAAGTTAAGGTTTAGGAGTAGGTTCAGGGTTAGTACCTAGTTAGTGTCATTACTACAATAAGTACATAGTATGTTCATGCGAAACAGGACTGTAAAACAAAGTGCTACCAAATAGTGTAGTGTACAATGTTTTATAATAATAATTTATTCTATGTAGTGTCCATTTCATTCATTTAACATTTAACATATTGGTGGTATCAAGTTATTTCACATATTTTAACTTTATTTTTTTTTTTAAAGTAACGCAATAGTTACTTTTCCTTTTCCTTGTAATAATATAACTCAGTTACTAACTCAGTTACTTTTTGTGAGAAGTAACTTGTGACTATAACTAATTACTTTTTTAAAGTAACTTACCCAACACTGCTCATCAATTACCTGTCTGCAGATCCTCGAGATCACCACCAACCCTTTAATAAAGAACTGTTACGTTTACCTCCGTATCTCCTCTCCTGTTTCATGACAGATTCCCAAAGAAACATATAAACCTTTTATTTAGACTCTGACTTTGATTAATTGAGGAACTCCTGTTATTCTTATGGTTTTGGCAGGTCTGTCATCACTGTGTTTCCTCAAAGAACGGATGGAGATCACGATTTCCGTGTTTGGAACAGTCAGCTTATAAAGTATGCTGGCTATCAGATGGAAGATGGCAGTGTGATCGGAGACCCAGCAGGTGTGGAGTTTACACAGGTAATACAAGTAGAAGCTTTGAGGAGGACATATATATGTCCCCTGATTTACTTAATCTCTTACCTTCAAAAAAAATAAATAAATAGGCATTTGCCTCTGTTAAGAAAAAATCACATGATATCTGCTGGAAATTGTGCACTCTTTATAGGTGTGTATTCAGCTTGGATGGAAACCAAAGTATGGTCACTTTGATGTGCTGCCACTAGTCCTGCAGGCGAATGGAGAGGATCCTGAACTTTTTGATATTCCTTCAGAACTGATTCTGGAGGTCCCAATAGTGCACCCAGAGTAAGTCATTTGGGTCATTTCAGAGAAAAGGGGGAGAAATTTGATTTCTAAATTTTAAAAAATTAAGAATTATAGTTTGAGAAAAGTATCTTTACAGGTTATTCTCTGATTAAATGGTGTTGTGCTTGCCTTTGTCCAGGTATGAATGGTTCAAAGATCTAAACCTCAAGTGGTATGCAGTTCCTGCAGTAGCCAACATGCTAATGGAAATCGGTGGTCTGGAATTCACAGCATGTCCTTTCAACGGCTGGTACATGGGCACAGAGATTGGAGTGAGGGATTTCTGTGACAGCCAGCGCTACAACGTTTTGGAGGTAGTTCGTGTTCACTGTCTCTTGTGGTAGCTTGGCAGATCTTGATACTTTTGATACTGATGTTTTGCTTTTACTGCTTTGTGTCCTGTAGTGCGTTGGACAGCTAATGGGCTTGGAGACACGCAAGCTGTCTTCACTGTGGAAAGACCAGGCACTCGTGGCCATTAATGTTGCAGTTATTCATAGTTACCAGGTAAAGTGTCCTTCTACTTTTGTAGTGTTGAAATACTGATATGCAAATTGATTTAAGATAATCTCACTATTATTGTATCTGAAATAATACATATTAAAAACAGAGTTAGAAAAGAAGATAAAGCCAATTAGATATTTATTGGACTTTATGTTGCTATATTGCTATGCAGAAAAATAAGGTCACTATCACGGACCACCATTCAGCAAGCGAGTCCTTCATGCAGCACATGGAGACAGAAGTTCGTGTGCGTGGAGGCTGTCCAGCTGATTGGGTGTGGCTGGTTCCACCCATGTCTGGCTCCCTCACCCCTGTGTACCATCAGGAGATGCTCAACTACATCCTTTCTCCCTTTTTCTATTATCAGGTATTTTAAAGAAATGCTGTTCTTTTAAACTTTGTATTAATCAAATAATCCTATATTAAAATATCACAAAAATATTAAGCAGCACAACTGTTTTCAACATTGATGATAATAATAATAATAATAAATTTAGCTGCGAGCAGCAATTACCAATTAGGCTACAATACAGTACATTTACCAAATGGAATATATGGATTTAAAGGTTTTTTTTTAACAGTTAATGATAATTCATTGGCCGATGGCAGAGATGTTTTTTGAGATACATCAATGTACACATACACAATCATGGCAGCTTGGAAAAAGACACACCATGCCAATTTTCAAGTCAATCGGACAAACGTTTGCATAGTTATGAGCTTTTTCATGTCTTTTCAATTTTATAGTGCCATCATTTGGCCAATTGCCACGTTTTTTTTACTGTGACCTCAGATGGAGCTCTTACATATGCCAATTTTGGTGAAATATCTAATTTCCTTTTTGAGTTATAGCCATTTAGGTAAAAGTGGCTCCTCCCACTTCGAACATTTTTGCGCCCCTTAGCGACCGTCAATCAAAATTTAAACTTTTTTTTAATTATAATTATTGATAGTCATACTCCAGAGAATCCTTCTGCACTGCTTTGGATCTGATCGGGCCAAAAACCCAGACTAGTTCGCAAAAGTAGTTTTTTCGAAAATTCCAAAATACCCCAAAATGTTGCCAGCGCGACACGCTAATCCGATGCTTGCATTTTGTCCACCTTGAGCCAAGGCCTCCGCGTTTGAACCCCTAATAATAATAATACATGTTTCTTGAGCACCAAATCAGCATACAAGAATGATTTCTGAAGAAAAATGTAAGACTGAAGACATTAGAAAATATTACCAACCCCGAACTTTTGAATAGCAGTGTTTCTAAAGAAAACTTTGACATTAGCAGTGTAAATATAGTGTATATGTGCTTATTTTGTGTTTTTTTAAGGCTGATGCATGGCTAACACACAAGTGGAAAGATGAGAAGAAAGGACTTTGGAGATGTAAGGTCAGCTTCAAAGGACTGATAAGGTACTAACAGACCAGCAGCTTCTCCAAACAAAACAACACTGTACTTCATTAATGCCAACGACAAACGACATTTACATAAAATATTTGTGTTCTTTCTTTTTAGAGCAGTGTTTTTTTCTCAAATGCTCATCAAAACAGTCATGGCCAAGAGAGTGCACTGCACTGTTCTCTATGCCACTGAAACAGGGAAGTCACTGACCTTTGCCAAAAAACTGAAAACCATGCTCAACAGTGCCTTCGAGACCAGGGTAAGAAATGCTGTCTTTGAAAAATGCTTTCAAATGTTGTATTATTATCAGTGCAGTATGTAAACAGCAACAAAACATGTGATATAAATCTAAGATTCATTCTTGTTTTCTAATACAGCTGGTATGCATGGAGGACTATAATTTCAGTGAGCTTGAGACCGAGAGCCTTCTGATGGTGCTCACCAGTACTTTCGGCAATGGAGAAAGTCCGGGAAATGGAGTGGTATGGCCATAATTTAGTGAATAATTATATTAAAATGACATTATATAGAAATATATAATACAAATGTTGTATACCATTCAAATTTGTATACAGTATTTTTGAAAGAAGTCCCTTATGGCTTCATTTATTTGATAAAAAATACAGTAAACCCAGTAATATTGTGAAATATTTTCATATTATTTAAAGTTGACTTCATTATCCCCATGAGGAAATGTTTGTTGCAATGAGTTTCAACATGCATACTCACAAAGATCAATGTACATAAGAAAACGTCATCAAAATCATAATATATAATAAAATACATTACAATTAATCACATTATAATATTTTTGTTTCCCCTCAGAGCTTCAGGAAGCAGCTTTTTAGCTTGCAAAACCTGAAAAACAATGTCAGGTTTGTAGCCTAGCAATTTCAAAATTTTCACTTTTATCACCTGTCAATATGCTTTGTAGAACAGGAGCCCTGATATCCTCTTCTCAATACAGGTACAGTGTGTTTGGCTTCGGCTCACGTGTGTACCCACATTTCTGTGCTTTTGCCCATGCTCTGGATGACAAGCTTGCTGAGCTGGGGGCCAAGCGTCTGACTGCCACAGGGGAGGGAGATGAACTTAATGGGCATGACGAGGCCTTCTCTGCCTGGGCTTGTACTGCTTTTAAGGTTGTTGAGGTTTCTATAATTCCCTCTGTGCTTGGATGATTTAATGTATAAAATCAATCTTATACTACTAATACAGTAGTGTAGAACAAATTAATGGCATATCTGTTTGTTAAGGATGCGTGTGAGGAGTATAGCATTACAAAACAGCTGAATGGTGTTGAGCAACATTTGGATGGCTGGGACCCACAGAGATACAGAGTGCAGCATAACAGTTGCGCTCTGGACCAAACTACAGGTAAACCTCTACTTATCAAAACACAAAAAAAAGTAAGTATTTTATTAAAAGTCTCTATCTAAACTCAATAATCACCAGGTTTTATATAATTTTTCCAATTATACAGTATTTACACAAATTAATCTTCTGTTTTTACAGCACTATGTGCTCTTCACTCTAAAACTGTGTTTACTATGATGCTGAAAAGAAGGCAGAAACTGCAGAGCGCTCAGTCAAGGTTTGAATCTGCAATTTTACTACCTAACTCCTAGCTAACAAAAATATGTTCTAAAAATATTTTGCTAACGTTTCCATTAAGCTGTAATAGTTGTAACGGAGACTTGGACAAGCTTGGGTTAAGGTCCATATGCAGCTTTATTATAGAAAACAGAAGAATCAACCAAACTGGCAAGGGTTCGACACCGACGGAAGACATCAATAAGGGCAAGACAATATTTGAAAAACTCAGGTGAGGAAGCCCACTGCTGGAGAGAGGAAGGAGTCGACCTGCGAGTGACTCCTGACTCGAGGAGGCATTCAACATCGGATGTGTTCTATGAAATTAAATGATGTTTTATTAACAAAGTTCGGGAGGAGCACGCGCAGATAATTAACATGAGTGGAGAGCACTCAGCAATCAACGATAAGAGGTATATATACTCAGCAGTCTCACCTCAATTCATTGACAGTTTAGCAGCATCCCTCCACCACCCCTTCTCCACACTTCTTGTCCTAACCGTTTACATACGGGGGGAAGTACTCTGGGTTCGGGCCGAATTCCGAGCTCGAAGTCCTCCCCCCGGACAGCATGCCAAATATGCATTAAACTTACTCCCACTAATTGTATGTAAGTGTGAACTAGTGAATTGTTGAGTGTGGGCTCGAGGATATCTTCAGCATTGACTCAGGACCGTTCTTCCGGACCATACAATTCTTCCATCAGATATTGCTGTAGACGCCCTCAACGTCTGGAATCCATGAGTTCTCGTACAAAATAGGCCTCCTCGCCTTCCACCAGGACCTCGGAGTTTTGAGCAGCGAGACATGAAAAGTAGGAGATATACGATAATTAGCGGGTAACTGAAGACGATAGGATACAGGTCTCATCTGTCTCAGATTTTGAAGGGACCAACATACCTGCGATTGAGTTTTTTGCCACACCCATTGACTAGGAAGGTATTTGGGGCTAGGGTGGTTATGCCTTTCAGCTTGTTCCTTTTGCCTTTTCACTCCTCGTTGGAAGAAGATATGAGCTTCTTCCCAGACTGCCTCGCTCCATCGAAGCCAGTCATTGATGGCCGGTAAATCTGTAGGTTCTCTGGACCAGGGAAACAGAGGAGGTTGCAATCCCAGAATGCACTGGAAAGGTTTAAGGCCAGTGGCTGATTTGCGGAGGGAGTTTTGAGTGTATTCAGCACAGACCAGATACTTGCTCCAGTTGGTTATGATTATGATGGCAGTACATCCTTAGAAAATTTGTGATTTCCTGATTCAAGGATTCTGTTTGGCATTGGACTCTGGATGGTACCCTTAAGTGAGGCTTATGTTGACATTGGGTTGTTGGAAGAATGCTTTCCAGACCCGAGAAGTGAATTGGGTACCCTGGTCAGAGACCATGTCCTCAGCAAGGCCGCAGAAATGAAACATAGAGTTTAGTAGGTTTTCGGCCATCTCTAAGGCTGTGGGAAGCTTGGGTAATGGGATCAGTCGACATGGCTTAGGCCCTGTTTACACGAGAACGATTCCGGGTGAAAAGTAAAAATATTTTATCGGATGTGCTTTTCGTTTACACGGTGATTGCGTTTTGGGGCTTAAAAACGCAAAAAAGTGAAACCACCCTCCAGAGTGGAAATCTTAAAAACGCTCCACCTTAGACGTTCCCGTCTAAAGGGTAAAAACGCAAATCTGATATTGGTGTTGTTGTGTGGCAGTGCTTCTCATTGCCACCTAGCCGCCTGGAGTGCATACTACATCGAATTTCACACACTTTTGCGTCACCATATGCACGCGGATTTTCCCCCCATAATGCTCGTCTAAACGGAGAATAAAAAGTGATATCGTAACACCACTTTTGCATTTTCTCTTCAGATCGTTTCCGTGTAAACATAGCCTCAGAGAAGCGATCAACCACAGTTAAGATGTTGGTATTGCCCTGTGATATTGGGAGGTCAGTGATAAGGTCAATGTGAGACTATGGTTGTCGGGGAATGGACAATGGTTGAAAGAGGCCAGCAGGAAGTTGTCTAGAGAGCTTGGTTAAGGCACAGGTGTGACAATTATTGATATAGGTGATGGTGTCTGCCTGCATAGTTCTCCACCAGAATTTATTTCGTAAGAGTTGCAGAGTGGCCGTAATACGTGGGTGACCCGAACTGAGGGAGGAATTAAACCAATGAAGAACCTTCTTCTGCATCATCTGTGGTACGTAGATCTTATCTGGCAGGCAGTCTGGGAGAGACGGATCTTGAGTCTAGGCTTGAGTGATTTCGGTGAGGATGTCCCCCTGAACAGGAGCGAGAATTAGGGATGTAGGAATAACGGATTCGGTAGGTAGGAAATCTGTTGCTCCCTCCATGAAATCTGTCAGTTGGGTTGTAGCCACGGCAGACCAAGAATGACAGGATTGTGAGGTGAATGGGTGAGGTATAAACATTTACTTATCGGTATTCCAAATAGCAGTTGCCCAGTCTAAAGCCTTCCCAGTGAGCAATGAACAAACAAAAGAAACTTGACTGACATATAGGATGGAGCTGTGGTTGCTGAATTACAAACATCGAGCACTGAGTGCCGTCACATTTGTCTGGAAATGACAGTCGTGGGTTAGCAGAGACATTGCTAGTGGATGTAAAGCTTGTTAGCGGGTTCGGCAGTGGTGCAGGTGGGTCCGGTTTGGGAAGACGACGACTTTGTAGTGTCTTGACTAGTTCCTCTGTTACTGATGTTAAATGATTAAGTTGTTGTTGCTGAGCTGCAAGTATGCTGGCTTGGGCTGAGACCTCTGTTGATAACTGCATGATAGCCGCTGAATCAATTTGTGGTGAAGTCTTCTGTAACGGAGACTTGGACGAGCTTGGGTTAAGATCCATGTGCAGCTTTATTGTAGAAAACAGTAGAATCAATCAAACAGGCCAGGGTCAGAAACTGGCAGAAAACATCAATAAGTGTAACAGACGTAGGCCAGTAAGAGCTGTGTGTGTAAAGAGGCGCGCTAGCGACTGACTCAAGCGGCTGTTGTCTTTAACGCCATTGTTAGCGTACCCACTTCCCACGCCCATGGTTCGAATCCCGATTGGAGCGGGTCGAGTAGGACCAGTTACATAGGGGCAAGAAAATATTTTATAGTATTTTACACAGGCAATGGATCAAGGCAGGCAGCAAACAGTCAGGAACATAGAAAGTGGGAAAAACAGAGCTAGGTCAACAAGGCAGGCAGCAGAGATTTGTACATGAATAAACAGTCCACAGCTCACAAAACAGGAGTGATAAACGGGGAAAAATAAACGCTCAGAAATAAAACGCTCAGGCATAACAAGACTCTGCACAGAGTGAAGAAAACACTGTGCTTTAATTGGCCAGGGAATGGGGAACAGGTGTGTGGCAATCAGTCTAGCTATGGGCGTATGGGAAATGTAGACCAGAGAATGTCTCTCTAAAATTCAGGTGAGGGAGCCCTCTGGTGGAGATTCTCAGGAGCACCGTTTGTGACAGTAGTAGCATTACAGTATGTTTTTTTTTCCTCTGAATGTTCTCTGAACGTTCAAATTGTCCAGTTTTTTAAATATTTTAGAAACTTTTTTTCCTTTTTATTTTTGGTTATGTGAACGTTAAGGGAAAATTCCATTTAATAATTTTCCAATTATTATGGGAATGCTACTTTTAAATATTACCTGAACATTCTGAAACAAGTAGTAACATTTAAACAAACAAAAACATGTTAGATGAATGTCCAACTAAAATGTTTCAGAATATTTTTTCCATGGACAATGTATAAATAATGTTTTTATGTTAATGTTTTGAGAACATTATTAAAGACCAGACAATTTTGAATTAACATTCTATTAATGCTACTGGAAGAACATTTGTTTATAACATTGAGAGAACCTTGCCAGAATGTTAGCTAAAGTTATGAGAACATTCACTGTCAGCTGAGCTTGTACACATTTCTGACAGTGCTGTTTTTCAACTTAAATATTCTATTTTCAGTCGTTCTACAATCCTGGTTGAGCTGAAGATTAATGGAAACACTGAGGTCTTGAACTTTGCCCCTGGAGATCATGTGGGGATTTTCCCAGAGAATTCTGCAGAGTTGGTGGATGGCATTGTGAAGCATCTCCCAGATGCCCCTCCTATTAACCAGAGCCTTCACCTGGAGTCCCTCTCTGACTCTAGCCCTGGTAACAATCACTAATGGCAGTTATAATAAACTTGCAAGTATATTTGAGAAGAGGCCCAAAATCCAAGCTTATTGTTATGACTCTTTTCTGTGTTGTCTTTCAGTGGAAATGAGATGGCAGAAAGATGAATGTATCCCTGCTTGCACTCTGGTCCAGGCTCTTACATACTTCCTTGATGTCACAACTCCACCTTCACAAAGCCTCCTGCGCAAACTCTCTACAGTGGCTGGTCAGGAAGAGGATCGCAAACGTCTTGAGGCACTTGCATCGGTAATTGTGTTACATTCTTTCTTTATAAGAATTTAAAGGGACATTTGTTTATAATTTTATTCTAAATTACACATATTACCATTTACAGCATTCTACCATTTCTCCATAGAATTTCCAGGAATATTCTACATGGAAAGATTTCTACAGGCCCACCTTCTTGGAGGTTCTTGGAGAATTTCCCTCTCTAAAAGTCCCTACTGCCTTCCTTCTCAGCCAGCTTCCTCTGCTCAAGCCCCGCCTTTACTCTGTCAGCTCCTCATTGGACCGTCATCCAAACGAGCTGCACCTCACAGTGTCTGTGGTGGAGTACCAAACCCAGGGTATGATACTAAACACGTAGAAAACATACAAAACAAAGACATTGGATAATTCTTTTATAATCAAACACCACGTGATATGTAAGGATAACGTTCTGTTCTGTTGTATCGTAGATGGAGAAGGCCCAATGCGTTATGGCACCTGCAGCACATGGCTTAACACCATCAAACGGGGATACACAGTTCCCTGCTTCATTCACCGGTACCGATGATAGATAGTTAAACGCTGAACATGAATATCTCATTTAAATACTTATAAAGGCATTTTAACATTCTGTTCTCATCTTAATAACATAAAAAACTTGACTTGTACTGCTCATTATTTCAGCTCAGGTGGGTTCCATCTCCCAGAAGACCCCATCACTCCAGTTATTCTGATAGGGGCTGGCAGTGGTATTGCTCCTTTCCGCAGCTTCTGGCAACAGCGCATTCACGACATGAAAAAGACAGGTAATACATTTGAGCTCTGAATTTAAGCTCATGAAGTTTAGACACAAAAGCTTTTTATGACTCTTGCCTTGAGACATTGAGGTTCTATCGATCCAAACCAGTTATCACAATATCCAGCATTTTATTTGACCAGTTATGCAATACTGTTCAAAGGTTTGGTGTCACCAAAAAAAAAAACAACACTTTTATTCAGTATATATCAGAAGTGACAGAAAAGGATTTTACATTGTTTCATTTTTTCTCCTCACATTTATAAATATCACATTTCCACAAAACTAATATGCATCATAATTGTTTTCAAAATTGATAATAATAAATGTTTCTCGAGCAGCAAATCAGCATGTTAAAATTATTTCTGAAAGATCATGTGAAACTGAAGACACGGAGTAATGATGCTGAAAATTCAGCTCTGCCATCACGGCAATAAATGAAATTTCAACGATATATTCAAAGAGAAAACAATCATTTTAAATTGTAATATCATTATACAATATTACTGTTTTTACTGTTTTTTTTTATTAAATAAATACAGCCTTGGTGAGCATTCTTACTGACCCCAAACTTTTAAACAGTACTGTTGTATATTGTAGATATTTTAGTTAAAATAAAACTGTCTGTAGTTATTTGTATTATAAATCCTCAAAGTTTTAATCTTACATTAATTGCTTTATTTAATTGACAAATTTTAGGTCTGCAAATGACTCCTATGACACTGCTATTTGGATGTCGTGATTCAGAAACAGACCATCTGTATAAAGTAGAAACTCTGAAGTTGAGACTTGATGGCATTCTGGACAATATCAATACAGCTTATTCTCGCCAGTCTGGTAAACCAAAGGTACATCCCTAAAGTTCAGTTCATGCTGTACTATACTCAAAATAATTATTTATTTACTTTGTGTGTCAAAATTCAGTAAGGTTTTCTCAGTCTGTTCTCACTGTTCATCAGATGCGCTTACACTGGTATCAGTTTGTGTCTTCTGTCTGTAACCAAGCTTGTGTTGTTTGGAACAGATGTATGTGCAAGATGTCTTGAAGGAGCAGCTATCTGAAAAGGCCTTGGAGGTTCTACACAAGAATGCAGGTCATCTGTATGTCTGTGGTGGCATGAACATGGCCCGTGACGTTGCTAGTACTTTGCAAGATATCCTGGCGAATAAAACAGGCATGACCATCACAGAAGCTGGAGAATATCTAGAGAGGTTGAAGGTGTGATTCACTATTTCAATCCTCATGTCCTTGTATGAACTGTTTTGTTACCAGTGAACTCACACCATCATGATATTTTTGTTGGCAGGTGGAGAAGAGATACCATGAAGACATTTTTGGAGCCTAATAGCAGAGATCTGCTGCATCATGTAAAGTAATATCACAGTTTTACCACAAGCTGTGATACTGGGAACCAAATTTAACTAATGTGATTCTAATGTTTTTCCACTATTTATGTTCTTTAACTGTTTTAAACTGATGTAAATATAGTTTTTCTTTATTTCCATCAAACGGGATTGATTACACATGTATCCTTATAGTAGGTGGGCAAGGGCTGTGATTTAAAATGCTCTATTTTAAGAGGAAAATTTATGCCTTTAGTTTATTGAGCGCATTTCTTTTGTTTATATTTCATTTCTGAAAGACACTTACATTTTCTAATGTGTTCATGTACTGTATGACTATTTCTTCAAATTGATAGTTCTAAGCAGCAATAAGTCACCAGCATTTGATAATTTATACTCTTTTTGTATTAATAATCTTTTTTAAATAATTTATTGGCAAAAAGGACTTAGGGCAACACATACAGATAAATGGGAGCATTTATGAAATGTAAACAACTTCAATAAATAAGTTGTCAGATATTAATAAAATGTTTCTTCATCCCTGCTAAAAGGTGTATGTATGTGTTTGGGGGTGAGGACATTAGCAAGTGAGAAAGGATAATCAAATTGAGAGCAATTAAAGTCACAATGAAACTAATAAACCTTTTAAACAATAGTACACACATTTAATAACGTCTGAATAAGTAATCAAACATTCTTTCAAGACGTCATGTTGTGTTCCAAAGGCACACACTCATAGCAACAGTAACCAAGCAAAACTAAACAAAAGGTTATGAACATTCTATATACTATTGTGACATCATGATTAGGGGAATTAGTAAGGAGATTCAACCGAATTGCGCATTCGTGGGCCAGTGCATCCCTGCTCTTTGAGAAGAATATCAGGCAATGAGAGTTGTCTTCTGAGGCTAAGAGGTCTACCTCCGTCCTGTCAAATACACTCCAGATCAGACGAACCGTCTGCAGGTGGAGAGACCATTCCCTGAGGAGAACGTTGTCTCATGACCCTGGTTCAGTATGCCCGGTATATGCGCTGTCCTTAGCGAGCGCAGATTGGTGTGAGCCCATAAAAGGAGCTGTTTGGCCATGATGTACAGGTTGTGCGACCTGAGGTCACCCTGACGATTTATGTATGACACCACTGCCATGTTGTCCGTCCGGACCAAGACGTGGTGTCCCGCCAGGTGCGGGAGGAAGGTTTTCAGGGCTAGAAAGACTGCTCTCATTTCGAGGCAGTTGATATGTAGGCGCTTCTCCGGCCTGCCCTCGTACAGAGCTAGGTTAGCCCCAACCTAGGTTAGAGGCATCTGTTAAAATTACCTTCCTCCTCGAGACTAGACCCATGCTGGTACTAGCTGGTGGTTTTCCAAGGGGCCAGGGCTTTGATACAGCCGGGGTCCACCCTGATGCGCAGGTGGCCTGATCACCACGCATGAGTTGGGACTCTGGGCTTCAGCCAACGCTGAAGGGGACGCATATGCAGTAGACCTAGCTGTAGGGTGACCAGATGAGATTTGCTGAAATTCGGGACGATGGGGGGTGGGGGGGTGGGGGGAGGGGTAGAGATTTGGGGGGTACTCCTACTATGATATTAGACGACATAGCCATGAATTTCAAACCTGAACCAAACATATTTTTAATTCAAAAGATCAACAGTCTGTCATTAGTCTTTAGTCTGCCACAAAAAAACAAAACAAAAAAAAACATTAAAATCATGACCTCAAATGTCATTGTGAAAAAAAAAAAGTGTAACTGTTGTAACAGTGTGTAGGCTGAATCAGACCTTTCAGGCTATAGCCTAACGCTAATAAGCCTTATGCCAAATTTATTAACTAAATTGTCAGTCATTAAATAGGAAAACTAAATAATTTTGTAGATGATTTGCTTTGTGTAACCCGACATCAGACATTAAGGCCCGGACAAAGTTTTTTTTTTTTTTTGCACACAGTGACGCGACCAATCAATCACTCCTTTAATGCTGCGTTCACACCAGTCAAATTCGCGCCTACCGCGTCTAGTGAACACTTTGAATCCATTCGCGCGTCAAGAGCGAATGACGCGCGTAAAAAACAAAAGTTTAGACTGGCTGCCTGCACATTCACTGTCCTCACGGCTGCTGCAATTTAAAGGGGCTGGCTGCAGGACGACTCAACTTCCACGGAGAGTTTTTAATATTTTATATCAAGATTTTGCTTTAGTATAATTTTCGGGACAATTAAGGCCGGTTTCGGGATTCGGGACAACAGCTTAGATTTCGGGACTGTTTTCGGGACTTCTGGTCACCCTACCTAGCTGGAGTACTGACGATGTTGAGGCCATAAGGCCCATTGCCCTTTGAAACGTTCTGAGAGGTTTGAGAGAGCCCGCTCTAAATGAAGCAGCTAGCTGCTGGATGGAGAGAGCACAGTCTGGCGTGAGCCAAGCTCTCATCTGGACAGAGTCGATGAAAGTTATACGCTGGCAGGGGGACAGTACACTCTTGCAAAAATTGTTCCTGAGCCCAAGGCATTCTAGGTGACTGAGGAGCCAGGATCTGTGGGTTTGTAACTCAGCCTCCGATTTGGCTAGAATGAGCCAATCGTTGAGGTAATTCAGAATGCGCATTCCCCCTGTCTCAGGGGGGGAAGTGCTGGGTCTATGCATTTCGTAAACGTACGAGGTGCCAGTGACAGCCCGAATGGTAGGACTGTGTACTGATAAGTCTGCCCCTCGAAGACGAATCTCAAGAATGGCCTGTGATGGGGAGTTATCTGGATATGAAAGTAAGCATCTTTCATATCCACTGACAAAAAACAATCTCCTGGGTGAAATTGCGAGAGGATTTGTTTGGTTGTTAGCATCCTAAATGGCCGTCTCATGAGGGCCTTGTTCAGGTGTCTGAGATATAGAATGGACCTGAGGCCACCACCCTTTTTCGGGATGAGGAAGTAATGGCTGTAAAAGCCTGACTCGCTTAGTGATGGGGGAACTGTCTCGACAGCTCCCTCCGCTAGAAGATTTGACACTTCGGTGCGGAGAACGTGAGCCACGTTGCTCCTTACTGATGTCTCGACTACGACATAAAAGCACAGAGGTCTGTGAGCGAATTGGTGCGAGTAACCTCGTTTTATTATATTCAGCACCCATTTTGACTCATCGGGGATGGCTTGCCAGGCCTTGACCCGAGCGGCTAGGGATTGAATGCAGTCTGGGGGCGGGCCACAGTGTGTCGGGGACCCGGCCACCCAGGTGTTGTGAGTTAGAAAAGTGCTATTTTTGTGCTTTACTTGGGTTGCTGTTAACCCCCTGGGGTCTGAAAACGCGCCGGCACGTTTTGCTCGATTTTTTTTACATAGCAGCAAAATAGACCTAAAATACTCTGTCATTTTTGGTCATACAGACTTAAGAAATATGAAAAAATTAACTGTTAAATGTCTACTTTTTTATGTGTCCAATTACAATCGAAATAAAACATTGTGCTTTTGTAAAATAAAGAAAATAAACAGGTTGTGCTTTCTGGCTCTCCGTCACAGTGAGCTTTTTTTTTTTGAGCACGTCTCTAATCTTAAACAAAACTCAGCGACTACTCACCCAGGCATGAGCAATATATCTTTATAACCGTTTAGGTTTGTACTTTTAAATGATCTAATTCATAACAAAAACAAATATTCTCTGTTTATTTAATCTATATGAAAAGAGAGTGATGTCAGTCGCTCTCATTTAATCTCATTATCTTTTAATTTGAAACGCCCACGGAGAGCGCGCGCTATTAAAACGCAAATGATTTCAGGCAACACACATGCAAACGTGTAAACGCCCATCACACGAGATCAGCACACCAAATTTATTCAGATTACAGTACTGTACGTTGTCTAGCAAGGCTGTGAGGAATAATCCTGGGAAATTACCTCAGAAGTGCTGGTTTAAATTCGTTTCGAGAAGCAACGGATCCATCTGAGAAGTACTTTTTTTTATTATTGTTCTAATCGCAATATCCTAGTGTAACGTTATGTAAACTGCAAAAAGACTGTTTAAATATGAATCGCGTCTGTGCACTGTAAAAAATATTTTAGCAATTTAGTTATTTCAACTTATTTTTTTGAGTAGAGATAACTAGATTGTCCAGACAACAAGAACTTTTAAGTTTTCTTGTTCTCAACTAGACTGAAAGTTGAATGAACAAGTCAAATTGTTATTTTAACTCAAAAATGTATGTTTAAACAACTGCACTAGGTTTTCTGTTGAATTAACAAGTATACTGGTTATTTTAACTTATAAATGTAAGTTGAAACAACTGCACTACATTTTATGCAGGTTTTACTTCAATTATACTCTAATGCTTTGATATTAAACTAAACTTAATTTATCTATCTATCTTGCTGTCTGGTAGACTGCATGGTCTTAAAACCTAAACTTCAAGCTTTTAAAACCGCTTCAAAAATAAATCCCCAACTTCAACAATGTTTTTACAATATGAGCACAGATTCATTAAATTACACAAAAAAAAATTCTAGCCGCTTTAGTTTTTATTCATGGTCAGATTTAATCCATAATGGGCGGATTTGAGCGATTCATTAAAATGAACCGCTCAAGATGATTCGCTGAATCATTTTTTTCTCTGAGACTTTTCAAGAGAAGCCAGTGGAAACCGGATGATTTTCCATGTTGGACCTTACATGTGTCTTCAGAAGAAATAGACTGATACAGAGTAAGTGTGACATTTTATATTGTGAAAGTGATTGTGGCGAGTTTTTAGTTCGTAATAAGCGTTTTATAGTCTTGTGTTAACAAATAATATAAAAATAAATCGTACATTAAATTCATAAGTGCAAATGAACATTAGTAAAATTATTTTTTTCAGAATTATTCACAGCAAAAACTCCAGTGTTAAATGAACTCTCCTGGGAGTTTATATGGCTTGTTAAAGTTGGGAGTGTTAAAGTTAAAGAGCTAATTAAGTGATTCATTGAGTGATGATTGACCATTATTGAAGACACCTGATGTTAACAAGCAGAATCGCCAAAGGAGAAAATCTATTTTTTTAAGCCACCATTATGGTGATTAGTGTTTGCTTTAGTTGGTCTCGTGAGCCTTAATCTGTTAACATTATATTTTGTTTTATACTTGAGTTATAATTGCCAGATGATCAAAGAGAAAAGATCTGACGGTGTTGGTTATGTTTTGACATAATCATCACTTGACTTGCATCACAAAACTCATTTAGCGCCTAATCTCTGACTTTAAATGTATAATGTTGATTACAACATCACAGTGATTCTACAGTACACGATCTTTTGAAAGTCCCAGAAAACACCTTTGACCCCAGAGGGTTAAAATAAAGGCTTCAATATTCTCGAGAAAAGGAGTTTTCCCATAGCGTATAGCTACGCAATACGTAGTGAACGTTCTCTGAGGCAGGTTCCCTTTCAGTCAGTCACGTGCTACGCTACGTAAGAATGACTGACACATTGGGATCTTGCCTGAGAGCCCAATCACCTTTCAGTGTAAACTAAACAAGCCAATTCACATTAGCGTGCGAGATTTGCATTGTGCACCCTGCCTCACAAAGTGGGTATATAAGGAAGAGCGCGATCAAGCTTTAGCCAGGCATTTCAACGATTAGGCCTTGGATAGGAGACGTGAATTACCCCACCAGGCGGCAGCGCTTTATGGACATAATTGCATCGCAACCGCTTGCTCCACTGTGAGGATCTTCAAGTACTCTTTGGCCACCCTACCATAGAGGGTAGTGAGGATGGAAGAAGCACCAGCTCGGTTTCGGGCAGAAACAGGCTGCCTCTGCCCTGCACACCATGGCCCTACTGCAAGTATACCAGGCCAAGGCACTTAAAGAGCTGCATAAGGGTAGTTCTGACCCAGGTTTTATGCAGGAAGTGCACACAGTGACGGACGTCGCCCTATGTGCGACGAAAGTCACTGCACGGTCCTTGGGCCAAGCGATGTCCACTATGGTGGTTCAAGAACTTAATCCATGGCTGAACTTGGCATATATGAGGGAGATCGACAAATAGAAATTTCTCGACTCCCCGATCTCCCAGGCTGGCCTCTTCGGCAACGAGGTAGAGAACTTCGTCCAACAGTTCTCGGCCGTACAGAAGCACATGCAGATGATCAGACACATCATGCCGAGGCGGCCCGCTGCTGTCATCCCCCATGCGTTTTCCACCTCCACTCCCGCACAGCCTCAGCAACAGCCTTCACCCAGGCCCCAGTGTGGAGCTGACTGCCGGAAAGCGGCACAGCCCGTCCCTGCCAGACCCATCAAGCGTAAGAGCAAGTGGCCCTGAGACAGGCGTCACAGCGATGGAGGAATCAGCTCTTCGGGAGATGGTGACCCTAGAGGAGGGCCGGGTGGAGAATCTTTTGTTCAGTTTTCTTTCGGTTCCGCCGCTGGCTGTACGCACAACTTAAAAAAAGAGCAGTTTCCTCTATCACTGGATCCCAAGAGGGCGCAGATGGCAGTGTATGACGCAATGCCTTGCCACTCTCATACCCCTCTCCTATCGTCAGCGGTCAGCGTGTGTGCTTGATGCCGAGGACGTGATGCCTTCTCACACACCCCCTGCCCAACCATGGAGCCAGGTAAGTGTTGCACCGCACACTCAGACCCCACTCTGGGACGCTATGCTTTCTGGTTCGGGTTCCCTCCTCTCCACCTCGCTGCCCCACTTCGGGCACTTCTGTGATCTCTCTGAACCTGCTTGTACGGTCTCTGGAGGCCTGGCTAGCCTGTCTAGCCTTCAGCGGCATTCGGTTCGCCTCAGTTCTGGGCAAAGATGCTCATGTCTTACGGTCAGCAATCGCAGTCCTACTAGCTAAGGACGAGATAGAGCCGGTCCCTCCAGCCGATATGAAGGCAAGATTTTACAGCCCTTACTTTATTGTACCCAAGAAAGGAGGGGGGTTAGGACCTATCTTGAATCTGCATGTTTTGAATCCGGCCCTTCACAAGCTCCCATTCTAAATGCTGACGCAGAGACGCATTTTTGAATGTGTAAATTCTCTGTCATTTTTGGTCATACAGACTTAAGAAATATGAAAAAATAAACTGTTAAATGTCTACCTTTTTATGTGTCCACTTACAGTCAAAATAAAACATTGTGCTTTTGTAAAATAAAGAAAATAAACAGGGTGTACTTTCTGCCTCTCCGTCTTCGTGAACTTTTTTTCTGGAGCACGTCTCTAAACTTAAACAAAACTCAGCGAATACTAGTCACCCAGGCATGAGCAATATATCTTTATAATCATTTAAGTGTGTACTTTTAAATTATATAATTCAAAATTAAAATATTCTCTGTTTATGTAATCTATATAAAAAGAGAGCGATGTCAGTCGTTCTCATTATCGTTCTCGCAGCTCATTATTCTGCTAATGTGAAATGACCACGGAGAGCGCGCGCTATTCAAACGCAAATGATCTGAGGCAACACATGCAAATGTGTCAACGCCCACATCAACTCAATAGAACACACCAAGTTTAACCAGATTAATATACTATGTCGTCTTGAGGAATAATCCTGGGAAATTTACCTCAGAACAAGTGCTGGTTTATTTTCATTTCGAGGAGCAACGGATGCAGCTAAGAATTGTGTCAGTGATTCTTGAGATCAGGGACAAAACATGTCCACCAGATAAAACACAGTTTGTGGGTAAAAAATGTACTTAATATTACACATACTCTTAACCAGAAGACTAAAAAGGATAATGAAAGCACAACTAAATATTATTTCATGTTGTTTTATAAATGTTTTTAATTCTAAATGATATGATATGTGACCAGTGTCTGTAAAAACCCTTGTCCGGAAGCAGGTGTCAGTACATTACAATAGTTTAAAAACAATTAAAAGTAATTTTAAATTAAATGTTATATTTATTATGTGTAAGTAGTTCAGTAATTAATTTAATGAGAATCAAAAATGACAACTGAAAAACTGATTTTAATGTAGTTTTAAGACGATTTAACTTGTGTCCTGAGTTTTTGTTAACACCGTCAGACTTTTTTTTTAAATAAAAAAATCTGGAATTATTGAGGGCAGCTAAAACTCTGAGGACCCCTTTATCACTTCCTTGTTCTTTCAAATGCCATGAGACCACTCTAGCTCTGGTAAGTTTTTAATATTATTTTAATTTAATTGTATACCTACTTGTTAATACTTTGCTTGTCACAACCATAGTGTGTCAACACCATAAACTGGTGTTCTGTTATAAATGCTTAATTTAAGTAAAGTATAAAGGTTACAAGCAACGAATGATAAACAAGATGGCTCCTGTGAGATGCACATGTGTTATGAGAGGAAACATGGTATTTTGTCAGCTCCGTCAGATGTCAACACCATCAGGATTTGTGTCTGACGGTGTTGACTCTTTCTAAGACGGTGTTGACAAATGCCATTATGTGCATTATTCCTCATTTTAGTGTAGTTTACTTCAATTATTTTACTTACCAAACATTGGATATTACTGTTGCTCAGTTTTATGTGTTGAATTTCAACCAATTGCCATATAGCTTTATGTTTTGAATTTCATTTCATTTTCATAGCCTCTCGAGTACTTGATATGTAATAAGGTGTTGCTTATGATTACCCATCATTTGCAGCTTATGCTTATCCATCAGAAAAGTATACTGACCGCATAATGCTATGCATTTCAGGCTAGAATGGCTAGGGAGAAGCTATCAGTGGAGGAATGAAAGAGAAGGAATAGGGAGTATCAAAAAAGAAGGCGAAAAAATATTGATAGCCAGTCTGAGCTGAAAGAAGAGTTTCTGAGAAATGAGAGGGAAAGGTGGAGAAATAGGTTGAAGGAGGGCAAAATAAAAAACATCAGTGATTTGGAAGAAAGAGAAAAGAGGTATAAGAGAAGATTTTGGAAACAAGCACAGAAAGAGTCAAGAGAAAGCAAGAACAAAGCACAGGAAGGCCAGCATGTAGACACCCCACCACAGAGTCCTTTGGACATTAGTTTTGAGGAGCCAAGGAGTAGTAGACAGCTAGTTGCTGGTGAAAGGGAAAGACGCAAAACTAGAAAAAGACACTCCAGAGAGATTAAAGCACTGAAAGACAAACTTGACAAGTACAAAAAAGAGAGGGACAAGCTGAGAAAGCGACTTGAACGTGGAAAACGTATTCAAAATGAGAAGACACAGGACTAACCTCGAACTAAAACAGAGATGATGGTTCAAGGGAGCCAACTCAGAAATCCTTTGATCAAAAGATCACTGCTCTTCCACCATGCAATGACTGCAAAGCTGAGAAGAAATGCTTCTCGTACCCACAGAAGAGGCAAACTTGCATCCCAGCATCCAAAACTGTCTTTGTCTGGCCAAATTCTCAAGAAGTATCGCCTTATCCACAGGGTTCATGAGTTTGGCCTGACTTACAAAACACTGACAGAAAAAATACCAAAACAAAGGAAGCCTAGGTTCCTCCAGACCATATCCCTAAGTGTTCACAGTTTTTTGGAAAACAATGCAAGGATGACAACAGACAAGCAAGACACCATAACCAGGAAAAAAGTAAAACGTCAAAGGATGATTCTGACCGACACGATGCAAAACCTTCACATTGCATTTGTCCAGCAAAACCCAAACATTAGACTTAGTTTCTCGTCCTTCTGTGCATTGCGTCCATTTCACATTACATCTCCAAGAGCCTCAGACCGAAAGACATGTCAGTGTCTGTACCATGAGAATGCAACACTGATGCTTGAGGTCCTGAAGTCATTCAATGCTTTAACAACCAGCAAACTTTGAGAGAGTTTCCAACTTGTATGTTGTTCTCCAGCAAACGAATCTTGTCTTTTACGTACCTGCACCCGATGTCTGAACAAATGTTCAGTTCTTTCTCCAGAGCAAGGGAAAACACAAGTGGAGTGGAAGCAGTGGAAGCATATTGAGGAGCGAACAGAAGATGTAGCTCACTTTCACACTAAACTTGTGAAACACACTGGCACTCTTTCAGAGCTTATGATTCTCTACCAAGACAAACTAAGAAATGAGACAACCACCCATGTCCACTCAGTTCAAAATCAAACCAAGGAGTACAGGAACATGATAACAAATTGTGATGAAACCACTGTTATTGTTCATGTTGACTTCTCTGAGGCCTGGAAATGTAAATTCAGCTTAGAAGTACAATCCTGTCACTATGGGCAAAACCTCCCACAGCTCACACTTCATACGGGCATGTTCTACACCAAACATGAAAAGGCAGGATTCTGCACGGTCTCAGAGTCCAAGCGCCAGGATGCGTCAGCCATCTGGACCTATATGGATCAAATCCTGACAGCCATTTATGCAAGATTTCCAAAGATTAACACTGTTCACTTTTGGTCAGATGGTCCAAGCAAACAGTATAAAAATAATGTGCTGTCCCTCCCCAACTGGGATTCAAGAATGCAATGTGGAATTTCTTTCCTACATCACATGGCAAGGGTGCCCCAGATGCCATTGGGGGAACAGTTAAGAGGTGTGTAGACAGTATTGTGCTGAAAGGGTCGGGACATTGTGGATGGCAGAGCATTTTATGAGATGGTGTCCAGCAGCCTAAGTGGTGTCAAGCTACATTGTAGCTCATTGTAGAAACATTTCATGTTTTTGCAGTGAGCCACAGATTTGCCAGTGTTTCAGTCCTGTTACTCACACTTTGGATGGCATCCCTCAGGACACAGATGAAGGACCCAGACAGAGTCCTCTGGCGATGCTGATGGAGGCCATGGAGAAAGAGCCTAGCAGAGAACCTGAGGGCACAACAACTGGGATAGGCCCCGATGATACTCAGAGTGGAGACTGGCTTGTTGTCATGTACGAACAGAACTGGTGGTTGGCTAAAGCGTTAACAATTAACCCAGAGCATCAAGATGTTCAAGTTGAATTTTTTCACCCTCATGGGCCAAATGTTTGTTTTCAGAAAAAACAAGGACGGCGGGATGTCTTCTTTGTGCCATTTACAGATATTCTAGTCAAGCTGAATGAGCCATCATCACCCGTCCGTACAAGCAGCACCAGGGAGATCTATAACATATCAGCAGAGGTCATGGATTTCATAGAAGAGGAACACTTGAATCATCTGTTGCCTGGTGTTTAAAGTCCATCGACTGCCTTGAGAAGTCAAATGTTAAGTTTTTTATGACAGTTTAGTAGTATTTTAAAGGTTTAGCTGTCACTTTGACTATGGATGATTTGAATTAGTTTATATACTTTATAAGCAGAATATATTTGAAGATATTGTGGACTTTATGAAGGGGGTTAATTTCTTTTTATATTGCCTGTAAAGTCCCTCTACTCCCATTAGATGTAAAATTGGTTATATAATGTGTTTTCTTCATATCTTGCAATGTTATGATATTTGTGAGAGTTCAATGGTCCTTTTGAATGAAATATTTTTATGTTTCTTACAAATTTGTCACCACCGTCAGTTTTGTGTCAACACCGTTGATGCCTTGTCAACTCCGTCAGATTGATATATTGTTGTTATTGTTTTTAAAGATGAACTGTTTTGTTCTCTCAAGAATATTTGTTAATAAAATGGTTGCATTTTCAAAGTTATTGTGTAATTTGTATGCTTCTAAGTATTACTGTTCATTATGGAAATTAAATGATAAATTGATTAATCCATACAACCTAAACCACAATCATTAAACATTGACTAATCTAACTTTTAAAAGGTGATCTGATTCATTTAAAAATATTTTTATGTGTTTAAGACAATTAAAAACTGCTAAGAGTCAAAATATCTGTGATAATTTAATTAAAAATAATTGTATAGACATTTCTATGTGTCTGATGGTGTTGACAAAAATCCAGTGCTGATCCCGCAAACCTCTAATTTATAAAAAAAAATGAAAACTGGGAGGTTGTTCCAAAACACGGTTACATAGCCAAACCCTTATTTAACAAATATGTATACACTGGTTTTTAAAATAATGAAGATTTGTTTTTAGAAAATCAAAACCTGTTTTGTCCCTGATCTCAAGAATCACTGGTGTAGGTTTTTTTTCTTTTCTTGAGCTTTGTTCTAATCGCGATATGGAATAGTGTCTGTAAACACAAAAAGACTGATTAAATTTGAACTGTAAACACGTTTCTGTGTGTGAATGAATTAACGGCACAGATGGGCGCTGTTGTTTACTACAGCTTGCAAAAAAGACTGTTTAAATATGAATCAGGTGTCTGTGTGTGAATGAATGAACGGCACAGATGTGCACTGTTGTTTACTATGTTACAGACAAAATATGAAAGACAACATTTCGTTGACCAGTTTTGGATAGATTATAAAGTTTTTACTCTAAAATAGACATCAAATAAGCTTTTGTTAGCCAGTTTCTGCTCATATATATAGTATGTTTTGTCAAAAATAAACTCATCAACTAAGATGTTATTATAGTGTTTGTTCCTATGTAAGCTATATCAAACTAATGAATCCTTAACTTTGAAATATGTATGATAAAATGTATTGGCCTACTTTAAAAAATAATACTTTATAAGAAATTTATGGAAAAAGACAATTATCTTTTCAAGATGTTTCCAACTCTAACTTTGAACCAATTCTGTAGAATGGCCCATATAGCCTATTTGAACAGGATTGGTTTCCAGGTATGACTATGTACTAAAAATATGTGTATATATACATACATATATATACACACTCACCTAAAGGATTATTAGGAACACCATACTAATACTGTGTTTGACCCCCTTTCGCCTTCAGAACTGCCTTAATTCTTCGTGGCATTGATTCAACAAGGTGCTGTAGGCATTCTTTAGAAATGTTGGCCTATATTGATAGGATAGCATCTTGCAGTTGATGGAGATTTGTGGGATGCACATCCAGGGCACGAAGCTCCCGTTCCACCACATCCCAAAGATGCTCTATTGGGTTGAGATCTGGTGACCGTGGGGGCCATTTTAATACAGTGAACTCATTGTCATGTTCAAGAAACCAATTTGAAATGATTCAAGCTTTGTGACAAGGTGCATTATCCTGCTGGAAGTAGCCATCAGAGGATGGGTACATGGTGGCCATAAAGGGATGGACATGGTCAGAAACAATGCTCAGGTAGGCCGTGGCATTTAAATGATTCCCAATTGGCACTAAGGGGCCTAAAGTGTGCCAAGAAAACATCCCCCACACCATTACACCACCACCACCAGCCTGCACAGTGGTAACAAGGCATGATGGATCCATGTTCTCATTCTGCTTACGCCAAATTCTGACTCTACCATCTGAATGTCTCAACAGAAATCGAGACTTATCAGACCAGGCAACATTTTTCCAGTCTTCAACTGTCCAATTTTGGTGAGCTCTTGCAAATTGTAGCCTCTTTTTCCTATTTGTAGTGGAGATGAGTGGTACCCGGTGGGGTCTTCTGCTGTTGTAGCCCATCCGCCTCAAGGTTGTGCGTGTTGTGGCTTCACAAATGCTTTGCTGCATACCTCGGTTGTAACGAGTGGTTATTTCAGTCAAAGTTGCTCTTCTATCAGCTTGAATCAGTCGGCCCATTCTCCTCTGACCTCTAGCATCAACAAGGCATTGTCACCCACAGGACTGCCGCATACTGGATGTTTTTCCCTTTTCACACCATTCTTTGTAAACCCTAGAAATGGTTGTGCGGGAAAATCCCAGTAACTGAGCAGATTGTGAAATACTCAGACCGGCCCGTCTGGCACCAACAACCATGCCACGCTCAAAATTGCTTAAATCACCTTTCTTTCCCATTCTGACATTCAGTTTGGAGTTCAGGAGATTGTCTTGACCAGGACCACACCCGTAAATGCATTGAAGCAACTGCCATGTGATTGGTTGATTAGATAATTGCATTAATGAGAAATTGAACAGGTGTTCCTAATAATCCTTTAGGTGAGTGTATGTGTATATATATATATATATATATATATATATATATATATATATATATATACATATATATATATATATATATATATGCAGCTCACTATGCGGGACATTGTCTTCTCAGGTGTGAACCACATAATTATTCATGATCATGTACCACGCATATTGCCTTTCCAAACAAATAGTGTTTTACAAAATTTAAATCAATCTATTGTTTTATGTGAATGATTAGGCAGGATGATTTCCAGATCATTTTGAAGCAAAAACTCTAGGCGACATTATTGTGGACACATATTTACTGTGTTTTGTGGCCTTATTTCAGAAACTTTAATTTTTAGTTTTTTCAATAACCATGCATAAACATTATTCTCTCAAAAATACAAACATGTACATACATGTTGCTCACATATTATGGTAGCCCTGTTTGTGGTGAATACAGTGTAATTACACATTTGCCATTAATATGTTTATAAGCAACTGAAAAAAGCACAAATGTCAGGGCATGTCAAAACATCTCAAGGACCAAAAACACCTTAAACCCCAGAGGGTTAACCTTTAAGGGTTAAACACCAAGATTGGTTAGCAGCGACCGACCTGAAGGATGCGTACTTTCATGTCTCGATTTTACCTTGACACAGACCATTCCCACGCTTTGTGTTTGAGGGTCGGGCATATCAGTACAAAGTCCCCCCCTTCGAGGTATTCCTGTTGTCTCGCGTCTTTACGCTCGTGGAGGCAACCCTTGTTCCAATGAGGGAACATGGTGTTCACATCCTCAACTATCACGACGACTGGCTCATACTGGTCAAAACAGGGACCTGGTGCTCCAACACAACAGCCATCTGGGGCTTTGGGTCAACTGGGAAAAGAGGAAACTCTCCCCAGGATCTCTTTTCTCGGCATGGAGTTGGACTCGGTCAACTTGACAGCATGTATCATGAATGAGCGTGCTCAGTTGGTGCTGAACTGTCTGAATTCGTTCAGGGGCAGGAGAGCAGTTCCACTTATTTCAGAGGCTTCTGGGGCATATGACATCCAAAGCCACAGTCACTGTGCTCAATTTGCTTCATATGATACCGCTTCAGCACTGGCTTCACGGCCAAGTTCCGAGATGGGCATGGCAACGTGGCACGCACCGGGTGATAATCCACCGGCCTGTCGCTACACCTTCAGCCCGTAGTCAGACATTGCATTTCTATGGGCAGGAGATCCCCTAGAACAAGTGTCCAGGCATGTTGTTGTATCAACAAATGCCTCCACCACCGGCTAGGGTGCCATGTGCAACGGGAGTGCAGCATCAGGCTCCTGGACAGGACCTCGATTGCACTGGTTTGGCTTTCTCTTCGCCACTTCAAATTGCGAAGGCAAGCATGTACTGGTCCAGACGGACAACACTGCGGCCGTTACATACATAGACCATCGTGGGGGTCTACACTCCAGTGGCATGTCGCAACTCACCCGCCTTCTCCTCTTTTGGAGTCAGAAGCATCTGAGGCCGCTACGCGCTGTTTACATTCCATGCAAGCTTAATTGTGCAGCCGACGAGCTCTCACGACAGCCCATGAATGGCGGCTCCATCCCCAGATGGTCCAGCTGATTTGGGGAACCTTTGGGGTAATACAGGTAGACCTGTTTGCTGCTCCAGACACAACCCATTGCCAGTTGTTTTACTCCCTGACTGAGGGGACCCTCTGTACAGGTGCACTGTCACACAGCTGGCCTCAAGGCCTATGCAAGTATGCGTTTCCCACAGTGAGCCATCTCGCACAAACACTGTGTAATGTAAGGGAGGACGAGGATTGTTGTGCCCTACTGGCCCAACCGGACCTGGTTTCCAGAACTTCCTGAGGGGAGCGTGGAGGTTGAATCCACCCTGCCCTCACCTTGTACCGTCTTGAGAGCTCTCCTTGGTCCTAGCGGTCCTACAGCGATCACCCTTCGAACCGCTGCAGTCAGTAGAGCTTCAACTCCTGTCTTTTAAGACGATGCTCCTAACTGCACTGGCTTCTGTTAAGAGGGTAGGGGACCTGCAAGCATTTTCGGTCGATGAATCGTGCCTGGAGATTGAACTGGGCAACTCTCACGTTATCCTGAGACCCCGGCCAGTATACGTGCCCAAGGTTCTCAACACTCCTTTTAGGGATCAAGCGTTGAACCTGCAAGCGCTGCCTTCGGAGGAGGCAGACCAGCCCTTGCCCTGCTCTGTCCCATCTGCACCTGTACATGGACCGAACGCAGAGCTTCAGGACCTCAGAACAGCTCTTTTTTTCTGTTAAGGAGGACAGCAGAAGGGAAAGGTTGTCTCCAAGCAGAGGTTGGCCTACTGGATAGTGGATGCCATAGTCTTGGCATACCAAGCCTAAGGACAGCCATGCCCCCTGGGGGTGAGGGCTCATTCCACTTGGAGTGTAGCTTTCGAGTGGGCGTTGGCGCACGGTGCCATTCCCCACCTAGGACAGGATATGTGTCGGCGAGCCTGTCTTTCTCAAGGTCGGAGCTACCCCAGAGACCTTCCATATGCAGTACTGTTGTATCTGTTGGCCAGTCCATATGTGTAATTCCGACATGATACCTCCCTGCTGGCAAGATGTGGTCTCTGTAGCGTCCCTTTTCATGGGTGCGCTTTCCCAGTGTTATCCAATAGTCTCACTGAGTGGGTCAGAAGGAACAGCAGTGATTGACCTTCTCTGCATAAGGCCCTGTCTCATCTTCCGCCCCAGTTGGTGCCTTGGGGATCAGGTGGCTTACGTGGAGCAATAGAAGGGGGGGGGGGGGGGGCAGCAATAGTGGTGCTTTGGTAGGGATCCCAATTTTTAAGTCGTTCTGATATAATGTCAAATGTGACTGACTGAAAGGGAACGTCTAGGTTACTATTTTAACCCCCATTCCCTGAAGGAGGGAATGGAAATGTTACGTCCCGTCGCCACAATTGCTGTACCACCGCTGGACGCCCGGGACACACTGTCTTGGCTCCTCAGCAGAAAACTTGAATGTGCGATTGCAAGCGCTCTTCCTTATATATCTGCTTCGAAGGGCGGGGTGCATAATGCAAATCTCGCACGCCAATGTGCATTGGGTCGTTTAGTTTACACTCAAAGGTGATTTCTCTCAGACGAGATCCCAATTCGTCAGTCGTTCTGACGTAACGTCTCCATTTCCTCTTTCAGGGAACAGGGGTTACAATAGTAACCTAGACGTTCTGCAAGGTCTTGGTGAAAAATCTGAGAAACAGCTTTGAGTAAGTATGGAGCTGTCACGGATTCTACCAAAATTCCCTTAGCACAAGGTCCTTCAGCTCCACCCATCCGCTCACAATCACCCAAATTCTAACCAGTCGCACGTCACCACACCTGTCACGACTACAAATACTCACCAGCCACACTCACCTGTTGTCCGGTCTCATTGATCTCCACATGAGAACGCTCATGACTGACTCCTACTTACCTACATTTTCAACTTCTTCCTGCTACATGCTTTCTTGGACCGAAGTTCCCCAACTCATCCATATGCTTCATCATAACCTGTGAAAAGAAAGGAAGATCCGTGAGCTACGTGTGACTGTCTGCAACCTGTCTCTAAAATACTCATTTACCTGATTCTATCATGACAACTCTCGGGAGATTGGTATGGTAATAGAGATTGGCATGGTAATGGATATGACAATGTTAATGTATTTGGTCTTGGCGGAATAGATCTGCTACGCTGCTGCTGCAGAGCAAGTACAGAGACTTGCTACTGCGAATAGATTCACAGACATTGCTGTGAGCATGCAAGTCATGCTGGTGCTGCACATGTAACATACATGAATTAACCCCGTAGCAGATCTATACAGGTGGTGCTGGGGAAGGAGGAGGACTCTAAAAGCGCATTGCAAACGGTTAACAGCAAACAATGCCAAGTTTGAGCAGCAAGCTCATTGGCCACATATGCAACAGCAACCAATCAGCTGTGCTAAGTAGATAACAACATGATTGCTACCAATAAGCTTAAGACCTATCAGCCTGCACCATTCAGAGTTTCATGCCAGAACTACTGTATGCAATTATCTGCTGCTCATTCAGTCCTCAACCTGTTTAATAAAGCTCAAATCCTGCTCAATGATGCCTTTGTTCCTTCTCATGATTATCTGTGACTGGAGTATAATGAAAATAATCATGTATATATTATGGTTAGATGCATGATTCACTTACATCTGAAGGTCTTACAATCTGATGAACTGGTAGAGATCAATCTAAAAGATTTAGTTCATTTCTTGCAAGGTAGTTTTTCACAAATCGAGGTGTTCTCCACCATATTGCCCCAAGAGATCCAAGACTCATATCAGATAAAGTATTGAATAATTAAAGAACAATTATGTTGAGCTGAGATCTGAGGAGTCACATGACAGTAGTGACCCACAGCTCAGTTCAATGAGTGAGCAACTTCACCTCTTGAGCGACTGAGAGAGACCAAAAAGGCAGCAGAGGCCACAGGTAAGCAAAAATAAATTAAAATAGGATTATTTTAGGAACAACATTTCTTGTATTTCTTGTTACTTCATTTACTACAGTTAAAGACCTCCAGTATAGTGTTATGCTTGAGAAATAAAAAATCCCAGGATGTCCTTTGAAAAAACAGTAGGGATGTAACCATGCCATCCTGGCCAAATTTGCCCATTGGCCTCTTTCCATCATGGCTTCCTAATCATCCCCATATACTGATTGGCTTCATCTCTCTCTCTCCTCTCCACCAATAAGCTTGTGAGTGGTGGGTGTTGTGGCGCAATATGGCTGCCGCTGCATCATCCAGGTGGATACTGCACATTGGTGGTGGTGGAGGAGATTCCCCCTTCCATATGTAAAGCGCTTTGAGTACCCAGAAAAGTGCTATATAAATGTAACAAATTATTATTATCTTTTAAAAAACACATTTCTCATGTTACAAGAACAGCATTCCACTTTATAAATGTAAGGAAATAACAGGAATCAACAGGAATAATTTTATTAGGACTGCAAATTTACAAATAGAAAACAAAGCAGCGCTTGTTTACTGTTGTGAATATCAATCATGTTTTTCACTTTCTTCATTCCAGGCGGCTAAAGTTGTTATGAAAATATTCACGCATTGGAATGCTCAGGTAAGATGACTTAAATTAGAACAGCCTTGTGTCTGTGCCATTTTGACTTCTTTGCTCACTTTCATAATTTTCACTTTTATTCTCGTGCACTGACTCATTCACTAAGCTGAACAGCCAATCAGAACTCTCTCTCATACCAATGGCACAGACGCTGACGGACATGTGACGAGTCAAATAATTGAGAAAGAAGGAAGCAGCCATTTTACAAAGTTACAAAGAGAGCGGAGAGAAAGACTGATGATTTTAAATGTAAATATTTTAAAAGAGTAATAGAGGTGTGAGAAAAAAAGTGAAGAAAAATCTTTCTTTTCTTTCATTTCCTTTATTTGTCATACCAACAGGCCTGATTGTATTTCCCTTTTAGGGAATGTTTAGGTATGCAACTTGCAACTTGTATTTGCAACTTGTACTGTATGTGTGTTTATTCTAAAACCACTCCGTGCTCGTGACTCTTTAGCTCCGCCTACGGTACGCCTTCCAGAAGCTTGACTGTTTCCGCAAAGAATCGGTACAGTTGTATCTGTCTTTTATAAATTTTATAAAACTAAAAACCAAAGACTCTTCGGAGATATCAATTCTACTCTATAGGTACTCAAGATTAACATGAGATCGGTATAAACTGTGTGTGTTATGTACCCTTTTAGGTTGTACGGGTGGGTAAACCAGATAGAGCTGGTAAACCAAAGCAATTGTTGAGTTACCGATCAGCCTATTTTTAAGTATTTTGAAGCCAGATTTCCCATACTATGTACCAAATGTAGCTGATGCTACAGTAACATGGCTAAATGATAGTGTAAATGTGACCAGTCACAGATACTAGGGACACAAGTCGGTTCTGGGGCATTTTGAGTTATTCATAGATTCTGAAAGTGTAGTCTCCAAGCTTTCCAACAATGTGTAACATGTGGAAATCTGATAATATTTGGAGAAGTTGTGGCCATTTGAAGGTAGGCACTTAAAAAAGCTCAAAGATGAGAAAACAACCTCGAAAGATTGTGCAGTTCTCACCTCTCTCTGCTGCTAGGAGTGACAATAGGGCTCATTTACATCTCATTTAGATAAGCCATACCCCCTGTAAAGCTCCCCCCTGTGCTTTACAGCTTTTTTTTGCACTTCGAATGTGTGCACTTCTGCAGCAGCTCTAGGCGAAAAACAATTGTGATGCCCCTCTATTTGCAACGTACCAGCAACAACACACAAAGACCAATATGCCATATAGCCTACATATAACGCAAAACCAGCAACAACACACAAAGACCAATATGCCATATACATATAACGCAAAACCAGCAACAACACACAAAGACCAATATGCCATACATATAACGCAAAACCAGCAACAACACACAAAGACCAATAAGCCATAGGGCTACATATAACGCAAATAGTGCGCAACTGGTGTGCCCAAAATGTCAACAATATTAAAGTTTATGCAGGAGGCAAATGCCTGCTGGCATTTTTCTTTAAGCAGTCATGACAGGAATTTTCCAAATAATCACATTTCACCTCCTCAAATTACTGTTGCAAATCTCTTTACACCACTTTCTTATGTGCGTATACTATACACACACAAATGAAATGTCCGCAAGCACATTATATCATCAGCAGGTTCAGCATCTTAAATAACGACTAAAGAGCAAATGAAGCTTAACTTACGTTTCAGAAACGCGCACGGCAGGCCTTCATCACCTTCATCGCAGCAAAGGTCTTAACTGCATCCTCTATTTCGATTCTCTGTGCCAGTTCATGTTCTATGGAGATTGTTGCCAGTCCATTAAGTCTGTTCAGTTCACAAAACTTTCCCCATTCAAAGCAATCGGGACGTCACATATGAAACAGCCAGCCACCGCTGTCAGCGAGCTGAGCCGCCATATTCAACACCGAGGGCGCGCGCGCCGCGCCCATAGCTCCGGTTCAGTTTCCCGAGCGGCGAAAACATTTTCGGTGTAACTGCCACGGTTCAGCTCGTCTGCGACAATCTTTGCGGCGTCCATCTTCATTTAATTTTGATATCAGATAGAGCCTACCAGAGCACAGCATAATAAGTAGCCATGCGGTTCACTTGGAGGGCGGGGACAAAAGCGCCATATTCAGTATGGAAATACACACAGACAATAACACGCCACGCCCCTACTGCGTGCTAGAATCTCCGAAAACAAGCCGATTTCAACCTCAAAATGTAAGCTTTTAAATATACCAATACTGCTATCTCAAACATGGAGAGGCTTCTTCGTGATTTCAACTAACAGATTCTGCAAAAAAATGAAATTCACCAATTTTGAAAAAAAACTCTTCTTTCTCATTTTGCTCGAAAGTTGTGCTGCCGACTTGTGTCCCTGGTTTCTGTGACGGGTCACAAATGTCTTTACAAAGAAAAAAAGAAAACTGACCAGACTGTGAACCAAGCAGATCTTGTTTTGCCTGATGAATCAGGTTCAGATACAGACTGTCATGAACCAGAGTTGGTCTCTCTCTTTCTCATGCAGCCACACTTACACACACACACACACGCTCACACGCACACACTCACTCTCAGCTGATCCTCATCGCAATCAGCACTTGCGCTGATTGTCACCACACCTGTTTTCTCTTAACCTGATTTTGTCTGCTACTTCTTGTCACCATTCTCTCTGTTTCATTGCCAGATTATTGTTGCTTCGTAAGGTTCGTTCCTGTATGTCTTGTCATGTCTACCATGGTCCTTAAACCAGGTACTGGTAGCTTTGGCACTGTGTGCAGGTGTCAAGTCCTGTTGGAAAATGAAACCTGCATCTCCATAAAGTTGGTCAGCAGCAGGAAGCATGAAGTGCTCTAAAATTTCCTGGTAGACGGCTGCGTTGACCTTGGACCTCAGAAAACACAGTTGACCAACACCAGCAGATGACATGGCACCCCAAACCATCACTGACTGTGGAAACTTTACACTGGACTTCAAGCAACGTGGATTCTGTGCCTCTCCTCTCTTCCTCCAGACTCTGGGACCTTGATTTCCAAAGGAAATGCTAAATTTACTTTGATCAGAGAACATAACTTTGGACCACTCAGCAGCAGTCCAGTCCTTTTTGTCTTTAGCCCAGGCAAGACGCTTCTGACGCTGTGTCTTGTTTAAGAGTGGCTTGACACAAGGAATGCGACAGCTGAAACCCATGTATTGCATACGTCTGTGCGTGGTGGTTCTTGAAGCACTGACTCCAGCTGCAGTCCACTCTTTGTGAATCTCCCCCACATTTTTGAATGGGTTTTGTTTCACAATCCTCTCCAGGGTGCGGTTATCCCTATTGCTTGTACACTTTTTTCTACCACATATTTTCCTTCCCTTCGCCTCTCTATTAATGTGCTTAGACACAGAGCTCTGTGAACAGCCAGCCTCTTTAGCAATGACCTTTTGTGTCTTGCCCTCCTTGTGCAAGATGTCAATGGTTGTCTTTTGGACAGCTGTCAAGTCAGCAGTCTTCCCCATGATTGTGTAGCCTACAGAACTAGACTGAGAGACCATTTAAAGGCTGTTGCATGTGTTTTGAGTTAATTAGCTGATTAGAGTGTGGTGCCAGGTGTCTTCAATATTGAACCTTTTCACAATATTCCAATTTTCTGAGATACTGATTTTGGGGTTTTCATTAGTTGTCAGTTATAATCATCCACCTAGAAATTAAAAGGCTGTAAAGCCAGATACCAACGGGTGATCCGCGCATTGGTATCCTTCATGCGGTGGAGCCACTGCAGGGGAGCATGGTCCGAACAGAGGGTGAACTCCCGACCCAAGAGATAATAGTGGAGGGTGAGAACGGGGGACAGAAAAGTCAGGAGCATGTAAGAGCGGTCCACCACATAGAGCAGCCTTTATCTGGGTGAAAGCCTGCTGGCACTGCTCCGTCCACTGGACCGTCTCTGGTACCTCCTTTTTAGTTAAATCAGTCAGCGGGCTGGCAAGGTCCGAATAGTTAAGTATAAACCTTCTGTAATATCCCGCCAGCCCCAGGAACTGTCTAACCTCCTTTTTGGTCTTGGGTCTCGGACAGGTTGCAACTGCTGCCGTCTTGTCAATTTGGGGACGCACCTGTCCGTGAACCAAAAATGTGCTGCTTACATACAGGTAAAAAAAAAAAAAAAAACTTAAATAATGGTTAATAATGAAATAAAAACTGTACTGGACTTAAAATATTAAGTAAAAAAAGTACTGTACTTAAAAAAACGTTAACACAGGCTGTGTATTATTTAACCATTTTACACGTACATTTAAAATATTCTGGCTGACCCCCGTGAGTTTATCAAGGCAACCCTTACTTAACTTATCACTTTATTGTTTCCATGGTGACGCGCATTGCTTGTCACGTGACACGGCAGCGCTGAGTGACTATGATCTGTTTTTATTTTATTTTTTATTTAAAATATTCAGAAATGTGTTAGCTATGGCATGAAATATCAGATATTCCTATTGTCAAATATATGCAAGCGGAAGTGTTTAGTTGTTTAAACACCTTTATAATGATCGCGTTAGTTGAGCTATATGGGCGCCACCATGTTAGTTTGTGCCACTGTTCAGAGAATCGGATCTGTTGGATTTACAACACGTGAATTCATCCACTTCTCCTGAAATATATGAAAGTAAGTGGGAGGTGAACTGGTAGAAGAATAGAGTAAACTTGAAAGTTACTTACACAATGTGTATATCTGATATGAATAAAACATGTTGTCTAATTATAATGGAAATTATTATTATTGCCGCTTCCATAGACTTCTGTGAGTATTTTACAAATTCTAAATATATTGTTTTTATAGTTCTTGTGTATTTAAATTTCTGAAACCTTAAATAAACATTATGTGGTTGAAAACACTGAATAGTTGTGATATATGACAGCACTGAACGCGTCCGTCTCTGGCTCAGCGCCAGCCAACGCACGAAAGCACATTTGAATTTAGCAGTTGATTAGGTGATGCACTGACCGTTCCACTCACATCGGTGTGATCGTACACTCCAGGGACCAGACAGCCAAGGCTGATCACACCGGTTTGATCGTACGTGCGAAATTCAGTGATTCCTCTGCGTACCACTAGAGGGAGCCTGCGTACCACTAGTGGTACGCGTACCACACTTTGATAATATCATCTATATAGGCAGTGGCAAACGCAGTATGCGGCTACAGAATTTTGTCCATGAGACGCTGAAAGGTGGCTGGAGCCCTGAACAACCCGAAAGGAAGTCCAGTCCAGAACCTCCTGGTCAATGACGGAGGTGCATTAGGAGGCAGCATTTTTACAGCCTGAAGCCGTTCTTCTGCCTCCTCCACTTTCACTACCCTCGATGGCGAGCCATTGTCCTGGCTCGCGGGTACGTCTGTTGTCCTTGCGGTGCCATTCGTATGGAGCTTGAGAGCCTGGCTGATTCTACCCAGTCCGTCCTGCTGGCTCATTCGGACAATCAGACTCGACTATGCGATTCAGTTCACTAGGCATCCCCCCAGGTTCAGCGGAGTCCTGTTTACCTTGGTGGCAGGCAAAGACGCCCCTGTCCTGCGTGTGTCTTTACCAAAGTTGCAGAAGCTGCCCTTGGCCCGCTCAGGGAGGCGGGCATTCACATCTCGATGACTGGCTTATTCGGGCCCAGTCCGAGACACTAGTCAGTTGACCGAGTCAGTTGAGTTTAAAATCCTGTCTTTAAAGACCGACCGCTCTCCTGACCCTGCTCGCTTACTTCAAGGGGGTGGGGGACCTACAGGCATTTTTGGGTAGCAAATTGTATCTCCATCCCAAGAACCCGGCCCGGATACATGCCCAAAGTTCCCACCACCCCCTTTCGGGACCAGGTGGTTCACTTACAACGCTGCCCCGGAGGAGGCAGACCCAGCCCTTGCGCTGCTGTGTCCCGTTCACGCACTGCATGTTTACGTGGACAGCACGGAGAGCTTTAGAAGTCTGCTTTGGAGGTCAGCAGAAGGGGAAAGGCAGTCTCCAAACAGAGGTTGGCCCACTGGATAGTTGATGCCATTGCCTTGGTGTAACAGTCCCAAGGCGAGCCGTGACCCCTTGTAGTGAGAGCTCACTCTACTCAGGGTATTGTTTCTTCCTGGGGATTGGCGCTCAGCGCCTCTCTGGCAGATATTTGCAGAGCCGCAGGCTGGGTGACACCTAACACTGGCTTGGTGTCTCACTGGCCATTCCCCTCTAACAGGGGGATACGAGCGCCTACTTGCTCTTCCCCACTTGATGAACCCTGTTTCGAGTTCCTCCAGCATCCTTCGGCAGTCAGATGCGGCGGAGGCGCCTGACGCCAGGCCCAGTACTCGTGTGCATACCCGGCCGGTCAGCCCTTGCACTGGACTAGATGCCCATATGATGTGATTCCCTGTTCGGTTATCCCATATGTGTATTTGTCCACGATACGATTTCCCCCTAAGTAAACCTGTGTCTTTCCCTGGGCGGTTCTACTCTGTCCTGTCTCTGCACATGGTGCACACTTCCATATGTAGTACTGCCCCACGGGTCATCCTTTGAGCAGGGTGTGGTCTCCGTAGCGTTCCCCTCCTATGGTCATGGTTGAGAAACGTTGGAAATTGAGTTCCAAAGCACTCTTCCCTGGGGTAGGTGGGCATTGATTAATACGTTTTTTAAAAGTGTAAAAAAGTGAATCGAGATATAATTAAATTTGAAACCATTTTTTATTTTTACTAAGTGTTAACAATGAGATTATGTGTTTTTTTCAATCAGTTAACACTGATAAATGTCATTTTTTACAAGATGGACAAAATATGTCACCAAAAAAATAATTCAGTTTAACCATGAATATATCTAAAATGATTAATTTGCAGATAATTATTAATGAAAAAAAAAGATTTGACATTGATGTTTAGATGGTATTTGTGTACCACAGAAGAAATATAAAATAACATTATCACTGATCTCATAAATGTAATCATTTTATTGGACTACTCTAAAACCTCCTAAATATTCAATTAAAACATTGCACAGGGAAATGAGAAAAGGGTAAATGTAGAAAACAAGCCTAATCTGCTTTATATTTGTATTATTGTAGTTCCTTTAGTAATTAAAAACAATATTATTCTATTTAAATATTTACTATATATCGGTTTTACAGAATGACCAAGGCTGGTTATACCAAATGACTATGTCTGTTGCCCTTGACATTTCGAATATTTAAGACAATACACAGACAAAAATAGTAACAAAAGCACATTTTATTTTTAATATATAATTAATGCAAAAAAGTACATCAAACATGAAAACATTTCTGTCAGTACCACTATCATCAAATACGATTGACAATTGGCGGTCTGGTTCTGTTCTGGGCAGCCTAGCATGGATAAGAGCAGGGAGAGCAGCAATAACCCCCTTAGGGTAAACAGAACAGAACCAACATGAATGTATAGCAGATATAATTCATTTAATATTTTAATGTACAACATAATTTGAGAATTTAGTCTTGATTCAAAGGGTAATCAGAATGCCAAATCCTGACTGGAGGTAGGAGGAGCAGTGGACGGAGGTGGATAATTAGCTCCTGAGAAACGTGATAGCTGTTGATAATACTGAAGGAGCTTATATGATTGCTGTGATAGGCGCCGCATTCCTATAGATAGACGTGGATCAGCTGAGAGTCAGTTGATGCGAGCTTGACTAACGCGACCTGCCAGGACGCAGGAGGAGCTGCGCTTGATTTCATTGTTATTGGAACGAACATATTTGCATACAAATCATATTGTTAATGATATTAAAGTAATTAAAACATTGAAGCAATTAATTGTTCTTGGAACAAATGTTTTAATATATTCATGAAAGTCATCCAGTCTTTGGAGCATAATCTTGAGGACCGTGAATTTAGAGGTTCTGGCTGACTAATTGTTGTATGCACGTCTTCTTTAAAGTAGAAGATTTCTTCTGATTCTGATGCCAAATGTGGTTCCTGTGGTACCTCATTCACTGGGATGTCAGGTGTCACATTTAAAGACTCTGGGTTCAGGTTCAGTATATTGTTTATGGTCCTCAACTTCTCTCTCTACCTCCGTTTTGGCTCCGATCCACAGAGACTTTCCCAGAGAATTGTCTGCCCTGTGCCCACTACCCTGGCCGTGCTTCCTTGGGAGCAGTCATCTTTGTGGGTTTCCCCTTCCTCACCCTATGCCCCATCCTGCCAGAGCCTGACAAGTCTGGGAAGATTATCTGTGCTAGGTTGACTGTCTCACGTGTCCAGCCTGCCCTGCCATGACCTGTCTGCCTCCCTTTCCCTGCCGGTGATCTTTCTGTCTAGGATCTCCCCCCTGGATCCATCGGTACCTCCTTGGTCTGTCCCGCCCTGGTCCTCAGCTCGGACTCCAGTCATGCCAGAGCCTGCCTGGTCTGTCCCTCCGGCACCACCCTGGCCCTCTGCCAGGTCTCCAGATCTGCTGGAGTTCACCTGGTTTGTCCCCCTGGCTCCACCCTGGCCCTCAGCCAGGACTCCAGATATGCCAGAGCCTCCCTGGTCCATTCCTCCGGTCCCGCCCTGGACGTCTGCTGGGGTTCCTGATTGGCCAGAGCCCATCTGGTCTGTCCCTCCAGTTCCACCCTGAGTCCTCGCTACTTCCACCAACCCGAAACCCTGACAGTAGCAAGCTCCTTTTTCCATATTTGATAAAGGCATCTGCAAAAGTAAAATTCAGTCAAAATGATGTAACAATATACTCTGCACATTTCCCATTAATAAAATGTTATGTCATATAAATGTTACAAATATGACCTACATACATTGCTGCCATTTGGTACAACCAGTAGGTCATTCAGTATAACCAAATTTTCGGTATTACCGATGCAAACAGGCTGATATCTAGCTAGCTAGCAAGGTAGCTAGCTAGCAAAAAAGACAATCAGACATTTTATATTTAGTACAAGTTTTTAAAATATTACAACATTTTCCATGTTTCATAGCGGTTGTACCGAATTACATTATATTTCGGGACATGCGTATAAGCAAGTGAAAACATGAATTTTTTCAAATTGTTACGAGTGAATTACTTACTTTGCTTCACGACCGTGCGGTCCTTTGCAGGTGTCTGAATGATATCACATCCTGTCACATGATATTGACCGCATGACTTTATCCAAAATGGTGCCTTTATATTGGTTACTCCGAATGACATAATTGAAATTAATTTTTCCGGACATTCTTTCTCATAACCAAGCAATGACTACTTGGTTTTGTGACAGAGCCCTGACAATCCTGTTTTGTCGTTTACTGTATAGCACACAGCTTGTGTTTAACACTAGCTGTGTGCTTTCATGTTGTCATGTTTTGTGTGAACACGTGGCTTATGAGTGTTCTCATTGGCTGCGTGTTCATGTGTGTGAGCACATGGCTTGTGAGTTGCCAAAAGGGCACGCAGCAGCTTGCCAGCATCTGCGTTTTCAACACTCGTAACACAGTTCAGTGGCTATGGCGCTTTCCATAGGGACCCCATGACATCAGTGGTACCCCTCTAGTGGAACGGAGAGTAATCACTGAATTTCGCACGTATGATCAAACCGGTGTGATCAGCCTTGGCTGTCTGGTCCCTGGAGCGTACGATCACACCGATGTGAGTGGAACGGTCAGTGCATCATGTAATCAACTGCTAAAAACTAGTTACTAATTACTTCAGATCATATATAGGCATATATACAGTGTCAATAACGTTATTATTAGATATTTAATTTTAATAGGCATTTAATTTAAAGGGGACCTATTATGCCCATTTTCACAAGATGTAAAATAAGTCTCTGATGTCCCCAGAGTGTGTATGTGAAGTTTTAGCTCAAAATACCCAACATATAATTTTTTACAGCATGTTTAAATTGTCACCTTTTGTGTCTCAGAAAAACGCACCGTTTTAGTGTGTATCCCTTTAAATGCAAATGAGCAGCTGCTGCAGCACAGAGGGCGGAGCCTCACGAGCTTGCGCTCAGTCAGGACAATCATCTCACGGAATGATAATATCATGTAGCGACAATGAGTCTTACATTAAATGCATTAACATTAGCTCAAATGATATATAGGGAATTTTAATAATTAATCATGAATATGATTAATATTGCATATTACAGTTAAATTATCGAAGTTGAAAATAGATCGATTATATATATGAATGATCAATTACAACGAATTATAATTCCTCATTCATATATCAATGGTCCCCTTCCAGATCGATTATATGAGATAACCTTTAATTGAATTAATTTAGCTATCGAACAATCTGTTTGTCCAGCAAACGGCCGTAAGATTAACTTATCAACTTCTCAACAAGGTTATCCCTTCCTTATAATTCCAAAAAAGCTATTTTCTGGCCATGAAAATTCACCTTCTTGTTATTATAAAATTTAGGTTACTGAAATAGTAACGAATTGTAAAAATTTGTAGCTAGATCAAACATTTCATTGACTTTGTAAAAATGAGCACGATTGGACAATTAGCAATCAAGAATATAATGGTTTTAATAAAATGAAACTACGGATACAGAATTCTACATTTAAACACGGGATACATGTATGTACAGTAAACAGTCAAACTAATGAGACAGACGCATAACGAACAGGAGTGAGAGAGAGAGGGATTGAGAGAGAGAGAGAGAGAGAGAGAGAGAGAGAGAGAGAGGGGATGAGAAAGTGAAACTAACGGTCAGGATGAGAGAGATCACCGGGGTGATCGCAGCATGGCAAAAATCACAGACCACGTAACCCTTAGAGAGACAACAAGAAATCACATCAATCAAATCAAATCAATAACCTATACTTGCGTATGGTTCTCTTTGTGTTGCTGAGGAACGCAGAGTCGTGTGCATGTTTGTCCTTCGGCGCTATTAGCTTGTTCTCTCGTGTCTTCCGGGTCGAGCAGACTCGCGGGAAGTTTTAAAGGTTCACCGAACGTGAAGTTACCAAGGAAATAATTCAGAGTTCATCTCCCTCGTGGAAGGAGAGGCGAATATGAAAATAAAACTTAGTAAAGAAAGGAAAAACGGAGATGAGAGCTCACACTCCCATCTTCTTCCGTTGAGCGCAGCTTGTGTGTTTCCTTTAAGAGCCGCGGGGATTTCAAAGAGTCCTTTTAAAGTTGAAGTTGCAGGCTGTTCATTTCACTGAACGTAGGAAAGGTCCGAAGACGAAAATAAAGAAAAGACTTAAAGAAAAGAAAATAGAAACGGAGGAAAACTCCCTAACGGGAGTCATGGGTCTCCTCTCTGGAAACGTAAGTGCTCACTTGTGCTCTGGTGCTTCGGGGCTCAACTTCTGTGTCAGTCTTTTATGGAGAGGAGGGGTTCACGCCTGCTTCGCGTATGTGAGCCAATTATCTTAGAGTATCTCGAGCGGGAAGAGTTCTTCTTTGTCCTGTCAGGATAATTTATGATGCTATGAAATTTAGTCATTTCTACCCAGAAAGATTGTACACACAGAACAATACATTTTACTGTAATATCCTATGTATGACTTGTTTAGTCAAAACAAGACGGTCAAACAGGTACCAAGAATGGCCGGAAAGAGTAGAAGAAACGTAAAGTTACATTCATATGCAGGATTACACACATTTAATGTTCACTCAAACGACTATAAAGCCATAATACCGGCTACCATGACCTAGGAAAGATCAAATTCAGGTTTATACATTTCTTAAGTGGTTATACTTATAGCAAATATAAGATTGCAGAGTCTATTCCTCTTTCTTTATCAGAATTCAAGTGGGAGCTGTGACTCCCTTGGAATTCCTTTTGGAGGTCATAAAGTTTATGACCTAGCAAGAGGGAGAGTTGCCGAAGGTGATCCTGTTAGGGAATCTTTCTTTGGAAGTATACTTAAGATTCGAAGTTACAGAACAGTCTCAAATTTCATCTATAGAATAAGACCAAACTAATTAGATATGCATGCATACAGGAAGGTCAGATACAATTCTGTGTTAAATACATTAAGGACATTTCTATCCTAAGTTGCACACAAAGGACGTTTGTGTGCGGGTATGTGTGGCGTGTGTGTGTGGGTATCAGCGGTGACAAGTTCATCAGCGCTTTACGAGTGGGGGACTTTTGCTCGCCCCTCGGGGAATCATGTGTGCATGTGTATTCTTTAAATTGATTAGTGGACAAGTCCTGATTGTGGTTGGCATCTGTCCATCCGTGGTGTGTACCACGTGAGGGTTGCGAGAACAACGGGGACCTGTTTCTTGATTGCGCAATGCGTCATAAATGGAGTTAATCAATGACCTGCTGGCAGACATTGGGGCACCATTTCACATGATTCAAGGTTTTGTGAATTAAACATATATGTGTTCATATTTGCTCAGTAGTGAAAGGAAAACAGGATTCGGTCAGTCGCTACAATCAGAACATAAACTCTCAGTAGCGGTGTTCATTTAGACCCGGAGTCAGACAGTGATGCCCACAGAGCCAGATAATAATGTATGGAGATAGAACAGGTATAGTCTAGTTTAACTGCGGTTATAACTTATTTTTCCATCTTGCTTTTATCCACTAGGACAAGCCTGTTGTAGCGGACCGCATGTTGTAAAAATATACTGATGAGTTCAGTGAAGTTTATTGTACATCACACAAAAGATGAAGCGTCAATTTCACTTCAGAAAATCATTGTAAGAGCTGAATAAACACTGTATAAGAAGTCTGCATTAAAGTCTTATCCATAAACTCTCTCCCTCTCCCTTTCATTATTATCAACATACACAGCGAAGTATAAAAAACACTCGTTACAACTAACAGTAAACAAATATTATACACACCTTTTCAGGGGGTGCTTAATTAACTTGCTTAATTCTCCATCTCTCCTTATTCTCTTGGACCTCACAGCCGCCTTTGACACTGTTGACCATACCATCTTACTCCATCGTCTGCAACACTTCATTGGCATCTCACACACAGCACTTCAATGGTTTCGATCCTACATGACTGATAGAGTTGAGTATGTGGCCCTGGGGGGAGCCAGGTCGAGGCCCTACACAGTTACTTGTGGAGTGCCCCAGGGTTCTGTTCTCGGCCCTACTCTTTTCTCCATTTATATGCTCCCATTGGGCCACATCATCAGCAAGCATGGCGTTGCTTTCCATTGCTATGCTGATGATACTCAGCTCTATGTCAGGCTAGACCCCACATCATCTACCCCTTCACTCTCTACTCTAAATGCGTGCCTGGAGGAGACAAGGGCATGGATGACGGATAACTTCCTCCAGTTAAACAGCACCAAAACTGAAGGTCTCCTCATTGGGACCCCACACCAACTCCGATCTTCCCCCCTGACCGTCTACTCATTTGCTGGCTATGACATTTCTTTGACATCCTCTATAACAAACTTGGGGGTTCGATTTGATGCCCACCTATCATTTAACACTCACATCCAACACACCTGTAAAACTGCACTTTTTCATCTCCGGAACATTTGCAAACTCCGCCCCTCCCTCTCTTTTTCTGATGCAGAGATGCTGGTGCATGCCTTTGTCTCCTCCAGGCATGACTACTGCAATTCACTCCTTGTTGGGATCCCTGGCAGGAGCATGCAAAGATTGCAGTACATTCAGAACTGCGCTGCCAGGGTCCTGATGGGGGTGCGCAAATTTGAGCACATCACACCCATCCTCCAAAAACTTCACTGGCTCCCTGTTAGATTCAGGATTGATTACAAGATCTGTGTCCTGACCTATCAGTGTGTCTACGGTAGCGCACCAGTGTACCTCAAAGAACTCATTAATATGCATAATCCACCCCGACATCTCCGCTCTTCTGACAGCCACAACCTCCAGGTTCCTAAGTCCAAACTCTGTACTATGGGAGATAGGGCCTTCCAGGTAGCTGCACCTCGAATGTGGAATGCTCTCCCTAATCACCTGAGGGCGCCACAGTCTATAGAGGTTTTTAAAAATAAATTAAAGACCCACTTATTTTTAACTGCTTTTTCTTAAAATATATCTTGTTCTTGTTGTCTTTTTTAATCTATTTTTATTGTTTTTACCTGTGCACTTGTAGCACTTTGAGATATGTCCTTCATGTGTAAAGTGCATTACAAATAAAATTTATTATTATTATTATTATAACTTGTAAACTGTAACTGTTATATCCGAAAAAACTACTACTACTATGAACTGTAATAAAGTGCGCGCTCTCACTTTCATTACTGCCATGATCAATAACGTTAGCTCTATCGCTCCAGTAAATAAATAGAGCTATGTGGATTAATACATCCAGCTACACAACACCGACAAAGCTTGGGAGACATTCTCGTCTGTGCTACAATGGCGGATGTGTACAACTCTCAACTCACTGTGAACTCGATCAGGGCGGTTCTTTGTTAAAAGGACAGTGTCTGTCAACACTCGTGGGCGGGGCCTGTGGCTTTAGTGATGTCACTAAAGCCGCATTCTGAAAACAGGTCGTTGGGAGACACTGCTTATGATTTATGGGGATTTAAAAAAAAGGAGTGGGTGGATTTTTATTAGGGCTGAACGATTATGGAAAATAATCTAATTGCGATTTTTTTTAACCAATATTGCGATTGCGATTTAATATGCGATTACTTTTTAAGTTCTTTACCTTCTGTATTAGTCGACAAAGACAAGCAATAAATCATTGCACAGTAGGGATGGGAATCTTTAGGCAGCTCATGATCCGATCTAATTTTTTTCTTATTAATTAATCTTAATAACACTTAAAATATGTATTTAATTACGTGTAAATATACATTAAAAAATATATGTATATAAAAAATATATATATATAAACACATTTAATTAAACCAATTACATGTTAAGAATTTTAAATAGGCTATAAACTAATATAGCTTCAAAATATAAGAGCTATAAAGAGGAACAAAAAAAAAAAAACATTACAAGCTATAAACAAAGAGTGCTTTTTAGTATTTAAAAGTAGGCTGTCTGAACGTTTTCCATTCAAGAGCTGGAGTGATTTTCCCCCTATACGATAAGCTGCATTCACACTATTGCACATATCTCTTTTGAAATTGTAAATGTGGTTTGTCTTGTTGGGTTAAGATATAACTGACCGTGTTTACATTAATTTCGCGTCATAAAAGCATTTTGAGATGCAAGTACATTTAACCAATGAGTCTCTCACAGCCGCATGCACGAGCACTCTTGACAAAGCGCGCGTAAGTATTTTAAAATGAAAGCAGCTTTCTCAGTGATTTTCATATTTTTAATATATAAGCCAACCGCATTCCAAAAGACATAAATAATGCCTTAGTGGAGCATTTGTAAGGAAAATTCCGGCGGCCAAGACCGCGCACTGCAAGAGTAACATCAAAGCTGCAAAACCTGGCAATGAAGCCCGCGACTGTCCTTGTAATTCGCTTAAACCCCGAACTTTATGAAAGATTATTTTTCGGAAGGTTCGAGCAGTGTCGTGTGTGTGTGTGTGTGAGAGAGAGAAATTAGAAGCAAGCAGAATACGGTTGTTTCTAAAGCACGCGCAGCGTCATCACGCACCTGTGTTTAAAAACTAAGCTCAGACTCGATTCTGAAATTTTCTGAATCGATCCAGAATTGTTGGAGAGAGAATAAATAACACAATATCACATACATTAAAAATAAACTGTTCTTTCCTGTATGCCAGACCTATGCGTAGAGTGCCAAGTTGATGCTTGATCTGCAGACTGCTTTTCTCTCGCGTGTCACGTGACCAGTGTAATCGCAGCTTTTGCGGTTACAAAATCGTGTTTCATCATATCGCGATATTATCGCAAATGCAATTAATCGTTCAGCCCTAATTTTTATCACTGCTGGGTGGTTGTGTACACACACTGCCATCACACATTTATGTCCAAACACCATGCAAAAGTGAATTTTGCATAATAGGTCCCCTTTAAATGATTATTACTATCATAACTCGATAGGCTATCTTTGCAACAAACACAGAAGAGACCAGCAATATTTCTGGCATCTGTAGCCCGAAAATCATTTTAATCATTTCAAATTATTAGACAATGTCAAAATAAAGTGAATCTGCAGAGTTTTGCGTTCAAAGGCATGCATGTAAAGAGAACTACTGAAAAGGAGAAGAAAGAGTTAAAACTCTTCACATGTGCTCGTGCTTATGATCGCTACTGAACATCTGAACACAAACAAAGCATCAAATGCACCTTGTCGGATCTTCTTCCATCTGTTCTCCAAAATGTAATCATATACTCTGCAGGTGAGTGTAAACTGATTAACTATATCTAAGCAAAGTGGTTTGTTTTCAAGACGAACAGTGGCGGTGACCTCTTCGTTTTTAAGATGAGCAGGTCGCCGCCACTGCGCAATACTCACAAATTACCTCAGGATGGCAGGTGTTCATTTCATACTCTGTGAACAATGGTAGCTTATTTAATGTATAAATTAAGGTATATGTCTAAAACTGTTTGGTTGCAAAATGTATTACCTGTATTAAATAAAATTGAATGTAGCTCGTTCACAGACAGCATGCAGATGTTCAACTAATAAGGATTTTCATCGCTGGCAAACAATAGGATGCTTTTGCAGATTTGCTTTTAATTGACTGTAGGTCTACGGCCACTTCATCCAAAGCTTAAATTTCCTGTTACAACTCAGAGTGAGAAACCGCAGAATATTCAGTGCGTGCAGGGAACTGAACAAATAATTTACTGATTTACGAACCAATTTAGACAGTTTTGCCAACTTGTTTGATGAAGTCTTTTAACAGAATTGACTCAAAAGAGTGATTTATTTTTGAACGAAGCATCGCTCATGCCCAAGAAAAAAAAAGAGACAGGGCGCTTGGAATTTAAACTGCATTTCTTTACATGTATTGCAATACTATTGTCACAAACTGCTCCAAGACAAGAAGGTTGAGGATCCAAATGCAGTATTTATTGAACAGGGTAATCCACGGAACAGGCAAGAAATCCAAAACCAAGGAGAATTCTCAGAACTGCAGTGTAACACTAAACAAGACTTTGCAGATAATGAATGAGAAAACCATGCTTATGTGGGGTGAGCTAAACAAGGTAATGCATACAGGTTGATGTGATGAGTGCTGATGAGTCCAGGCAGAGAATTATGGGAGATGTAGTTTGTGAGGGAATGACAATAGTCTGATGTGGAGAGCCCTCTGGTGGCTCTCAAGGGCACTCCAACTGGTGACCGTTACAACCAGAGTATGTGAGCGGAGTGGAGCGGCAACAATTTTCCCTCCGCGCTCCAAGCATTTAATAATCACTCCGATCCAGCTCCGCTCCGGGTTCACCATTTACCGCTCCAGCTCCACTCCTCGCTCACTGATATCAGAAACACCGCTCCGTCTTCGCTCCCCGAGGAAATTGCGAATAAAGTATTTAAGTATGCTTTGAAATCTCACAAAATTTCTCCTCATCATAATATATAGGCATATTAAATAAAATAAAATAAGAAACAACATTAGGAGAATAGTTTCAATGTGGTTTATTGGATAGTGTGCAAACTTTTCCTGTGCCATGCTATGCTTATTACATGGTTATCAGAGTTAAAAGTTAAATATCATTGCTGCTTTTTGCAGAGCACATTTTGTTTGGAAAGAGTAAAATAACTACGTTTTCATCAGTTATTTTATCTACGTGTCGCTACATTTCTTACAGATTTCTGCTCATTCGAAATCAAATAGGCTACCGACAGCACTGTAAGATTACATTTGTTTGAATGCCATGCATTAGTGAGAAAGCGATTGCGTGTGTGAATAAGTGTTACCTGTTTAAAATGTGCTTTCACCCGATCCAGCCCGATCTCATGAAAGTGCATATCTATAGCACAAATTTTATTTCTTGTACCATTTACAAAAATAGTTTTTGCTTGCATAGCCTATGATAAGCAGTTCCCTTTCGAGAGGTCTCTCCTATTGCGTAAGTAGCTTATGCTATGGGAAAACTCCTTTTCTCGAGAATATTGAAGTCTTTATGTAAAACGCATTGCAGCTGCACAGCTGACAGCACTGAGCGAAGGCAGCTCGGTCATTGGCTGTGCTGCGGCAACTTGCTCGAACCAATGACGGGGCGACTCTGAACGCGTGACCAATGAGAGCGCTTCGCGCCCGCGCGCATCAGAGCCCGCCAAGATGGGCGTGGCCAAGAGCTATATATTGGGCGCCCTGTCATGAGAGTTCTTTAGATTTAATCTCCTTCAGCGAACACCTTCTTCGCTGGATCCTCCGGATTATTGAAAGCCTTCGCCGCCGTGGAAAAGCATACCAGCGAGATTGCTACGAGGATGTCGGCACCTTCAGCCGCCTTCGAACGCCATCCTACTAAGCCATCCGGCGCGCTACGCACGCAAGTATTTTACATCTGTTCGCCCCGCGACACTTGTAAAAGAGCAATTGTCTGAGGCGTTGTTTCAAATGGGGATTGTCACATCATCTGCGCTCGCTGCCTGGGCCGGGACCACGTAGAAGCTGCTTTGACCAAGGGCGGATGCCCGGAATGTGACGACCTGGGTCTTTCCGCACTGCGGGCTCGCTTCGCCGCTTTCGCCGCGAGCGAGCCCATCGCCGCCACCCCTCTGTTTGAGCCGCGCGTTAAGAAAAAGCGCCGCTCACAGTGGCTTCCTGAACCTAAGCTCAGTGACGTCACGCCGAGCCAGTCTCCGCGTGCTTCACCGCCGCTCTTGCCTTCCCCACCGCCGGTTCAGTTCACTCAGCCGGACCCACACCCCTCTAGCAGAGCGGTGGGCCTTGTGACTTTCGGCGTGTCCGAGGACGCTAGCTAGCACGAGTGGGGGCTCCACCATGGATACGGAGATTATCCGCGTCCTCTCGAAGGCCGTGGAGGACCTCGGGTTCGATTGGTCTTCTCCCGAAGAACCAACCCGAAGCCGACTGGATGAGTGGTTTCTGCAGGGGCGCCAGCAGGCCCCTCGGCAAAGGCCTTCTCCCTTCTTTCCGGAAGTTCATGACGAACTCACCAAGTCATGCAAAGCCCCCCACTCTGCGTGTCTGAAGCCTTCTTTTTCTTCGTCGCTCTCCTCTGTGGACGGCGCGAAGAAAAGAGGCTACGAGGGGCGGCAGTGGCTCAGTGGTTCATGTAGGTTGTCTACAAACCAAAAGGTTGGTGGTTCAATCCCCGGTTCCACCTGACCAAGTGTCGAGGTGTCCATGAGCAAGACACCTAACCCCAGCTGCTCCCGACGAGCTGGATGGCGCCTTGCATGGCTGACACCGCCGTCGGTGTATGAATGTGTGAGTGAATGGGTGAATGAGAGGCAATATGTAAAGCGCTTTGGTGGCCATTGGGTCTATGAAAGCGCTATATAAATGCAGTCCATTTACCATTTACGAACGCCGCCCCTCGAGGAGGCCGAGGCCAATCATCTCTGCCCGCCCTCCACCACCGGATGGAAAGCCAAAGCTTCCCACCCCTCGAAGCCCTGCCGCACTACTTCTGCTCTCGCCGGTCGCGCCTACACCTCCGCCGGCCAAGCTGCATTAGCGCTTCACTCAATGGCGGTACTTCAAGTGTTCCAAGCCAAGCTTCTCCGCTCCATGGACGAGTCTGGCCCAGAACCCGAAGCCTTCAAGGACCTACGCAGCGCAACTGACATAGCTCTGCGAGCCATGAAGGCCACCGCCCAGTCTATTGGCCGCGCCATGGCTAATTTGACTGTTCTCGAGCGCCATCTGTGGCTGACTCTGACGGAGATGAAGGACACGGATAAGGCGGCGTTTCTCAACGCGCCTATCTCCACCAGCGGGCTGTTTGGAACGGCGGTTAAAGGTTTCGCCGAACGCTTCACTGAGGCCCAGAACGCTTCACAAGCTATGCGCCATTTCCTGCCCAAGCGCTCCAGCTCATCGCAGAGCAGACAGAGACCGCCACAGCCGCAGCGGGCTAGAGCAGCTTCCTCCGCCTCTCAGCCCGCGCCTCAGGCTGACGCTCGACGCCGCTCGCGCTCCCACAACCGCAAGCCGCCTCCTGAGCGACGGGGTCCTCGGCCCAAGATTGTGCTGAACCCTGAGCCTCGAAAGCCTTCCTAGCCACAGGAATGAGAAGAGAGAGTGCGTGTCTCGCAAAAGCCGGACCACTCTCTCTGCAAAATCTCAAACATTAACCAGTCCCCTTACAGGCGGCTGGAAATGTCCATACAGCAGTCAATGGGCCAGTCACAGAGCTCGCTCACCTGCAAACAAACGCCGTTTTTACGGCGACGCACAGAAACACAAAAAGAGTCTCAAAAAGAGCCGCGTCCCTACTCACGCGTGGCGTTCGGGCTACTTTTTAATCAGAGCGAACCACGGCTGTATAAAAGCCCTGACGCACTGGAAAGCCGCCGACTGGTACCAGTCAGGCGTGAGTCTGGGTGTGAACACAAGGGGAAAGATGATCACGACAGATGCCTCCAAAATAGGTTGGGGGGCCCTTTTCCGAGGGCAGGCCTGTCTCCGGCTTTTGGTCAAACCCGGAGAAGCGCCTACACAAACTGTCTGGAGATGAAAGCGGTCGCTTTGGCTCTCAGAGCCCTGCTTCCACATCTAAAAAACGAACACGTCCTGGTCCGAACGGACATGACGGTAGTGTCGTACATAAATTGCCAGGGTGGACTCAGGTCGAGCTTTATGCATTCAATGGCCAGGAGACTCATCTTATGGTCCCAGCACAACTTGCGCTCGCTGAGAGCAGCGCATGTGCCAGGCGCCCTGAACCAGGGGGCAGACATGCTATCCAGAGACAAGGAGAATGGGCTCTCAACCCGCTGACGATTCAGTGGTTATGGAAAACCTTTGGCAAAGCGGAGATCGACCTCTTCGCCTCCAAGGAGAACGCGCACTGCTCTCTTTTCTTCACGAAAAGCACGGACGCGCTCGCCCAGAGCTGGCCGAGCCGCCCCTTATATGAAAAATGCAGTGCTTCTGATAGCCCCACTCTGGAAGAACCAAACATGGTTTCGAGATCTAATGCAAATGCAATCTGCACCACGGCCGATTCCACTGAGGCCAGACCTCCTCAGTCAGGCCAGTGGGATGATATTTCATCCCCGCCCCGATCTGTGGGCCCTTCATGCATGGCCCCTCAACGGGTTCCCAGGAACCTCACGAGCGGAGCGCTAAAAACCATCGCTGAGACGCTTATATGCCCAGAAATGGAAAGTGTTCAGTGACTGGTGTAATGCCAAGGGCCTGAACCCTGAAACATGCGAAATTACGAACGTACTCGCTTTTCTACAAGGGCTTCTGGAGCCGCACCCCCTCCACGCTCAAAGTATATGTGGCGGCCATCACAGCGTCACACGACCCTGTAATGGAACGTCCATTGGGAAGAAACGACCTAATTATTCATTTCCTAAGGGGCGCTAGGAGGATGAACCCTTCACGCCCCCCCTCAGTGCCGATCTGGGACCTAGCTAATGTCCTAGACGCTCTTAAAGGGCCCCCGTTCGAACCACTCCGAACCGTGCACCTTAAACAGCTCTCACTCAAGACTGCGCTCTTGCTGGCACTCCCCTTCGGTCAAGAGAGTGGGCGATCTGCACGCGCTTTCGACAAGCGCTGCCTGCCTAGAATTCGGACCTAACGACTGCAGGGTCGTCCTTAGGCCAAAACATGGGTATATTCCTAAAGTGCTCACCACTCCCTTCAGAGCACAGGTTATCTCCCTAACTGCGCTATCGTCTCCAGCAGACGAACACTACGCTAATCTACTCTGCCCCGTTAGGGCTCTCAGAGTGTATTTGGAGCGTTCTACCCTATTCAGACAGACAGAACAACTGTTTGCATGCTTTGGCGGCCGTACGAAAGGTTCCGCCGTTTCAAAGCAGAGAATCTCTCACTGGATAGTTGAGGCTATAGCACTGGCTTATGAAGCTAAGGGACTTCAATGCCCCTGGGGAGTCAAAGCACACTCCACCAGGAGTGTGGCTTCTTCCTAGGTATGGTCGAGCGGGATACCGATCGAGTATATTTGTGCGGAGGCAGGCTGGGCCTCACCGTCCACATTTATCAGGTTCTACAACCTACAGGTCCCGACATTGCTTTCCAATGTACTATCAGCATGATGCTAGTTGAACTACGAGTTCGTATCTAGATTATGTATGTGCTTGTGTCACACTGAGCGCCTTCTAGCCGCTCTGTATTTTTTCCCCACATATAAAGCTTGCCTCTGCTGGCTAGTTGGATGATAACTTTGCTTTTCAGCTCAGGCACCTGCCTCTGGCTATCATAAGGCGAAGTTCAGCACGCACGGCGTTTTGCATGGTGTTCCCATAGCGTAAGCTACTTACGCAATAGGAGAGACCTCTCGAAAGGGAACGACTCAGGCTGACGCTCGACGCCGCTCGCGCTCCCACAACCGCAAGCCGCCTCCTGAGCGACGGGGTCCTCGGCCCAAGATTGTGCTGAACCCTGAGCCTCGAAAGCCTTCCTAGCCACAGGAATGAGAAGAGAGAGTGCGTGTCTCGCAAAAGCCGGACCACTCTCTCTGCAAAATCTCAAACATTACCCAGTCCCCTTACAGGCGGCTGGAAATGTCCATACAGCAGTCAATGGGCCAGTCACAGAGCTCGCTCACCTGCAAACAAACGCCGTTTTTACGGCGACGCACAGAAACACAAAAAGAGTCTCAAAAAGAGCCGCGTCCCTACTCACGCGTGGCGTTCGGGCTACTTTTTAATCAGAGCGAACCACGGCTGTATAAAAGCCCTGACGCACTGGAAAGCCGCCGACTGGTACCAGTCAGGCGTGAGTCTGGGTGTGAACACAAGGGGAAAGATGATCACGACAGATGCCTCCAAAATAGGTTGGGGGGCCCTTTTCCGAGGGCAGGCCTGTCTCCGGCTTTTGGTCAAACCCGGAGAAGCGCCTACACAAACTGTCTGGAGATGAAAGCGGTCGCTTTGGCTCTCAGAGCCCTGCTTCCACATCTAAAAAACGAACACGTCCTGGTCCGAACGGACATGACGGTAGTGTCGTACATAAATTGCCAGGGTGGACTCAGGTCGAGCTTTATGCATTCAATGGCCAGGAGACTCATCTTATGGTCCCAGCACAACTTGCGCTCGCTGAGAGCAGCGCATGTGCCAGGCGCCCTGAACCAGGGGGCAGACATGCTATCCAGAGACAAGGAGAATGGGCTCTCAACCCGCTGACGATTCAGTGGTTATGGAAAACCTTTGGCAAAGCGGAGATCGACCTCTTCGCCTCCAAGGAGAACGCGCACTGCTCTCTTTTCTTCACGAAAAGCACGGACGCGCTCGCCCAGAGCTGGCCGAGCCGCCCCTTATATGAAAAATGCAGTGCTTCTGATAGCCCCACTCTGGAAGAACCAAACATGGTTTCGAGATCTAATGCAAATGCAATCTGCACCACGGCCGATTCCACTGAGGCCAGACCTCCTCAGTCAGGCCAGTGGGATGATATTTCATCCCCGCCCCGATCTGTGGGCCCTTCATGCATGGCCCCTCAACGGGTTCCCAGGAACCTCACGAGCGGAGCGCTAAAAACCATCGCTGAGACGCTTATATGCCCAGAAATGGAAAGTGTTCAGTGACTGGTGTAATGCCAAGGGCCTGAACCCTGAAACATGCGAAATTACGAACGTACTCGCTTTTCTACAAGGGCTTCTGGAGCCGCACCCCCTCCACGCTCAAAGTATATGTGGCGGCCATCACAGCGTCACACGACCCTGTAATGGAACGTCCATTGGGAAGAAACGACCTAATTATTCATTTCCTAAGGGGCGCTAGGAGGATGAACCCTTCACGCCCCCCCTCAGTGCCGATCTGGGACCTAGCTAATGTCCTAGACGCTCTTAAAGGGCCCCCGTTCGAACCACTCCGAACCGTGCACCTTAAACAGCTCTCACTCAAGACTGCGCTCTTGCTGGCACTCCCCTTCGGTCAAGAGAGTGGGCGATCTGCACGCGCTTTCGACAAGCGCTGCCTGCCTAGAATTCGGACCTAACGACTGCAGGGTCGTCCTTAGGCCAAAACATGGGTATATTCCTAAAGTGCTCACCACTCCCTTCAGAGCACAGGTTATCTCCCTAACTGCGCTATCGTCTCCAGCAGACGAACACTACGCTAATCTACTCTGCCCCGTTAGGGCTCTCAGAGTGTATTTGGAGCGTTCTACCCTATTCAGACAGACAGAACAACTGTTTGCATGCTTTGGCGGCCGTACGAAAGGTTCCGCCGTTTCAAAGCAGAGAATCTCTCACTGGATAGTTGAGGCTATAGCACTGGCTTATGAAGCTAAGGGACTTCAATGCCCCTGGGGAGTCAAAGCACACTCCACCAGGAGTGTGGCTTCTTCCTAGGTATGGTCGAGCGGGATACCGATCGAGTATATTTGTGCGGAGGCAGGCTGGGCCTCACCGTCCACATTTATCAGGTTCTACAACCTACAGGTCCCGACATTGCTTTCCAATGTACTATCAGCATGATGCTAGTTGAACTACGAGTTCGTATCTAGATTATGTATGTGCTTGTGTCACACTGAGCGCCTTCTAGCCGCTCTGTATTTTTTCCCCACATATAAAGCTTGCCTCTGCTGGCTAGTTGGATGATAACTTTGCTTTTCAGCTCAGGCACCTGCCTCTGGCTATCATAAGGCGAAGTTCAGCACGCACGGCGTTTTGCATGGTGTTCCCATAGCGTAAGCTACTTACGCAATAGGAGAGACCTCTCGAAAGGGAACGACTCAGGCTGACGCTCGACGCCGCTCGCGCTCCCACAACCGCAAGCCGCCTCCTGAGCGACGGGGTCCTCGGCCCAAGATTGTGCTGAACCCTGAGCCTCGAAAGCCTTCCTAGCCACAGGAATGAGAAGAGAGAGTGCGTGTCTCGCAAAAGCCGGACCACTCTCTCTGCAAAATCTCAAACATTACCCAGTCCCCTTACAGGCGGCTGGAAATGTCCATACAGCAGTCAATGGGCCAGTCACAGAGCTCGCTCACCTGCAAACAAACGCCGTTTTTACGGCGACGCACAGAAACACAAAAAGAGTCTCAAAAAGAGCCGCGTCCCTACTCACGCGTGGCGTTCGGGCTACTTTTTAATCAGAGCGAACCACGGCTGTATAAAAGCCCTGACGCACTGGAATGCCGCCGACTGGTACCAGTCAGGCGTGAGTCTGGGTGTGAACACAAGGGGAAAGATGATCACGACAGATGCCTCCAAAATAGGTTGGGGGGCCCTTTTCCGAGGGCAGGCCTGTCTCCGGCTTTTGGTCAAACCCGGAGAAGTGCCTACACAAACTGTCTGGAGATGAAAGCGGTCGCTTTGGCTCTCAGAGCCCTGCTTCCACATCTAAAAAACGAACACATCCTGGTCCGAACGGACAACATGACGGTAGTGTCGTACATAAATTGCCAGGGTGGACTCAGGTCGAGCTTTATGCATTCAATGGCCAGGAGACTCATCTTATGGTCCCAGCACAACTTGCGCTCGCTGAGAGCAGCGCATGTGCCAGGCGCCCTGAACCAGGGGGCAGACATGCTATCCAGAGACAAGGAGAATGGGCTCTCAACCCGCTGACGATTCAGTGGTTATGGAAAACCTTTGACAAAGCGGAGATCGACCTCTTCGCCTCCAAGGAGAACGCGCACTGCTCTCTTTTCTTCACGAAAAGCACGGACGCGCTCGCCCAGAGCTGGCCGAGCCGCCCCTTATATGAAAAATGCAGTGCTTCTGATAGCCCCACTCTGGAAGAACCAAACATGGTTTCGAGATCTAATGCAAATGCAATCTGCACCACGGCCGATTCCACTGAGGCCAGACCTCCTCAGTCAGGCCAGTGGGATGATATTTCATCCCCGCCCCGATCTGTGGGCCCTTCATGCATGGCCCCTCAACGGGTTCCCAGGAACCTCACGAGCGGAGCGCTAAAAACCATCGCTGAGACGCTTATATGCCCAGAAATGGAAAGTGTTCAGTGACTGGTGTAATGCCAAGGGCCTGAACCCTGAAACATGCGAAATTACGAACGTACTCGCTTTTCTACAAGGGCTTCTGGAGCCGCACCCCCTCCACGCTCAAAGTATATGTGGCGGCCATCACAGCGTCACACGACCCTGTAATGGAACGTCCATTGGGAAGAAACAACCTAATTATTCATTTCCTAAGGGGCGCTAGGAGGATGAACCCTTCACGCCCCCCCTCAGTGCCGATCTGGGACCTAGCTAATGTCCTAGACGCTCTTAAAGGGCCCCCGTTCGAACCACTCCGAACCGTGCACCTTAAACAGCTCTCACTCAAGACTGCGCTCTTGCTGGCACTCCCCTTCGGTCAAGAGAGTGGGCGATCTGCACGCGCTTTCGACAAGCGCTGCCTGCCTAGAATTCGGACCTAACGACTGCAGGGTCGTCCTTAGGCCAAAACATGGGTATATTCCTAAAGTGCTCACCACTCCCTTCAGAGCACAGGTTATCTCCCTAACTGCGCTATCGTCTCCAGCAGACGAACACTACGCTAATCTACTCTGCCCCGTTAGGGCTCTCAGAGTGTATTTGGAGCGTTCTACCCTATTCAGACAGACAGAACAACTGTTTGCATGCTTTGGCGGCCGTACGAAAGGTTCCGCCGTTTCAAAGCAGAGAATCTCTCACTGGATAGTTGAGGCTATAGCACTGGCTTATGAAGCTAAGGGACTTCAATGCCCCTGGGGAGTCAAAGCACACTCCACCAGGAGTGTGGCTTCTTCCTAGGTATGGTCGAGCGGGATACCGATCGAGTATATTTGTGCGGAGGCAGGCTGGGCCTCACCGTCCACATTTATCAGGTTCTACAACCTACAGGTCCCGACATTGCTTTCCAATGTACTATCAGCATGATGCTAGTTGAACTACGAGTTCGTATCTAGATTATGTATGTGCTTGTGTCACACTGAGCGCCTTCTAGCCGCTCTGTATTTTTTCCCCACATATAAAGCTTGCCTCTGCTGGCTAGTTGGATGATAACTTTGCTTTTCAGCTCAGGCACCTGCCTCTGGCTATCATAAGGCGAAGTTCAGCACGCACGGCGTTTTGCATGGTGTTCCCATAGCGTAAGCTACTTACGCAATAGGAGAGACCTCTCGAAAGGGAACGACTCAGGCTGACGCTCGACGCCGCTCGCGCTCCCACAACCGCAAGCCGCCTCCTGAGCGACGGGGTCCTCGGCCCAAGATTGTGCTGAACCCTGAGCCTCGAAAGCCTTCCTAGCCACAGGAATGAGAAGAGAGAGTGCGTGTCTCGCAAAAGCCGGACCACTCTCTCTGCAAAATCTCAAACATTACCCAGTCCCCTTACAGGCGGCTGGAAATGTCCATACAGCAGTCAATGGGCCAGTCACAGAGCTCGCTCACCTGCAAACAAACGCCGTTTTTACGGCGACGCACAGAAACACAAAAAGAGTCTCAAAAAGAGCCGCGTCCCTACTCACGCGTGGCGTTCGGGCTACTTTTTAATCAGAGCGAACCACGGCTGTATAAAAGCCCTGACGCACTGGAATGCCGCCGACTGGTACCAGTCAGGCGTGAGTCTGGGTGTGAACACAAGGGGAAAGATGATCACGACAGATGCCTCCAAAATAGGTTGGGGGGCCCTTTTCCGAGGGCAGGCCTGTCTCCGGCTTTTGGTCAAACCCGGAGAAGCGCCTACACAAACTGTCTGGAGATGAAAGCGGTCGCTTTGGCTCTCAGAGCCCTGCTTCCACATCTAAAAAACGAACACGTCCTGGTCCGAACGGACAATATGACGGTAGTGTCGTACATAAATTGCCAGGGTGGACTCAGGTCGAGCTTTATGCATTCAATGGCCAGGAGACTCATCTTATGGTCCCAGCACAACTTGCGCTCGCTGAGAGCAGCGCATGTGCCAGGCGCCCTGAACCAGGGGGCAGACATGCTATCCAGAGACAAGGAGAATGGGCTCTCAACCCGCTGACGATTCAGTGGTTATGGAAAACCTTTGGCAAAGCGGAGATCGACCTCTTCGCCTCCAAGGAGAACGCGCACTGCTCTCTTTTCTTCACGAAAAGCACGGACGCGCTCGCCCAGAGCTGGCCGAGCCGCCCCTTATATGAAAAATGCAGTGCTTCTGATAGCCCCACTCTGGAAGAACCAAACATGGTTTCGAGATCTAATGCAAATGCAATCTGCACCACGGCCGATTCCACTGAGGCCAGACCTCCTCAGTCAGGCCAGTGGGATGATATTTCATCCCCGCCCCGATCTGTGGGCCCTTCATGCATGGCCCCTCAACGGGTTCCCAGGAACCTCACGAGCGGAGCGCTAAAAACCATCGCTGAGACGCTTATATGCCCAGAAATGGAAAGTGTTCAGTGACTGGTGTAATGCCAAGGGCCTGAACCCTGAAACATGCGAAATTACGAACGTACTCGCTTTTCTACAAGGGCTTCTGGAGCCGCACCCCCTCCACGCTCAAAGTATATGTGGCGGCCATCACAGCGTCACACGACCCTGTAATGGAACGTCCATTGGGAAGAAACGACCTAATTATTCATTTCCTAAGGGGCGCTAGGAGGATGAACCCTTCACGCCCCCCCCTCAGTGCCGATCTGGGACCTAGCTAATGTCCTAGACGCTCTTAAAGGGCCCCCGTTCGAACCACTCCGAACCGTGCACCTTAAACAGCTCTCACTCAAGACTGCGCTCTTGCTGGCACTCCCCTTCGGTCAAGAGAGTGGGCGATCTGCACGCGCTTTCGACAAGCGCTGCCTGCCTAGAATTCGGACCTAACGACTGCAGGGTCGTCCTTAGGCCAAAACATGGGTATATTCCTAAAGTGCTCACCACTCCCTTCAGAGCACAGGTTATCTCCCTAACTGCGCTATCGTCTCCAGCAGACGAACACTACGCTAATCTACTCTGCCCCGTTAGGGCTCTCAGAGTGTATTTGGAGCGTTCTACCCTATTCAGACAGACAGAACAACTGTTTGCATGCTTTGGCGGCCGTACGAAAGGTTCCGCCGTTTCAAAGCAGAGAATCTCTCACTGGATAGTTGAGGCTATAGCACTGGCTTATGAAGCTAAGGGACTTCAATGCCCCTGGGGAGTCAAAGCACACTCCACCAGGAGTGTGGCTTCTTCCTAGGTATGGTCGAGCGGGATACCGATCGAGTATATTTGTGCGGAGGCAGGCTGGGCCTCACCGTCCACATTTATCAGGTTCTACAACCTACAGGTCCCGACATTGCTTTCCAATGTACTATCAGCATGATGCTAGTTGAACTACGAGTTCGTATCTAGATTATGTATGTGCTTGTGTCACACTGAGCGCCTTCTAGCCGCTCTGTATTTTTTCCCCACATATAAAGCTTGCCTCTGCTGGCTAGTTGGATGATAACTTTGCTTTTCAGCTCAGGCACCTGCCTCTGGCTATCATAAGGCGAAGTTCAGCACGCACGGCGTTTTGCATGGTGTTCCCATAGCGTAAGCTACTTACGCAATAGGAGAGACCTCTCGAAAGGGAACGACTCGGTTACTAACGTAACCTCGGTTCCCTGAGAGGAGGGAACGAGTATTGCGTAAGCTGCCGTGCTTGTGCATGGTTAGTTCGCTTCAGTCGTTTTAACCAAAAGAACTCTCATGACAGGGCGCCCAATATGTAGCTCTTGGCCACTCCCATCTTGGCGGGCTCTGACGCGCGCGGGCGCGAAGCGCGCGTCGCCCCGTCATTGGTTCGAGCAAGTTGCCGCAGCACAGCCAATGACTGAGCTGCCTTCGCTCATTGCTGTGAGCTGTGCAGCTGCAATGCGTTTTACATAAAGAGTTCAATATTCTCGAGAAAAGGAGTTTTCCCATAGCGTAAGCTACTTACGCAATACTCGTTCCGTCCTCTCAGGGAACCGAGGTTACGTTAGTAACCGAGTCGTTTTCGCGTGCATATGATACACACTTTATGGCGTGCACGCACTTCACATCCCTAATCCTAACCAAGGGGTTTAGTGTGTTTCATTTGCACGCAAAAACTATTTTTTGGCGTATAAATGGCACGAGAAATAAAATTTGTGCTATAGATACGCACTTTCATGAGATCGTGTTGCCCGATCATTTTCAGTAGGCTTGAGAACCTCCCACAGTCACTTATGTCCATCGGCGTCATCATAACCTTTTTTTCTGATTTGAGTGATCCATCTGTATCATGCTATAGCGTAATGTGTTTAACGTGTGAATCCTTACTAAAACTGCAGTTCTATAATGAGCCATTGGCATGAATTGTACTCGTGATGGAGCGTTAGTGGAGCGCTCTCGGAGCGAGTGAAAACTACGACGCTCCGACTTTTAAAAAAATCCGCTCCGCGCTCCACTCAAAATCACACCGCTCCACTCCTCGCTCCGCTCCCACTCCGCTCCCACTCCGCTCACATACTCTGGTTACAACTATGGAGCACCTAAAGGCATGTGGTGATGGAAATAATTTGGGATTGGAGAAAAAAATCTTTTTCAAAACTTTTGCGTTCCCTCGCAAAACCTGCTGTGAGCTTGGACAAACACTTCCTGTTTAATGTCCTGCTGGCAATGTTTCAGACAGCTCCATACGTTAACAGTGGAGTGGTTCATAGAGTTTGAATTTGGACTCAGATATAAAGAAATGTGGTCTGTGAGTGCTTAGTTCAAGGAGTTCAGTAAAGTTGGCAATATATTCACAGATTTGAACATCCCCGTTCAATGACTCGTGAGATAAACGTTCTTAAAACACAAACGACACCTATTTACAATCATAGTAACATAGACCACAAGCTACAACCAAATTTTTCCTCAAAACGTGCTTTATAATATACATTGATCTATATGAGCAGGGGGCTGAGAGCCAAGCCAGAAGGGACTGTCTTCAAAGTGCAAATAACAAAATGAAAAATACACACATGAAATACTGGACATGAGCCCATGGTTTTTAATTATATAGTTTTACTAAGATAAAATTGCTTTCAGCAGTGACCTTCATGTTTTAGTTATCTTTATTGACTATTTGCAGTGACATAAGATTGATTTCAGAGCTACATTACTTATTGGTTTATATGTCAAGCCATTTCAAAAGCTTTTGTTTAGGTTCGCAAGTTCACACTTACAAATAATCAGATATAGGAAAGACTATGCGTATTTGGTGCGCTGTCTGAATGGAGGGCTCCGAGCTCGGAATTTGCGTGACCTCACAGACACAAAATCGCCAGTTCTGATCTTAGACAGAGGATGCAGGGTTAACTTTTTACCTTCAAGTCGACCGCCACATGCTTGCTCATAACAAAAAGTGTATAGTTTAGTCACGTTCATACAACTTGCTAAGTCAGTGATAGACAGTTTGTAACGCTTTGACCAGGATAGCTCTCACGAAGTCAATAGAAGAAAGAGTTTAGAGGCGTAAAGGCTGTATCACGCACATTTAATGGCAGGTAACACAGGCAACGCGATCCTCTCACACATGAGAGATTACTCTTTTGGCGTCACAAAATAAAACTAATGAAACAAAAGTATATAAAGATGTAGAGCACGCTTAGCATCTACGGTGGATCATACTCAACTCAACAGCGTCATTACGCATAGCGCACGTCATGAATGACGTGATCAGTCTCTTAAAGGGGCACACCACACAATAATGTGATGCATGTAAATACACAGTTTCGTTCGTTACAGATTCCCCCCCGGAAAGAAAAAGGCTGTCCCCAGCCGTACACAACATAAGGACAACATACACATCCAGCCCATACATGGAAACATGGAAAACCCATTAACCAAACTATGTTTCACATACAGAAGCCAATAACTGGCATACATGTCAGTATGAGCTACACATTACACTGTATGCACCACAAAGACATCTCAAAAACCTGTGAAAACCAAGCCATGTGTACAAAATACAATTTCTTGTTTTTCTTTTTAACATAACGTATGAAAACTTAAGAACCAAAATTAAATGTACAAGTTCTTATTCTCTTGTCAGAAAATAATATCTCAGAAGAAGCTTAAACACAGATGTTTAAACCAATAAACTCAACATCACTTTAGGTCTAATCTGTCGGTATGATACTCATTAGTCCATCCACTATCTGACCAACCTGACGTGATTCTAGGGGCCAACATAGGTCTGAGATTGTAACGAGGGCCCTGAGGGACAAAGTCAAAGTCAGGGAGGTCTGTACTACCTGTAGACACGTCAATGTCAGCGTCAGAGATGTGAGTACAACTTGTGTATTCTCTGGACATGTCATGAGCATTTTCAGGGAAACCGTCACAATCAACAATAGTTTCATCAGGCAGAGCAGCGCATGTCTCCTGAGATATATCTCCATTCAACTGTGTTGTTTCCAGACAGTCCTCAAATGCATCATAGGGCGTTTCAGACGCATCCTGAGGCACACTCCTCATATTGCTGCCGCACGAGTTCCAAGTGTGAAAAGGCTGCATATTGACCACATGAAAGACTCCAGCATCCTCACCACTGTCCAACTTCACAAGTCTATAGTTCACACTAGACAAGACTTGAGTGACACGATATGGGCCAGAGTACAGGGGCGCTAATTTAGCAGTAAAGTTGGCCAAAGCATCCGATTTAGGATGAGTCCTCACTCTGACAAGGTCACCAGTGTTATAAGTAGCCGATCGGCGTCTTTTATCATAGTGCAGCTTTCTTTTGTCATGACTGGCTTCCAGAGCTGCCTTAGCATGATCATGTGCTTCACACAGTGACAACCTCAAACGCTCAAAGTATGGGACTTCAGTCTCCTCCATCCCATCCCAGACAGGCTGAGTGACCAGATCCAGAGAAGTGTCCAACTCCCTCCCGTACAACATCATAGACGGTGTTTGACCCGTGCTTTCATGTGGCGCAGTCTGTAGTGCAAAGCAGATTTGTGGGATATATAGGTCCCATGAGGTGTGCTTCTCATCCACGTACGCTCGAATGGCCGTCTTGAGAGTACGGTTAACCCTCTCTGTTGCATTCGTCTGTGAGTGATACGCAGTTGTTAACCGATGTTCAGTTCCCAGGGCAGTAAGCATCTGTCCAAACAGCTCACTCACAAAAGGGGAACCTCTGTCTGAAATTAAGTAAGTTGGGGCTCCATGACGGGAAAAAACTTCACTCAGCAGTTTGCCGGCTGCCACATGAGCTGTGGCATCTCTTACTGCCACGATCTCAACCCACTTAGAAAAGTAGTCGACAAATACCAAGATGTGAGCATTTCCCCTGGAGGTACGAGGCAAAGGGCCCACAAAATCAACACCAACATACTCCCAAGGTTTCTGAGGCCGAATCGGGACCATTAGACCGGCAGGCTTCCTTTGGCTTGGTTTTGTCAGTTGGCAAACTGTGCAAGAGGTCACGTATTTCTTTATCTCAGATGCCATTTTAGGCCAGAAAAACCTGAGTTTCAGTCGGGCTAAAGTCTTAGTTATTCCCAGGTGACCCGCAGTTGGATGATCGTGATAATACCTCAGCAAGGTACCTTTGAGAGACTCAGGAGCATACAGCTTTAATCCTTTCAAAGGATGGATACCGCAAGCAGGTTTGGGGTCGTTGAAGTACAATAGACCATCTTGAATGCAATACTGAGAGCATCCTTCAACTTCATCCTCCTGTTGGAGCGCGGCCTCCATTTTACGGAGAAGGTCACCCGTAACTGGATCATCGAGCTGTAGTTGTCTCACATTAGAACGGTCCATGAGAGTCACAGAAGAAAGCGTACGGAGGTCAAGACCACCAATCACAGCGTACTCAGGAAGTATGTCCATTGGCGGTGACTCAACTGTTAGAGGATTCCTCGACAGTGCATCAGGCACCGTGTTTCGAGCACCAGGCTTGTGGACAATGTCGAAATCAAAGTCCAGAAGGCGGAGAGCGAGACGGCCAGTGGGATTCGGGCGGGACATCAACCACTTAAGTCCACTGTGGTCAGTGAAGATCGTGACGTGGAGACCCTCAACATAAGGCCTAAAGTGCTCCAGGGCCCAGATGACAGCAAGGCACTCTTTCTCGGGCGTGGAATAAGGTTTCTCAGCTTTATGCAGGGCCCGACTAGCATATGCCACAGCCACATCTCTACCATTCTGATCTCTCTGCATCAACGCAGCTCCAAGACCTGCGTCACAGGCATCAGCATGAATGAAGAACGGGAGAGTAAAGTCGGGGAAACTCAACACAGGTGCCGAAGTTAACTTTCCTTTAAGCAGGTCCATAGGCTCCTGACAAGCCATGTCCCAGACAAAAGGAACGTAGTTTTTAGTGAGGTTGAAGAGTGGCTCAGCAAGGCGAGCATAGTCTTGCATAAAACAACGATAATAGCCTGTCAAGCCCAGGAACTGCCTCACTTGCTTCACATTGACAGGGGGGTTAAAGTCCGTCACAGCCTTTACTTTGTCTTGTTCCGGCAGGATTCCACTTGGACAAACCCGATACCCTAAGAAGGTAAGCTCTTTGCGACAGAACTGGCATTTGGCTAGTTTAATGGTCAACCTGGTGGACTGAAGCCTTGAAAACACTTCCTTGAGATCATCAAGATGTTGTTTGAAGGTGGGCGAAGCCACAACAATGTCGTCCAGGTAGACCGCACAGGACCTATATATAAGCCCAGCCAAGACGCTGTTCATAAGTCTTTGAAAGGTCGCCGGTGCATTACACAGACCAAATGGAAGCACTCGGAACTGAAACAGCCCACAATGTGAAACAAAAGCAGTCTTCGGTTTTGAGCTTTCTGCCATGGAGACTTGCCAGTATCCCCGAGCAAGGTCAATTGTGGTTAAAAATTTTCCTCGGGAAAGGAAGTCAAGGGACTCATCGACTCTCGGAAATGGGTAAGAGTCCTTTGTGGTGAGCTGGTTTAACCCACGATAGTCCACGCAAAAACGTGGTTCACCACAAGGTTTCTGCACAATCACAACCGGGGCAGCCCAAGGACCAGCCGCAGTTTCAATGATTCCTTCGTGCAACATTTTCCCTATTTGGTCCTCGATCAACCGTTTTTTAGCTGGAGAAGTTCGATAAGGAGGAAGGTGAACTGGTTTGCCATTTCCAGCAAAACATGTAATCATTTTCTATGGAGTGCTCGGCTAGAGTAGTACGGCCCAGGTGACCATCGAAGAGGTCCGGGAAGCTTCCAAGTAGTTCAGACAACTGTTCCTTTCCGGCAACACTCAGACATGCATCTTCAATTTTTTCTTGAAGCGCTGAAGATGGAATTTCCATGAACAACAAACTGTTATCCAACTCAAGCCCTGCTTGATCCCCGCAATCCAATTCCTCCATGAATAAAGTATTTTCACCCATGACAACAGTTCTTGATGGGACGTGAATCGTAATGGACGCACGCAACATGAAGTCCATTCCCAAGACTACTGTTGAGGGAAGGCGTGGGACAATAGCAAAACGGTGGTAAAAATGCTGTCCCATAAAGCCAAAAGCCAGCCACGTAAGCCCCACGGGCAGGCATGCTCCACCGTCTGCCAGTTGTATAGGGGAAGAGGTCCATGGTTGAATCTTAGCCTTCAATCGGTCATGATTTGAACGATGTCTGCCTGCACTGCAGAAAGTGATGCGCCAGTGTCAAGTGTAGCATCCACCACCTGGCCACATAGGTTAATTTTAACTCTAAATGGGGTGTTCCAACAGGACGGGGATGCGGGATCTTCCACATGACAAAGGACAGGTTGTGCAGGAACAGTCAGTTGAGGCGAATTCATCTTCTGGAGGGAGGATTGCCTCTGTGAATCATCCTCCCCCCTCTGTAGTTTCCCCTCTGTGCAACAAAAGGAATGTTTTCCCCTCCATTACTGCTTTCGCCGTTGTTTGTATCCTTTGTATCAGGATTCTGTCCTGAATGCACATCAGGGGACTCGCTTCGTTGTGAGCTCCTTCTGGGAATTGGGTTGCAATCTGGGCATGTGCGAGAAGTGAAGTCAGGACGTGAGCACTTGTAACAGTAAGTTCCTTTGTCAATTTTAGCTTTACTCTGCCCTGAAGTTGGGAAACAATTACTTGGTCCAAGAACCACATGGAGCTCATGAGCCCTCAGGAGGAGATCCATGACTGAGTTAACAGAGGTTCCATAGAGTGCAACTCTGTATTTCTCAAGAGCATGTTTAGAAATAAGGTCGATTTGTTCTTGCTCGGGTGGGGGGGTTTTCAGCTTCCTGAACTCACTTAGCATGTGGGCCACAAAAGTAGGGAGGGGCTCTTCAGGACTCTGTATACGGTCCAGGATTCCCCTCATTATTTGTTCTTGACTATTGGAGGGAAGGAAGACTGTCCTGAAGAAATCACAGAACCGGGCCCATGTGACGACATGAGAGTCAAGGACTGTGAACCATTTTTTCGGTTCCTTTGCCAAAAATCGAGGCAGCTCGAGAAGAATTTGGGCATCGGTTAAGTCAAGCGAGGTCCTGTAAACCTTGACTGACTGGAGCCAGTCCTCTGGGCTTACACGTCCATCTCCTGCAAATACAGGTGGCTCAAGCCTTGACTGGTGCAGTACGGATGCAAGGATTCTACTAGTATTACTCACATCAGAAGAATTAGCCTGTGGTGAGAATGTCACATTTCTGAGGGAAACATTATCAGTAGATGTACCTTGTAGTGGCACCTGGCTTGGTGAAACACGGATGTGTGGCGTAAGAACTGGCCATAGGAGGCAGCTGGTCGTGTGGCGCTGCAAGGGTGTCCACATTCTGAGGTCTAAACCTTCTTAATATGCTCTGCTGCAACTGGAGAGAGTCACTGAGACACTGTTGTAGCACCAATACTTCAGCTTGTAGAAGTTGCACTTGAGTCTCCAGACTCACTGCAGCAGGCTGCGCTGACTATTTTCTCCGCCTGGGAACAGAGTCTGGCAATGCGTAGGTCAAGTCAGTCTTAAAGTCTGGGTAGTAAGCCATCACAGTAACTGTGCATTCACATAAACAGCGGTACAACAACTGTAAAATTCACAATGTAACCCAGCAAAATAAATTGACATTAAAATGCACACACCATCAGATGAAACTTAAATTTTTTTTTTTTTAAAAATCAATAATCCTACATTTAACTGTGAAATAGCAAATGTCACCAAAAACATACAGATTTACTCCATTTATGTGAGTTCAGTTATTATATTGTCCATCAGTATACCCAGAGCAAAAGAACACGTTTCTTCAAAGTGAATATAATGTTCTCAGTCACTTGATCATCCAAATGAGTGCAAAACGTTAGAAATCGACCAGTTCGCGCAAGCAGTTCAGTTCACAATGAATTAGGAAAGAAAACTCCCAAGAAAACTGTTCCAAAAAAAAATTTTCATTTCTTCCGTGCTCACAAATTCAGTTCAGACAAAAAAAAATTGTTTTTGCTGTCCGTTTGTGCACAAATTACATTCAAGTTCCAAGCACGCAAAGCAAAAAAATATATTATATCCGTGCTACAATATCACAGAAAGGTAAAGGTCCAAATGTTAGTCTGCATTTGAAAACAGTGAGGAAAAAGTTGGATCACTTCCAAAAAAAAAATGATGGGGAAAAAATTATAATCCTCCGTTCCCAATCGATCTATTTCACTCAGTCCTTTACCATCGGCAAAAAAAAAATAAAAAAATCTGACGAAGCACACAGTCTTTTTTATCAAATTTCTCAAATTAATCCGCTGTCACTTCCAAGAGAAAAATCAGGTTGAAGTGGAGAAAAGGAGAGAAGAGAGAAGAGAAAAAAAGAAAAAAAAATCGCTCAGCTGTCATTGCACGCGGTCCACCCATACGTGTTGCCCAGCGTTAGCAAGCTAATCTCACCAGTCTTTGCCATGCCAATTGAACACTTCCAAAGATCTCCACACACGATCGGAGTTGTAAATTATCAGGTTCCAAGTAGATGACGGATCCAGATTCAAGTCGTTCGGGCGCCAATTGTAACGTTTTGACCAGGATAGCTCTCACGAAGTCAATAGAAGAAAGAGTTTAGAGGCGTAAAAGCTGTATCACGCACATTTAATGGCAGGTAACACAGGCAACGCGATCCTCTCACACATGAGAGATTACTCTTTCAGCGTCACAAAATAAAACTAGTGAAACAAAAGTATATAAAGATGTAGAGCACGCTTAGCATCTACGGTGGATCATACTCAACTCAACAGCGTCATCACGCATAGCGCACGTCATGAATGAAGTGATCAGTCTCTTAAAGGGGCACACCACACAATAATGTGATGCATGTAAATACACAGTTTCGTTCGTTACAAGTTATCAAAAGGTCCCAGATGATGTGCCCCATATTCCATTCCTTTATGAGCCTTCAGTATATCATGGACACAATGTTTTTGGTTACACCAGACTTCACTTTAATCTACTAGACATAACAACAACAAATCCAGAATTAACATTTATTTTGCCAGGCAGAATAAAGGAAAAAGATTACTTGTAAATAAGTTACATAATTGATCAGCATGAAATGGGGCATGTCTATTTAAAGAACTATTGTCTATCAGTCTGCGGGCGTGATTGGAACCAGGTGTTCCAATCTGAAGTTAGGGAGGGAGCTTCAAGATTGGTGATAAACAGATTAGATTGCGGAAACATCAGAAATCTTTGTCAGATGGTAGTTGACTAATGGGCAAACGTCATCGGTTTTCTTTTGAAAACTGGGAATGGCACTGCGAAACTGAACATTACATAACTACATATTACATACATTTCTATTATTCCACAATGTCCTGTAATTGTCATAGTCACATCATAATATTTTTTATTTGTTCCTGTTTATAATCTATTTCATTTCTAATATATGTATTTTCCAGTAAAAGGTTTTATGTTGCTGCAAAGCTGGAAATCTGTAGAAAAATCCTATGATTCATTATTATATTTTTTTTTATATTTTTTTTTTACATAGTCACCAATTTTTGGGGTTTTAAAGCAGAGATATAATTGAGCAACTTGGTTAGGAATAATGATCATGTACTATTTATATTACAGAGGAAACAGTAAAGCAATCTTAATTAAAATATGGTGCTTTCCATCAAGGAAGTTTTTTTTTAACTTTGTGTGGTCCTTCCTTTTTCACATCAAGGAATGCAGTTACAGGTGATTTTGATTGTTACAGGTTCCAAGTAGGACAGGAACTACATTCCTGTCCAAAAATGTTGTCTTAAGCCTATCCCTAGTTCTAGACCTAACCCTACCTATAACTCATAATCAGAGGTACATGGTAGGTGAATAAAAAAAAAAAATCACCCTGGTTGTAGGCCTAAACTTGACATAAACTGTAAACTTGTCCCTAGAAATCTGATAGGTTGATTAAATGTTGTTGTAGGATCAACAAAGATGTTGATCCAGGAACATGTTGTACTTGGTGAAATTACGTTCACCTTTACAGCTCACACCCTATACAGTCATGGGAGGCAAGGATCCGCCCAGAGTGGCATCCTTAACTGGACTATATAATAGGGTGTTAAAACAGAAGACCAGAATGTAAAACAGATTACTACTGCTGTTTAGGTACCCTAACCCTAACCTTACACTTGAAAAAGGTAAATACTCCATTTGTGTTTCTTTCTTTCATTAATTTAATGACAACTTTCATTAACTTGTATTCACCGTGTCTTTCCTCCTTGACATAATTATTCTGCATCTTTTTTGATGTCTGCTGATAGCAACACTGTAACTGAAAATTATTCAGTAAATCTAATAGACATTATTAAGATTTGGCTGCAATAATATTTTCAGCAGGATGGGAAAACAAGTCCAAACCACAACCATTGTAAAAGACAATCCGACTGTGCAGTCTAAGGTTAGTGACGCATCTCATATTTCACAACATATTTATTGTGTCTTCTGTTTGAATAATATATTAATTTTTTCACACTAACAGTTATCAGTCGATCGCCCAGTTCGATGTCCATTCGCTGTTCATTTGCGAAACTATAAGGATGGCTCAACCCACCAAGATAAACTGCATCACAGAGCAGCTAAGGTATCTTAAAATTGTAATCAAAATAACTTAATGTTTACAGCAGATTTGTGGTGTAGCTATGAAGGACTGATGAGGACTTTGAACAATTTTCTTTAAATTAACACAATAAGTATTATGTGGATGTTATGCAGAAGTTAATACAAATCAAAATGGTAATGAGGTTTTGAGGTTGTGAATGAAATTATTTTGTAAAATTTCAAATTCAAATAATTCCCCCCCTCCCCCTCCCCAGAATACGCCCTGCAATTCAAAAACCTGCGAGGGCTCCATTATGAATCCCAAATCTCTGATACGCGGTCCTTCCAAAATCACACCTTCGTCAGATGATATCCTCACACAGGCATTGGATTTCATCAACCAGTACTACAAATCATTCAAAATGTAGGAGCAATGTATTATTTAATAAAAAAGTATATTATTTACCTTTTAATATAAGCATTACAGACAAGTATTCTAATACATTCATGAATAATATTGTGGGCCAGCCTTAAAATTCAACACATAATTCATACCATTTATACCAACACTCAATTTATACCCTCTCTCCATGCAACCAGCCTGAAATTGCTAAACACTTCTGATAGGCTAATGTAATCATGCATGTGTATTGAGATGTGATTGATTGGCAACTGCCTTACTTTAATTTTTACTCTGAGAGACTTTGCTTATGTGAGAGGTGTGAGATTTCAAAAGTAGAATAATAGATTTTTGTTATTTTTTTATTAGGTTACTGAAAATAGTAATTCTTTCAACTTGACAAACAGGGATGGAAATGTAGCAGTCAGTTTACTTTACCAGGTGAATAACTCATTCCCTTTTGTGCAGCCCCAATCCAACGGAGCACCAGGCTCGGATTGAAACTGTCACACTGGAGATCACCCTGACCGGGTCCTACTCACTCACTACAGATGAACTCGCTTTTGGGGCCAAACAGGCATGGAGAAATGCGCCGAGGTGCATTGGCAGGATCCAGTGGACTAATTTACAGGTTTGAGGTTTTTTTTTTTTTTTTTTTTTTTTTTTTTTTTTACATAGATCTAGTGTTGCTTTCATCAACGAAAATTATGACTAAATATCGTCGTCAACGAACCTTTATCACGTGACGAAAACGAGACGCAACGTAAATGCTGGTCATGTAACGATGACTATAATTAAATGTATAATGCAATATGTTGAAGAATAAAAACGAGACTAAATGTGGTTTACAAAATAAAAACTATGCTAAAATGTCTCTTCATTTTCGTTGACCAAAAAAACGAGACGAGACGAAATGTTATTTAACGTTATTTCGTCTCGTTTACTTGCGTTTATTACTTCAGTGTCACTTCAGGGGCTGCATCAGATCGCATTGCGCAGACGCAGGCGACTTCACATCCTCAAGCCCCACTCGCGGCATTATTTAGAATAGAAGATGCAGCTTCGTGAGCTACGCCTGTTTCACACATAGCCTACTCCGTGTGTAGTGCGTATGCGGTGCTTGTTGCGGTGTGTATGCAGGAGCAGTACGCGCTATTGTGCTTCCACATGTGCTGCGTTTGCAGTGCGCAACTGATCTACGGCTGTACCACAATCACAATATGTATTCTCTATTTTTTATTTCAAATCAATATTTTTAGCCTATATCCATTATGTCGCGTTGTTGAGGTAGCCTACTGTGTAGATCTCTGCTCTGCTGTTATGCACGCACGCTCTTGGGGCGCATTGCCGGACCGCATCCGCGTGCGGTGTGAGCGCTCCAACCTATTAACATGGGTGCGGAGAAAAATACGCACCTCATACGCACTGCAAACATGTGTGAAACAGGCGTTAGCATAAACGACAACAAACAAAGTTAAGTCTGACACAGAGAAAGGGATTCGTCTTTGGGGAAAAAAGAAATGACATTTGGAAAAACTTTCATTTCATGTGTGTAGGCTACTTCTAACATGTTTGGTTGGTAAAATAAATATGTTGTAAATTCAAATCAGAGCGTCTTCTGTGTCTGGAATGGATGTATTCTTGTGTCTATAAGGTAACAATAATATAATAAGATAACTATAATAAGATAATATTGTTTGAAATGGGTTTGGCTAAAATAACATTTTGGTTTCGTCTATACTACTAGGTAGGCTACTTATACTATATTGACTGGGTTAAATAGAATTGCATTACTAAAAAGAGACTAAAATACAATTTTCATAGACTAAAACTAGACTATGTCTTTCGTCGACTAAAACTAGACTAAAATGTCATCAGTTTTCGTCGACTAAAACTAGACTAAAATGTCATCAGTTTTCGTAGACTAAAACTAGACTAGACTAAAAAGAGTATGAACGTGAATAAAACTAATAAAAACTAAAATGACAGCTTGACACAAAGACTAGACTAAAACTAAAATTAAAACAGGCCGCCAAAAACAACACTACATAGATCATAGCTAGCACTTCCAAAGCCATGTTGTGCTTTTATACTAATATAGCCTACATCTCTTCTGCAGCTTTTTGATGCACGTGAGTGCAAGACCGCCGAGGACATGTTTCATGCCTTGTGTACTCATCTTAATTATGCCACCAATGGAGGAAACTTGAGGTGAGTTTAATGTATTTATTGAAATACAGTCATTATCATCAGATTTACCAAGGCAGAAATCTTGCAATGCAAGTAAAACACCAGGACGGAATGAATGAATGAATGAAGGAAGGAAGGAAGCAAGGAAGGATGGACAAATTAAAAATTTTTGCAAATCAATTTAAGGTTTTTAGAATATTGCATTGATGTTTTTGATACAATATAGGTAAAAAATATAATAGGCTTAGCTGGGTAAGTAACTAATTACATGTTATTCTATCAATGTGTAACAGATATCCACAGAAGACAAGGATAAGGAAGTTTATTTACAATAAATAAAAGAAACCAACAATCCGAAACAGTATGTGTGGCACCAACACGTGCGCTAAACACAAACAATAACAGAAACCGAACATAGAACAGAGAGGAACTTAAACACACAGACTGATGAACACAGATTAACAGAACCCAGGTGACACAGATGATAATTGGTTGCAGGTGTCGGTGATGGGGAATGGGGTGCAGGTGTGGACCGAGGAGGATGTTGGGAGTTGTAGTGCAGACAGGGATAGACGCTAGACAGTGATGATGACAGTGAATAAAGACAAGGACGAAGACAACTAGGTGGGGAATGTGACACAATAGCAGTAAATTTTGTCCATTCTAAAAAAAAAGCCTACCCCTTATATACATTCAGAAAGTCTTCCAGGTTTGTGAAATTGCACACACAGACCAGCCATTAATGTGCCTTTCACTGAAAACTGAGACCCACACAGCATTTGATCACTCGATTAAGTCAATAATAATAATAATAATAATAATAAAATTAATTTATCTGATGTTGGTTGATGATCAACATGCAGGTAAACAAATACAATATATATTTTTTTATATTTTGTAGTAAGTGTTTTATTTTGATTGTTTTTATTTTTAAATCTGTATGATTTAATTACTTAATAGCTTTTCATTAAACTCGCAAACCCCCTGTAGTTCCATCAGGAACCCAAGTCCAGGAAACCCTGGTATAATGTAATAATGCACTTCACGTTGTCGATAACAAAAATTAAATATATTTTCTTTCTCTTTGAGAAAAAAGTTAATGAAAATGTTAAGCCAAGGTTGTTGGTGTGAAAAGCTTATAGATAGAGCTATTGTATGCATCTGGTATCCTGTGCGCTCTCCAATCCTAAACAGAAATCTGTGCACTTGCACAGTTTACAGGTAAATGCAACTGCGCCAAAAACACAACTACACAGTAGTAAATACCTAAATCTATGTTTCACTAAATATAGAGTAAAATTTAAAACAAAAAATCATGCCAGTATGCTCGCGTAAAACATAAATTCTTGAAAATACAAAAGCAAATAATGATTGCAATAAAGAAACCACAAAATATAAACCACCTAGGAAACACATATTAATGGGGAAATTTTACCATATTTGGAAATGGAAATAAGTCTTATTTAATCCTTCACATATAAATAAACTAAGTCAAAATGTTTTGTCAATCTAAAAATGCACTTAATGTGGGAACATCTGTTGTTTTTATCCAACTCAATCAGCTTGTACGACTTTATTGTATTACACAATGCAATTTTAAAAACGTCAGATGATGTGAAAACTCTGAAACTGGGTTTTGATTTATACTCTGACCAGGGACGTGCAGAGAGTTCCTCAGGGGCAGGGGCTCAAATGTAAAAAAAGGGCATATATATACACACACACACACACACACACACACACACACACATATACATATATATATATATATATATATATATATATATATATATATATATATATATATATATATATATATATATATATATATATATTAGTATTATAAGTATAAACTACTATTTTTAATGTTTTTTTAAAGAAGCCTTTTATGCTCACCAAGGCTGCATTTATTTTATCTAAAAAACAGAAAAAAACAGTAATATTGTGAAATATTACTACAATTTGAAATAATTGTTTTCTATTATAATACACTTTATACTATTATAATATACTAACCTTTGATACTTTTTTCAGGATTCTTAGTTAAAAAAAGAACAGCATCTTAAAATAGAAATATTTTGTACCAATATACACATACCGTTCAAAAGTTTGGGGTCAATCATTTTTTTTCTTTTTTTTATAAAAGAAATTAATACTTTTATTCAGCAAGGATGTGCTAAATTGATATGAAAAAGTGACAATTGAAGACTTATAAAATAATTTCTATTTTAATTTAATGTTGTTCTATTTAACTTTTTATTCATCAATGAATCCTGATCCTGAAAGTATCACAGGTTCAATAAAAAAAAAAACTGTTTCCAACATTGATAATAAATCAGCATATTAGAATGATTTCTTAAGAATCATGTGAGTTATGGCGGTTGAAAATCCAGCTTTGCATCACAGAAATAAATTATATATATATATATATATTTTAAAGTATATTAAAATAGAAAACTATCATTTTAAATTGTAATATTTTTTTAAATTTAAGTAATTTTTACTACTTACCATTAATGCAACTTTTGGTGCTGTTTTGTGCAGTGCTTTGCAGTCAATTAGCATCCACTAATTTAACGACGCAGATTCAGATCGCTTCATCAATGTAATTTTCAAACGATTTATGAATGACCAGAAAATTAACGCTCCACTTCACATTGTCCAATGAAATTTGAACTTCTTGTGCACTGCATGTGCCTGATGACGATTGGTCGGTGTATTATACATGACAAACAGGCTTCAATGAATTATGTAATATTTTAAAATATGTGATATGTTGATTTTTATTTGAATTAACACACTATCTTTTATTATTGAAAAAAAAAAAATTAAATTGCCGTCGTGCCATATAGGCCTACTCACTGAAATAACCATATTTGGCTCGACAGCGTCGGTTGCCGAGCAGTCTGTGGAATACGTTTTACACAGTGCATTTTCATTTTAAACGCATAACCTTCGCTACGGTTGCGCCTGCTGTCCACACACACTACTCCGGAGTTTTCGACCCTCGAAGGGAGACTGATCTCTTCTGTCAAGTCCGAAGCAAGACAGTCACACGCAAGTGATGCAACCCATAGCAACGCGTTATGGCAACGACACCTCAGACTCAGACTGAAGAAACGTAAAAACATACGAGTGCGCCGCTGCGCAGAGACGCAGAGGGGAGAGAGAGAGAGCACTTCAGAACTCCTGACCTGATATTTAGATACAATATTCAATAAATATATTTGTTTGACAGGGAAGCTGTGCGCAAACAGGAATATATATTATTTTTCAAAAATAAAAAAAAAAGCACCCCAGAAAAAAGGGCACTTTCTCTCCAGGAATAAAAAGGGCAGGTGCTCAAGCCCCCTTTGATGTCTATGTGTGCACGTGCCTGACTCTGACTTTGATTTATTGAGGAACTCTTCTTATCCTTATGGTTCTGTCAGGACCACTATCGTCAAATACGATTGAAAATTAGCTGACAGTTAGGATTGTCGGTAGGGCCTATGGTTCTGTTCTGGGCAAGAACTCCCAGCGCATCCATGCAGCCTAGCATGGATAAGAGCAGGGAGAGCAGCAATAACCCCCCTTAGGGTAAACAGAACAGAACCAACATGAATATATTGCAGATATCATTAATTCAAGATTTTAAAGTACAACATAATTTGAGAATTTATTCTGGATTCAGGGGAATCAGAATGCCATACTGACTGGATGAGAGGATGACTGGGGATGGAGGAGGGTTATTAGCTCCTGAGAAACGCGATAGCTGCTGCTGATAATACTGAAGGAGCTTATAATATGATTGCTGTGATAGGCGTCGTATTCCTATAGGTAAACATGTATCAGCTGAGAGTCAGGAGTCAGCTGATGGAGCAAGCAAGGACACATTGCCACAAGCGTGTTGCTGTAGTCAATTTGACAGTTGTATGGGATCTATTGGGGGAAGCTTACACCCCTAGCGGCAGCAAAATCTGATACAAGCATGTTGTATAATCGCAGAACTATTGCTAAAACTAGTGTAGTTTGGCAGGGGAAGCATACACCCTACAGCAATAGCTCCGACTAGAGGCAGCAAAATCTGATACAACAAGCATGTTGTATATCACAGAACTATTGCTAAAACTAGTGTAGTTTGGCAGGGGAAGCATACACCCTACAGCAATAGCTCCGACTAGCGGCAGCAAAATCTGATACAACAAGCATGTTTTATATCACAGAACTATTGGTAAAACTAGTGTCGTTTGGCAGGGGAAGCATACACCCTGTAGCTCTGAGTCATATGCAGTGCCCAGCTAAGCTATGAATACAGTGTGCTTCCTCATTCATGAAAATGATTTCCCGTCATACTGATTTCCATTGGTTGTGGAGGTGAAGATGACGACTCCCATGATTCCACTCTCATTCACGGGATCATAAGCGATGATGTTGTTTGTGTTGAATGACAGACCTCTGCGGTGAACATACCTAATGTTTATTTGCACAATATGTTACCAATAATCTAGATAAGCTTTAGCCACAAGCATGTGCTAACTTTAACACAGCATGTTACAGTATTGGATTGACAAAAAATTTATTCTTTATTCTATGCAACCAGACAAGGCTAAAACAATGCTTTGATTACCACAACATGTCGCTTAGTACAGTATGCTCAATAATACTAGAAGCCTAAGTAATGAGCATATATTCAATAACATTTGCATTAGCAACCAGTACAGTACTGATAGCAATGTTGCTGAAACAACTACAAGCATTTTGCTGATACGAATAAGCTTAGCACAGAATGTGACAATGACACCAGATATAAGCCTAAAACACAGCCATGTTCCAAATAATGACTGGGCTAAATAACCTTAAAACAACCATGTTTCCAATAACAACTAACTGCTTTTAGAGCAGTGGTTCTCAAACTTTTTTGGTCTCGCCCCCCTTTCAACCTTTTTTAAAAAATCTGAGCATGTTTCCAATAGCAACCAGATAGCCTTAGATTTCCTAACAGGGGCATAGGAATGAGTTTAACACTGGGGGGAACACATATCGGAAACCTGACAGATCCGTTAATGGTTTGAACAGAATGTCATAAAATAACTACACTGCAAAACAATCACCAACATATTTTATTCCACTAAAAAGATACATTTGTAAAGTTAAAGGAAAACACATTTTGAATGGCAGTAGTTAACTGATAAATATCAAATCAATTATTTAATTGCAGGCCTAATCATCTAGTTTTGTAGATTAATAAATAACATATATTGATCAAAATTTGAAACCAAATTTTCTGAATAAATTTTGTTTTTTTAGTTGCATCTTATGCCTGAATGAACAGACACAGATACATGCAAAGGTTAAGGTGAAAGGCAAAAACAGCATCAAGAATTTTAACATATAAACCAGCTTGTTTTTACTCTCGAGTGTGATATCCTTCCACATTTCCACTAACTAACTGGTGTGTGAAGGTAAAGGTAAACGAAAAAAGACATTAGAATGGATGTAATGAACTGATAAATATCAATTCTTATGTAGTTTTCTGCCACAAATAAAAGTTGGATAGCACTGTACAGTCCTGCATTCAATAATTTGCGGGTTTTTTTCAGTGTTTTTCAGTTTTTTCAGTGTCAAACGTGCCGTGGCACACAAAAGGTTGTAAAACACTGGCCTAAGCAAAAGAGCCAAAATGTTTTTTTCCTCCTGTCATTTGCAGCCACAAATTGCTTGCAAATTGACTTCTTGTCCAGTAAGTCAAGTTTATCCTGATGTACATGACAAACAGCAACATGGTTAAGTCTGTTTTGAGTCACTGTGGAACGGAGCCAGGTTTTGAGCCTGCGGAGGACACTAAAAGTTCTCTCTGCCTCAGAGGATGAAACAGGGACTACCAAAAGCAACCTGACCAGGTTTTCTACTTGCCCAAATAGTCTATGTACCTCTACAGGCAATCCACGAATGATCCCTGCAGCCTCTGCACTGTTATTACTTAAGTGGCGAATTCAAATGCTTTCTTTACTGGATCTCTTAGCGCTGTGTATAACAGTGTCGCTTGATCAAGATCAGCTTGCGCTGCACTGACATTGGTCCAAACTGATAAACAGTCCGTGAAGCACAAAATAATGAGTTTCGTTCCACTTTCATTACATTTGCCATTTGATGTTGCGCAACGTTGTGGTGGTTTTTGGTCGACAGCAAAAATGGTCCAACTAATCGTTCGGTTTGTAATGCATACCGAACCGAAAGCCTCGTACCGAACGGTTCAATACGAATACGTGTAGCGTTACACCCCTACTAGTGAGATGTTGAATCACAACATCAGCTTAACATCAACAAGTCTAATGTTAGACAGGAAATATAATTATCCTCCTGGACAAAATTATTACCAACTCACATTTCCTTTCTTTCTTTTCTTCCCCATGAGGAAGAAATCACTTAAACTGAGCCGCTGCTGTCTTTTCATCTTAACCTCTAACATGTCGCCACTCGCCAGCTGCAGACTCCCGCTTCCAAAACAGTCTGAGCTTATGAGGGGGCGGGCCGGTGACAATACGTTGTGTTGCGCTTTCAAAATAAAAGCATGCGAGTTAAAGATTTCAAAATCAAATATTTTTTATCCGCGGTATAATTTTTGGCTGGGACAAATGCGACTGTCTCCAATATTGGAGGGGACACGTCCCCCCCGGTTCCTACGCCCTTGTTTCCTAACTATCACCACAAGCTGCTTGAATTTTTGCTGCATAGTGCTAAAAGCACAGCATGTGCAAAGCGAGTAGTTGCCAATGACAACAGATAAGTAACGCACCCAATATGATTGCATAGCAAGAACATTTTTAATGAAAACTAGATTAGCCCAAGCAACACGGATAGCATTAGCAACAAGCATGTTGCCAATACCCCAATAGCTTTTAGCAATGAGCATTAAAAAGGAACTTAGCTTAGCTTCGTGAAGACTTTCAGAGATGAATGGAGAGTGAATCACATCGAGTCCTGTGCCAATAATGCAGTGATGCGAGCAGCAATGCAGACTGAGGTCACTTTCAAATCAGGCAACTTAGGATCAATGTGGCAAATCTCGTGTTCAAGTTCACGAACTTGAATGAATCTGAGGTGAAATCCTTTTGGGTAACAAATTCCTTTCTCTAAATCCCCAATTGCACGATTCCTTGTGAGATGATGTGGTTTGCCTGCCGAATTTCGCCATTTAATTAGCTCCTGGGAAATGCAATAGCTGCTAATTATACTGAAGGAGCTTATATAAGTGATAGGTGTCGTATTGCTGCTATAGGTAGACGTGTATCAGCTGATAATCCGCTGATGCAAGCTTGACTAACGTGAGCAGACAGAACTGACGCTACACTTAATTTTTGACAGGTCTGTCATCACTGTGTTTCCTCAAAGAACGGATGGATATCATGATTTCCGTGTTTGGAACGGTCAGCTCATAAAGTATGCTGGCTATCAGATGGAAGATGGCAGTGTGATCGGGGACCCAGCAGGTGTGGAGTTTACACAGGTAATTAAAATAGAAGCTTTGAGGAGGACAAATATATGTCCTCTGTTTTATATGATCTCATACCTTTTTTTAAAAAAATGGCATCTGCCAACCATTTGCCTCTGTTAAAGGGGCATTCGGCAACTATTTCAACTTAATAAAACCGTTTAGAAATCATTTGGATGGTTTAATAACCTGTTCTGGTGAGAATGGTGACTTTCACCGCTCCCCCCAACGTTCCTAGGCGGAAAACCAACCTTGCAACATGGGGACTAACGTCCCGGTAAGTTGGAAATAGGAAGACTCGTGAGAAGCGAGAACGGGCGAGAAACACAAACTGCTTTACAGCAATTCGACATAAACACACACGCCGCCCTCAATGTGTATGATGTATTACCCACCTCGGTAGACATAGCTCCACACGATAAAGTTGGCCGGCTCCGATTATAACAAATGCACATGAGCAGCGGTAGAAGTTTTTTTACGACATTGTTGTGAAATATACACCTCACAGCTGTAGGGGGCGCTCGTTGAGAAAACATGCGACAACAAAAGTGAAAATCAGCGAAGAAATAGCTAGAGTTGCCGAGTGCCCCTTTAAGAAATAATCACATGATAACTGCTGGATATTGTGCACTCTTTTTATAGGTGTGTATTCAGCTAGGATGGAAACCAAAGTATGGTCACTTTGATGTGCTTCCACTAGTCCTGCAGGCGAATGGAGAGGATCCTGAACTTTTTGATATTCCTTCAGAACTGATTCTGGAGGTCCCAATAGAGCATCCAGAGTAAGTGATTCGGGTTATTTCAGAGAAAAGGGGGAGAAATTGATTTCTAAATTTGAAGAATTGAAGATTTTTAGTTTGAAAAAAAGTATCTTCACAGCTTATTCTCTGATTAAACAGTGTGCTCGACTTTTGTCCAGGTATGAATGGTTTAAAGATCTAAACCTCAAGTGGTATGCAGTTCCTGCAGTAGCCAACATGCTAATGGAAATCGGTGGTCTGGAATTCACAGCATGTCCTTTCAACGGCTGGTACATGGGCACAGAGATTGGAGTGAGGGATTTCTGTGACAACCAGCGCTACAACGTTTTGGAGGTAGTTCTTCCTCACTATCTCATGGCGGTAGCTTAGCACATCTTGATACTTTTGATACTTATGTTTTGCTTTTACTGCTTTATGTCCTGTAGTGCGTTGGACGGCTAATGGGCTTAGAAACACGCAAGCTGTCTTCACTGTGGAAAGACCAGGCACTCGTGGCTATTAATGTTGCAGTGATTCATAGTTACCAGGTAAAGTGTCCTTCCACTTTTGTACTGTTGAAATATTGATATGCAAATTGATTTAAGATCATTTCACTGTTCTGAAATAATATGTATTAAAAATAGAGTTAGGAAAGAAGAAAAAGCCATTTATATATTTAATGGGCTTTATGTTGCTATATTGCTGTGAAGAAAAATAAGGTCACCATCACGGACCACCATTCAGCAAGCGAGTCCTTCATGCAGCACATGGAGACAGAAGTTTGTGTGCGTGGAGGCTGTCCAGCTGATTGGGTGTGGCTGGTCCCACCCATGTCTGGCTCCCTCACCCCTGTGTACCATCAGGAGATGCTCAACTACATCCTTTCTCCCTTTTTCTATTATCAGGTATCAAACTTTCTGATAAAAAATCAAACATTAGAAGGGGTGGAAAATTTTAGACCCCACTAGACATGTAACGTATTAATGAGCACAACTGTTTTCATCATTGATAAAAATAAGAATGTTTCCTGGTCACCAAATCAGCATATTATAATGATTTCTGAAGGATTATGTGACACTGAAGACATTAAAAAGTCTTACCAACTCCTAATTTTTGAACAGCAGTGTTAATAAATAAAACTTGAGGGGGCGCTAGTGAGCAGGCTATGGAATAGAACGTGTTTGGCTGAGCTCCTACCTAATTTTTATCTCATTTTGTATTAAAAGCAACATATCTTCTGTAACTATCCCCAGCACGATTGATAACGTATTCCTGAACACATAGTGTGCAATGAACGAGTCTTGGAAAGAGTGATGACCTCTAAGCTTCGAAAATATAAATACAGTGGATCCTGCAGTTCTAGGCTCAATACCTCCTCGACGTAGAGTTCAGCTTCTGACCGTGCCCACATACCGACTCCACCAGACATGACCGATATGGAAGAATTTAAGTCGCAGATCCTGATATCCTTAAAAGCAGATATTTCCACAGTGATAAGAACTGAACTTAAGAACTCTCTCGCTGATGATTTCAACTTTTTAAAGAGCGAGCGGCAAGCTTTCAGAATGGAAATTGCAAACAATTTGATGCTAATGTGGACTGACATTGAACAAATGAAGGCTACCATTAAAGATATGGAAGGCAGTATGTCAACGTGGATGGATGAAGTGAACAAACTATAAGCCGTGATGAGTACTTTAAAATCGGAACTGAAAGAGCTGCGAGACATATTCGAGAACATAGAGGGGAAGATGGGGAGGTGCAATATTCGAATCGTGGGTGTCACGGAGGGACCGGGATCAGCTTCCATGCAGTCGGTCTCTAAATTACTATCCGATGTGCTGATACTGGATAAAGAAGTTCTGGTAGACCGCTCGCATCGCAGTCTAAGACCATTGACCCCCGGAGAAAAGCCATGGGTGAAAGTAGCAAAGGTACACTAGTATCAGGATTGTGTCGAGGTCCTGCGTCGAGCACGCAGTCAGGCTCCGCTCCAGTTGAATGGCGATTCCATCACAATATTCCCGGATTACACTGCCATTGTCGCCAAAGCATGGGCCGCATTCACGGACGGCATGAAACTATTACGAAAGCAATAAGGTGTTCGATATGGCTTACTGTTTCCTGCTCGATTACGGATCACTCACAACGGCACGGATAGAGAATTCCTGGACCCGGATAAAGCCATGGCCCACGTTAAGAAGTATATTGTCACTGGGGATGACACCGGAATGTAACTGAAGATTTTTCCCTCTTCAATATAAATCCGGTGGGAAGTTTATAGCTAAGTTACCTGTTGTGATGCAGTTATGTTAAATTCGTGATTTTGACTTGTGGTGACTGTTGTTATTTATGTTATTGTTTCAGTCAGGACAAATTGGGTGGGGGCTCTGTTTAGTTTGGTTAAAGAACTACCCAGATAAGCACATAATGTGTAGACTCAATTTTGGGGGGTTCCTGTTCATCATGTTCATGTCGATGACAAAGGTAGGGGTAATGTCAGACCATTTTCGTTTATTTTCTTTTTCTTAAAAGTGTATGGACTAATATTGAAGTCAATGTACATCAGTATATATTATTTAACATTGTACTGTTCTCAGCTCCATATGACCAATATTAATATGGCCTCTCAAGTAAATGGTTGTGCAGTTAAACTGGTGAGTTGGAATGTTAAACCTCTCAACCACCCTGTAAAACGTAAGAAAGTGTTTGCTTATTTAAAAGATCTTAAGACTGATATTGCATTCCTTCAGGAGAGGCATTTACTCTGACCACTGCCGGCTTAGAAGTAAGTGGGTGGGCCAGACTTTTCATTCCAATTTGGGACGAACACCTTTTCTTTAGTAATTTCTTCTCAAAATCACCAAATATGGTGACGCATCATCTTATCCTTGGTGGTGACTTTAATTGCGTCCTTTCCGCCACTCTGGATCGTCGCGCATCCAGAACGGTTTCAATATCTAAATCAGCGCATACGATCCCGAATTTCCTTAAAACATAAGGAATGGCTGATGTCTGGAGATTTCGTAACCCTATCACCCGGGCCTACTCCTTTTTCTCTCCGGTACACAACTCCTATTCACGAATAGATTATTTTATCATAGACACAAGCCTTCTATCATCAGTCATAAAATGCGATTACGAAGCCATAATTATTTCAGACCACGGTCCACTGGCTATGACAATACATATTGCTACCAAAGAACCAAACTACCGTCTGTGGAGATTCAGTTCCCATCTCCTCTCAGACGAGACGTTTGTGAGTTATATTGCCTCTGAAATAGACTCCTTTCTTAGTGTAAATATGACTCCGGGAATGTCTGTGTCAACTGTATGGGAAGCATGGAAGGCATATTTGAGAGGCCAAATTATCTCGTTCTGTTCTTGTTCCCATTATTACTATCTGTCTTTGAAGAATCTTTGTCATCTCACTCTCTACCATGTACTATGCGTCAAGCAGTTATTTCTATGGTTCTTAAAAAGGAGAAGGACCCCTTAGAATGTAGCTCATACGGAGACGCGCATGCGCGGCGGACGGTGATGGTTGCTTAATATCGACGCTCTACCTCAGTTGTCTATTTTTCGGATTTATTTATCCCTACTTAGTTTTTGGCCGAATTTTATGTAATTTACTTGTTTTAGTGGCACTCTAGATGGCATCTAAACGAGATTTCATCCACTCCCCGGCGAAGAAAAAGTATAAAGACGACGAGCATCTTCACGACGCCATTGCCGAAATGCTTGATAAGCAACTGAGCGCCATAAAGCTAAGCATGACGACGATTGTTCGTGAGGAAATATCGATGATTACAGCACGATTGGACACGCTGGAAAGGGATGTCAAATCGTTCGGCAATAGATGTGACAACATCCAGGCTACGGTGCGGGAGGTTAAAAAGGACTCGATTGCTAACAAGTCCTGCCTAGAGGAGCTCCAGGAGAAACTATTTCTTTATGAAGATAAATCTAGACAAAATAACCTAAGGTTGGTGGGCCTGAGGGAAGGAGCTGAAGGAGGGAACGCAATTCAGTTCTTGCAGACCCATATTCCCAAGTGGATTCCATCCCTACAAGGGAAGACGATTGAGATTGAGCGGGCGCACCGCCTCTACGCGAACGACGATTCCTCCAGGAACAGAGCGCGCACTTTGATTTTCAAACTCCTTCGCTACAACGACCGACAGGCGATCCTGCATGGGGCCAGAAGCGCATCATCTCTGAGTTACGACGGGGGTAATTTACGGTTCTTTCCTGACTTCAGCCAGGGAACGTCCAAAAAAAGGAAAGCTATGGCCGAAGGGAGAAAACGCCTCCAACTACTAGGCATCGAGTCATTCCTGCTTTATCCTGCATCGGTCAAAGTGCGTAACGGCCAGGAGCATTTGTTCTTTAAAACCCCCGGAGACCTGGATCGTTTCATCTCTTATCTGAGCGTCACTACTACGGAAATGGATATCACCGGTCCTACACCACCAGGGTTACCTGATGACGAGTAAATTCGGCCTTCTTTGTTTTGTTTTATAGTACTTTGAGTTGGGACATAGGTTTAATTTTCGCTGTGATGGACACTCAGGTGAGAGATGCTGTTGTAGCTGCCACTCGTAGTCCGAGTCATGGCCTCGAGTAAATTTATTTTCCAGGCAGATAAGAGAGTGAGTTCTTCCTCTCTACAAGCTGCCGATAGTACTTTGCTTTTTGGAATTTTTAGTGTCTTTAATCATTATAAGGTTAGAACTACCAGGGTTTGCTGTTTTTGTTGTATTATTTATGTGTTTCATGGGGGCGGCATTCTTATTGATGCGTTCGGTTACCATGGCTACCTTTTTCTCATGTATAATCATGTTGTGACAGAATGAGTAACTTTAATGTGATATCGTGGAATGTCAATGGTCTAAATTCTCCCATAAAAAGATCCAAATGCCTAGATTATCTGCATCGCAAACGAGCTGACATTGCCCTAATACAAGAATCCCATCTAAAGGCTTCTGATGTTACCCGCTTTCAGAATAGGCATTTTAAAGTGATAGCGTCCTCATCGTATAATAGTGCCTCAAGAGGAGTTATTATCCTTCAGAACAGAAAATTCCCGTTTCTAATAGAGAAAACGGGAGGGGATGAAAACGGGCGGTTTACATATGCGTCAGGTTCATGGAATAATTTAAAAATGGCCCTCTTCTCAGTATACTCCCCTAATAATTATGATGTAGATTTTTTTCCATCTCTTACCAAATTCCTCCTTAATTTTGTCGACTATAACTTGGTCGTGGGAATAGATGCTAATGCAGTTTGCGACCCCTTAATCGATAGATCCCTTGTCTCTGTTCATGGCGATCAGGCTTCGCAGTCGTTAAACGATCTCATTGTTGATAACGACTTATGCGATATCTGGAGAGTGAAGAATGAGAACTGTAGAGATTATACTTTTTATTCAGCACGCCACAAATCATTTTCTAGGTTAGATTACATTCTGATTTCTAAATCCCTTACCCAAGGTGTAAATCATATTGATATTCTACCCATACTGATTTCAGATCACTCTGCTGTGATTTGTAATCTATCTCCTCCGATAATTACTCTAAACTCCAAAAGGTGGCGTATGAATACAACTCTGTTGCAAAATGAAGATTTTGTAAAACAGTTACGTTCTAAATTATCTCTGTTTCTCAAAGAAAATTCGAGCTCATCTATTAATCCACAAATCTTATGGGAAACAACAAAGTGTTTTTTGAGAGGAAACTGTATTTATTTTGCCTCCTACGTAAATAAATCCAGAATAAAAGAATTAACCCGTCTGGAGGCTCAGATTAAATGTGTAGAGAAGGATCTTAAAAAAACTTTTACGGAAAAGAAAAGCAGAATCCTGGGGAATTTAAAAACTGACTACAAGGCGATTTTACTAAAAAGGGTAGAATTTTTGATACACTGTACCAAACAAAACTACTATTTTAATGGAGAGCGGCCAGGCAAACTAATGGCGTTAAGGCTGAAACGCAATGAGGCCCTGGCCTCAATAACTGCCATTAAGGATAATGCTGATGTTCTTCATACTGCTCCGGGTGAGGTAATCAGGATATTCAAGGAATTTTATGAGCATCTATACAGATCGGAGGTGGGAGTGAATGAACAACCTGTCATTGATTTCCTGTCAAATTTAGATCTACCTAAATTAAGCGAGCAGCAATGTGCTTTTCTTGATTCTCCAATAGAATTAAAAGAATTGAAGGAGGCTTTAGAGGTTATGAATAAGGGTAAAGCCCCTGGTCTGGATGGTTTACCCCCGGAGCTGTATCTGGCGATATGGGATCTGATTGGACCACTCCTCCTTGACTCCATAAATTTTGCTATTGATACAGGTTGTTTCCATAGAGATCAGAACACCGCTCTTATTTCTCTGCTGCTGAAAAAAGGGAAAGAACCCCTATGCTGCTCTAGCTACAGGCCGATTTCACTAATCGGTACGGATGTCAAACTATATGCTAAGGTTATAGCCCATCGTCTGAGTACAGTCGCCAGCTTCCTAATCGCCCACGACCAGACAGGATTTCTTAAGGAACGTTTTGCTACGGATAACGTGCGACGCCTTTTGAACATTATTGACTCACCCGACCCGGTTAACGAACAACGTGCTATCCTCTCGCTAGACGCTGAGAAAGCCTTTGACCGGGTCGAGTGGACATATTTATGGTCTGTCTTAACCCGTTTTGGATTTGGCCCTCGTCTTATTCATATGATTCAGACTCTCTATGTTAACTCTTCTGCACGGGTCTCAACGGGGTTGTGCTGTTCGGATGCAATCTCGTTGAATAGAGGCACTAGACAGGGTTGCCCTTTATCGCCCTTGTTATTTGCAATTTCATTAGAGCCTTTAGCGCAGGCAATTCGGCAGGACCATATTATTTCCCCAATTACTGTTGGCGACTCCAGGCATTTTATCTCTCTTTTCGCGGATGATATCCTTCTCTACATGTCTAATATCTCCTCTTCTCTACCTCAGTGTCTTAAAATATTTAATGATTTCAGCGTTATAAGTGGTTACAAAATTAATTGGGGAAAATCTGTATTAATGCCCTTGTCTGCGTCAACAAACACTGCATTAGCGTCCTTCTCGATACCAATTAGTAAGACATTTAAATATCTGGGAATTCTGATCTTTCCATCACTGCAGACTATCTCTAAAGAAAATTATAGTTCTTTATTTACTACTATCAGGCAAGATTTACAGAGATGGGACATTATTTTAGCCTCACTGCAAGGCAGAATCGCAATCATTAAAATTAATATCCTCCCCCGACTTTTATTTCTGTTCTCCATGATTCCTTTATCTCCCCGTAAAACCTTTTTTAAAGAAATGGATTCCTTGATTACAAAATTCATTTGGAATAAGAAACGACCAAGAATTAAACTCTCAACATTGCAGAGAAGATCTGACAAAGGAGGCTTGTCACTCCCGAATTTACAATTGTACTTTTGGGCATGTCAGCTGCGTTCTCTTAAGATTTGGTTACAGGTTGACTCACAGATCGCCTGGCGGGAGGTGGAAGCATCAGCTGTGCTTCCGCATCGGCTCCAGGATATTTTATTCACAGGTTTATCAAAGAATGTCCTAAGGTCTGGGAATACAATTGTGTGCAATTCTCTTAAAATCTGGCACGAGGTGTGCAAGTTTATGGGAAGTTCATCTAAGTTCACATCTGAATCGCCGATCTGGCATAATCATAATTTGCTATCCGACAACAGACCTTTTACTTTTAAGCCATGGTCGGATCAAGGTGTACATATTCTTGGTGATATATACAATAATCAGGGCTTAAGGTCCTTTCAAGATCTGAAGGAGTGTTATAATCTTCCTGGACATTCCTATTTTTTGTATTTAAGGTTGAGAAGCGCTATGCGCGCTTACGGAGTACCGTGGAACTGTAACTTGGACTCTCACCCTCTGATGGACTGTGTGACATTTTCACAGGCACGAGGAGCAGTGTCATTCATTTACAACAGATTGCTCAAGCACGGCTGTGGGAAGCTTCCAATCACCACAATATGGGAAAAGGAATTGGCTCCTTGCAAACTAAATTGGGACTGGATATGGGACACTATTCCAACAATGTCAAAAAATCTTGCCCATCAGTTAATACACTATAAACTGCTTCATAGGGCTTACGCTACTCCAAATATCTTGCACAAAATGAAGCGCTTGCCTAACCCCTTTTGCTCACTCTGTAATTCAAATACTGTGGGTACTTATATGCACATGTTTTATGAATGCCAACGTATTGGTAACTTTTGGGACGGGGTATTTCAAGTAGTGACAGAACTATGTGGTAAGGTAATCCTTAAGCACCCCAGTCTCTGTTTGTTGAATGATGATGCGGATATTGACCTGACTGTCAGCCAGCGTAGGATTCTTCACACTGCTCTAACGGCAGCCAAAAAGATAATCTTTAAGATTTGGCATGAGCCTACAATCCCAGCAGCCAAATTGTGGTTAATAAATTTAAATACATTGCACTATTAGAACTAACTACAGCGAGAATTAACAAAGCCAAACCAAAAACACTTAAGGCCTGGACTGAATTTGTTACAAAGCTATCTCATATAATAACTCAATAGGTCACTCGTACTGATTGTTTCTGAACGTTATTAAGGAGGAGCAGTGTAAATCCTGGACTGTGCTAGTGTTGTTAATCCACCCCCTAATTTATTCATTTACCTATTGTACATCATTTTCATTATTTTTTTTATTTTTTATATATATATTTTTTTTTTTGTTATTATTTTTTTTTTATTATTATTGTTTATTTTATTGTTTTTACAAGCAAACCCTGGTCTTGTACATAGTTATCTGTGGTCGCACATGTGGACCACGTTCAACCTTGAAAAATATAAATAAATAATCACAAAAAAAGAATGTAGCTCATACCACCCGATTTCGCTTTTGAATACTGACACTAAGATCTTAGCCAAGGTCCTGGCCCGATGAATGGAAGATTTTCTTCCAGCGGTCATTTCACCTGACCAAATGAGCTTCATTAAAAGCCGACATTCCTTCTTTAATACCCGACGTGTTGCAAATATCATTAATGGCTCTTCTCCGTCTAGTCACCTTTATTTATATAGCGCTTTTTACAATACAGATTGTTTCAAAGCAGCTTTACAGAGATAACAGGAAAATAATGTTGTAATAGTATTGTTAAATATAAAATTAAATGTCCCCAACTAAGCAAGCCAAAAGCCAATGGCGACAAAGGCGAAGAAAGGCGAAAAAGGCGACAGTGGCAAGGAACCAAAACTCCATCAGGTGACAGAATGGAGAAAAAAAACCTTGGGAGAACCCAGGCTCAGTTGGGGGGTCAGTCCTCCTTTGGCCAAAGAACGAACAGTGTATGATTATGATTTAGGCAGCATTATAGGTCAGAAGTCAGATGGGATCAGAACTTTCACAATATTTATCCAGTTCCATCTGGTTGGGGTCGGAGTCATCACGCCGGTATGGAGACGAGTTTGTTGAGGTGTCCATGAGGCCTTCACAGGGCTGATGAGGCTGGCACTTCAGGGATGCGTTGTCGTCGTGTCCATGCGATGGTCCTTCATCAGATTTGGATATGGCCTGGATCCGGCGGTTTGCGGTACACCTCTGGATAAACAGAGAGACTAATATTAGCGTAGACGCCATTCTTCTTATAATGTACAAAGTACATCAGGATTTATGGGAAGTGTTCCCGGTTCCGGCTGATCTAAACTATGCAGCCTAACATTGAATTATAGAGATGAGATGTGTTTTTAGTCTAGATTTGAACTGACAGACTATGTCTGCTTCCCTGACAATGTTAGGAAGATTGTTCCAAAGTTTTGGTGCTAAATAGGAAAAGGATCTACCGGCAGCAGTCGATTTCGATATTCTAGGTATTATCAACTGGCCAGAATTTTGAGATCGCAATAGACGTGAAGGACTATAATGCGTTAAGAGCTCGCTCAAGTACAGGGGAGCTAAACCATTTAGTGCTTTGTAAGTAATCAGCAATATTTGAAATTGTATACGATGTTTAATAGGGAGCCAATGCAGTGTTGACAGAACCAGGCTAATATGGTCATACTTCCTGGTTCTGGTAAGAACTCTAGTGGCTGCATTTTGGACCAACTGCCGTTTATGAATTAAGCGTGCAGGGCAACCACCCAGTAGAGCATTACAATAATCTAGCCTTGATGTCATGAATGCATGAACCAATTGTTCTGCATTTTTCATAGAGAGCATGTGACGTAATTTAGATATATTTTTAAGATGAAAAAATGCAGTTTTACAGATACTAGTCACTTTTGATTGGTATCAAAGAGCACACCCATGTTCCTAACCGACGACGGAGACTTGACAGAGCAGCCATCAAGTGTTAGACAGTATTCTAGGTTATTACGAGAGGAAGTTTTTTGTCCAATAATTAGAATCTCTTTTTTTCAGAATTAAGTAGTAGGAAATTACTAGTCATCCAGTTTTTTATATCAGCTATGCATTCCGTTAATTTTGTGGATTGGTAAGTTTCGTCAGGGCATGAAGAAATATAGAGCTGAGTACCATCAGCATAACAGTGAAAAATAATGCCATGCTTCCTAATGATATCTCCTAAGGGTAGCATGTACAGAGTGAACAACAACAGTCTTAGTACTGAGCCTTGTGGTACACCATACTGAACTTTTGACCGATAAGATATCTCTTCATTTACTGCTACAAACTGATAACGGTCAGATTCAAAAGTATGATTTAAACCATTCTAGTGCAATTCCACTAATGCCAACATAATTTTTGAGTCTATTAAAAAGAATGTTATGGTCGATAGTGTCAAACACAGCACTAAGATCGAGTAGCACTAATAGAGAGATACAACCACAATCGGATGATAAGAGCAAATCATTTGTGACTCTAATGAGAGCTGTCTCAGTACTATGATACGGTCTATATCCTGATTGAAAATTCTCACAGATACCATCTCTTTCTAAAAAGGAACATACTGTAGTTGTGAAGATACTGCCTTTTCTAATATCTTTGACAGAAAAGGTAGATTCAAGATCGGCCTGTAATTGACTAATTCTGATTCTGATAAAGATAAAGTTGCGTTTTTTTTAACAAGCCGTTTAATCATAGCCAACTTTAAAGTTTTTGGTACGTATCCTAATGACAAAGATGAATTAATGATATTAAGAAGATGATCTATGACCTCTGGAAGCATCTTTTTAAAGGGACATTGTGTAGGAATTTCTCCCATCTAGTGGTGAAATTGTATTTTGCATTCAAACAAATTGTGCTCTCCAGCGCCTCACTTTTTCAAATGCGTGTTGCATCTACGGTAGCTGTTAGGTACCAAAAAGCTATAACAGGATGTCTTCTAATAGCACTTCGTCGAGTTTTCCTTTGGGTGAACAGGTTTGTTATTTCAACTTCTCCTGTGGCTCGGGATATGTATGGTCCGCCATTAAAAATAACAGTGCAATGCAGCCTTTTAAACTTGCCAGGACAGTGACGCCTCTCACTGCTCTGCTCCTCCGTTTCTGCTGCTTTCAGTTACGGGACGCTGGCTCTGAATGAAAACGCGTTGTGGAAACGCGTTGGCCTAGTACTTTTTGACCCTCTCGGCTATTATACTTTTTCAAGATGGCGGAACTACATGGAAGCCTCCGTGGACCTACCCGTCACATGTATATAAAGATAATAAATTAATAAGTCAGATAATTGGCAGAGGTATTTGTACACCATTGAGGAAATATTTATGAATAAAAATATTGATTTTAGATACTAAAATACCTAAAAAACTACACATTGTCCCTTTCAGTAGTTTAGTCGGTATAGGGTCTAACATATTTGTCGATTTAGATGATTTAACGAGTTTATAAAATTCACCCTCTCCTATAGCAATGAATGAATCGAATTTTTCGTCAGTGAGACTACACTGCGCTGTCTGATATGATACTGTAGTAGACGGTTGCATAGTTATAATTTTCTCCCTGATATTATCAATCTTGTAAGTAAAAAAGTTCAAAAATTCATTACTGCTGTGCTGCTTGGAAACATCTGTGCTTGAAGCTTTATTTTTCGTTAGTTTAGCCACGGTTTCAAATAAATACCTAGGGTTTTGTTTATTTTATTCTAATAGGGTTGAAAAATAAGCAGATCTAGCAGTTTTTAAGGCCTCTCTGTACACAAAAGTGCTCTCTTTCCATGAAATTCGAAATACCTCTTGTTTTGTTTTCTTCCAGTTGTGCTCCATTTTTCTGGCTTCTCTCTTAAGGGCCTGAGTGTGCTCGTTGTACCATGGCATTGGAATATTTTCTTTAATCTTCATTAAGCGCAAAGGAGCAACTTTGTCTAAAGTGCTGGAAAAGAGAGAGTTAAAAGTTTCTGTTGCAATATCGAGTTCTTCTAAGCTATCTGGAATGCTGAGATGATGAAACTGATCAGGAAGATTATTTATAAAGCATTCTTTAGTGGCAGAAGTGATAGGTCTAACATATTTGTAACACGGAGTCGGCTTTGCAGCCTTGGCTAAATGTAGTTTACACAAGACTAGATAATGATCTGAGATGTCATCGCTCTGCTGCAGAATTTCCATGGCATCAACATTGATTCCATGTGATAATATTAAATCTAGAGTATGATTATGACAATGAGTAGGTCCTGACACGTGTTGTCTAACTCCAATAGAGTTAAGAATGTCTTTAAATGCCAATCCCAATGCATCGTTTTCGTTATCTACATGTATATTAAAATCACCAACAATTAGGACTTTATCTGCAGCCAGTACTAACTCTGATAGAAAGTCAGCAAATTCTTTGATAAAGTCTGTATGGTGCCCTGGTTGCCTGTATACAGTAGCCAGCTCAAATCTCAAATGTGATTTATCATTTACACTAGATATTGTAACATTTAGCACCAACACTTCAAACGAATTATATTTGAAACTAGACTTCTTAGTAATTCTGAAAATATTACTATAAATTACAGCAACACCTCCCCCTTTGCCTTTCATACGAGGTTCATATTTATAACCGTAATCTTGGGGGGTGCACTCATTTAAAATAATGTAATTGTTTGGTTTTAGCCAGGTTTCTGTCAAACACAGCACATCTAGGTTATAGTCTGTGATCATATCATTACCGATAAGTACTTTTGAAGTAAGGGATCGAATATTCAGCAACCCAAGCTTTATCATTTGTTCATTCTACTAACTATCTCATCACTCCTTCTAACAGGAAGGGGGCCAGAGCAAATTACAGTGCCTGACATCGTACTTGCGAGTTCACACACCTCTTTAACGTTAATTTTAGTGATCTCCGACTGGCGAAGTCGAACATCATTAGTGCCGATGTGAATAATAATCTTAGAGAATTTACAATTAGAATTAGCCAGCACTTTTAAATTTGCTTTGATGTCAGGCGCTCTGGCTCCCGGCAAACATGTGACTAAGGTGGCTGGTGTCTCTATTTTCACGTTCCGTGTAATAGAATCACCAATAACCAGGGCACATTCAACAGGATTCTGAGTGGGTGTTTCACTGAGAGGGGAGAATCTGTTTGATGTTGTAATCGGAACGGAAGAGCAGTGTTTTTTCCCGCGACTACACCGTCTCACCGTCACCCAATTGCCCTGCTGCACGGGCTCTACTACAGCCGGAACCGAACAATGTTCAGTGTTCTCTAAGCTAATCGCATCCAAAGTAGTATCTAAAGCCCTTGCACTCTTACAATTAACCTCAATTAAAGTTTGGATGCATGTCTTCTCCGTCAGCCTGACTATCTCCCTGCATTTATCACATGTAAATCCTGTGCTGACAGAGAAGGCTATGCTATACATGTTACATGAAGTGCAATTGACAATAATAGGAGAAGAAAACATGACCGTGTTTGTTTGACTGACTGATACTCACCTCAGATGTTTGATGGATTGGTAAAAGGCACGAGCGCGCGAGCAAAATAAATAAATAAATGAGGGCACTGATGGCACGCTAACAGGCTAGCGAATTACTAGCGTGTTGTGCTAGCAATGATTTAGATTGAAGCTAGCAATGTAAAGTTGATATGTGATATTGCAATTGAACCCCAGCCATAGCCTTGAGGATATCTACTAATATCAAGGGATGTGAAGGGGTAATTTAGAGCACAAAGTATCTTTATATGCGGACGATATGTTGTTGTACATTTCTGACTCATCCTTGAGTCTTCCAAATTTATTAAATTTACTTTAGGAATTTGGTCAGCTTTCTGGCTATAAAGTTAATTATCAAAAGAGTGAACTAATGCCAATTGGCTCCATGATTCCAGATGTGCTCCCTTCTTCAATCCCTTTTAAGATCACTATGACAAAGTTTAAATATCTGGGGGTCTGGTTTACACAGAACTTTAAGGAGCTTTATAAAGCCAACTATCAACCACTTTTAGCTAGTCTGAAGCAGGATTTTGAAAGATGGGACTCCTTGTACCTTTCCCTAGGAAGGATTAACATTAAGATGACTGCTTTGTCCAAGTTTTTATACATTTTCCAATGTTTGCCCATCTTTCTCACAGAATCTATTTTTTGTAATTTAAATACTCAAATTATAAGTTTTATTTGGAATAAAAAACGTCCTAGGGCAATGGATAAAATATTGCAAAGGCCCCGCAGCTTAGGTGGTCTTGCCCTGCCGAATTTTCTATATTACTACTGGTCGGCGAATATCAGGGATATTCTATACTTGTTGGGGGAAGATGAGAAAGCCAGCTGGGCACAGATAGAGAAATCATCCATTCGATATAACCCTCTGTCAGTATTAGGTTCTAAGCTGCCACTGGCACAATCAGTATATAACCTTACACTCTCCCTAGTTGTACTACAAGCTAGAAAAATTTGGTATCAGTTCAGACGTCATTTTGCACTTAACAATCTTCCGCTTGCCTCACCTGTTGTACAGAACCACATATTTACTCCTTCTTTGTCAAAAAATGGCATTAGGTCATTACGTGATTTGTATTTGAATAACACATTTGCCTCCTTTGAACAGTTAGTCAGAAAAATTTGCTATTCCTATCCTAACACACACTTTTTTTAGGTATCTACAGCTTAGAAGCTTTGTGTCATTGAATTCAAACCGTTTCTCTAGTTGTCCCACTCAATCTCTCATTGATTCTATTCTCGAGTACAGGTGTGGAGTAAAACAGTCCATAAGTAAAGTCTATGGACTACTCAATCAACACAATCTGCCTTAGAATCTTTAAAACAAAAATGGGGAAAAGAAATGGAGGATCAAATATCAGATGATGTTTGGCAGGAAGTAATCCGGAGAGTACTTTCGTGCTCTATAAGTCTCAGGCACACAATTGTTCAGTTTAAAATTGTACATCGTCTTCATTGGTCTAAGGACAGATTGGCTAAGTTTAAAAGTGATGCAGACCCTACTTTTGACCGATGTAACAAGCTCCTGCTACTTTATATCATATGTTTTGGTCATGTCCGAAATTGTTAGAATTCTGGGGCTCAATTTTTGAGACCTTTTCTAAAATGTTTGGTAAATTCATTGCTCCAGCCATGTCGACAGCAATATTTTGAGTTGTTATTCAAGATTATAATCCAAGCAGATCCTTGTTATATCCTTGCAATATCTGATGTTATTGCTTTCTGTTCACTTCTTGCCAGAAAGCTAATTTTGTACAAATGGGAAGACTCTTCACCTCCAACATATGGACATTGAATTAAACAGGCCTGGCTGCAGGATGAAATGACTGAGGGGCATGTGAAATTGTTAAGGGGGCTTAACTTTATACCATCAATGAACAATACACACTGAGAACTCGCTTTGGAACGACAGATTTTTAAATGCAGCGCCCCCAACACTCCATATGCAACTGCAAAGGTAGCCGTGTAATAAAAAGATAAACCAACGTAATTTATTATGCATATATTAACCCTTTCACGCTTAAGTTTAAAATATTCTAACTGAATGAGTGAGTTTTTTCAAGGCGACCTTTATTTTAGAACGTTCCCCCGTAATGTCCTTATCTGTTCTGTTATATTCTTGGTTCTTAAATGCTTTGATGTATAATGTATATTTTTCTTATTCTTTTAGTAAAAATAAATAAAAAAACATTGAGGAAAAAAGATAAAGAAAACTTTGACATTAGCAGTGTAAATATAGTGTATATGTGCTGTTTTTGTGTTTGTTTTAAGGCTGATGCATGGCTAACACACAAGTGGAAAGATGAGAAGAAAGGACTTCGGAGATGTAAGGTCAGCTTCAAAGGACTGATAAGGTACTAACAGACCAGCAGCTTCTCCAAACAAAACGAATCGGTTACCTAACGTAACCTCGGTTCTCTCTAGAAGAGGGAACGAGTATTGCGTAAGCTAGCTTACGCTGCGGGAAAGATTCATCTTTGCTGAGAGTTTGAAGCCAAAAAATTATTTCATAATTTGTATCCATTGACAACGCAGTTCCTCTGCGGCAGACCTAGAGCAGGCTAGCTAGCAGCTCATTGGTTCGCTCAGAGAGAACTGCTTAAGCCTATGGGAGAGCGGGACTGAACCCGCTGCCAATGGGAAGCGCCCGCGCGCTCATTGCATCATGGCCCGCCAGAATGGGCGTGGCTATGGTGTATATAACAGTCTCTCCCAGGCTTATATGTTGATTTATTTCAGCGTGAAGCGAAACGCTAGTAGCGCAAGCACGGCCGGGAATGCAATACTCGTTCCCTCTTCTAGAGAGAACCGAGGTTACGTTAGGTAACCGATTCGTTCTCTTACGAGAGGTTCTCTCGTATTGCGTAAGCTAGCTTACGCTGCGGGAACACCTGGTCAACGCCGTGCGCGCTATGAATCCACTCATGAATCCCAGGGTGATACCGGGGGATTTTTATCGTGGAGTGAATGTAATATGAGGCCGGCAGAGCGGGCACATGAAGTGTATACATAAGCATCTAAGGAGAGCACAAGGGGCGAACCGGTTGTGTGAGGGACTCCCAGTAATGCAGCTTCTTAGGGAGCTGGTCCTAGACAGCTAGTAATTTTGCCTGCAAGGAGGGGAACTTCCAAGTTGTAAAACCTGACAAAAGTGGACGGGGAGGCCCATCCCGCGGCCACACAAATGTCATGAATGGAAATTCCACAGGACCATGCCCACGATGAGGCCATGCCTCTAGTGGAGTGCGCCCTGATGCCCAGAGGGCAGGGCAGGCATTTAGATGCGTAAGCAGAGGCGATAGCGTCCACTATCCATCTAGACAGTGTCTGTCTAGAGGCGGCCAGGCCTTTGGTGCGCCCCCCAAACGACACGAAAAGCTGCTCAGCGCGTCTGAACGCGGCAGCGCGCGTAGTGTACAATCTCAGAGCCCGCACCGGGCAGAGGAGATTGGCGTCGCGCTCACTATCGGATGAAGGCAGAGCCGATAGGGAAATAATCTGAGCCCTGAACGGGGTACCAATCGCCTTCGGGACATAGCCATGCCTAGGTTTGAGAATGACAACAGAATCATTCGGTCCAAACTCAAGACAAGCGGCGCTGGATGAGAGCGCGTGAAGATCCCCCACGCGTTTTACTGAGGACAGAGCCGTCAGAAAAACGGTTTTGAGCGAGAGGTATTTTAGGTCCACAGACTCGAGCGGTTCGAACGGGGGTGCTTTCATAGCTTCGATGACTATAGAAAGATCCCAGATAGGAACCGAAGGGGGCCGCGGAGGGTTCATCCTCTTAGCTCCCCTGAGGAAGCGGATGACTAACTCGTCTTTGCCCAGGGACTGAGCGCGCCGGGGTTCAGAGAACGCCGCAACGGCTGCCACGTAAACCTTGAGAGTGGAGGGGGACCTGCCCTTGTCCAGCATCTCTTGAAGGAAAACTAGCAAAGACGGCACCTCGCATGACCGTGGGTCCAGATGTTTGTCGGTGCACCATTTTGAGAACACAGACCATTTAGACGCATAGAGCCTTCTCGTGGAAGGTGCTCTAGCCTGTATGATAGTGTTTCTTACTCCCTCTGGCAAATCGACAAATAGTCGTTGATCACCCATGCATGTAGCGCCCAGCGCCGTGGATGGGGGTGCCAGATCGTGCCGCGAGCTTGAGAGAGGAGATCTGCTCTGACTGGGATGGGCCACGGGGCTGTCTGTGACAGCTGAGTGAGCTCCGGAACCCAATTCTGACTCTCCCAACGCGGAGCTATGAGGAGCACCGAGTGGCGTGTGTCCCTGATCCTCTGAATTACCTGCGGTAACAGAGCGATCGGAGGGAATGCATAGAGCGGGCGGCGAGGCCATTCCTGGGCTAGCGCGTCCTCGCTCCTTGAAAAAAATATTGGGCAGTGAGCGTTCTCTTCTGACGCGAAGAGGTCCACTTCTGCTCTGCCGAATAGCCGCCACAGTATTTGGACCGTTTGTGTGTTCAGGGACCATTCTCCTGTGGAGATGAGGTTCCTGGACAGTATGTCTGGACCGTCGTTCAGATGGCCCGGCACATGCGTCGCTCTGAGCGAGAGCAGGCGGCTCTGAGACCAAACTAAAATGCGGTGTGTCAGTAGAAAGAGATTCCTGGATCTGACACCGCCCTGACCGTTGAGATAGGAGACCACAGTCATGTTGTCCGAACGGATCAGGACGTGGTGTCCCCGAATGAGCGGGAGGAAGCGCGAGAGCGCGTTCTCGACCGCAAGCATTTCCAGACAGTTTATGTGTAAGGGGCTTTCCTGAGTCGACCATTGGCCGAAGGCCGGTGAGCCCTCGCAGACTGCACCCCAACCCGTGTTGGATGCATCTGTCGAGATGACTTTTCGGCGGGAAAAGGTCCCCATCGTGACGCCCTGCCGAAACCATTCTGCTACTGTCCATGGCTGCAGCGCCGTGAGACATGTCTGCGTAACCCTGATCAGCTGGCGGCCCGTGTTCCACGCGCGATGGGGTACACGGCTGTTTAACCAAAGCTGAAGCGGGCGCATGTGCAGAAGGCCCAGCTGAAGCACAGCGGAGGCTGAGGCCATGTAACTCAGCATCCTCTGAAAAGTTTTCAGAGGTGTGCGGGTGCCCATCTGAAACGAGGCGGCTAGTCGCTGAACACTGCGTGCGCGCTGTGCGGATAGGCGAGCCGTCATCGTGACCGAGTTCAAATCTATTCCTAGAAAGGATATCGATTGACTGGGTTGAAGGGAGCTCTTTGTCCAGTTGACAGAGAGGCCCAGCGTTTTCAGATGGTCGAGGAGAACTGCGCGGTGCGACAGAAGCTCCGTCTGTGATTGGGCCAAAATCAGCCAGTCGTCCAGATAATTCAATATGCGCAGCCCCTGGCTCCGCAGGGGGGCGAGCGCCGTATCCATGCACTTCGTGAATGTACAGGGCGCCAGGGATAAGCCGAACGGGAGAACGGCGTATTGATAAACATGACCCTCGAAGGCGAAACGTAAGAATGGCCTGTGACGGGGATTTATCTGGATCTGAAAATAGGCGTCTTTCAGGTCTAGAGAGATGAACCAGTCCCCCTGGCGCACTTGCGCGAGGAGTTTCCTGGTAGTGAGCATCTTGATCGGTCTCTTCATGAGCACTTTGTTCAAAAACCTGAGATCTAAAATCGGTCTGAGGCCGCCGTCTTTCTTGGGAACCAGAAAATAACGGCCGTAAAACCCCGACTCGGTCATAGATGGCGGGACTCTCTCTATGGCGCCCTTTTGCAACAGCGTCGCAATTTCTGAGCGGAGCATGCCGGCGGCCAGCGGGCTGACAGTAGATTCGAGCCGAGCGCGCGCACGAGGCGGGCGGCGGCGAAACTGTAGCAGATAGCCGTTCTTTATAATGCTTAGCACCCACGGGGAAATGCCTGGAATGGCTTCCCACGCTTTGGAGCATGCGGCTAGTGGCCGAATGGCTATATCGCCCTGATTGCTGTATATAGCGGGCTGGACACAGTGTGTGGGCGCGCTTTGAATGTGTGTGGCAACGGGACTTGCACTCAGAGAGGAGTCTATGGGCCGTGAAACAGAGCGAGCAGAGAGGGGACACGCGCATGAATTCGTGGGCGTGTTTATGTTATCTGATATTAGAGCGGGCTGTGCCCGTTTCATGTGATGGGGCTCTGAGAGAGACACGGGATATGTTATGCTTGTGTGTATGGGTGAACACATGATTGTGGGCACATTTTCTTCACAACCGGCATATTTTCTCTTTTTGAGATTTCTCTGGGTAGCCGTAAAAACGGCTTTTTGTCGCTCGCAAGCAGGCAGGGACACCGGCTTGTTTGTGGCGGTAAACACTACAGTAGTCAGCGAAACAACGGGGACTGGCAGAGGGCGAAGCTTTGACGGCGGTCCGGCCGCAGCGGGAGAGCGCCGTAGTTTTCTTAACTTTGCTAGGCAGACTTCTGATGATCAGGCTTCAGCGTGATCTTGGGTCGCGGGCCCCGTGGGGGCGGGGGTCTGCGGCGGATGTCAGAGCGAGAGCGAGGGCGGCCGCCCTGTCTGCGCTGGGCTGTTTGAGCCTGCGGAGGAGGGCGCTGTGGTAGAGCTCTGGCAGGAGGCTCGCGAGAGCGGCCTGCGGAAGAGCTAGCGCGGCGGGGCAGAAACAAATTCATGGCCTGAGTGGCTTTCTGGACCTTCGGAAAAGCGATCGACGATTCCCGTGACAGCAGATCCAAAAAGGCCCGTCGGGGAGAGGGGCGCGTTAAGAAACGCGGCGCGCTCAGAATCTCCCATGTCGGCGAGCGTGAGCCATAAGTGTCTCTCGGATACACAAAGGCTGGCCATGCATCTCCCCAGAGCTTGTGCGGCGGCTTTAGTGGCGCGAAGGGCGAGGTCCGTAGCACTTCTCAGATCCATGACAGCGGAGGAGGGGTTTCTACCGCTCTCGGCCCACTCACGGAGAATATCGCTCTGTAACACTTGGAGGACAGACATAGAATGTAGCGCTGCGGCGGCCTGACCGGCGGCGGCATAAGCGCGAGCATGAAAGCTCGAGGTCGCTCTGCAAGCTTTCGAAGGAAGCGTGGGGGAAGAGCGCCATCTAGCAGAGGGCAGGCAGAGGTGTGCGGCGACCAAGTCCTCAACGGGCGGCATGGCTGAGTAACCTTTTTCGGCGGCTCCGTCCACCGAGCGCAGCGAGGCGGATATATCGGAGCGGTTTCTAGCCGAGAGCTAGGCATTCCAGGACTTCGTCAGCTCTGTGTGAAGTTCAGGCTGGAATGGGGCGGCCCGGTTGCACGCGGGGATCGAGCGCTGATGAAAAAAGCTGCTGTCCATCCGGTTCGGGGCCTGCTCGGGTGGAGGAGACCACTCGAGACCGAGGCGTTCGACGGCCTGTGAGAGGAGGCGCATTAGTTCCTCCTCTATTCCGGCGCGGATCCCCGCCGACTCTCTCGTGGATCCGAGAGATGACCATTCCTCACTGTCTGACGCGAGCAGTGAACAGGAATCCTTTTCCTCCGCGGCATCATCGGAAGCGACAGAGCGGCCACTCGGCGGCAACTGTATGTCCGGCTGGGGCGGGGAGGGAGAGCGGGAAGCGGGAAGCGGCGGCGGCGGCCCGCATGGTTCCGCAGGGGGCTCCGGCGGCCTCTGGGCGCGGCGTTTCTTTTTACGCGGCGAAGAGAGAGGCGGTGCGGGAGTGGATTGTGCCGCCAGAAGTCGTGCCCGCAGGGACGACAACGGCAGGCTCTCACAGAAGTCGCATCCTCCATCCGCGAGGGCGAGTTCTGCGTGCTCGAGTCCCAGGCAGAGAGCGCAAACGACATGGCGGTCTCCGTCCTCGAGAGGAGCGCGGCAAGAGCCACAGGAAAAACTAGACATCTTTACAAGGACGCTCGGCTCTTTTATATATAGAGAAAAGGATACAGTCGTCGGATGGCGCTAGCTTGCAGGGCGGCTGAAGGTGGCGAAGACGGCCGGCTTCTTCAGGGTCCGGGAGCTCGCTAGAGTGATGCCTTCTCGACGGCGACGGCTTTTCTCAGGACAGCAGAAGCGTGTAGCTCGCTGAAGATGAAATGAATCAACATATAAGCCTGGGAGAGACTGTTATATACACCATAGCCACGCCCATTCTGGCGGGCCATGATGCAATGAGCGCGCGGGCGCTTCCCATTGGCAGCGGGTTCAGTCCCGCTCTCCCATAGGCTTAAGCAGTTCTCTCTGAGCGAACCAATGAGCTGCTAGCTAGCCTGCTCTAGGTCTGCCGCAGAGGAACTGCGTTGTCAATGGATACAAATTATGAAATAATTTTTTGCAAAGCAAAGATGAATCTTTCCCACAGCGTAAGCTAGCTTACGCAATACGAGAGAACCTCTCGTAAGAGAACAACACTGTACTTCATTAATGCCAACGACCAACGCCATTTACATCAAAATATTTGTGTTCTTTCTTCTTAGAGCAGTGTTTTTTTCTCAAACGCTTATCAATACAGTCATGGCCAAAAGAGTGCGCTGCACTGTTCTCTATGCCACTGAAACAGGGAAGTCACTGACCTTTGCCAAAAAACTGAAAACCATGCTCAACAGTGCCTTCGACACCAGGGTAAGAAATGCTGTCTTTGAAAAATGCTTTTAAATGTTGTATTATTAACAGAGCAGTATATAAAAAAAAATAAAAATGTGATCCAAAACTAATATTCATTCTTGTTTTCTAATACAAGCTGGTATGCATGGAGGACTATGATTTCAGTGAGCTTGAGACCGAGAGCCTTCTGATAGTGGTCACCAGTACTTTCGGCAATGGAGAAAGTCCGGGTAATGGAGTGGTAAGGGCATAATTTCGTGAATAATTATATTAAAATGATAATATGTAGAAATATATAATATAAATTCAAATGTTTGCGGTCGTTAAGATTTTGTTATGTTTTTGAAAGAAGTCTCTTATGGCTGCATTTATTTGATCAAATAAAAAATCAAAATTGTGAAATATTATAATATTAACTGTTTTCTATTTGGATATATATATATATATATATATATATATATATATATATATATATATATATATATATATATATATATATAAATGTGATATTTAGCAGCTATTACTCTAGAAATCATTCTAATATGTTGATTTGCTGCTCAACAAACATTTCTTATTATTATCAGTGTTGAAAACAGTTCTGCTGCTTAATATTTTTTTGTGGAAACTGTGATTATTTGATTAAGTTCAAAAGAACGGCATTTATTTGACTTAGAAATCTTTTGTAACGTTACGTCTTCACCTTCACTTTTTATCAATTTAAAGCATCCTGAATCAATTTTTTTTGTTCCATAAATTATTTTTGAACAGTAGTGTATAAATATGGTAATTTCCACAGGAATTCAAAATTTGATTTTGACATTAATATTTTCTTTCCCTCAGAGCTTCAGGAAGCAGCTTTTCAGCTTGCAAACCCTGAAAAACAATGTCAGGTTTGTATCCTAGCAATGCTAAGATTTTCACTTTTATCACCTGTCAATATGCTCTTGTTGAACATGGAGCCCTGATATTCTCTTCTCAATACAGGTACAGTGTGTTTGGCCTTGGCTCACGTGTGTACCCACAATTCTGTGCTTTTGCCCATGCTGTGGATGACAAGCTTGCTGAGCTGGGGGCCAAGCGTCTGACTGCCACAGGGGAGGGAGATGAACTTAATGGGCAGGACGAGGCCTTCTCTGCCTGGGCTTGCACTGCTTTTAAGGTTGGTGAGGTTTCTATAATTCCCTCTGTGCTTGGATGATTCAATGATTCAAATAAATCTTATCTTAGCAATGAATAGCAAATTAATGGCATTTCTCTGTTTTTAAGGACGCGTGTGAGGAGTTCAACATTAAAAAACAGCTGAAGGGTGTTGAGCAACAGTTGGACTGCTGGGACCCACAGAGATACAGAGTGCAGCATAACAGTTGCACTCTGGACCAAATTACAGGTAAACCTCTACTTATCAAAACACTGACAAAAAAGTTTATTTCCCTTACGAAGGGAACTCAACGATGCGTCGATCGACGCCATGGGAACGCCCCCAGCGTGACTGCGTCTGAAGCATCTATGTCAACTAGTCCAATGGAAAGAATGAGCGTCACGGGCGGGTGACGTCATGACCAGGAAATGATAAAAGCACATCCGGTGCAAACCGGCATTAGCTTCTGTTGCCTCAGCAAGCGATCTGTGTTATACTGTCTCTGTCTATTTATTGTTGTCTGTTGCAATTTATTCGGAAACGTTATGGCGAAACAAATGTACAAACAGTGTGTTCCTCCCTGCCCGCGTTATTTAACGGGTGGGGACACACACGAGCTTTGTGTCATTTGTTTGGGAGTGGAGCATGCGGTCTCAGCCTTCGAGGAGGCTGAGTGTCAACACTGTGAAATGCTACCGCTCCGCATGCTCCGCTCTCGCCTGTCACTCTTTGATGTAAAGAGTGGGCAGGCTCGCGATCCTCAGGGATCAGGACCCGCGTCTGCCGAGGCGGCGCGGAGAATGCATTCCTGGGGATCGCAGAAGGATCTTTCGGAGGGGTTGGAGACGGGTCCCTTGGCCTTTTCTCCTTCCTTACCCGGAAGATCCAGCGCTCTCCCCCCGGTGTCGGAAGCACGCTCTGCGGTTTCTTCCGCCCGGGGAGAGAGCACTCCATTACTTCAATGCTCTTCCTCCGAGGAGGTCGATGTTATGAGTATGGAGAGTGAAAGCACACACATGGGGGAAAAAGATTCACAATTTATTTCCCCAGCATATGATGAGCTGGTGGATGTTATGTCACGGGCTGTAGAAAAATTAAATATTGTATGGCCATCTGAGAATAAAAGCGCTCGTCCTAAAAGTAAATTAGATGAGCGCTTTTTATCGTCCACGACATTATCTCCACCACGAGAGCTTCCCTTTTTTCCCGATCTCCACAATGAAATATCAAAATCGTGGAATAAACCGTACTCTTCATGACTTTTTAGCCCTCAAGTTAAAACTTATTCGAGAATAAGAGGGCTAAAAGAGTATGGTTATGAGGCGATGCCCCAGGCGGAACAGAATTTAGCTAGCTATCTTTCGCTTGGTCCCGCATCGTCCCTGAAAGCCTCGGCTTTGCCCACTAGACCGCTTAAAGCCACCTCGGTTTTAGTGGGCAAAGCTTATACGGCAGCAGGTCAAGCTGGAGCATGTCTGCATACAATGGCAGTGCTACAGGCGTATCAAGCTGACCTGCTGGGGGATCTGGATAGTAGTGAGGGAATTTCTCATGACGATATTCAAGAACTTCGTCGTGCTACCGATCTTTCTCTCAGGGCTACTAAGGAGACCGCCAGAGCAATTGGGCGGTCTATGGCAGCCTTGGTAGCTACTGAGAGACATTTATGGTTAAATCTGTCAGAGATTAAAGAAAAAGATCGAGCTTTTTTATTAGATGCTCCGCTTGAACCTTCTGGTCTCTTTGGTGACGCAGTTCACGCGGTCGTCGAGCGATTTCAGGAGTCTAAGAAACAAGCTGACGCTTTTAAAAAGTTTATCCCTCGCCGTGTCCAGCCCCCTGGGGCTGCTGGGCGTGAGCAGCCCCAGCCGTCGAGCTCATCATATCATGTGCAACAGAAAGAGAGTGTTGCGTCTCGTGCACCTCCACGTAGACACTGGAGACAGACGCAACCCTCTCAGCCGAAGTCTTCTAAGTCGAAGCCGGATCTGAGGACCGTTCTTCAGGCGAAGAAGACTTCGGCTCAGAAAAAAAAAAGGTCCTGATGTTCATGCGTCAGGCCTGTGAGGACAGCCCCGACCGAAGTAGAGCGGTGTACACCTCATTATACGGTGCCCGTTCCATTTCTGGGTCCTCACGAGACCGTTCTGCCAACCCTGCCACCCTTGGTGCTTCAGGGCGCAGCGGTCTCCAGCGAGTCGCTGATGCTATGCTGCGGCACAGCATCGGTTCCGCGCCCTCTGAGGGGGGCGTTAGAGCAGCCAGTTCAGGTAGTTCCTGCCATGATGTTTCAGGCTCCAGAATTAGCTGTCTCAGTAACACCAGAGACCAGCCTCGAGAGGCTGGTTCCCTTAGTAAATTTTCTGGCAGCGTGGAAGCTTCTGCCGAATATTTCTCGTTGGGTCCTGCAGATTGTAGAAAAAGGATACAGAATCCAGTTTGGTTCTCGTCCTCCTCGTTACAACGGGGTGTTGCCCACAGTGGTGCATCCCGAGCAGGCTCTGGTAATGGAGCAAGAGGTAAAGGCCCTGTTAGCGAAAGAAGCTATAGAACAGGTGTACTCACCCGACCGAGAGTCGGGTTTTTACAGCCGTTATTTCATTGTTCCAAAATAGGATGGAGGGTTGCGTCCTATTTTAGATCTTCGTTTGTTAAATCGGTCAGTTCAGAAACTAAAGTTCAAAATGCTGACACTCAAACAGATCGTGACTCAAATCAGATCCGAGGACTGGTTTGTCACGATAGATCTGAAGGACGCCTACTTCCATATCTCCATCCTCCCTCAGCACAGGAAGTTCCTAAGGTTTTCTTTCGGGGGCAAAGAATACCAATATCGGGTTCTTCCGTTCGGTCTAGCTTTATCACCCCGCACGTTCACGAAATGCGTGGATGCAGCATTAGCCCCTCTCAGGCTTCAGGGCATACGTATTCTGAACTACATCGACGACTGGCTGATTCTAGCGGAATCAGAGCAGTTGGCGGTTCGGCACCGAGGTGTCGTTCTCGCTCATATGCAGATGTTGGGGTTGAGGCTCAATGCCAAGAAGAGTGTGCTTTCTCCAGTACAGAGAACCACTTTCCTTGGTGTGGTATGGGATTCAGTGACAATGCGGGCCATCCTATCGCCCGTTCGTGTAGCTGCTATCCTGTCAGCCACAAAAGAGCTGAAGCTAGGCCAGTCACGCACTGTAAAACAGTTCGAGAAACTGTTGGGTCTTTTGGCAGCAGCGTCCAACGTGATACCTTTTGGCCTGCTGTACATGAGGCCTTTACAGTGGTGGCTCAGGACCAGAGGGTTCTCCCCGAGGGGAAACCCACTTCGTATGATCAAGGTCACGCGGCGTTGCCTTCGTGCCTTAGTTATATGGAGGAAGCACTGGTTCTTAACCCAAGGTCCGGTGTTGGGAGCTCTTTGCCATCGAGTTACTATCTCGACAGATGCTTCCCTCACCGGCTGGGGAGCGGTAATGGAAGGCCGCTCGGTTCAGGGTCTGTGGAAGAGTCATCATCTCTCGTGGCACATAAATTGCCTGGAGATGATGGCTGTCTTCAATGCGTTGAGGCAGTTCCTCCCAGACCTGAGGGGCCATCATGTGCTCGTACGAACAGACAACACATCAGTGGTCTCTTATCTGAACCGTCAGGGGGGCCTGCGTTCGCGTCGGCTTTGCAAACTGGCGCACCAGATCCTCCTGTGGTCTCTGGGGAAGGTACTCTCTCTGAGGGCAGTGTATATTCCTGGGGTCCAGAATATAGGAGCAGACATCCTGTCGAGGCAGGAGCTGAGGCCAGGGGACTGGAGACTCCACCCCGAGGTGGTGGAGAAAATCTGGGAGTTTTACGGCCAAGCACAAGTGGATCTGTTTGCGTCTCAGAATACGACGCACTGTCCTCTGTGGTTCTCCCTTACTCACCCAGCCCCTCTGGGGCTGGATGCTATGGTGCAGACGTGGCCGAGGCTACGTCTGTACGCCTTTCCCCCTGTTGCTCTGCTCCCAGGAGTTCTGGAGCGAGTCCGCCGGTATGGAATAAGCCTACTGCTAGTAGCACCACGCTGGCCAAGTCGGATCTGGTTTTCGGACCTGATCCATCTCCTAGATGGTCCTCCCTTCGAGATCCCGATCAGGAGAGACCTTCTGTCTCAGGCCGGGGGCACAATATTTCACCCTCGACCAGAGATTTGGAACCTGTGGGTTTGGCCTCTGAGGGGGCCCAACTCATAGAGAGTGGTCTTTCAGCCGAGGCTGCTGAGACCATTCTAAGCTCCAGAGCCCCAGCTACTAGGAAACTATATGCGCTTAAATGGAGAGTTTTCTCTTTATGGTGTTACCAACATCAGTGGGATCCAGTTAACTGTTCTGTGAACACAGTACTCGAGTTCCTGCAGGAGCGCTTTACGTCAGGCCTATGTCCTTCCACGCTCAAAGTCTACGTGGCGGCCATTGCGGCTTACCACGCCCTGGTGGGGGGTACATCGTTGGGTCGAGACCCCCTGGTTACACGTTTCCTTCGTGGCACTTTAAGGCTGAGGCCTGCAACTCGCACTAGGGTGCCAGCTTGGGATCTTGTTATAGTACTAGAAGGCCTTTGTAGGGCTCCATTTGAGCCCTTAGATTCGGTTTCAGATAAGTTTCTTACCTTTAAGACTATCTTTCTGCTAGCTATTTCGTCCCTTAAGAGAGTTGGAGACCTTCAGGCCCTTTCGGTTTCCCCCACTTGCCTTGAGTTTGCACCGGGGATGGTCAAGGCATTCTTATATCCAAAACAGGGGTACGTCCCTAAGGTGCCGACCTTGACTCCGAGGCCTATTGTGCTGCAGGCTTTCTGTCCTCCTCCTTTTGCATCTGCAGACCAGGAAAGACTGAACCTCTTGTGTCCAGTGCGAGCACTGGACACTTATGTGCATCGGACTTCTTCATTTAGGAAGTCCGACCAATTACTGATTTGCTTCGGATCACCTAAGAAGGGTCTTCCTGCTTCTAAACAGACGGTCAGTAGGTGGATAGTTGAGGCTATTTCACTTGCATACGAGTACTCGGACCAGCCATGTCCTTTGGTGGTCCGAGCTCACTCTACTAGGAGTATGGCGGCTTCTAAAGCCTTACTATATGGGGTTTCTCTTCGGGACGTCTGTGATGCGGCGGGCTGGTCCTCTCCGCTCACATTCGTTAAATTTTACAGTTTAGACCTGGATGCTGCCCCAGGTTCTCAGGTGCTTAGTGCTTAGTTACAACAGACTAACACTCAGGTACTTGGAATTCTGGCGCTTTGGGTATTCTCGTTCCCATGGCGTCGATCGACGCATCGTTGAGTTCCCTTCGTAAGGGAACGTCTCAGGTTACTATTGTAACCATAGTTCCCTGAGAACAGGGAACGAGACGATGCGTCACCCTGCCATACTTCCTGCATCCCTGTGATCGGCTTGCTTCGGCAATTTTCGAAGCTAATGCCGGTTTGCACCGGATGTGCTTTTATCATTTCCTGGTCATGACGTCACCCGCCCGTGACGCTCATTCTTTCCATTGGACTAGTTGACATAGATGCTTCAGACGCAGTCACGCTGGGGGCGTTCCCATGGCGTCGATCGACGCATCGTCTCGTTCCCTGTTCTCAGGGAACTATGGTTACAATAGTAACCTGAGACGTTCTGTAAGACTGGAAAAATCTGGAAGAACTGGAAGAGAGGGCAAATTAACATTTGAATTTCTATCTTGTGCACCATTCGAGACGCAAGTCTCACCTAAGCAATCCTAATCTACATATTTTTCCCTTGAACCCCCATTCCCCGTTCACTCTTGCTATCATGCTGAGATCAGCTGAAATTCACCCAAGAATCTATATAGTTTAATGTGAATAATTATCATACAGTATTACACGTTTGATATCATTTGAAATGTCTCAGTGCGACTGGTACAAAGGTCTCATTCTCAAAGAAGTAAACCAAAAGGTTATAAGGTATTTAAGAGTTTAGAAATAATTCACATACATAGGAGGGTGTGTCTTCCAGGCAAATGGTCCCATGCTCTCAGAAGGTGTTCACTCAAATCATATTCCCATTGTTAGCAAATGGTTCCATGTAAATCAACTTCTGCCCCCAGTAAGTCTGGGATGGTGATTAATGTGAATCCCCACTGTGAACTCATGTTTACATTTGAAATGAGGTCTGTCTATATAATGAAATGCAAGAGCTCGGCACGTTTCTGTAACCCAGACTAGCCCGTGATGCAAAGTACACCAAAACACTTTGCATCATGTATCTTATAATGTCAAGGTATTGCATCTTCTCTCTTTATTTCAGAGCATTTGATGTTTGTATCTATTATCTTTGAACTGATTATGCAATTGGCGTGATACATTTACTTGTCATAATAAAGTGTAAACATTTGATTTTATTCTAATTGGCTCAGATATTATTTTCAGTAAAGAGTTAAAAAGAAGTCAAACATTCGCTTACACTTCATGATGCACAGATATCATTAAAAACCTTTTTGATTTATGAAGTCAGATGAAATAACGAGTTAATACATATGAGAAAATGTATTTCACTTAATCAAATTACTTTGCCACGCGGAAAGACGGTAACGCACAGAGGGTCCCGCTGATCGGAAAACCTTCTTTGGGCCGATCCAGCCGGGCCTTACATTTCCATAATACAGTATTTACACATATGAATCTTCTGTTTCTACAGCATTGTCTGCTCTACACTCCAAAACTGTGTTTCCTATGATGCTGAAAAGAAGGCAGAAACTGCAGAGCGCTCAGTCAAGGTATGAATCTACAATTTCATTACCTAACTCCCAGCTAACAAAAATATGTTCTAATAATATTTTGCTAACATTCCCATTTAGCTATAGCAGTAACGTTATAGTAAGGTTATTTCTGTTCTCTGAACGTTCAAAAAATTCCTTGGTTATGTGAATGTTAAGGGAAAATTCCATTTAATCAGTTTGCGATTAATATGGGAATGTTACTTTTGAATATTTCCTGAACATTCTGAAACTAGTAACATTTTAAAAAAAGTTAGACGAACATCCAACTAAAATGTTTTAGAATACTATCCAATGAGAAATGTATAAATAATGTTTTATGTTAATGTTTTGAGAACATTATTAAAGACCAGACATTTTCGAATAAACATTCTATTAATGTTACTGGAAGAACATTTGTTTATAACACTGAGAGAACCTTGCCAGAACGTTAGCTAAAGTTATGAGAACATTCACTATCAGCTGAGCTTGTACACATTTCTGACAGTGCTGTTTTTCAACTTATATATTCTATTTTCAGTCGTTCTACTATCCTGGTTGAGATGGAGACGGATAGAAACATAGAGGTCTTGAACTTTGCCCCTGGAGATCATGTGGGGATTTTCCCAGAGAATTCTGCAGAGTTGGTGGATGGTATTGTGAAGCATCTCCCAGATGCCCCTCCTATTAACCAGAGCCTTCACCTGGAGTCCCTCTCTGACTCTAGCCCTGGTAACAATCACTAATGGCAGTTATAATAAACTATATACAAGTATATTTGATATGGGGCACAAAATCCAAGCTTATTGTTATGACTCTTTCCTGTGTTGTCTTTCAGTGGAAATGAGATGGCAGAAAGATGAATGTATCCCTGCTTGCACTCTGGTCCAGGCTCTTACATACTTCCTTGATGTCACAACTCCACCTTCACAAAGCCTCCTGCGCAAACTCTCTACAGTGGCTGGTCAGGAAGAGGATCGCAAACGTCTTGAGGCACTTGCATCGGTAATTGCGTTACATTCTTTCTTTATTAGAATTTAAAGGGACATTTGAAAAAAAAAAAAAACATTTGTTTATAATTTTATTCTAAATTACACATATTACCATTTACAGTATTCTACCATTTCTCCATAGGATTTCCAGGAATATTCTACATGGAAAGATTTCTACAGGCCCACCTTCTTGGAGGTGCTTGGAGAATTTCCCTCTCTAAAAGTCCCTACTGCCTTCCTTCTCAGCCAGCTTCCTCTGCTCAAGCCCCGCCTTTACTCTGTCAGCTCCTCATTGGACCGTCATCCAAACGAGCTGCACCTCACAGTGTCTGTGGTGGAGTACCAAACCCAGGGTATGATACTAAACATGTAGAAAACATACAAAACAAAGACATTGGATAATTCTTTTATAATCAAACACCACGTGAGATGTAAGTATAACGTTGTGTTCTGTTGTATGGTAGATGGAGAAGGCCCAATGCGTTATGGCACCTGCAGCACATGGCTTAACACCATCAAACGGGGATACACAGTTCCCTGCTTCATTCACCGGTACCGATGATAGATAGTTAAATCCTGAATATGAATATCTCATTTAAATACTTATAAAGGCATTTTAACATTCTGTTCTCCATATCTTAATAACATAGACAACTTGACTTTTTTACTGCTCATTATTTCAGCTCAGGTGGGTTCCATCTCCCAGAAGACCCCATCTTTCCAGTTATTCTGATAGGGGCTGGCAGTGGTATTGCTCCTTTCCGCAGCTTCTGGCAACAGCGCATTCACGACATGAAAAAGACAGGTAATGCATGTAAGACAGGTAATGCATGCTCTGAATTTAAGGTCATGAAGTTTAGACACAAAAGCATTTTATGACTCTTGCCTTGAGACATTGAGGTTCTATCGATCCAAACCAGTTATCACAATATCCTGTATTTTATTTGACCAATTATGCACTACTGTTCAAAGGTTTGGTGTCAGTAAGTAAAAAAAAAATAAAAAAAAAATATTCAGCATGGGTGCATTTAATTGATCAGAAGTGACAGTAAACACTTTTACATTGTTTTAAAAAAAAAAAAAATCACATTTATAAATATCATGTTTTCACAAAACTAATAAGCATCATAACTGTTTTTAAAATTGATAATATTAAATGTTTTTTTGAGCAGCAAATCAGCATATTAGAATGATTTCTGAAGGATCACGTGAAACTGAAGACTTGAGTAATGCTGAAAATCCAGCTCTGCCATCACAGCAATAAATTATATTTCAAACATATAATCAAAGACAAAACAGTCATTTTAAATTGTAATATTATTGCACAATATTATTGATGTTACTGTATTTTTGATTAATATATACAGCCTTGGTGAGCATAAGATTTCTTACTAACCCCAAACCTTTAAACAGTACTGTTGTATATTGCAGGTATTTAAGTTAAAATAAGTCTGTAGTTATTTGTATTTTAAAAGTTTTATCCTCAAAGCTTTTATCCTAAATGTATTGCCTTTTTTAATTGACAAATTGTTAGGTCTGCAAATGACTCCTATGACACTGCTATTTGGATGTCGTGATTCACAAACAGATCATCTGTATAAAGTAGAAACTCTGAAGATGAGAGTTGATGGCATTCTGGACAATATCAATACAGCTTATTCTCGCCAGCCTGGTAAACCAAAGGTACATCCCTAGTTCTGTTCATGCTGTACTATACTCAAAATAATTATATATTTACTTTGTGTGTCAAAATTCAGTAAGGTTCTCTCAGTCTGTTCTCACTGTTCATCAGATGTGCTTACACTGGTATCAGTTTGTGTCTTCTGTCTGTAACCAAGCTTGTGTTGTTTGGAACAGATGTATGTGCAAGATGTCTTGAAGGAGCAGCTATCTGAAAAGGCCTTGGAGGTTCTACACAAGAATGCAGGTCATCTGTATGTCTGTGGTGGCATGAACATGGCCCGTGATGTTGCTAGCACTTTGCAAGATATCTTGGCGAATAAAACAGGCATGACCATCACAGAAGCTAGAGAATTTCTAGAGAGGTTGAAGGTGTGATTCACTGTTTTAATCCTCATGTCCTTGTATGAACTGCTATTTGACCTGTGAATTCACGCCATCATGATCTTTTTGTTGGCAGGTGGAGAAGAGATACCATGAAGACATTTTTGGAGCTTAACTGCAGAGATCTGCAGCATCATATAAAGTTAATTCACAGTTTTACCACAAGCTGGGGTACTGGGAACCAAATTTAACTAATGCGATTCTAATGTTTTTCCACTATTTATGTTCTTTAACAGTTTTAAACTGATGTAAATATAGTTCCATTTCGAGGGAACTCGAACTGCGTCGATACGACACTTTGGGTACACAGTGTCTCGTTCCCTTCTCAGGGAACAAGGGTTATAGTCGTAACCCGAGACGTTTTTCTTTATTTACATCAAACGGGATTTATTACTTGTGTATCTTTGTAGTAGGTGAGCTGCGATGCAATTTAAAATGCTCTATTTTAAGTAATTGTTCTAAGCAGCAATAAGTCACCAGCATTTGATAATTTATATATTTTTTGTATTAATGATCTTTTCTAAATAATTTATGGTTAAATGGTATGTTTCTTCACCCCTGCTAAAATATGTGGGTGTGTGTGTGGGGGGCGGGGGGTGTGTGTGGGGGGGGGATGTGTGTGGGGGGATGTGTGGGGGGGGATGAAATTAGTAAGTAAGAAAGTGCAGTTAAACTCTCAATGAAACTAATAAATTAAAACGTTATATAAATAATAAACACATTTAATAACATCTAAATAAGTAATCAAACATTGAAATGTCTTTTATTTATTTAAATTCTTTTAAGACACACCATGTGTTTCAAAGGCACACACCCATAGCAACAGTAACCAAGAAAAAACAAATGGTTATGAACATTCTATATACTTTTGTGACATCATGATAAGTGGAATTAGTAAGGAGATTCAACTGAAGTGGATCAGGATGAGGTAGAAGCAGACAAGCAGAAAGAGAGTCTAGAGAAGAATGATAATGAACGAGAATGAAAAGAAAACAGAGAACCAGTATACTTTGAAAATGATTCCTGTCTGGTTAAACTTTGCAAGAGAAACTTATTCAATGAAAAAACAAATAGAGCCCAAAAAAGAAACCAAGACAATGGTGGGAATAGGTAAAGAAAAAAAGTGAAGACCTTGGTGGAGAAAGTGGATGTGGCAGCAGAAAGAGAGGAGGAACAGACCAAGAAAACGGAGGTTCTGTCAGGACCACTATCGTCAAATACAATTGAGAATTAGCAGACTGTAAGGATTGGTGGTATGGTTCTGTTCTGGGCAAGAACTCCCTGTGCATCCATGCAGCCTAGCATGGATAAGAGCAGGGAGAGCAGCAATAACACCCCTTAGGGTAAACAGAACAGAACCAACATGAATGTATTGCAGATATCATTAATTCAAGATTTTAAAGTAACATAATTTGAGAATTTATTCTGATTCAAGGGGAATCAGAATGCCAAATCCTGACTGGACAAGAGGAGGAGCTGGGGATGGAGGGTTATTAGCTCCTGAGAAACGCGATAGCTGCTGATAATACTGAAGAAGCTTATATGTATACAGTGATAGGCCTCGTATTCCTATAGGTAAACGTGTATCGGCTGAGAGTCAGCTGATGCGAGCTTGACTAACATGACCAGAACTGACGCTATGCTTAATTTCTGCAAGTTATTGGTGAAGTTATTGGTGAAAAGTAGGTGCTTGGATGGCCCATGATCAGGTAAGAAGATTTCACAGCTCTTCAAGATTATGCACTCTTTTTACGTGGGTGTTGCAATGCTATGGCAGATCTACAGTACATGCAAGAACTGAACATGCCAACAAACATGAGAGCAGTGATTCTAAAGCTTCCATTTAAACTCAGCTGCATGTGATATCAGAGAAAGACAGAGACGAAGAACCAAATTTAATTATGTTGTTAGCTTCATTGAATACCAAGTTAAAATCATTTCAGATCCCATTCAACATGTAGAGATGAGAACAACCGATAAACCAAAGGATGTCTACAGATGGAAGTCACAAAGTTGAAAGGGTATAGTTTTGCTACTAATGTAATCAACGTCGACAAACCCATTGTTGGTGAAATCCAAAAAGCAAAAGCTGAACATCCAATCAGTCAATTCAAGAGTAACTCCACCACCTTTTGTTCACAAATTCATTCTTTGGAGCAATGTAAAGAGTTTGAGAAGAAAAAGCATAGGGAATAGGTCAGCTTTATTAATGAATAGGCTGTCTGTTTCGATTGCTTACATGTTGGACACATGGGCAAAGAGTCTAAAAGTCACTTAACTTGCAAAGTGTGCAACCAGAAACATCACAGTGTTCTTCACATTAATTTCAAATAGCTCAAAGTTGATAAAGCTGGCAACACAAATAATGAACAGTAAATAGAAACAACTATCAACAACAGGCATGTATCAAAAATATGGTCATATAGGAGCCGGGAGTAGCAGTGGCATCTTACCTATACTTCCAGTCCGTGTAAAGTCTGCAATGGGCAACATAATTGTTCAGACCTATGCATTTCTGGACACAGGCAGTACCTCTACGTTTTGATCTGAAAGTTTGATGAGGAAGCTGCACCTGAATGGACGAAAGACAAAAAGATTTTTGGTAACCATTAATCCTAAAAATAACCATCTCAAACTATGTGGTAAAAAACTTGGAGATTTCAAGTCTTGCTGGTAAGGATTTTTATGAATTACCAGAAGTATATACACAGAAGCAAACGTCTGTAAACCAAGCTAACATGGCCATGCAGTGGCCATATCTTGATGGTATTCACATTCCACACATTCAAGCTGAAGTAGTGAACTGTGGGAAGTAGTGAATAGTCAGGGAGATGGTCCCTATGCCATACGGACCCTATTGGGGTGGGTTATTAATGGCTCTCTAGGCAGTTATCAAAATGAACAACATACTGCTAGAGTAAATAGGATCTCTGTGGAAACCTTTGAGTTGCTATAGGAAAAGCAATACCAACATGATTTCAATGAGAAAATGTCAGAAGACAAAGAAGAAATGTCCAGGGAGGATGCAAAGTTCATGAAAATCATGAAGAAATCTGTGAGCTTCAAGGATGGACATTAAAGTTTGAAGCTGCCTTTCAAAAACAAAGATGTCATGTCTAACAATATTAACATTGCCAGACAGCATCTTGATGGGATAAAGAGAAAGTTTGAAAAGAATTTAAAGTTTCAATAAGAATATACAGACTTTCTCAATTGTATGGTTTAGCTTATGGAAATTTTAAATATTGTTAAAGACAGTCAGTAGCCTAATCAAATTGCAAGCAATAGCACAAATAAATACAACAAAACAAACATATACAAGTGAGTGAAATAAACAGTTCTTTTCAGGGTTTTCATGTAGGTCTAAACTAGATTTCCAGATGCAGAAATATAATCAATTTATCAATGATTATCATATATAATCAATGCATAGCCTTCACTGTATAAATATAGATGAACCCTTATTTAAGTTATTCAGTCAAGAGCAGTGAGACATTTCTTTATTTCGGCCAGCAGCAATATCACCCTGTAGCCCAAGACTGGTTGCCCACTGAAGCTAAGCAGGGCTGAGCCTGGTTAGTACCAGGATGGGAGACCTTCAGGGAAAACCAGGTTGCTGCTAGAAGAGGTGTTCCCTTTCGTAGTCACTCCGAGTTACGTCGGATGACGGAGAATGGGGGTTTCGCCTAGAAAGCCTATCGACTTCGAGTATTACAAAACGAGCCTATGGCAATGAAATGCCATGGGTCTGCGGAATTTGCATAGCGTATCTCCGCCCCACCGCGTGGGTATAAAAGGAGAGACGCCGGCAAAGGCAGATCATGTTTTCGCTTCGGAGCCAAGAGTATCTCTTCACTCCACAGCTATTTCTGACTTCGCTCTACGAGACGAGCCACTCTCCGGTGTTGGTGTGACGGCGATCTGCAGCGAATTCACATTGCCTGCTGGTCTGTGCAGTGATCTGCCAGTGAGTGTGTTTCTCCCTGCTCGCTTCAACATCGCGGAGTTTCTCTCCTTTCACAAAAAGAGCTTGCACGCGGCACGTCTTTTTAAAGACGGCTCGCCCGTGCATTTAAAAAAAACAAAAAAAAAACAGAATGGTTGCGGCAGCTTGGTATCGGACTCTGATGGGCACGAACGTTGTCTGGTATGTTTGGGCTTGATCATACTAGAGCAGCGCTCGTGGATGACTCATGTTCTCTCTGTGGGAACATGACCATCGCGTCATTAAGGTCGAGACTCGGTGAACTCGAAAGAGTGAGAGTCCCCTCATCCACCACCCGATCTTCGGCTGGTGGCCATGGTGACCAGAGGGTGTTGGTCTGGAACAAGGCGCCGACTCCGTGTCCACGCCCCAGCCCCCTCTCCTCAATGACGGTGCCCGCTAGTGAACAGGTGATTCCCACGGGTCTACCTTCTGGTGGCCCGTGTGTTTCATTTGAAGCTACAGAGGATGATACTATGTTTGTAGCAGCTTCACTAGGTGGGTTTGATTCTCTGGAAATGACCACTCGTCACAGCCGGCACCTCCTGGTGTGCATACGGCTGTGCTTGAGTCCGATCCAGAGATGACGGCCATGCTTTCCTGGGACGATTGGTTTTGGGTAAGGCCGCCGACACGTCCACGGCAAACCCCAATACCTTCCCTCCCGGACGTGCATGATGAGATCTCGAAGTCCTAGAAGACCCCCTGGTCTTCTCGGGACCGCTCGCTGATCTCATCCGCCTTTCCTCCCCTCGATGGGGCTGCTGCCATGGGTACACTGGGGTTCCCCCGGCTGAACGCTCTGTTGCGATGCTATATGTCCTCAGAGTGCTTCTTCTCGGCGCAATCCTAAGCACCCGTCCGTGGCCTGTAGTTTTTCGTCTACACTTGTGGCGAGATCCTATAGCGCCACTGGCAGCCGCCTCCCTGCTGCCATGGTCATTCTGCTGGTCTACCTGACCCAGATGCTCATGGTCCTGCACGAGGGCGGGACTGACCCAGGCCTCTTCACTGAGCTGCGTGCCGCCACTGACCTCGCTCCCCGAGCGACGAAAGTGGCCGTTCGCTCCCTGGGTCAGGTGATGCTCACCATTCTGTGGCTGAACCTGTCTGATGTGCTGGATGTCGCGCGGCCCCGTCTGTCCGACATTCTGTCCGACATTCCCATATCTCAGGTCTGCCTCTTCGGTGGTGCGGTTGAGGACTTTGCCCAACAGCTCTCAACCGCCCATGTGCAGACTGACGTTGATTCTGTCCCGACGGCCCTGCCGTCCGCTCAGAACCCTCGGTCTGCCCACCGCCGAAGGCGCCCTCCCGCGGCTCCCTCCCCGCCCGTTAATGGGCCGGCTCTGGAAGCCGCGGGCGGACGCCACAGCCCTCTCCAGCCCCGCCCCCCGCTACATGCCAGGTTAAGCGGTGCTCTTGAGATGGGCTCCTCAGAGATGGGACTCGGTTCTTTCCAGGAGTGGGTAGCAGGACCACTCCTTTCCCCGGTGGAGGGCCGGGGGAGAATCTTTTGTTCTCTAGAAGGAACCGATACTCCCATCACTGAGCACACAGAGTCGGGTGACAGTACGCGACGCCTCCGTGCCTCGCTGCTCTCATCCCCCTCTGTCACAGAGTTCTCGGACCGCAGTGTGCGCCGCCCCCGGGCCTCGCCACTCCCGTCACCCTCTGTTCCAGAGGGCGCAGACGACAGTGCGTGCCGTCTTCGGACCACAACGCTCTCGTCCCCCTCTGTCGCCAGCCCATTGGCAGAGCAGACCCCCGTGGAACGCTGGTCCTTCCCTGGTCTCCTCTGTCAGGGCGCGGAGTCTGACCACGTCCCCGCACCGGGCCGCTATGCCACCCTCGCCTGGGCTGGTCACTCCGCCTCGCTGCCCCTCCGGGGGGACGTCTGACGTTCGCATAACCCCGCTGGTTCAGTTTCTGGCAGCTTGATTAGAGCTCCCCAACCTGTCCCGCTGGGTCGCCCGAACGATCAGGCGCGGCTATGCGATTCAGTTCGCTTGGTCTCCTCCCCGCTTCAGGGGAGTCCGCTTCACTATGGTCGCTGGCAATGCCCCCATCATGCGAGCGGAGGTTGCCACCCTGCTGGCGACGGGTGCAATCGAGACTGTCCCTACAGCCGAGATGAGGTCGGGGTTTTACAGCCCGTACTTCATCGTCCCCAAGAAAACCGGTGGGTTACGCCGATCCTGGACCTGCGTGTCCTGAACCGCTCCCTTCTCAGGCTGCCGTTCAGGATGCTCACGGCCAAACGCATTTTCGAGTGTGTGCGGCCGCAGGATTGGTTTGCAGCGTTAGACCTGAAGGACGCCTACTTTCATGTCTCCTTTTTACCTCGACACAGACCGTTTCTCCGGTTTGCTTTCGAGGGGCAGGCATATCAGTACGCGGTTCTCCCATTCGGGTTGGCTCTGTCTCCTCGCGTCTTTACTAAGGTCGTCGAGGCAGCCCTTGTTCCCCTACGCGAACACGGGGTTCGCATCCTGAATTATCTCGACGACTGGCTGATTCTAGCCCACTCTTGAGCGCGCACACTCACTGCTGACTTGTCTTCGTCAGTTCGAAGGCAAGAGTGCGGTCCCACTGAAATTATTTCAGAGGCTCCTGGGGCATATGGCATCCGCAGCCGCAGCAACGCCGCTCGGATTGCTTCATATGAGACCGCTTCAGCTGTGGCTCCGCGATCGAGTCCCGAGGTGGGCGTGGCATCACGGCACGCTCCGAGTCCCAGTGACTCCGACCTGCCGTCAGTTCTTCACCCCGTGGAGGAACCTCAGTTTTCTACGGGCCGGAGTCCCCCTAGAACGAGTTTCCAGGCATATTGTTGTCTCCACAGTTGCCTCATCCACGGGCTGGGGCGCCATGTGCAACGGACATGCTGCCGCGGGCTCCTGGACAGGACCCCAGCGCCTTCTGCATGTCAATTGCCTCGAGTTGCTGGCAGTATGCCTTGCCCTGCACCGTTTCCACACGCTGCTCAAGGGTCAACACGTGCTAGTCCGTTCAGACAATACCGCAACAGTAGCGTACATCAACCGTCAAGGTGGTCTACACTCCCGCCGTATGTCGCAACTCGCTCGCCACCTCCTCTTATGGAGTCAGAAGCACCTGAGGTCCCTTCGTGCTATCTACATTCCGGGCGATCGGAACCTTGCAGCAGACGAGCTGTCTCGGCTCCGTCCTATCCCCGGCGAATGGCGACTCCATCCCCAGTCGGTCCAGCTGATTTGGGATCAGTTCGGGGACGCACAGGTGGACCTGTTTGCCTCCCACGACTCATCCCATTGTGCCCTGTACTACTAGTCTCAGCCTCAGACGTCACGCCCACGGAACGTTGGCTAAACGTCTGATGCATATGGCACACTTTTCTGGAAACACTTCAGGAGTTTCGAAGTCGCAACCTGATTGGTTGAATTCTACAGGATGTCCGCGAGACGTGTGTGTCGCGTTCTTTAACAGTCCGCCTGGAAACAAATGCCGTGACGCCAAAACCCCTCGTGGAAGATGAAAGCCGTTGTGTTTACAACTGTGACAAATGAGCGCTTACCAGGATCAACTAAACGCTGTTTTTTCAAATGTATGTGAAGTTCGCGGCTCCATTGTTGCAGTAAACTTGCACATTGTTCTTGAATGAACAATTTATTAAGACGCATGCCAGTCTGTTATTGTAGTGACATCGACATTATATTGGCACGTCCCTAAACATGAAGCGGAACAAAACGACCTGTGATTGGTTGCGTTACATGTCAGTCAAACGTCCTCTCGACCAAGAAAAGCTGCGATAGAGTCCAGACCTTCTGCCGTCAGTCTGAAGGTCTGGCTACGCGAGACTACCCTCGTCCCGATCTTTGGAGGCTCCACGTGTGGCTCCTGGACGGGACAAGGCAGGTTTGAGTACCCTGTCACCTGCGGTGGCGGCTACCATCACTTCCGCTAGAGCTTCGTCCACGAGACATCTCTATGCGTTGAAGTGGAACCTCTTCGTTAACTGGTGCTCTTCTCGCCGAGAAGACCCCTGGAGATGCTCGATCAGTGTCGTGCTTTCCTTCCTGCAAGATGGGCTGGAGCGAAGGCTGTCTCCCTCCACCCTGAAGGTGTATGTGGCTGCTATAGCCGCATTTCACGAAGCAGTTGATGGTAAGTCTCTGGGAAAGCACGACCTGATCATCAGGTTCCTGAGAGGGGCGAGGAGACTGAATCCTCCTCGTCCTCCTCTCGTTCCCTCTTGGGACCTCTCAGTGGTGTTAAATGCCCTGCAGAGGGCTCCCTTCGAGCCTCTGCAATCAGTGGAGCTTAAGTTCCTGTCTTTGAAGACAGCGCTCCTGGTTGCACTGGCCTCCATTAAGAGGGTAGGGGACCTGCACGCATTCTCCGTTGACGAAGCGTGCCTGGAATTCGGGCCGGCTTACTCTCACGTGATCCTGAGACCCCGGCCTGGATATGTGCCCAAGGTTCCTACTACTCCCTTCCGGGACCAGGTGGTGAACCTGCAAGCGCTGCCCCTGGAGGAGGCAGACCCAGCCTTGGCACTGCTCTGTCCAGTACGCGCTCTCCGCGCTTACGTAGACAGGACGCGGTGTTTCAGGACCTCAGACCAGCTCTTTGTCTGTTATGGTGGGAGACTGAAGGGAAAGGCTCTCTCAAAGCAGAGGTTGTCTCACTGGTTAGTGGACGCCATTGCTTTGGCTTACCAACAGCAAGGCCGACCGTGCCCCCTTGGTGTGACAGCCCACTCCACCCGGAGTGTGGCTTCCTCTTGGGCTCTAGCGCATGGCGCCTCGCTGGCAGACATCTGTAGAGCTGCAGGCTGGGCGACACCTAACACATTCGACAGATTCTATAATCTCCGAGTGGAGCCAGTGTCCTCTCATGTACTCGCTTCAACCAGCTAGTATCGGACCCGCTCAGGTGTCTTCGCTTGCTCGCCATTCCACTCCACGGACTGGATACGTGCGATTATTCTCCTCAGGTGAGCCTTCCCTTCTGAAGCCCTGAGTTCCTCCAGCACTGTTGACGCTGGCGCCAGTGTCTATTGCCTGTGCGTCGGCTAGGTGCCTCCGTGTGCATGGTTCCTCCCCTGAGTAACCCCCACATGTGTATGTCCACTGTAAGCCTCTTTGAGCATGTGTCTTTCCCTCGGCAAGCCACCTTGCCACCCCTGGAGTTGAAAGTTGCCACCCCACGGGCTGGTTACTCCAGTGTTCCTCCATATGAAGCCTTCCGGCCATATGTGTATTTCTAAGTCCTCCCTACGGGTAGGCATGCTGCGGCATATCTCCTCTGAGATATGCTTCCCAGTGTACCTTGGTATTCCTGTGTTAAGTAGGACTCCTTCGTCCGTGCCAGTATCACGACAGGGGGATCAGACTTTCGCAGGGCACTGGAAGACAGCTGTGAAGGTGGCGTGATTATACGGGAACCCCCATTCTCCGTCATCCGACGTAACTCGGAGTGACTACGAAAGGGAACGTCTCGGTTACGTATGTAACCCTCGTTCCCTGAGTAGGGAGCGGAGACGTTACGTCTCCCGGCCACTTCCGCTGTACCGCTGGGCAGACGCCTGAGTTCAGTCTCGGCTCCTCAGCGAAGACATGATCTGCCTTTGCCGGCGTCTCTCCTTTTATACCCACGCGGTGGGGCGGAGATACGCTATGCGAATTCCGCAGACCCATGGCATTTCATTGCCATAGGCTCGTTTTGTAATACTCGAAGTCGATAGGCTTTCTAGGCGAAACCCCCATTCTCCGTCATCCGACGTAACGTCTCTACCCTACTCAGGGAACGAGGGTTACATACGTAACCGAGACGTTATTGAGGCCAGCAGGGGGTGCTCGCCCTGTGGTCTGTGTGGGTCCTAACGCCCCAGTATAGTGACGGGGACACTATACTGTCAAAGAGCACTGTCCTTCAGATGAGACGTTAAACCGAGGCCTTGACTCTCTGTGGTCATTAAAAATCCCAGGATGTCCTTCGAAAAAGAGTAGGAGTGTAATCCCGGCATCCTGGACAAATTTGCTCCTTGGCGTCTGTCCATCATGGCCTCCTAATCATCCCCATATACTGATTGGCTTCATCACTGTCTCCTCTCCACCAGTAAGCTGGTGTGTGGTGGGCGTTCTGGCGCACTATGGCTGCCGTCGCATCATCCAGGTGGATGCTGCACATTGCTGGTGGTTGAGGAGATTCCCCCTTCCATGAAAAGCGCTTTGAGTACCCAGAAAAGCGCTAAATAAATGTAATGAATTATTATTATTTATAATCAGGGCTTGACATTAACTTTTTTTCTCAGTAGCCAATGTGGCTAGTGGTTTTCCAAAGTTACTAGCCACACAGCATTTTTACTAGCCACATTTTTGTTGTTTGTGAAATTACCTGATTAAAGTTGACTATGGCGTGCTACAATTTACTTGAACTAGATTTACAACCCTTTTAAATGTAAAACCACTGTATGGGATCCCACACCCGATGGGAAATTGTTTGTTACAAGTTGCAATGGAAAGTAGGTCAGTCTCGAAACCTCATGAAAAATGCATGCCATGGTTCGGACAAAGTTTCTTTTATTTTCATTAAAATTTGAGGGGAACGTTCCTCTCATCATAAAGAAAACATTTCAGTTTGTAGCATTTTTGTGCTCAGGCCCTAATAATGTATACTGGTAAGGTTGACAAGAAATGGATAGAAATACACAAGGTAAATGTAAACAGTCCTCATCATCAACAACAGCAGTAATAGAGTAGAAAAAATCTATCTCTTCATTAGAACAACAATGAGCAAAGAAGAACAAATTATTTTTGGCTCATCAATTCAAATTCTGAAAAAATACTTGAATGTGAGAGTGATTGTGGTGAGCAGGACGAGGCCGAGGGACGTAAGAGAACGGCACGAGGCCGGAGGCGTGATTAATGATGAACGACACCTGAGTGACGCACCGGTCTCGTATCTCTCACGGAGGAGCGGAAGCATAAAAGGAGGAGCGACGACTGTGAAGAGCGAGAGAGGACAGGCCTGAATTTTATTTGATGTTTTGTTTTATTGTGTGTGGCCGACTGCCGTCTTTACTTTCGTTTTTGTATTTGTTTTATTTTGTTAATACAAAGGAATTTGGTTGTTCGCCGGTTCCCCTCCTTCTTCCCATAACATCTGAACTGCGTTACACTGGTGCCGAAAGCCGGGAAGGAGATGGCTTTTGAAAAGACTACAATTATTCAACCCGCCAAAGTGGCTAGTTGGAGTGACCAAATTTCGCCACGAGCAAAATCCACCTGCATTTGGTGGGTTGGCGGGTGTTAATGTCGAGCCCTGTTTATAATCTTTAATATTTTGTTTAACATAAGAACCATGATAAAAACAGACAGCAGCAGGAATATCAGGCTGCTGTCACTTTAAGAGCCGCACAGATCCAATATACTGTTACACATGTTTTTATTTCTCATGTTTACGCTCACTTAAGACATAACTGATTATGTTTACGATGATACTATGTAACTCTTCCATGGCCTGAGGAAAGAAACTGTGCCTGGCTGTTCTGGTGCTCAGTGCTGTGTGACACTGACCAGATGGCTACAGTTCAAAGAGGAAGTGGCTTAGATATGAGGGGTCCAGAGTGATTTTGCCATCCCATTTACTCACTCTGGATGCGTGACTGAGAGAGTGGGAAGGGGTGTACAGATTTTTCTCTTAGCAGTTCGGACTGTCTTCTGAGGTCTGATTTGGTAGCCAAGCCAAACCAGACATTTATGGAGGTGCAGAAGCAGCTTCTGTGGCAGGTTGAACTTCCTCAGCTGGTGAAGGAAATTAATATCTGCTGGGCCTTCTTCACAATAGAGCCTCAGCCTATGGTAGTGTCCAGGAACCTGAATGACTCCACTTTTGCCACAGTGGTGTTATATTATGGTGACTGGGGGAGTGCTGTGGGGTTTCTCCTAAAGTTCACAATAGGGGTGGGCGATATAGCCTCAAAATTATATTACGATATTTCAAGAATATTTGCAATAATGATATTTATGATGATATACAGAATTTTTTTATTACATTTATCTCACATAAATGTTTTACAATTGGGTAATTTTGTTGTTAAGAGTTTACAAAACACAAGGAAGCTTGATTTCAATCTTTGAATTAAATTGAAAAAAGTAGCAAAATAATATAGATACTGTCACAGAGTCAGCATCAACAGCACCAGACCTCTACACTCCACCCACTCATTCCCTGTCTCCTGAATACTAATCACCATCACCTGTCACCACCACCTGCCTGCACTCAGCACAGCTAATCACCAGCACTATTAGTCACCACATCCACAGCACTATGTTGTCTGGTCTTGTCATTCCTCACCGAAAGACTTACCTGACTCTTCCTACAAATATATTTATCTCTTTGATGCCAGTCCTCAAGCGAAGCTCTATTCCAGTCCGCCTTATCTGTCTTTCATCCTGATCTTCATCATCCACAACTGAAACCAGATAAGAAATCAGTCAATATCACAACTTTAATCGTCAACCATTCACCTGCTCATCCACTGAATAACATCTAGTGTTCATTAAATCCTGTTTTCAAACTTTACATGCTTGCATTCTTCTGTTCTGACAGATACAAATAAAGAGATTATTTTCATTATACTGTCTGTTACAATGTCACATGCGTTTTCTGCTTATTTAAGACATAACCGACTGTGTTTACGGGTATAACCAAGACAATTTTGTGGGGTTTTTTCCCGTTAAAGCGATATAATCCGTGAAAAATAACTTTTGTTACTTGCGAGCTGTTTGTGAGGACACTTTACTGTATGTATGCAATAGTTTAGAATCACTTGAATGCTTAAACTGATAAGACGTGAAAATGATCAACTTTATGTAGCACCTCTAACCTAAATTAGAATGATAGCTATATATCTATTACCTAGGCTCTGAGCAGTTATTGACAAGACTCACAAGGAGACTTAACTTTTTTTTAAACAAAACAGTTGCCAGGTTTATTACACAATCACTGTGCAACACACTATTCACATTGTTATTTTCTCTTACATTAGAAAATACCCCAAAATAAAATAGAGCTCTTTCACTTAGAAAAAAATAGGAAAACAAAATAAATTGTCCTTGGGAAAACAGAAAGTCACTCTACCCGGGTAGTTCTTATCTGAAATCCATGGAATCCAATATCCGAGGTCTGGATACGAATCAGTTCAGCCACTCCGCAGAAGAGAATCCGACACAGCTGGCCACACTATGTCCAAACGTTCCTTCTGTAGAATGTCACTCACTGGGACAGGCTCGCCATCGAAGTCGGTATGGTTTGGAACCAAACTGAATCCAGAATAAAAACCAATCTGTACATAGCAGTACAGAATAGATAAAAACAATTATAATTCTTTATATCTCCTTTCCATATATGGTAATTTACTAATTTACTTTTTTTCAAATAAACCAGCTACACATTTAAAACCATTAACTATGATTATAAGATAACTGTTCAAATCACTCTACGACTATGCTTCATACAAGTCTGTTTGACTAGAGACCATAGTTCGCATTGGCAAAGCCATTTATTTCCTAAATAAATGTTCCTTACAGGATTAATGCATTTTTCAATCATGACATATAATGAACTGTATGCTATCAAACTATTAAACAACCTGAAATTAATGCATTATTTCCCCATTAGTCATTTTACTTCAGTTAAACACATTTATAACCCAGTACTTAGCTGAATGCTCAGTTTAACAAAACACAAAATTCACACATTATGAGCTAAGTGCCATATAAACATCCTACAATACTCTCGAGTCTCATGTCACTCTGATTGGTTTTATTATAATAGCATGAGATCTAAAAACCTAATATTATTCACTGATAGCATCACCTCTTGTTAGCTAGCAATATGGCAAGCTAATGAGCACATTGAGACAACAGAAAACTCACCGGAGGTTTCGGCAGAAACACGGTAAAAAACAACAGAAAAAATGTCTCCCACAATACAGTCCTCGGGTTACTAGTAAAAGATTATCTTATCCACACAACTCCTGATTAGAATTGACTAGATGTTACTGTTTTTCGATCTATTTTCGCCACGTGAACTAGAGCTTTTTTCTGATGCAGCTTGATACAAAGGAGAATCCCCAATGACGAATGTAAAAAACAGTGCTTGCGCGCCCTCTACTGGCATCATGTAACTTGACACTCGACTAGTTAACCCTTTAGTGACAGCATATTCTATATGGGTTACACACTCCCCTCCTAAATCAGCATGAGTCCCTTCATGTGCTATAATATTCTGGCTCAAACACTTACAAGTTCTTTACTTTCATATTCACTAAATATACTGAGTGTTTGGTTAAAACTGTCTAAAAGGTTTTGAGCAAATGAGATTAGGGGTTTTCCTAACTGTGGGTAATGGAATCGGCCCGGTGCTCGCCTTGACCTTTCAGATCGACGTACAGACGCGTCTTCCACAACTTCTCCAAGTACTTCCTCATCTCGTGTATCACAACAGTCAGGGATTTCAATGTCAGTTTTCTGTACTCCTCTTTTATTATTTCCATCTTCTGGATCACCAAAATCCAACAAGGGAACATCATCTTCCAGAGTGATAGCTGGCATCACATTGCCTGGATCAGGCAAGATCTCCACATCCTCAGTAGAAGGTTGATCAACAGTAGTCTCTGACTGGAATTCTCCAGCCTCTTCAAGACATGCCTCTGCTTCTTTTGCCGGCAATGCCATCTCATTACCTGCCAAGAACTCCCCTGGAGACTGGGGTGGTAATGTCTTGCTCAAATCACTCTTTCCGGGAAAATGGGCAGATGGATCCAGCTTTCTTTGGATGTCGTATACCTTTGTGAACCTTTCCTCAGTAAAGACTGAGGATTTCACAGGAAAGACGGTGCAGTCATCTTCAGACTCACAATCTTCCTCTTCTTGCTGCTGAGGAGAATTTTGTCGTGTCCTGGGACGATGTGTGGCTCTCGGCTGATCTGGTTCATCTTCTTCAGCTTCATACAACTGCCCACATGGTAGCAGAAGATCCCTGTGCAGAGTGCGGATTGGACCATCTTGATTTACTGGCTGAACCATGTAAACAGGTAAATCTCCCATCTGTTTTAGGACACAGTACACAGCAGACTCCCACTTGTCAGCAAGTTTGTGCTTGTTCCGCAACCGGACGTTCCTCACCAGGACTCTATCCCCCACTTCAAGGGTAGATTCTCGGACCCTCTTATCAAAACGGCGTTTGTTTCTGTCAGCAACTTTATGTGAGTTTTCAATGGCTGTTTGATAACTCTCCTCTAGCCTAGACTTGAGATTCTGCACATATTGTGAGTGAGATGCTTGTTTCCCCTCTCTGACAGGTAAACTGAATGCAATATCTATAGGCAACCTTGGTTGTCTCCCAAACATCAGCTCATAGGGGCTAAACCCTGTAACCTCATTTCTGGTACAGTTGTAGGCATGCGTGAGTGGTTTTACAAAGTCCCACCAGTGACTCTTCTCCTTATCCTTTAGGGTACCCAACATGCCAAGAAGGGTGCGGTTGAACCGCTCAACCGGATTTCCTCGCGGGTGATAGGGACTTGTCCGCACTTTCTTGATACCAGCTATGGCACAGAGCTCTTTAATAGTACGAGACTCAAAGTCCCTGCCCTGATCGCTATGCAGGCGTTCAGGAAACCCATAATGCACTAGGAATTGCTCCCACAGGCACTTTGCAACAGTAGTAGCCTTTTGGTCTTTAGTAGGTATGGCTACTGCGTACTTTGTAAAGTGGTCTGTGATGACCAGGATGTCTTTAGTGTTGTGGGTGTCAGGCTCAAGCGATAAGAAGTCCATGCAAACCAATTGCATTGGCCTAGATGTCTGGATACTGACAAGAAGTGCTGCTTTTTCAGGCAGAGTCTTTCTTCTAACACATCGTCCACATGTTTTAACCTTGTGCTCGACGTCGGCAGCCATTCGTGGCCAATAGAATCTTGACCTTACTAAGTCAGTCGTACGCTCTATCCCCATATGCCCCATGTCATCATGAAGACAAGTGAGTACCGTTGCCCTGAGTGACTCTGGAAGTATGAGCTGATAGGATGTTTTCTCTTCACACTGACGTTTCCTGTACAGAAGACCATCTCGCATTTCAAGACGCTTCCACTCTTTAAGCATCAGCTTGAGTTCAGGGGAGTCAGGACTGATGTCACTGGGTACTTTGTCTCCAGCTTTTAACCAGTTAATGACATGCTTGATGATGGGGTCAGCTTCCTGTCGATCTCGGAGTTCCACTTCACTAAAGGTGGGTACAGTTGCATGGCCTATTAAGTCTTCTTCACCATAGATGTCTGGTACAGCCTCGGCTTGGAGAGCCAGAGATTCAACCAATGTAAGGGAAGGTAAGTAGTTGTCTGGCTCTCTTAGAAGGCTTCTGTGACATACAGCTGTAACCCCATCTGCAGGTAAGTTTAAATGGTTAGCTGATGATGCCAAATGATGTGATGTGAACCGTTTTATCCTTTGTTTCTCTTCCAGTTCAGCGTCATCATCAACCAACATACCATGGGGTCGTCTAGAGAGACCGTCGGCATCCTGATTGCCCTTTCCAGCCCTATACTTGATGTTGAAATTGAATGTGGAAAGGGCTGCAAGCCAACGATGACTGGCGGCATCTAATTTAGCTGAGGTGAGTATGTAGGTTAATGGATTGTTATCCGTTACGACAGTGAAGGTATTACCATAGAGATAATCTTGGAACTTCTCTAGAACTGACCATTTTAAAGCTAGGAACTCCAGCTTGTGTGCTGGATACCTCACCTCGCTACTTGAAAGGCCCCTACTAGCATAGGCAATGACCCGTGTTTGTCCATCCTGTTCCTGATATAAAGCAGCCCCTAAACCAGTAGTGCTAGCATCTGTGTGCAAAGTATATGGTAGCTTTGGATTTGCAAACCCAAGGATTGGAGAGGAGGTCAGCTTTTCTATTATGCACTCAAAAGCTTCCTGACAAGCAGGTGTCCATCTTTCTGCAAACGGCTCTTTTGGGTTGTAATACTTCCCTTTACATGTCATCATCTTCTGACCTTTTTTTAGAGGTGGGTATCCGGAAGTGAGATTGTTTAGTGGCTTAACTATTTTGGAATAGTCCTTCACAAAACGACGATAATAGCCAGAAAAGCCTAAAAAGGACTTCAGTTCTTTAAGAGTCTGGGGCTTTGGCCAAGTTTTCAGTGCACTGACTTTCCCAGGGTCAGTCTCCACACCATTTCTTGAGACGACATGTCCGAGGTAATGCACAGAGGTTTGAAAGAATTTGCATTTCTCGGGAGAGAGTTTGAGACCATTTTCTCTTAGCCGTTGCAGTACATGCAGAAGTCTGGCTTCGTGTTCCTCCAGGGAGTCTGAGAACACGATTAGATCATCAAGGAACACTAGCACCTCCTTCAAGTTAATGTCACCCATACATTTCTTCATTAACCGCTGGAAGGTGCTAGGCGCATTGGTTATTCCCTGTGGCATCCGATTGAACTCCCAAAAACCCAGGGGGCACACAAAAGCAGTCTTGGCTTTGTCACACTCCTCCATGTCGATTTGGTAATAGCCTGACTTGAGGTCCATCACCGAAAACCATTTTGACCCGGTAAGGGCGGAGAATGTTTCATCCAGGTTTGGTAATGCATAAGCGTCCTTTATGGTCTGCAGGTTAAGCTTACGGTAATCGACACAAAGGCGGACATCACCATTCTTCTTCCTTACAACAACAATGGGTGAGGAGTAAGGGGACTCTGACTCCCGTATCACACCAGCTTCCAGCAGTGATTGCAAGTGTTTCCTCACAGCTTCATAATCATTAGGATGGATGGGCCGTGCTCGTTGCTTGAAAGGAGTATCGTCTTTTAGTTTGATATGGTGTTTGACTTTGGTGGCATGGCCAAAATCAAGGTCATTGTGTGCGAAAACGTCAGCATAACCGTTGAGCTTCTCAGTGATTCTGCTTTTCCACTCCTCTGGCAGAGGGGACTGGCCAAAGTCAAACGTCAGGTTGCTTTGGGTGGTTTGACACGATGGAGAAACAGTGGCACTACAACAGTTCACAGTAGCAGAGTTTTTGTCAGGTAAGTGAACGTTTTCAAGGATCTGCTCGGGAGCATGTAGTTCTGCAATAACACAGTTTGCGGGGATTGTTATATCATGGGCTGTTTCATTCCTGATCCAAACAGGCAACTTCTGTTTGTGCTGTTGTGGGAGAGTGATGAGACAACAATCAATGAAAATCCCACCAGGTAAGGAAGAGGTTGTTGGTTGCTCCAGGACTGCCCATTCCTCAGTATTAGCATAACTGACATTGGCATAACCTTCCACAGCAACTTTCTCATGTGCAGGAATGACTTGCTGTGTTTTTCCTTTAAGTGTCATGAGGCCAATTTCTCCAGTGGTGTTCAGCCTTTTTCGGAGCTCAAGTGCCCTGAGGATTTGTCTATAACCATAGACAGTTGAAGTGTTTTTCCGAGTGTTGTTCTGGCAGTGTTCATCATATAGCACATCAAGTAAGTTAGTCCCTATCAGAACAGGTAAGTCACTGTTGGAGCCTAGATCAGGGACAACTAATGCTAATGTGGACACTTCAGGTGCAGTGTCAATAAAGTCTTTTGGGAAACCAATGTTGACTTCTACGTACCCTAAGTATGGAACAAACTGACCATTAGCACCCTCAACATCAAGTAGATTAAAAGGCTGGATTGGCTGCTTTGATAAGTGTTCTTTGTAGAATGCAGTTGATACTGTGGTCACCTGAGATCCGGTGTCAAGGAGACAGTTACAGTTTACTCCTGACACAGTAACATTGCTGGTGCATTTCTCCCCTATTAACCCTTTTGGTATTTTAGACTGGTGCTTTGTGCTCAGCGAGTAACTTGAAGTATTCTATTTAGTATTTGGTTTGGGACAAGTGTGGTTAGTCTTTGTTCCTGTTTGCCCCTTAACAGGAACAGAACCTAGTTTAACTCTGGCTGAGTTTGGGCTTCCCACAATCGCTGCTTCTCTCTGAGTTCTTTTCATTTAGCCTCAACAACGACTGGGTTGGGTTCATTGCTGCAGGATGGGGCTATATGTCCATCTTCACCACAGTTAAAGCAGTACCATGGGCGAGGTTTCTTGCTGGATTTTCCCACATTGTGCTGTGGTGATTTCTCTGCAGGCTCTTTCGGATTAGATTTCTTTGACTTGAATGTCTTGGAGGTAGCCTTTGCTGAGAACTCATCCATCGATGCTTTCAGGGTTGCCAACTGGGCTTGAAGTTGTGCTATTTGTTTTTTCATTTTCTTTGTACCCGCATCAGGGGTTTCTTCTGCAGCAGCCGCTGCTATGTCTTTCTCATCAGTGTCAAAGTCATACACATTCAGTGAGTTAGACTGGACTTTAGTTTTGGGACATCCAAGATGCTGCTTCATGCGGCAGGACTTGGCAGTTTGCTTGTCCTCTTCAGTTCGTAGTAAGAGCAACAACTCAGGAAATGAGGGTGGATTATTCTTTTTTTGTTCCAGCTGGAGATTTGTGATGAAGCTGTTGTTCCAGCATCCCCTGCAGAACTGTTTCAGCAGTTGGCGGTCTGAGTCTCCAGCAGCAATACCATTTCTTTTCACTACATTGCTCAATGTAGCCTGTAGTCTATGTAAGTAAGCAGAAGGTTTTTCACCTACGTTTTGGTTGGTGTTTAGGAATGCTGCAAAAAGTTCATCACCATCATCCACAGTACCATAAGCTGAGTCAAGAACACTCAGATATTCACGGGAACTGGACTGAGGGCCTAGATGTTTCACAACATTGGCAGCTGGAGGAAGCAGGCTTTCTGAAATCTTTCTGACCACTTGTTTGTCGGAGATTGCGGTATCTTTGAGGTAAAACTCTGCATTGCTACGCCAGGTGTCATAATCAACTTCTAGGCTTGGACATGGGGTTTTTCCAGAGAAAGGCCTCCACTTGGAAAACCCGTAAGGTGTTGACGACATATCATTGCTCTTTACGATGTGTTCTACCACCACTCTTTGGACTTCAGGTGTAGTAAGTTGTTCAGGTGTCAGCTGGTAGGTTGCTCTACTACCACTACGTGGAACCTCATAAGCCTGTTTGAGTGGAGACAGAACGCTATCCATATTCATCGCCACTTTGGACTGAGTAGTTGGCTCAGTTGGGGCCTGGTCAGTTACCGGGGCTGCCACCGTATTTGTATCAGGGGTATACAGTGGGGATATGTTGACCAAGGGGTCTTCATGCTCAAATGGCCGGTCCTGCTTTGCAGAGTGTTGAATTCTAGCCAACTCCTCTAGCAGTACTTTCTCAAAATCTGTACCACTCATTTTTGCTACATCTTTTAACTCAGAAAGGTAGGACTGGGTTAAGCTCGATCCTACATTAGCAGTGTAAATGCTAGACAAAAGCTGGATGTGATGAATAATGTTAGGATCAGAAGAAGGTCTGTGACATGGTAAGCCACTCTGGAGTGTTTGAATAGCTGCGCCAAATTGAAACTCAACAACAGCTGTGTTCTTGAAATCAGGATCAGAACATTTTATCTTAACTACCGTATTTTCCGCACTATAAGGCGCACCGGATTATAAGGCGCACCTTCAATGAATGACCTATTTTAGAACATTTTTTATATATAGGGCGCACCGGATTATAAGGCGCATAGATTCTGCAGTCAAACGTTTGACTGGGTTTGCGTTATGCATCCACTAGATGTGCTAAAGGGAATGTAGCGAGTGCGCGGCGCCGGAGGCGAGCCGTTTATTAGTAAAGCGTGAGCGCGCTGGGGCGGGCCCGTAACTTACATTCGCAGCCTGACTCATATGAGTATTCATGTGCGGCGACTCGCTGACAGCAACAGCTGGCTGTTTTGAATTAGACGACCCGGTTACTGTGAACGGGGAGCGCTTTATGAACATTCTGTGACGCGCGAGCAGCGCCGGGGACAGTGTGTCTGTTCGTGTGTCTGTTCGTGTGTAAACACGAGCGAGAGTTTGCAGGCGAATTTAATAACGCAGAGCGTTATTAACCAATTGATCCAATTAACCAACTGATCCATATATAAGGCGCTCTGGATTATAAGGCGCACTGTCGTTTTTTGAGAAAATTAAAGGCTTTTAAGTGCGCCTTATAGTGCGGAAAATACGGTACTCTATCAATGGACCCATATTTCTCCAAAAAGTCGACCACCTAATCATCTACATCAGTACCAGAAAGCCCACTGATTAGGACTGAATTGGGCACCTTAATGTTCTTAGACTGAATAAAATCCATGTTGCAGTAAGTGAAATTGCAAAACAACCCAAAAAAATAAAACACATCAATTTACAGTCTGCAAGATTATGATGAATTGTGAACAAATGTGCCAAAGCTGTTCTGTATAAGTATAGATATAACCACAGACTGCTCCTGGCTGGCTCGCCAAGTTTTGTGTAGCACCTCTAACCTAAATTAGAATGATAGCTATATATCTATTACCTAGGCTCTGAGCAGTAATTGACAAGACTCACAAGGAGACTTAACTTTCTTTTAAACAAAACAGCTGGCAGGTTTATTACACAATCACTGTGCAACACACTATTCACATAGTTATTTTCTCTTACATTAGAAAATACCCCAAAATAAAATAGAGCTCTTTCACTTAGAAAAAAAATAGGAAAACAAAATAAATTGTCCTTGGGAAAACAGAAAGTCACTCTACCCGGGTAGTAAACCAAAACACATTCAAGTTTTCTTATCTGAAATCCATGGAATCCAATATCCGAGGTCTGGATACGAATCAGTTCAGTCACTCCGCAGAAGAGAATCCGACACAGCTGGCCACAATGCATCCAAACGTTCCTTCTGTAGAATGTCACTCACTGGGACAGGCTCGCCATCGAAGTCGGTATGGTTTGGAACCAAACTGAATCCAGAATAAAAAACAATCTGTACATAGCAGTACAGAATAGATAAAAACAATTATAATTCTTTATATCTCCTTTCCATATATGGTAATTTACTAATTTACTTTTTTTCAAATAAACCAGCTACACATTTAAAACCATTAACTATGATTATAAGATAACTGTTCAAATCACTCTACGACTATGCTTCATACAAGTCTGTTTGACTAGAGACCATAGTTCGCATTGGCAAAGCCATTTATTTCCTAAATAAATGTTCCTTACCGGATTAATGCATTTTTCAATCATGACATATAATGAACTGTATGCTATCAAACTATTAAACAACCTGAAATTGATGCATTATTTCCCCATTAGTCATTTTACTTCAGTTAAACACATTTAGAACCCAGTACTTAGCTGAATGCTCGGTTTAACAAAACACAAAATTCACACATTATGAGCTAAGTGCCATATAAACATCCTACAATACTCTCGAGTCTCATGTCACTCCGATTGGTTTTATTATAATAGCATGAGATCTTAAAACCTAATATTATTCACTGATAGCATCACCTCTTGTTAGCTAGCAATATGGCAAGCTAATGAGCACATTGAGACAACAGAAAACTCACCGGAGGTTTCGGCAGAAACACGGTAAAAAACAACAGAAAAAATGTCTCCCACAATACAGTCCTCGGGTTACTAGTAAAAGATTATCTTATCCACACAACTCCTGATTAGAATTGACTAGATGTTACTGTTTTTCGATCTATTTTCGCCACGTGAACTAGAGCTTTTTTCTGATGCAGCTTGATACAAAGGAGAATCCCCAATGACGAATGTAAAAAACAGTGCTTGCGCGCCCTCTACTGGCATCATGTAATTTGACACTCGACTAGTTAACCCTTTAGTGACAGCATATTCTATATGGGTTACATTTAGTTACGATGCAATGCAGGCCAGATTGTGCAAGTGACAATTGTGCGACTCCTAAATGCGAGAGTGTATCGGCATTTACCTTGTGCAACTAATTTTGAGAGAGAGAACGAAAGAGAATGAGAGAGAACGCACCACCGCTGAACAATCACGTGGTTTGTGAAATTGCATCTCGGAGAAAGTTTTGAAATGATTGATTTGGTTTTATAATCTGTGTGGATTCATTTAGGCTACTCATATAATCTACATGCTAAAGTGAGTCTATGTTTGCGGGGGAATTATAGGCTAAGTGGTAGACCTGCGGTTTTTTTTTAAATACTATTGCAGGGCTCAGCATACCCCCCCCCCCCCCCCCAGGGCCAGTAGATCAGAGTTTTGCTGGCCCCTTCTATATTTTTACTGGCCCTGAAAGAAATATAAGGAAAAGCACTTTTCCATTAAACTGTATTTATTGTATACATTAGGATTAACTTTTCTTGTCCCCTCATGTGAGGGACCAAGCAGTTAGGCAAGAGGAGTCACAAGGGAGGTTCAAAAGTAAGGGTTTTTATTTCCAAAAAAATATTACAACAAAATAAAAATAAAGTTTTGGGCCCGTAAAAGAGGTCAAAATAAACAGACAGTGACTAAAGCTCTGAACATAAGAAACTCAAAAATAAAACCGACCTTCAACAAAAGAAACAAAGGGGACTTATATATTGGCTGATCAAACCAATTTTGACACACAAGGGAAGACTAACAACAGCACTACTACATAAACTACAAATAACAGCGAAACCTACCTAAAAACTTATTCCAAAAAGAAATGTACTTTTACTTAACCTTAGCTCAACAACAAAAAAATATTATAATATAAATCTAAACCCCAAAATATCTAAGGAAAAAATAAAGCTACCCCAGCCCCCCCCCCCCCCCCCTCTTGTTAGCTAGCAATATGGCAAGCTAATGAGCACATTGAGACAACAGAAAACTCACCGGAGGTTTCGGCAGAAACACGGTAAAAAACAACAGAAAAAATGTCTCCCACAATACAGTCCTCGGGTTACTAGTAAAAGATTATCTTATCCAACCAAACCAATTTTGACACACAAGGGAAGACTAACAACAGCACTACTACATAAACTACAAATAACTACCTAAAAACTTATTCCAAAAAGAAATGTACTTTTACTTAACCTTAGCTCAACAACAAAAAAATATTATAATATAAATCTAAACCCCAAAATATCTAAGGAAAAAATAAAGCTACAACCCCCACCCCCCCCCCCCCCCGGACATAACAAGCAGTGGTAGTGTCCAATTAGGCCACCTCCCCTATAAAGCTGCTCCTGCTCCAAGCGCCACCCCTTTAAGCCAGCCGACTTCCTGGATCTCTCCCGGGTGTGGAATCCAACACTGGTAAGCTCAGAAACAAACAGAATGACAATCCAAAAGTAACTAATGGTGCGCGCTCCCAAAAAGATACTTCTGTATGGTCAACTAAATAAAGTATAATGTATGTGAAATTAAGTGTCCTGTGAGTTATTTGTAACTAAATAAATATTTGCAACAAATGTATAATGTGTATGAAAAAGAAGTATATAAACTAAAGAAAACCGCATAAACTCAGGAAAATATAAGTGCATGATGTTACCGCTTTTAAACTGGTTGTGAGGCCATGGCTGTGGCCATCACACACCCCCCTCTTCAGAGCTGCTGCTGGGCCAGCGAGAGAGGTAGTCTGCAGTGGTGTTGAACTTGCCAGGGATGTACTGAACTGTAAACCGGAACGGCTGCATGGCAAGGTACCACCTGGTAATCCGCCCATTGGTATATTTCATCCTCTCCAGCCACTGCAGTGCCTTATGGTCAGACTCCAAGGTAAACTCTCTGCCCATCAGGTAATACTTGAAAGAGTCCAGGGCCCATTTGATTGCCAAGGCCTCCTTTTCCACTGTTGAATAGCGGACCTCTCTGGGTAGAAGTTTCCGACTGATATATGCCACCGGATGTCGTTCCTCCTTAGGTCCCTGTAGAAGCACCGCCCCCACACCCCTCTCAGAGGCATCGGTCTGTAATATGAACAGTTTCTCAAAGTTCGGACTATGTAAAACAGGGCTTTTACTCAGAGATTTTTGAATGTCCTTGAAAGCTGCCACTGCCTCCCCCGTCCACTGGACCTGGTTGGGACATCTTGAGCCCGTCTTATCCGTTAGGAGAGCAGCCCTGGCTGAGAAATTGGGGATGAACCGATGGTAAAAGCCAGCCATCCCCAGGAAAGATCTTAGCTGCTTCCTGGTCTGTGGGAGAGGACATGACTCAATTGCATGGATCTTTTGAACCTGAGGTTTAATTAACCCACCTCCAATGGTAAAACCCAGGTACTCAGTTTCCTTCTTGGCCAGGACACATTTAGCTGGATTTATTGTCAAGCCGGCAGAACGTAGGCTGTCAGAGACCACTTTAAGATGCCCCACATGTTCCTCCCACGTTGTGCTGTAGATGACAATATCATCAAGGTATGCACAGGAAAACTCAGACAATCCATAGAGAACCTGGTCCATTAGTCTTTGAAACACTGCTGGAGCCCCATGCAGCCCAAATGGTAACACCGTAAACTGGAAAAGCCCCCAGGGAGTTCGGAAGGCTGTCAGTTCCTGAGACTGCTGGGTTAGGGGCACTTGCCAGTAACCCTTACAGAGGTCAATGGTGGTTAGATACTTTGCTTTTCCAAGGCGGTCAATGAGATCATCAATTCGTGGGGTGGGGTAGGAATCAAACATTGAAATTGAGTTTAGATACCTGAAGTCGATACAAAACCTTATTGTCCCATCCTTCTTTGGAACCAGCACCACGGGATTGCACCACTCACTCTTAGATCGCTGAATTATCCCCAGAGACAGCATGAGGTCAACTTCCTTCTTCAGGGACACCAGGAGGCGCTCTGGTATTCTGTAACTCATACGTCTTACTTTTGCATCAGGTTTTAATACAATGTCATGTTCAACCAGGTTCGTATGCCCTGGATATTCTTGAAATATGTCAGAGTGAAGTAGAGTTTGTACCTGAGACTGCTGTTCCTTTGACAGATGGCTTACATCAAGCTCTGTGGACACTGGCAAGGGCAGGTACTGGTCATCTGCCTCCTCCTCTTCCTTTACAGCCTGAATCAGGAACACCTCCGCTCTTGGGACCCACTCCTTAAGGAGGTTCACATGAAGTACCCGGCTAGAACGCTGATGCCCTGGAGTGGAGACCTGATAGGTAGTGGGCCCCAACTTTTTCTTCACCTCAAAGGGCCCCTGCCATTTTGCAAGGAGCTTACTCTCACTGGTAGGCAACATAACCAAGACTTTCTGACCCGGTTGAAAGCCTCTCTGTCGAGCTGACTTGTCATACCAAGTCTTTTGGTACTTTTGGGCCTCCTGCATGTGTGTCTGGGCTAGTTCCCCCATTCGCTGCAGTTTCTCTCTCATTTGGACAACATAGGAGATTACATTAATGGTCCCTTCCTTCCCCTGATCTCCTCCCCAAGTGTCCCTCAATAAGGCCAGAGGACCCCTCACCTCGTGACCATAGAGTAGTTCAAAAGGGGAAAAACCTGTGGAAACCTGAGGTACCTCCCTGTATGCAAAGATGAGGTAGGGAAGCCAGTGATCCCAGTCAGATCCAGTCTCATTCACAAACTTACGGAGCATTTGCTTGAGGGTCTGATTGAACCGCTCTGTCAGCCCATCTGTTTGCGGGTGGTAGGGTGTAGTACGCACACTCTTTATGCCAAGAAGTTAGTAAACCTGTTTCAAAAGCTTAGACATGAAATTAGTGCCTTATTCTGTTAAAATTTCACAAGGGAAACCAACTCTTGAGAAAAAATGCACCAAGGAAGAAGTCACGGTTTTTGCTTTAACTGATTTCAATGGGAATACTTCTGGATATTTGGTTGCATAGTCGGTTACTACCAACATGAAGCGGTTTCCTGTTTTGCTTTTCTCCACCGGACCAACAATGTCCATCCCAAGACGCTCAAAGGGGATGCTTGTAACTGGGAGAGGTTGAAGTGGAGCTTTGGAGGGACTTTTCATTGATGTCTTTTGGCACTGAGAGCAGCTTCTACAGAACTGGGCGACGTCAGTTTGCAAACCTGGCCAGTAGAAATGGCGCTTAATACGAGCTGTGGTCTAATGTTTCCCTAAGTGGCCAGCCCAGGGAATGGAGTGACCCAAGGTAAGTACTATTTCTCGGGCCACCTGTGGGACCACTAGCTGCTTCACCTGGCCACTCTGATGGTAAAGAACACCGTTCTGTAGGACATACTCATTTTGCTCACCATTAGTATTAGTCTCCTGCTTCCTTCCTCGTGCTCTCTGAAAAAGGGTAGACAAAGTTGGATAATTTTCCTGCATTTGCATCATCTCTGTAGGTATTTGAAAACCCAGGGGCATGTCTGGAGTAATCTCAGCCGGTGGTTGTATAGCAGTGCCCTGAAATTTGTCTTGCCTCCTTTGACTACGAGTCTTGTGAGCTTTCCCGGGACATGTCTCAAACTCTTCATTATAGAAGGGCAAGGCACTAAGGGCTATGGAGTCTGCGTCCACCTGCTTAGCTTGTGCTCTAGTGACCACATTACAACTTTGCACCGGCTTTATCAAGTCATAGAGTACGGGCAGATCTTCACCCAAAACTACAGGAAAAGGTAAGTGATCCGCAACTCCCACATTTAACAGATACATCTGTCCCTCTATCTCCAGATAAATATCGGCAGTGGGGTAATGCTTCTCATCGCCATGTACACAGCAAATAGGGACCGTCTCAAGGGTACAGATAGCATTAGCTGGTACATATTCTCTCTGTACAAGGGTCTGAGTGCTGCCAGTATCAATCAGGGCTCTGTGGTTTTCCCCATTGATTTTAACCCAAGCCATTTTCATGGTGTAGTTACCTTTGCGGTTGGATCCACTTTACATACAGCTCTTTAAGCCTCACATACAGCTCCTTAGGATTTTCCTCAGGTTCCACATAGAGGGAACTGAACCTCTGCCTGTAGGTCTCAGGGTTAATATCATATTTTTTCAGAATTGTTGTTTTCACTTTATCATATTCATGAGCATCGTCTATATCCATATGCACATAGGCTCCTCTGGCCTTACCCGTCAGCAGTGGGAGGAGACGAAAAACCCAGTCCATCTTTGGCCACCGACATGCTACTGCAATTCTCTCAAAGGTAATTAGAAAATGTTCCACATCATCATTTTCTGTTAATTTTTCTAGTCTAGGCTCATGAAAAGATCGAGACTGACCTGCTGCAGACATGGTAGGGTGGATCGACTCTATAGAGGGTGAGGCTTGGGCCTTTGGATGATTCACATTCAAATCATAGTCCTCAGAGGGATCTGGCACTGTAGAAGCAGGCTCCAGTACTGGAGATGTGCGAACCTCCACCTCCTGCTGCAGAAGGCGAAACGTCTACGGTTACGTATGTAACCCTCGTTCCCTGAGTAGGGAACGGAGACGTTACGTCGGATGACGACGAATGGGGTTTCGCTTAGAAAGCCTATCAACTTCGAGTATTACAAAACGAGCCAATGGCAAAGAAATGCCATGGGTCTGCGGAATTTGCATGACGTAACTCCTTCCCACCTCGTGGGTATAAAAGGAGGAAGTCCGCAACAGCAGTTTATGTTTCTTCGCTGAGGAGCCAAGACTGAGCTCAGGCGATCCCCGCGGTACAGCGGAAAGTGGCAGGCAGACGTAACGTCTCCGTTCCCTACTCAGGGAACGAGGGTTACATACGTAACCGTAGACGTTCCCTTTCGTTGTCACTCCGAGTTACGTCGGATGACGACGAATGGGGTTACCAGTCTAATCACGCCACCTTCTCAGCTGTCTTCCAGTGCCCTGCGTAAATCAAGATCCCTGTCATAGAATGGACGAAGGACTCCTATTTAACACAGGAATACCAAGGTACACTGGGAAGCATATCCCAAGCTAGGGGAAGTATGCAATTAATGCCAACCCAGAGGGGGGGGGGACATAGAGAATACACATATGACCCGAAGGATGCATATGGGGAACACTGGGGTGTCCAGCCGCAGGTGGAATATTTCAACCCTAGGGGTGGCAAGGTGGCTTGCCAAGGGAAAGACATATGCTCAGAGAGGCTTACAGTGGAAATACACATGTGGGGGTCGCTCAGGGGAGGGACCATGCACACGGGAGGCACCTAGCCGACGCACAGGCAAGAGACACTGGCGCCGACGTCAGGAGTCCTGGAGGAGCTCAGGGCTTTCGGAAAAGCTCACCTGAGGAGAATATCGCACGTATCCAGTCCGTGGAGTGGAATGGCGAGCAAGCGAAGACACCTGAGCGGGTCCGGTACTAGCTAGTTGAAGCGAGTACATGAGAGGACACTGGCTCCACTCGGAGATTATAGAATCTGGCGAATGTGTTAGGTGTCGCCCAGCCTGCAGCTCTGCAGATGTCTGTTAGCGAGGCGCCATGCGCTAGAGCCCAAGAGGATGCCACACTCCGGGTGGAGTGGGCCGTCACACCAAGGGGGCACGGTCGGCCTTGCTGCTGGTATGCCAAAGCAATGGCGTCCACTATCCAGTGAGACAACCTTTGCTTGGAGAGAGCCTTTCCCTTCAGCTTCCCACCATAACAGACAAAGAGCTGGTCTGAGGTCCTGAAACACTGCGTCCTGTCTACATAGGCGCGAAGAGCGCGTACTGGACAGAGCAGGCTGGGTCTGCCTCCTCCGGGGGCAGCGCTTGCAGGTTCACCACCTGGTCCCGAAGGGAGTGGTAGGAACCTTGGGCACATATCCGGGCCGGGGTCTCAGGATCACGTGAGAGAAAGCCGGTCCGAATTCCAGGCACGCTTCGTCGACGGAGAATGCGTGCAAGTCCCCTACCCTCTTGATGGAGGCCAGTGCAACCAGGAGCGCTGTCTTCATAGACAGGAACTTAAGCTCAACTGATTGCAGAGGCTCAAAGGGAGCACTCTTCAGGGCAGTTAGAACCACTGAGAGGTCCCAAGAGGGAACGAGAGGAGGGCGAGGAGGATATAGTCTCCTCGCTCCTCTCAGGAACCTGATGACCAGGTCGTGCTTCCCTACCGACTTACCTTCGACGGGGTCATGATGTGCGGCAATGGCGGCAACATAGACCTTAAGGGTGGAGGGAGACAGCCTTCGCTCCAACCCTTGCTGAAGGAAGGAAAGAACAACGCTGATCGAGCATCTCCGGGGGTCTTCTCGGTGAGAAGAGCACCAGTCGACGAAGAGGTTCCACTTCAACGCATAGACGTGTCTCGTGGACGACGCTCTAGCGGAAGTGATGGTAGCCGCCACCGCTGGTGGAAGGGTACTCAAACCTACCTCGAGCCGTCCAGGAGCCACACGTGGAGGCTCCAGAGATCGGGGCGAGGGTGCCACAGGGTGCCCCGTCCCTGAGAAAGAAGGTCCTTCCTCAGAGGAATGGGCCAGGGAGGTGCTGTCGCGAGGAGTACAAGTTCAGGGAACCAGGTCCGGTTGGGCCAATACGGCGCGACCAGAATGACCTGCTCCTCGTCCTCCCTGACCTTGCGCAAGGTCTGCGCAAGAAGGCTCACTGGGGGAAACGCATATTTGCGGCCCGGCGGCCAGCTGTGCGCCAGTGCATCCGTGCCGAGCGTGCCCTCGGTCAGGGAAAAATACAGGGCGCAATGGGTCGAGTCGTGAGAGGCAAACAGATCTATCTGTGCGTCCCCGAACTGGTCCCAAATCAACTGAACCGACTGGGGATGGAGTTGCCATTGTCCAGGGAGGGGCTGAAGCCGTGAGAGCTCGTCGGCTGCACAGTTCAGCGCTCCGGGAATAAAAATGGCTCGAAGCGACCTCAGATGCTTCTGACTCCATAGGAGGAGGTGGCGGGCAAGTTGTGACATACGGCGGGAGCGTAGACCACCTTGATGGTTGATGTACGCTACAGTGGCGGTATTGTCTGAACGGACTAGCACGTGTTGACCCCGGAGCAATGCCCGGAAGCGGTGCAGGGCAAGACGTACTGCCAACAACTCGAGGCAATTGACATGCCACAGCCGCTGGGGTCCTGTCCAGGAGCCCGCAGCAGCATGTCCATTGCACATGGCGCCCCAGCCCGTGGTGGAGGCATCTGTTGAGACAACAACATGCCGGGAAGCTCGTTCCAGGGGGACACCCGCCCTGAGAAAACTGAGGTTCGACCACGGGGTGAGGAACTGACGGCAGGTCGGAGTAACTGGTACTCGGAGCGTGCCTTGTTGCCATGCCCACCTCGGGACTCGATCGCGAAGCCAAAGCTGAAGCGGTCTCATATGAAGCAATCCGAGCGGCGTGACCGCGGCTGCAGATGCCATATGCCCCAGGAGCCTCTGAAAATGTTTCAGTGGGACCGCACTCTTGCTCTTGAGTTGTCTCAGGCAAGTCAGCAGTGACTGCGCGCGCTCGCTCGTAAGCTGCGCGGACATGGCGACCGAGTCGATGTCCATACCGAGAAAAGAGATCCTCTGCACGGGGCAAAGTTTGCTCTTCTCCCAGTTGACCCGAAGGCCCAGACGAGCTAGGTGCCGGAGCACTAGGTCCCTGTGTTCGCAAACCTGATCTCGAGAGTGAGCTAGGATCAGCCAGTCGTCGATATAATTCAGGATGCGAACCCCGTGCTCCCGAAGGGGAACAAGGGCAGCCTCGACGACCTTCGTGAAGATGCGAGGAGACAGGGCCAGCCCGAAAGGGAGGACCGCAAACTGGTATGCCTGCCCCTCGAAAGCAAACCGTAGGAACGGTCTGTGGCGAGGAAGAATGGAGACATGGAAGTAGGCGTCCTTCAGGTTGATCGCTGCAAACCAATCCTGGGAACGCACGCATTCGAAAACGCGTTTGGCGGTAGCATCTTGAACGGCAGCCTGTGAAGCGGTTCAGGACGCGCAAGTCCAGGATTGGCCGTAACCCACCGGTTTTCTTGGGGACAATGAAGTAAGGGCTGTAGAAGCTGGACCTCATCTCGGCTGGAGGGACAGTCTCGATTGCACCCTTCGCCAGCAGGGTGGCAATCTCTGCTCTCATGACGGGGGCATTGCCACCGACCAAAGAGGAGCGGACTCCCCTGAAGCGGGGAGGAGACCGTGCGAACTGAATCGCAAGCCGAGCCTGACGGAACGCGCGATCCAGCGGGACAGACGGGGAAGCTCTAGCCAGGCTCCCAGGAACTGAACCGGCGGGATCACGCAACGACAGGCGTCCCCCCGGAGGGGCAGCGAAACGGAGTAACTGGCCCAGACGTGGACGGCATAGCGGCCCGGTGTGGGGGCACAGTTAGCAACCGCGCCCTGGCAGAGGGGGCCAGGGGAGGACCAGGCTGGTCGTCCCGCGGGGGCCTGCTCTGCCAGGGGTCTGGCGACAGAGGGGGACAGGGGCGAAGCGGTCCGTGGACGGCACGCCCTGTCAACCACCTCTGGGACAGAGGGGGACGAGGAGAGCACGGCTAGAGGGCGGCGCTCTGTGTCGTCCGAGAACTCTGTGTGCTCAGTGACGGGAGAGTCAGTTCTTTGCGAATAAGGATTCTTCCCCGGCCCTCCACCGGGGAATGGAGTGGTCCTGCTCCCAACTCCTGGAAAGAACTGAGTCCCATCTCTGGGGAGCCCCTCTCAAGAGCGCCACCTAACCCGGCGTGTAGCGGGGGGCGGGGCTGGAGAGGGCTGTGGCGTCCGGCCGCGGCCTCCAGAGCCGGCCCGGGTGAACGGGCGGGGTGGGAGCCGCGGGGGGGCGCCCTCGGCGGTGGGCAGACCGAGGGACCTGAGCGGACGGCGGGGCCGTCGGGACAGAGTCGACCTCAACCTCCTCCATCCCCGAGGAGTCTGTCTCAGGAGCGCCGCTTAACCCGGCGTGTAGCGGGGGGCGGGGCAAGAGAGGGCTGTGGCGTCCGCCCGCGGCCCCCAGAGCCGGCCCGGGTGAACGGGCAGGGTGGGAGCCGCGGGAGGGCGCCCTTGGCGTTGGGCAGACCGAGGGATCTGAGCGGACGTCGGGGCCGTCGGGACAGAATGAACGTCAGTCTGCTCATGGACGGCTGAGAGCTGTTGGGCCAGCCCTCAACCGCACCGCCGAAGAGGCCGACCTGGGATATGGGAATGTCGGACAGACGGGTCCGCGCGACATCCAGCACATCAAACAGGTACGGCCACCGAATGGTGAGCATCACCTGACCCAGGGAGCGTACGGCCACTTTCGTCGCTCGGAGAGCAAGGTTAGTGGCAGCGCGCAGCTCAGTGAAGAGCCCTGGGTCAGTCCCGCCCTCGTGCAGGTCCATGAGCATCTGGGTCAGGTAGACCAGCAGAATGACCATGGCACGCAGTGAGGCGGCCGCCAGTCCCGTGGCGCTATAGGATCTCGCCACAAGCGTAGACGAAAATCTACAGGCCACGGACGGGTGCTTAGGATTGCGCCGAGAAGAAGCACTCTGAGGACACATAGCATCGCAACAGAGCGTTCAGCCGGGGGAACCCCAGTGTACCCACGGGCAGCGGCCCCATCGAGGGGAGGAAAGGCGGATGAGATCAGCGAATGGTCCCTGATCTCATCATGCACGTCCGGGAAGAACGGTATTGGGGTTTGCCGTGGACGAGGGTCGGCGGCCTCACCCAAAAACCAATCGTCCCGGGAAAGCATGGCCGTCATCTCCGGATCAGATTCGACGAGTCGTCACTTCCAGGAAAATCAAACCCACCTAGTGAAGCTGCTACAAACATAATATCATCCTCTGTAGCTTCAAATGAAACACACGGGCCACCAGAGGGTAGACCCGTGGGAATCACCTGTTCACTAGCGGGCACCGTCATTGAAGAGGGGGGCTGGGGTCGCGGACACATAGTCGGCGCCTTGTTCCAGACCGAAACCCTCAGGTCACCCTGGCCACCAGCCGAAGATCGGGGGGTGGATGAGGGGACTCTCACTCATGTGAGTTCACCGAGTCTCGACCTTAATGACGCGATGATCATGTTTCCATGGAGAAAACATGAGTCATCCACGAGCGCTGCTCTAGCATGATCAAGCCCAAACATACTAGACAACGCTCGTGCCCATCAGAGTCCGATACCAAGCTGCCGCACCATTCATTTCGTTTTTTTTTTTTTTTTTAAATGCACGGGCGAGCCGTCTTTAAAAAGACGTGCCGCGTGCAAGCTCTTTTAGTGAGAGAAAACTCAAGTGTTGAAGCACCCGGGGAGACACGCACCGACTGGCAGACCACTGCAACAGATCAGCAGGAAGCACGCGCTCGCCGTAGATCGCCGTCACACCAACACTCGAGGTACTCGTTTGTAAAGCTGACAATTCAGAGATGGCTTGTGGAGAGAAGAATACACTTGGCTCCGAAGCGAAAACATAAACTGCTGTTGCGGACTTCCTCCTTTTATACCCACGAGGTGGGGCGGAGTTACGTCATGCAAATTCCGCAGACCCATGGTATTTCTTTGCCATTGGCTCGTTTTGTAATACTCGAAGTTGATAGGCTTTCTAAGCGAAACCCCATTCGTCGTCATCCGACGTAACTCGGAGTGACAACGAAAGGGAACTGATGCTGTAGTGCTTTGAACTGGTACTCCTGGCGGTTAGCTTCCTCTCTCAATTTTGCTTCCCTGGTCTCCTGTTGACCCATAAATGACCGCATGATCCCAGCCAGGTCACTCAGCGTTGGCTCTCTGCCATCTTCATCCTCCCCACTTGGTGCTCCATTTAGTGCTTCACCTTCCATTGCGTCCTCACCTTCCGGCTGGTGTCCTCTCTCTATATGGGTTGACTCAGTCTTCTTATTCTCTGTCCGGCCGCCTCTTGTCGCTCTCCCTCCTCGCATACTTAAGAAAAAAAACACTAAGATGGCGAAGAAAAAAAAAAAAAAAAAAAAAAAAAAACCTTGTACTCCTCAACTGGCTAGTCCCACCGCTGCCACCATATGTGAGGGACCAAGCAGTTAGGCAAGAGGAGTCACAAGGGAGGTTCAAAAGTAAGGGTTTTTATTTCCAAAAAAATATTACAACAAAATAAAAATTAAGTTTTGGGCCCGTAAAAGAGGTCAAAATAAACAGACAGTGACTAAAGCTCTGAACATAAGAAACTCAAAAATACAACCGACCTTCAACAAAAGAAACAAAGGGGACTTATATATTGGCTGATCAAACCAATTTTGACACACAAGGGAAGACTAACAACAGCACTACTACATAAACTACAAATAACAGCAAAACCTACCTAAAAACTTATTCCAAAAAGAAATGTACTTTTACTTAACCTTAGCTCAACAACAAAAAAATATTATAATATAAATCTAAACCCCAAAATATCTAAGGAAAAAATAAAGCTTACACTGTGCGATTTTCGTCCGATTTTGAGCCGAATTCTGACTCGTGCGACTCTTTTCGGGTCGGGCCGATTTTCAGCTTTGTCGTGCGTCGTTTGTCGTGCAGTGTTCGTGCAGTGTACAGGGAGAAACGAGAGGCGATTAACCTCTCCCTATCGGCAATCGGATGGTCGGATGAATTTCTGGCATGTCAGAAATTTTGGTCGATCCTCGTGACTATATCGCACAGTTGAAGCAGAGCTACGAACCGATTGCCCTAAACTCAGTGTTCTTTTCCCTCACTGCGCCTGCGTGAAAACAGAAGTTTAACCATTTCAATCTGCAGCAAAAAAAAAAAAAAAAAACGAAAAGAGGGAGATCTTTAAGTTCTGTAGTTCAAACTAGCTACAAATTACTGTTGCTTACCTCCAGTTTGTCCAGTTATTACCCACGTATTCCAAGCCACCTGCGATGTAAGCCTCTTTTATTAATTTTACATTGTTTTTTAAATAAACCTGTTTTTAATTTTCATTGATGACTAATTATTGCAGTGTTCGGACATATTATAGTCTGTTAATATAATTATATGCCTATAATTCATTGTAATCGACCTAAAATGTTTTATACTACTCCTCCTCATTGAAAATTGTCTATGTAATATTGTATTACCCTCACAGCGCGTTGCGGTGATGTGCTGTGATTGTGAAATTATTGCGTGGCAAATTAATTGTAATAGCAGATAATTTTAATTATAAAATTAGCCTTCCCTAATAATAATGATAATACAATAATACTAATAATAATTTAATACATAAATTGGAAATGCTAAATCATCTTGATATTCATAGCTGATGCTTGTTTTGACAATATCTCTGGATACATATCGTCTAGGCGCAACCCAGCACGGGGGTTTATCGCACATATTTCACACGTATAGTGTGAGCAGTCAAGTCACAGCTCGACGTTCGGACTGTATAGTGTGAGCACATAAATCCTGAGCTTTGGCTTTACATCGCATGTGATTTACTCGTTCAGTGTGAGTAGGTACCTTGCTGAAATTGCACAGACATCGCACAGTGTATGCCCGCCTTTAGCCTACACTTAATCACACATTTTTAGGGGGGCTAGGCAGAGGCGGAGCTAGGGGAATTTGATTACACTATTTTTAGACAGCCCGTCGGGCAGGCCGTTATGCGTTTTGCATAACGGCTCAGTCGGCTTTTGTTGGAAATTTCCGGCACAGCGAAACAGTACATACCCTCATTGCCTTTCTCCACCCAGGTGTTTTCCATGACACTAGGAATTAGGACTAGGCGATATGGCCAAAAAATCATATCTCTGTATTTTTTGGTTAAATGGCGATATACGATATACAGGTCCTTCTCAAAAAAATTAGCATATTGTGATAAAGTTCATTATTTTCCATAATGTAATGATAAAAATTAAACTTTCATATATTTTAGATTCATTGCACACCAACTGAAATATTTCAGGTCTTTTATTGTTTTAATACTGATGATTTTGGCATACAGCTCATGAAAACCCCAAATTCCTATCTCAAAAAATTAGCATATCATGAAAAGGTTCTCTAAACGAGCTATTAACCTAATCATCTGAATCAACTAATTAACTCTAAACACCTGCAAAAGATTCCTGAGGCTTTTAAAAACTCCCAGCCTGTTTCATTACTCAAAACCGCAATCATGGGTAAGACTGCCGACCTGACTGCTGTCCAGAAGGCCATCATTGACACCCTCAAGCAAGAGGGTAAGACACAGAAAGAAATTTCTGAACAAATAGGCTGTTCCCAGAGTGCTGTATCAAGGCATCTCAGTGGGAAGTCTGTGGGAAGGAAAAAGTGTGGCAAAAAACACTGCACAACGAGAAGAGGTGACCGGACCATGAGGAAGATTGTGGAGAAGGACCGATTCCAGACCTTGGGGGACCTGCGGAAGCAGTGGACTGAGTCTGGAGTAGAAACATCCAGAGCCACCGTGCACAGGCGTGTGCAGGAAATGGGCTACAGGTGCCGCATTCCCCAGGTCAAGCCACTTTTGAACCAGAAACAGCGGCAGAAGCGCCTGACCTGGGCTACAGAGAAGCAGCACTGGACTGTTGCTCAGTGGTCCAAAGTACTTTTTTCGGATGAAAGCAAATTTTGCATGTCATTCGGAAAACAAGGTGCCAGAGTCTGGAGGAAGACTGGGGAGAAGGAAATCCCAAAATGCCTGAAGTCCAGTGTCAAGTACCCACAGTCAGTGATGGTCTGGGGTGCCATGTCAGCTGCTGGTGTTGGTCCACTGTGTTTTATCAAGGGCAGGGTCAATGCAGCTAGCTATCAGGAGATTTTGGAGCACTTCATGCTTCCATCTGATTTCATTTTTCAGCACGACCTGGCACCTGCTCACAGTGCCAAAACTGACCATGGTATTACTGTGCTCAATTGGCCTGCCAACTCTCCTGACCTGAACCCCATAGAGAATCTGTGGGATATTGTGAAGAGAAAGTTGAGAGACGCAAGACCCAACACTCTGGATGAGCTTAAGGCCGCTATCGAAGCATCCTGGGCCTCCATAACACCTCAGCAGTGCCACAGGCTGATTGCCTCCATGCCACGCCGCATTGAAGCAGTCATTAATGCAAAAGGATTCCCTACCAAGTATTGAGTGCATAACTGAACATAATTATTTGAAGATTGACTTTTTTTGTATTAAAAACACTTCTTTTATTGGTCGTATGAAATATGCTCATTTTTTGAGATAGGAATTTTGGGTTTTCATGAGCTGTATGCCAAAATCATCAGTATTAAAACAATAAAAGACCTGAAACATTTCAGTTGGTGTGCAATGAATCTAAAATATATGAAAGTTTAATTCTTATCATTACATTATGGAAAATAATGAACTTTATCACAATATGCTAATTTTTTGAGAAGGACCTGTATATCTCGGTACTTTCTACGTTTTTTTTATTTGGATAAAGAAAATCTGTATTTATTTTAAAAAAATAATAATTTCACATCCTGCTCAATGTTATCCAAACAATGTTGATATTGAAGGATATGGAAACAAATATAGGGAATGTAATGTAGGCTATATATTATGTGCAAAACGGTGGTTAAAATCACATTACATTCTAACATTACAATCTAAAAACAAAAATAATGCTTTTGTTTTTAAAATGACTAAAGGCTAAACTAAAAATGAAAATAAAAACAAAAGCACAAACTAATTATATTAGCCTGCATTTGATTACCCCATTATAATGATCACTTTCATAAAAACATACTTGTTTAAAATTCCACATATGGCACATTTATTGTCTCCAACAACAAATATTTTAGCAATATGTATATTTTAGTCAGAATTATTGCACTACTATTCTATTGTGCTCCGTGTGTTTGGCGCTCATGCGCGCGGCAGCGCTCATTAACGGAAGCTTGAATTTTTTGGAGTAGAAACATCTCCAAGCTTGAACAGAGGGCTCGTCCTCTCCTGACATTGAAATGGACATATTTGTTTGACTTACTAATAGGGATGCACCGAATATTCGGCCACCGAATAGTGCATTTTCGGTTTTCGTCTGTAAGACTTTTATCACCGAAACAATATGGCCAAAATGTTGTGATGACGCAAACAAAAACTGCAACCTGCACGTGCTTGTCTGAATCTACATGTCTGCGGTGTGGATGTATTTCAGTATATCTGAGAAAGACCCACAGACAGCGATTTGCAAAACATGTAATGCCGAAATTTCAAGAGGGGATGCATCTGCAAAGACTTTCTCCACGTTGGGTTTAATTTATCACCTGAAATCCAAACATTCCGATCGCTACACTGAATATGAGAGGAACGGGCACAGAAAAGGAAAATGCCTCCGAGCACGCCCACTCTGTCTGTGGCGGACGTTTTTGAAAAGGCAAGGAAGTTTCCCAGTGATGGTGTCAAGGCAAAGGGCATTACACAAAAGATTATGGAATGCATTGCCTTAGATGATCAGCCATTCTCTGTCGTAGAAGATGTGGGACTTCGTAGGCTGATCGAGCACATTGAGCCCGTCATGCCGTGCAGACAACATTTCTCAGAGATGTGTTTACCTGAGCTGTTTAATGTTGTTGCAACTCACGTCCATGAGCATATAGTTGCAGATATTTCAGCAATCAGTTTCACGACAGACATATGGAGCTCAGACGTCAACATTACCAGTATGCTCAGTCTAACCGCACAATGGATCGACGCTGATTTCCAGCTGCAAAAGATTCTGCTCCATTCACAAGAGTTTCGAGGGTCACATACAGTAGCAGCCATTTCTGATGCATTCGCCAATATTTTCGACACCTGGCATATCGACAAATCTAAAGTGCATGTCATTGTCAGTGACAATGCAAGAAATATGAAAAAAGCAATAGAAGACAGCCAGCTGAAGGGATTGTGGTGCATGGCCCACACACTACATCTGGCTGTGAATGAGGGAGTGTTGTCTCAACGCAGCGTAAAAGACGTACTGTCTATAGGCAGAATAATTGTTGGCCACTTTAAACATTCTCAGCTGGCCTATTCACGCTTGCAGTCTATGCAAGATCAGTTTGGAACACCAATAAAACGGTTCTGCACATCCTGCAAGAAAGTGCCTCAAATAATAATAATAATAATAATAATAATAATAATAATAGGTAGGCTATTCTGTTCTTAGGCTACTATATATGTGACTATCAGATTGTAGCCATATTTCTGCTAGATATTTTTTTAATTTGATAAAAATGTTTATTTATGCACTGGCCCTATTTAAATACACTCTCTCAAATCTTTCTCAAATGTCAGGCAGATGACAAGCTCAACCGCTCAACAGCTAGATGATTATCTGTCTGAAGTCCCCATACCCAGAAGTGATAACCCTCTTGCCTGCTGGAGAAGTAATCACGGCCGCTTTCCTGACCTGGCAAAGATGGCACGCAAGTACTTGTCTGCTCCGTGCACAGGCACTGACAGCGAGAGACTGTTCAGTGCAGCAGCTCATGTTCTCGATGAGAAGAGGAACAGACTTCACTGTGATAAAGCAGAGAAGCTACTCTTCATCAAGAAAAACCTGCCACTTTACTTCAAGAAGTAGAATGGGCTTGTCTAGTGTTTAAATATGTATTATCCACTTTGCATATCTGCAATTCTTGGTGCATTTGTTGTTGTTAAAGTTCTATAGTTAACATATGGGCTATGGCAGTCTTTGTTTTGATACACTATTATGTTGAAGGCCTACAGAGAAAATATTGTTGTATCTTTAAGCAGTTGCACTTGTTCTGAATGCACTTTCTTGTAGTAGTCCTACAGAGAAAAATGTAAAATGCACTTGACCTAAATGCACTTTGTTTTATGAGAGAACATTTAATTTTAAAACCTTTCTGCAGGCCAGTACATTATTATTTAATGTACACATGAGTGGGGTCAAGTTAAACATTTTAGTTTTAATTTTATTTTATACTGTGCATTGTTGCAATGTGCTAAATAAATGTTTGCATAATTTGTAATTGATTTATTCTTTGAAACTTTAATATTAATTTATGCAATTGCAATGCCTTGATTTTAGTAATGTTAGTACACAGTCATAGCCATAAATGCAATGGTACTAATAATTGGCATAATTTCTTTTTGTGTTTCGGTTTTCGGCCTTGGTTTTCTCTTTTCCGGTTTTCGGTTTCGGCCAAGAATTTTCATTTCTTTTCATTTTCATTTCTACTTTCTAACATTTACAAATGGAGAATATACCTGTGAAATGTAAGTTAAGCACTGAGGAAAGTACCACGTCTCAAACGCATTAAACAGCGCAAGTATTTATCTGTCAGTCAGTGACAGTATCTGTCAGAGCATCTGACTGCTTAAAACTTGTTAACTACTGTATATCTTACCAGTTATTTTGAAGCGCTTAATATAAGCTTGTGTCAGGTTTAGGACAAATTGCACTATGTTCTTTCACTGCAGGAGCTCACACTGCGTACTCCGCTATTTTTCAGATGTGCTCGTATCAAACTACTGTATTGATATAAACGGTAACGTTATTGCCTCATTCCATATCGTTTAAAATAAATCGATATATTGTACAAACTCGATATATCGCCCAGCCCTACTAGGAATGTCCTCTTTCTCGTAGTTCAGCCTTTCTTCAGCCTCGTAGTTCTTTGACATTTTAACACGTTATAAATAACCTGAAGTAACATTGACACTCTTCACACCACTGTGTATGACAGGGGTCTCAAACTCAAATTTGCTGGGGGCCACTGCTGTGAACAAAAGCTCATAGGAGGGCCATTTTAACATTCAAGCACATGAAAGCACAATATTTTTCTGGAAATTTACTTCACTTGCTGAAAAGTTAGCTCTCATTTACTTCAGATTATATAACTAACACATTTGTGTCATATAAAAAATTTAAACATCAGTATATAAAACAGATAGATGGGGCGGCATCAGTGGTAATGCCTACCAGTCTGTTCCACGGCAAACCAGCACGCTCAATCGCGTCGCACAGCTGCTGAAATATATCGTTGGCTGTGGTACGGCCGTGCATTGGACACAAACTCAACAACTCCTCTGTCACTACAAATTGTTCATTAATACCCCTGATGAAAACGGCTAGCTGCGCAATGTCTGTTTTGTCTGTGCTTTCGACAAGCGCCACAGAGTACGCAGTGAAAACTCTAGCTTTGACGCGCAACTGATCATAAATGTCACTCGACAACCAGTGGTGGACGAAGTACACATACCATGTACTTGAGTTAAAGTAAAGATACTCAAGGTAAAATATTACACAAGTAAAAGCAGAAGTGCTGCCTTTAAACATTCACTTGAGCAAAAGTACAAAAGTATTTGCCTTCAAATGTACTTAAGTATCCAAGTGCTATGATTTTTTTATGGCTATAATGTCCTATTATAATTTGTCACAAGACTCTTGCTTAACTCAGTCTACGTGAAGACTGTCACTCTTGGCACATCAATCTATTAACAAAATGACATTAATTAGTCATATATATTTGAATTGAATACATTTTTTTGTGTGTTTAATTTTGGAGGGAAGGGAACTGTTCCCATAAGGTATAATACATTTACAGTATTTGCTGTATATATTTTTCTCGAGCGTCTATGGTCATAATTATTAACATCCTAAAGTTATGATACATTCACATAAACCTGCACAACGCCATTAAATATATATATATATATATACACACACACACATACATGCTGCTCTCTGCCCCGCTTAAAATCATTGGCAACGCGATTTGTTTGGAACTATTGAGAGCTACACGAATCACGTGACCGCGCGGCGGCGAGATCACGATGATTGTTATTGTTGTTAATATTATTTTATAAAGTATGTAACGCAAGATAAAAGGAGTTTTATCAGTACGTGTGACTAAGCATTTTCTGCGACAGCTCCAGCTCTCCGACGCACAGTGTCAGCGTCCGAATTCACTCACTTCATTTTGTTCACTCCTTGCAGATATAGTGCACTCAAATGCCATACACTATATAGGGATTAGTGAATGAGTGAACGAGTGAGCGGTTTCGGACACAGCTACTGTGTCGCAACCGTGTATGTTCGAAACTGTCATAACGGCTCTGGTTCGCTCCTAGTAGATACCGCCAATTCAAGTTCAAAACAAAGCGTGCATGCTGTACTGTGATTGGTGGCTCATTTAACCAGTTACGTTTTTATCCACTCATAAATAAAAAGGAACGACTGATTTTGAAAATGTAGTAGAGTAAAAAGTAAGATATTTGACACTGAAATGTAGTGGAGTTAAAATAAAAGTCTCCCCAAATTTAAAAACTAAAGTACAGTAAAGTTTAAATAGTAAAGTACAAATACGCAAAAAAGCTACTTAAGTACAGTAACAAATTAACGTTACATTTACTTTGTTACTGTCCACCACTGTCGACAACTCGCTAATCCGCTCTGCCACTGTGTTTGCCGATAGAGAGATTGTTGAACAAGCCCTTCTTTTCTGGACATAGAATCAGGGGTGTAGCACAAGATCCTGGGCCCTATGTATAGGCAGTCCCGATGGGCCCCCATGTTCCAAATAAAATATATTCCAGACTTTTTAAGGGCCCTCTCTCCCCTTGGGGCCCTGGTAATCAGTACTGGTTTTACCCCCAGTCCGACGCCCCTGCATAGAATATCAGCGACTTTTAACATACAATCCTTCATAAACTGCCCTTCAGTGAACAGCTTTCCTGCTTTAGCGATCAACTCACTCACCACATAACTTGCTTCAACTGCAGCATCAGCATCCTTTTTGGCTTTGTGGAAAAGGCTTTGCTGGGATGTTAGCTCTTTCTTCAACTTCATGGCTGTTTTTTCTCTCTTGTCTGCCTGGTACTTCTCATACTGTTCTGTTTAGTTGAGTAATGACGCTTGAGATTATACTCCTTTAGGACTGTGACTTTTTCTTTGCATATCAGACAGGTAGCATTTACATTAAACATTAAAATACTGCAATGTCCATCTTTCTTGAAACTCTCTGTGTTCATCATCCACTTTTCTTTTCGGTTTGGAAAGAGACATATTTTCGTTTCCGTTAGCAGCCAAACAAATAAACTCCTGGGACCAAAATCAGCTCTCCTATCAAATATGCTGGAATACGCTGTTTTTTTTTTTTTTTTTTTTTTTTACGCGTTCAAGTTTTTTATTTATTTTTTATTTTATTGAATCGTGTTCATGTTTCTAATATTCATGTTCTAATATGAAGGGGTATTTTAAATTGGCATGAGGCAACTATAAAAAAATGTAAATAGTTTTGCGGGCCGGATTATGTTTTATTCTTTACATCAGTTGCGGGCCGGAGGGATGAAATCCACGGGGAGGAGTCGGATCCAGATCCGACTCCTCCCACCTTACATACACCTAAACCTACCCAACTCCGCCCCCTGATCCCTAAACCCACCCCTAATCCGTAAACCCAACACTAATTCTACCCATCTCCACCCCATGGATCTTGATCCGACTCCTCCCCGTGGATCTCATGTACTGCATTGAGGTGCTACTGGGGCAGTTTGAGACCCCTGGTGTATGACGTTTGCTGTTTGTTTTGCTGATGGCCAGTGACTGGCCAATCAACTAGCCTGACATAATCTTTTACTGGCCCCGGGCCATTGCTTATGTCAAGCCCTGCTATTGAAGTAGCTTCCCTTTTTAGGTACTAAATCGTCATTGGAGGCTGACATGCCGCTCTTACTCTCTTACAGGTGTTGGTGTGTAGCGCTAGAGAACGTAAATGCGCCATACGTCATCGCATCACTATATACTGTATCATTGATATCGTGATATGACACTTTTTTATCATGTAAAAATTTATAACGGTGTAATCGTGGACGGTATGATATGACACACACGGCCCAGTCCACAGTCATCTCCACTGTTTTGAGCATGTTCAGCCTCAGGTTGTTGTGACTGCACCAGACAGCCAGCTAACCTCATGTCTGTTAGCAGACTCGTCGCCGTCCTGGATGAGGCCAATGAGTGTAGTGTCGTCCGGAAACTTCAGGAGCTGGAAATAGGGGTCTTTTGCTGTGCAGTCATTGGTGTAGAGCAGTGGTTCTCAAACCTGGGTAACACTTTATTTGGATAGTCAATCTGTAGATGCTCTACAGAGTATCAACAGAGTATCAGTATCATTTCTCTACTGAATGTCTGCAGACTTTCAACAGTTCATCTGTACATGATTTACAAACTATCAACAAATTATCATAAATTCATAATTGAATGTCTGTAGACATTCAACAACGAAGTGCTTGTAGTACATCTATAGATATTCAACAAACCATCTATAACCCATAAGAAGCATTTAAAACCACCTTTGCAACTATCAGTAGCATTCCCTGAATGTATATTTTCATTTTCATTATGGCAATCTACATATCTATAGCTACTCAGCTGCATTGCTACAGCACATTTGTAGCTTTTCAGTAGCATCTCTGTATCTTTGCATTTTCATTATTGTAATCTACATAATTTCCATAGCTACTCAGCTGCATTGCTACAGCACATTTGTAACTTTTCAGTAGCATCTCTGTATCTTTGCATTTTCATTATGGCAATCTACATAATTTCTATAGTTACTCAGCTGCATTGCTACCACACATTTGTAGCTTTTCAGTAGTATCTCTGTATCTTTGCATTTTCATTATGGTAATCTACATAATTTCTACAGTTACTCAGCTGCATTGCTACCGCACATAGCTTTTCAGTAGCATCTCTGTATCTTTGCATTTTCATTATGGTAATCTACATATTATGTATAGTTACTCAGCTGCATTGCTACAGCACATTTGTAACTTTTCAGTAGCATCTCTGTATGTATCTTTTCATATCTGGTGTTCTATATGACACGTACAGCAAATATTTAGGAGAGTATTCACAACATCTCTAATGTATCCGTAACCCTTTCACAACACATGTGATGTCATTCCAGTAACTATCCATAGATGTTCCTTTTGACTATCCAAATAAAGTGAAACACACGTGAAGCTTAGTTGACTGTTTATGGCTTATGTACTTCACATGAACAAATGATCAAGTCATCAACAAAATCAGTGCATTTACAAAGTCTAGTAATCTTCTATAGATGAATGTCTTATGACATTCAACTAAAGTGAAACACAAGTGAAGCTTTTAGTATGTCTGATACCACAACATTTTACTGGCTGTGCAACATTTGCTTTGATGAAGCATGTAAAACATTGAAACAATGAAAAAAAGATGCTGATTATTTCATATTCTTTATGTCCTTGAAAAGTCTACCAAGGATTCCATGTTTGTGTCTCTTGCCCAACCAGTATGTCCATTCAATAAAGCAGAGCTGCCTTTTCAGAGACTTCTCTGTTCGGTTGCCACGTAAACGCCATGCCTCATTCTTGTAGGTCTGCCAGGCCCTCTCAATATTCTGAGTGTGTAGACCTGTATCTGGGTCTACGTAATGCTGACTGTGGTTGACCTTCACATGCCTGTAGCCCTCATGTGAGAGACTTGAATATGCTCTCCACTCATCACTTACTACCATACTCTGACGTTTGACGTGTTTTTTGATAATAGGAACCAAGGTATCCTTGTTCCTCCTCTTCACAAGACGAAGGACAGGACGCCTGGAGTTACCCCGTATCTCCAACATTCCAAATACCCACGTCTTTCTCCTCCATGTTTTTCCAAAGCGTCCTCTGGCGTACTGAAATAAAAAAACATTAAAAGATAATGAGTGGACAAGGAGACATTTTTAAGAGAAAGTCTGCATTGCATTGCCTTTGGTTTGATAGAGAGATGAAGGTTTGAGCTGGTTTGTGAGTGATTTGAATTAGTAAAATATTATTGAGGGAAGCATCAATAATATTATTATTGAAGAAGCAAGCTTCTTCCTACAATGTTGTAGATTCTTTATTTTTGTTCTTTTTTCTGTGTGTAAATTTCAACGTGATCTCATGAGAATACGTGTGTATTTTTACGTAAAGTGTAATTCTACCATACGTACATTTACTTACGTTTTATACACACAGAAACGTATAATACTGACGTATTTACAGCACTAAAACGTAAAATATTTACGTATTAACAGCACAAAAACGTAAATTATTTACGTATGAACAACTCTACCAACGTACATATTTGTACGTATTCTTATTTCTGCATATTAAAATCGTGGCATTAACGTTTATGTTTTGGCTCCATTGCATTCAAATGTCTTATCAATTAATTCAAATTCAATTCAATTCAAATTTATTTGTATAGCGCTTTTCACAATACATATTGTTTCAAAGCAGCTTTACAGAAAGTGCATTTCAGAAATGTACGTAAAAAATACAGTTAGTTAATCATCATGTATTAATTTAGGGCATAACATATCGCCGGCGTTGAGTCGTCTCTTCACAGGCGTCGAGTCGTCTTATTGCAGGTGTTGGGGACTCTGAAGTCTCCGTGAGAGGCTGGATACAGACTGTAGCTGAAGAACGCTATTTACCTCGGGACTAGCGTCCCGAGATAACAGCAGAAAAGCAGATGGGAAATAATTAGCGTAGCTGCTGTTCATAATATTAATGCATTCGATCTGATTCAACAGTAGTATAAGAGGCAAGCATTATGTGAATGCTTGGCTGAAGAGATGCGTCTTTAATCTAGTTTTGAACCGGGAGAGCGAGTCTGAGCAACGAACAGTATCAGGAAGGCTATTCCAGAGTTTAGGAGCTAAATGCGAGAACGCCCTCCCTCCTTTAGTGGATCTGGATATCCTAGGAATGACCAGAAGCCTCGAATTTAGGGATCTTAAAGAACGCAATGGATTGTAGGGCGATAGAAGGTCCATTAAATATACAGGAGCTAGACCATTTAGGGCTTTATACGTCAGTAATAGTACTTTGTAATTGATACAGAACTTAATAGGTAACCAGTGCAGAGATGATAAAATTGGTGTTATATGATCATATTTTCTTGACCTAGTAAGAACTCTAGCAGCTGCATTTTGCACTAACTGTAGCTTGTTTATTGAGGATGTAGGACAACCAGCTAATAAAGCATTACAGTAATCTAGTCTTGAGGTCATGAATGCATGAACTAACTTCTCTGCATCAGAAACAGATAGCATGTTACGTAGCTTAGCAATATTTCTAAGGTGGAAAAAGGCTGTTCTTGTAACATATGAAATATGATTTTCGAAAGACAAGTTGCGGTCTAGTATAACACCCAGGTCTTTTACTGTAGTGGATAAAGTAACTGGACATCCTTCTAAATGAAAGTTGTATTGTACGAGGTTTTGTGGGTAGTTTTTTGGACCAATAAGTAATACCTCCGTTTTATCTGAATTTAATAGCAGGAAATTACACGTCATCCAGCATTTTATATCTTTAAGACACTCTGTCAATTTAGATAAGTTAGTGTTTTCATCTGGTCTTGATGAAATATATAATTGAGTGTCATCAGCATAACAGTGGAAATTAATTCCATGTTTTCTTATAATATTACCCAGTGGCAGCATATATATTGAGAATAGCAGAGGGCCTAACACCGATCCTTGCGGCACTCCATAGTCTACTGACGTTATCTTCGATTTTTCCCCATTTAAACAGACAAAATGGTAACGGTCTGATAAGTACGATCTAAACCAGCTTAATGCCTGTCCCTGAACACCAGTGTAGTTTTGTAGTCGATCCAAGAGTATTTTATGATCTATAGTGTCGAACGCAGCGCTAAGATCGAGTAGAACTAGTATTGAGATACAGCCTTGGTCAGAAGCTAAAAGTAAATCATTTGTAATTTTAACTAGCGCAGTTTCTGTGCTATGATGCGGTCTGAATCCTGACTGAAATTTTTCATAGATATCATTTTCTTGCAATAAAGAGCACAATTGAGCGGACACAATTTTTTCTAGTATTTTAGATATAAATGGAAGATTTGAAATGGGTCTGTAATTTGCTAAGTTATTTTGATCTAATTGTGGTTTCTTAATAATAGGTTTTATTACTGCCAGCTTAAATATTTTTTGGAACATGACATAAAGATAAAGACGAGTTAATAATATTGAGAAGAGGCTCTTCCACTACAGGTAACACTTCTTTCAGTAGTTTAGTGGGTATTGGGTCTAATAAACATGTTGTTGGTTTCGCTGCAAAGATAAGTTTATTTAGCTCTTCCTGTCCTATAGTTGTAAAGCGGCGTAGTTGTTCTTGAGGGGCGATAATTGTGGCTGAATCATAAGACACCATAGAGGATTGTACATTTACAATTGTATTTCGGATGCTTTCTATTTTCTCATTGAAGTAATTCATAAAATCATTACAACTATACTGTAACGGAATATTTTGCTCTGGTGATGCCTGTTTATTTGTTAGTCTAGCCACGGTGTTAAATAAAAACCTTGGATTATTTTGGTTATTTTCTATTAGTTTGCGGAGATGCTCAGCCCTGGCTGCTTTTAGAGGCTTTTTATAACGTGACATACTGTCTTTCCACGCGATTCTAAAGACCTCTAAATTAGTTTGTTTCCATTTACGCTCTAAGTTACGAGTTTCTCTCTTGATAACATGTGTAGTACTATTGTACCATGGTGCTTTAGTTTTCTCTCTAACCTTTTTTAATCTAATTGGTGCAACAATATCTAATGTACTAGAGAAAATGGTGCTCAAACTGCTAGTCATTTCCTCTAGTTCATCTGTTTGTTGGGGTTCACTGAGCAGCTGAGATAGATCAGGTAAGCTATTTGAGAATCTATCTATAGTGGTTGGAACGATTGTTCTGCCTGGTCGATAACGTGGCGCAACATGGCAAATTTCAGCAGTACGTAATATGCACGTTACCATACAATGATCAGTGAGATCGTCACTTTGCGCTATAATATCTATATCGGTTGGATTGGTTCCATATGATATAATTAAATCTAGTGTATGATTTAGACGATGAGTGGGACCACTGACGTTTTGCTTGACCCCAAATGAGTTTAATAAATCTGTAAACGCAGCCCCTAACGCATCATTTGTGTTATCTACGTGTATGTTAAAATCTCCAACAATTATTGCTTTATCGGCATTGACCGATAGATCTGAGAGAAAGTCTGCAAACTCTTTTAGGAAATCAGCATAGGGCCCTGGAGGTCTATATACGGTCGCCAAGGCTAGAGATAATAGGGATTTCTTTCTTACATCTAAGAGCGTAACATTTAGCACAAGTACTTCGAACGAATTAAACCTGTGACCTGTTTTCTGAGTAACATTAAGGATATCTCTATAGATTGTTGCAACACCGCCGCCACGACCGATCGGACGGGGCTCATGCTTATAACAGTATCCTGGTGGAGTAGACTCATTTAGACCGAAATAATCATTTGGTTTAAGCCAGGTTTCAGTAAGGCACAGAACATCGAAATTATTATCTGTGACCATTTCATTTACAATAACCGCCTTAGGTGTGAGCGATCTAATGTTTAGAAGACCTAGTTTTAGAAATTCTTTTTGTTCACTGAGATTTAGATTTTCTGGTTTAATTACAATAAGATTTTTCCTAGATCCTAAACTAGATTTATTGTTTGGCCTCACTAGACGAGGAATAGACACAGTTTCTATATAATGTTTTACACTACTTGTATCAATTAAGTTGGGACAGCAGAGATTGTGATTTGGACTTTGACTTACTAGTCAGATGGTGTGTAACGTCTTGGAGATGTTGTCCGACAGCACAGCCGCTCCGATTCTGCTGGGGTGCAGGCCATCAGCACGGTAGAGCCTAGGTCGCTCCCAGAACAGATTCCAATTATTTACAAAGAGCAGTTTCTGTTCATTACATCATGATATTAACCATTCATTTAGAGCAAATAGTCTACTGAACCTTTCTTGTCCTAGTCGGTACGTGGGAAGCGGTCCAGACACGATGATCGTTGCCTCAGGCGCTGTGCTGCGTACCGTCTCGATCAGGCTCCTTTAGTCCTTCTTCAGAACCTCCGTCTGCCGCAGCCTGATGTCGTTCGTTCCCGCGTGCAGCACCACAGCTCCGACGCGCACGTCACCGTTCAGGATCTCGGGAACATGTGCAGCGACATCTAGAACACGAGCACCAGGAAAGCAGTGAGTGCGCACATTACCCTTACCTGAGGTAGCGCGGACATGACGGACGATGGAACTGCCGATGATCACGGCGTCGTCACGTTCCGACTCGCGAAGAGGGGAGAAGCGGTTCCGGGTGGAGATCTCGAAGACCGGGAGGGGTGGAGAGGTTCTTGGTCTGGTCCTGGCTCGTGTCTTCCGCTGAGGGATCACCCAGGGTCCATGGCTTTGTGTCGGTGCCGGAGTGAATGAAGCCAGAGATGATCGCGTCCTCCTGGGCAGAGAAACGCACGGAGTAGACGAAGTCGGAGTCAAAAAGTTACTAACCACTGACTTGTGAGCATCGGCGCGTGATGTTTCAAGCGCTGATCGCCGATCTCGCAGCTCGGCTTGCCTCTCTAGCAGACCACGGATCTGCTTCTCCACGGACTCCAGCTCCAACAGCACCGAATGCAGCTCGAATGTGTCCTCACCTGCACTCAGAGGTAGCGTTAGACACACATCCGATATATTCGCCATTATAACAGATGAACAGTAAATTAGTAGTGATACTACCAATATCACTACTAATTTAGGACTGAAATCCTGGATATAACCCGTATCCTTTCAGTGAAACGGGTGTAAAATCCGACGGTCGATTGGCGCGAGGCCACGCGTGAAATGCTAGCGGGCTAAAAGGCTAGTAGCTGGGATTCGCAAAGTTGGATCTAAGTAGCGATATCAAAGCAATCCGATTGTTTTTTATAGGGAATAGTATCGAGGATAAGTTCACACGATATAAAAATAGAAAGTACTTGTTTATAAATGAGTGGTAAAGAAGAAAATCAAGGATTAATGAATCAATTGGACGGAGCTCCAAACACAAACAAACACCGCACGCGCATGCGTATATCAGTATTAGCCTACGTTTTCAGTCGCATTTATTAAATGCAGTTTACTCAAGAAATAGGCTAATAACATTTCGCTCTGTTCGTGTTTCTGCTGCAAACTCGTTTCGGAGGATTAGCCTACATGCAGTTCAACAAGAATACACTTTAAAACCTTAAAAATACCTTCTTTAATCGTTTAACCATTTTGTAATATTTATTTTAACGTTATTTACAGTGAGACACAAAATGCGTTTTCTCCAATAGAACAATAATACACCAAAACCCAACATAAATTCACAAAAGACATCAATTTTATTAGCTTGATATAATCCAAATCTTTAGAATCCATACGTTTGCAAGAAAGAGATCCAAATTCAGCCCTTTATCCAGTGAGTGATCTTCATCTTCATTTCACACAGGCTATCACAGCAGCGCAGTCGGTAACTGTCCCGCGCTCGTGATGAAAAAATTGCACCCTCAAGAAGCGTTACGACATGTTTGTGTCAGCAGTGATATCAAACGCTCATTGGCTCTCGCCACAGATTGCGACATGCCGTATTTCAGTCGGTAAACTACATTTGAAATGGAGAAGCGCGCGCGCCTTCACACAGAGCGAAACCGGATTAACCTTTTCATGGATTAATAATTTAAATTCTGCTCTATACCTCATTCAAAACTATTTTATAATGAAAGAGAGGACTGTGACAGAAACACATCGTCATGTGAACGACTTTTGGTACCGGTTTTGACATTTCGCAATAAATAAATTATTGTGATTACACGTATGTTGTTTTTCTTCATAATTGTAGCCTATATAGTTTTAAGAAATTGTTATGGGTAGGTTTAGGGGTAGGAGTAGGATTAGCTGCTAAAAAAATCTTTTAATGTTATTGTTAATCCCTAATGTACACATCTCTGTCCTTTTTATATTCTGTATAAAATGGGTAACGTTATGTTTAGGTTTGGGAGCAGGGTTAAGGGATCTTCCATTTATCTATAAAACGATAAAGGGTAAATTATACAGATATCTTAATGATATGAAAGATTCGTAAATATTTAACGTTTTGTAGCTGTAAAAACGTAATATTGTTACGTTTAATTGTTGCAGATACGTCCATATCATACGTTTCAGCATCTATCCAAACGTATAAAACGTACGTTTTCTATCTTTGAAAATTACGTATTAATACTACGTATTAACAATGAGACCAGGCTGGTAAATTAAGTGTAGATATTGCAAATTTAAACTTTAAAACTATAACTTGAATAATCGATTTGGATAGAATGATTAGGTTAGCAATAGAATACATACCTTTCTTTTATGACAGAATTTGCTTTCGTCAATGTGGACGAGAACATCAGCTCCACCTATTCTCTGCCCTTTTTGCTTCCGATAGTTTCTCATGCTTTTAAGACAAATGTGCCGAAGTTTCTTTGCCATCCTTGAGAGTGTGTTGCTGCTCTTAGAAATCCCATCTTGCAACATGTCCACTTGCCGCATACACAAACCTTGTGAAAATCTAGAGAAATTAAATAAGACATTTAATTCATTCATGTGTAAAACATATAGCAATTTGAACAATTTAAAACAATCCTGTATATTTGTTGAATTCCCAGTGTCCTGACTATGCTTTAAACCATCTATAGCTAAAAGCACAACTAAATTCCTGCAGGTCTATTATACCCTTAAATGGCTCTAAAGAAATATAGCTGCACCGTGAAAACTAAAACATTATTTTTTCTTGAGCAATGTTAATATCAAATATAAATTCCAAGCCAACAGTAAAAGTATTAAGTGCAAAAGTAAAATCAACCATGTCTGATTTTTGTATTGTCATCTACGTTGACAAGGAAATTTTAACTACTTAAAAGCACAATAAACAAACATGAAACAAATGTGAAATATATTAAATTAAATTAAACATTTATTGTTTTCTATGTTTTTAATTTAATGGCATAACCAACCTAAATGGAAGCTCTAGCGTTAAGTTCTGCCAGGAAGACTCAATTGCTACGTCACTTATTACCTTCTCATCTATCCAATCGTGTCTAAGACTTGTGGTATAAAAGACCAGTACTTACACATGTCTGAGTTCGCAGATGCTGACGCTTTCATGCACCTCCATCCTCCCCACCACCACCAGGATGGTCCCTTCCCCTCCATCCTCCATCCTCCCCACCACCACCAGGATGGCCCCTTCCTATACCTCACGGGGGTCGGCTGCGCCCCTGCCTTCGTCTTCAGGCAGGAAATGCAGAGTCCGGACCCTCGGATTGCGAGCTATGGACGGGGCCTATGCCAAAGAACTTTATTGCTTGCTGGGCTATCAATAAATGTATTTATTGTTACAGTATTTATTCTCCCGAGTCTTTCTGGTAGAACTAGATTTAAAGTATATAATGCACTTGCATTACATACCTTAAATTCAGGTTCACAACTTAAATTCAGACACAACTTTAGCAACTTAAACCAGTGATGTTTAATAATTGTCAAAGTTGTGTCTTTTCAACCTGCTCACTCAATCATGAAGTTCTTATGCCGAATAGAATGTGTTCTCTGGCCTTCTACTGTGATTGAGCTTGCAGCTGGTCTCTGTGTTGAAACTCAGCAAATGCAGGGAGAGCTGAACAAAGCCTTGCTTCTGGGTAAAAGTGCCATGCAAGTTAACTTCTTTCTACATTGATCCAACCAGAAAGTCAGACAAGTCAACGTGTGAGAGGACATTTGAACACTCTGCTGACCATGTAAGTTACTGCAATTACCTTATATGCTGTTATATAACCAAATACATATTATGAAGGTTTTCTACCTGTGTATGTATTTCATCCATGTAAAAAGGCTAGCGTGGGACCGATAGAAAATTGACCCAGTCCTCACACTCCTTCTCAATCGCCGACATGTCTTTCTCTGGCATTCCCTGGAAATCAATAATTTTTTATATTATAGACTTAAATTGCTTGTCGAATAGGCTAAAATGTGCACATGATTGATGATCTAATAAACTGATCAGAACATGCTGGAAAAGCTATAACCTGGCAACGTTGTTCCTACTGACCAGTAGCTTATACTGTCAAATAGAAATGAGTAAAGCCTGCTTATTGTTAAAATAAATGCTGTATTCTAACATTTCTGGTGTCACGCTGAATCTTATGACGAGCTGATTTCATGAATTACACTTGTAACAGAACCAGCCAGCATGACAACTCCTAGGCTACCCTAACCAAAGCCACTGTCTGTGTACATTTATCACGCAATTGATGGTGGACTGCCTAAAGACCCTGGACACAGCGCACATGTAATTAGATGACAAGAAGACTGCTTGATCATTACTGTGGACAAACTACGTCATGTAGGCTACTCTTACAGTCTCACCCAGAACAGCCAGAAATGTCTGGCCCCTCTCTCAGTTTTAGAACCTAACAGGACGTTTATCCTACCCACTGTGCAACCTGTTGTTGCTCTACAGGGTTTAAGGCTGGGTATATGTATAAGCACTTTGTGACATCTGACTGCTGATATATAAAGGGCTATAAACAATACATTTGATTAACTGATTAAAAAGTCTGTTGTTTTAGACATTTAAATCATGCATGCTTTTTTCAACAAAAAAAGCTTCTTAGGTTGATATAACTATCATTCAATAACACAATGACTCACCAAATGAAGTTGTCTGTGCACTGGTATGAAACCATCTTCATCTTATGTCCACATTGCCTGCATTTAATTTTTTCTTGCAGCAGATTTTTTTTTTTCTGCAGCCATTTGATCAGTTTTAAAGTTGATTTTTTGTAACATAAACTTTCGAAATTAGTTTTCTAATGCAAAAGTCCATAATTCCGGAGGCATGCAGGATCCAGGAAAATTTGAATAGAATTGGCGCACTCCTTGCTTATAGTATTTGGCGCTCTCGCATTTCATTGGCTGTGTCATTGCTGTAAACGGTCCTGTACACACCCATCCACCTTACGTTCTCCACTAGACCGATAACGAACGAGTGGTTTAACAGCTAGTTGAACAGACAGTTTTTTGTAGCTTACAATCACAAAAGCAAAACGATTGCAGAGGTAAACAACAGTGTTAACGTCTGTGTAATAACAGATCTAAAGTTGGCAAGCTAAATGTAAACTGCTTATCTCTGGCATGAATCACTGCTTACTTTTTCAGTCACAGTTGTGAGTTGTAACGTTACCTAGCTAGCTAACGTTAGCTCAAAGTTTTTAATGTCCACATGAGGTAAGTTAGCTAACTAAATAGTATCGTTTCTAGAATCAATCCAGCATGGCCGCTTTCGGGACAAGGGGACGAAAACGTGACCGTGAAAAGGAGGACGTTGAAGAAGAATGTAAGTAGGGGCTTGTCAGTGGTACTTAAACTCATAGAGGGCTGGTGTCAAGGTGACGTTAGTTACCCCCAACCGCAGCGCGATGGATTCAGCGGTGAAGGCAGATCTTCCAGTCCACCAAAATAATGACAAATGTAACATGTGGATCGTTTAATTGGTCGTTTTATCGTTATTTTTCTCTCTCTTTTTACTCAGATGAGGTCACCCAACCGTCAGGCTTAATAGTTGATGTGTGTATAAGATGAGATAAGATAATTTATCTTGACAATATATTTATATTTGCCCAACACAATTCTATAAAAACAGGGCAACATTAAATCACATAAGAACATGATAATTGACACTGACAAACGTAACGACTCGGTTACTTACGTAACCTCGGTTCTCTGAGAGGAGGGAACGAGTATTGCGTAAGTAGCTTACGCTATGGGAAAACTCCTTTTCTCGAGAATATTGAAGTCTTTATGTAAAACGCATTGCAGCTGCACAGCTGACAGCAATGAACGAAGGAGCTCGGTCATTGGCTGTGCTGCGGCAACTTGCTCGAACCAATGACGGGGCGACTCTGAATGCGCGACCAATGAGCGCGCTTCGCGCCCGCGCGCGTCAGAGCCCGCCAAGATGGGCGTGGCCAAGCTATATATTGGGCGCCCCGTCATGAGAGTTCTTTAGGTTAAAACGACTGAAGCGAACTAACCAAGCACAAGCACGGCAGCTTACGCAATACTCGTTCCCTCCTCTCAGGGAACCGAGGTTACGTCAGTAACCGAGTCGTTCCCTTTCGAGAGGTCTCTCCTATTGCGTAAGTAGCTTACGCTATGGGAACACCATGCAAAACGCCCTGCGTGCTGAACTTCGCCTTATGATAGCCAGAGACAGGTGCCTGAGCTAAAAAGCAAAGTTATCATCCAACTAGCCGGCAGAGGCGAGCTTTATATGTGGGAAAAAATACAGAGCGGCTAGAAGGCGCTCAGTGTGACACAAGCACATACATAATCTAGATGCGAATTCGCAGTTCAACTAGCATCATGCTGATAGCACATTGGAATGCAATGTCGGGACCTGTAGGTTGTAGAACCTGATAAATGTGGACGGTGAGGCCCAGCCTGCCGCCGCACAAATATCCTCAATCGGTATCCCGCTCGACCATGCCCAGGAAGAAGCCACACTCCTGGTGGAATGTGCTTTGACTCCCCAGGGGCATTGAAGTCCCTTAGCTTCGTAAGCCAGCGCTATAGCTTCAACTATCCAGTGAGAGATTCTCTGCTTTGAAACGGCGGAACCTTTCGTACGGTCGCCAAAGCATACAAACAGTTGTTCTGTCTGTCTGAATAGGGCAGAACGCTCCAAATACACTCTGAGAGCCCTAACGGGGCAGAGTAGATTAGCGCCGTGTTCGTCTGCTGGAGACGAAAGCGCAGTTAGGGAGATAACCTGTGCTCTGAAGGGAGTGGTGAGCACTTTAGGAATATACCCCTGTTTCGGCCTAAGGACGACCCTGCAGTCGTTAGGACTGAATTCTAGGCAGGCAGCGCTTGTCGAAAGCGCGTGCAGGTCGCCCACTCTCTTGACCGAGGCGAGTGCCAGCAAGAGCGCAGTCTTGAGCGAGAGCTGTTTAAGGTGCACGGTTCGGAGTGGTTCGAACGGGGGCCCTTTAAGAGCGTCTAGGACAGTAGCTAGGTCCCAGATCGGGACAGAGGGGGGGCGTGAAGGGTTCATCCTCCTAGCGCCCTTTAGGAAACGAATAATTAGGTCGTTTCTTCCCAATGGACGTTCCATTACAGGGTCGTGTGACGCTGTGATGGTCGCCACATATACTTGCGTGGAGCGTGGAGGGGGTGCGGCCCGCCTCCAGAAGCCCTTGTAGAAAAACGAGTACATTCGTAATCTCGCATGTCTCAGGGGTCAGGCCCTTGGCATTACACCAGTCACTGAACACTTTCATTTCTGGGCATATAAGCATCTCGTGGAGGGCGCCCGCGCCTCAGCGATGGTTTTTAGTGCTCCGCTCGCGAGGTTCCTGGGAATCCGTTGAGGGGCCATGCATGAAGGGCCCACAGATCGGGGCGGGGATGAAATATCATCCCGCTGGCCTGACTGAGGAGGTCTGGCCTCAGTGGAATCGGCCGTGGTGCAGATTGCATTTGCATCAGATCTGGAAACCATGTTTGGTTCTTCCAGAGTGGGGCTATCAGCAGCACTGCCTTTTTCTCCTCTCTGACCCGACTGATGACCTGTGGCAGCATCGCGATCGGGGGAAAGGCATATAAGGGGCGGCTCGGCCAGCTCTGGGCGAGCGCGTCCGTGCTTTTTTTTGGAGAGGGCGCATATGCAACAATCCTAGCTGGAGTACGGCCGATGCTGAGGCCATGAGACCGAGCATCCTCTGAAACCGTTTGACGGGGGCGCGCGCGCCCGCCCTGAATGATGTTGCAAGGCGCCGGATGGTAAGCGCGCGCTCTGATGAGAGACGTGCTGTCATTTGCATCGAGTCTAGAACTATTCCCAGGAAAGAAATCCTCTGGCTGGGAGATAGTATGCTTTTTGCAAAATTGATTCTTAGACCCAGGCATTCTAAATGGCTGATAATCCAAGATCTGTGTGTTATTAACTGACTCTCTGATTGTGCTAGAACCAGCCAATCGTCGAGATAATTCAGTATTCGCACTCCCCTTCGTCTTAGGGGGGAAAGTGCTGCATCCATACATTTCGTGAATGTACGGGGAGCCAGGGACAGGCCGAACGGAAGGACTGTGTTCTGGTATGACTGTCCCTCGAAAGCGAATCTCAGAAACGGCCTGTGATGAGGCGTTATTGGAATGTGAAAGTAAGCATCTTTCAGATCCACTGAGAGAAACCAATCTCCTGGGCGTACTTGCGCGAGGATATGCTTGGTTGTTAACATTCTGAACGAGCGAATCATTAGTGCTTTGTTCAGGTGTCTGAGATCTAGGATGGGGCAGAGACCGCCATCCTTTTTCGGGACGAGAAAATAACGGCTGTAAAAACCTGTCCCACTCAGAGAGGGGGAAAACAGTTTCCACAGCGCCCTTTTCTATTAGCACCTCGGTGCGTAGAACATGTGAACACTCCTTTCTCACTTTTGTCTCGACCACAGTCGTAAAACGTGGTGGTCTGCGAGCGAACTGGAGCGAGTATCCGTGCTTTACTATATTCAATACCCATTTCGGCATATCTGGAATGTTTTCCCATGCCGCTGCGTGTACAGATATGGGCTGAATACAGGCTAGGGGCGGGCCGCTGTGACGTAGGGACCTGGCCAGCGAATCGCCTGAGCTCGTAGCTCTCAGAGGCGTGGGCGCGCGCTGAGCAGCTGAGTGAATGGGCGCGTGTGTGATTACAACAGCGCGCGCTGTGTTTGTAAAACTCGCAGCCTGAGCTGAGGTTGTGTTTGACACTGTAAGGACAGTGTTTATAAGTGGGGGTGCATAAACAGTGTTAGGCACACGCGTCACCTTTATAATGTTTCCCGCTTTTACTGGGGATGAATTTATAACTGTGTGAACAGTGCTTGTGTGTAGTGGTGCGTACATGACCGTAGGCACGTGATCTACATTCATGGGAAGCGCAGCCTGAGCTGGGAATGAATTTGGCACTGTTTTGACAGTATCTGTGAATGCACACTTTGTGGACATGTTAACCCTTAGTGACGCAGGCAGAAAAAGACTATTTTTTGTGTTTTCTGTGCGTCGCCGTAAAAACAGCGTTTGTTTGCAGATGAGCGAGCTCTGTGACTGGCCCATTGACTGCTGTATGGACATATCCAGCCGCCTGTAAGGGGACTGGGTAATGTTTGAGCTTTTGCAGAGAGAGTGGTCCGGCTTTTGCGAGACACGCACTCTCTCTTCTCATTTCTGCGGCTAGGACGGCTTTTGAGAGCGCGAGCGGCGTCGAGCGGGCTGAGAGGCGGTGGGAGCTGTTCTAGCCCGCTGCGGCTGTGGCGGTCTCTGTCTGCTCTGCGATGAGCTGGAGCGCCTTGGCAGGAAATGACGCATAGCTTGTGAAGCGTTCTGGGCCTCAGTGAAGCGTTCGGCGAAACCTTTAACCGCCGGTCCAAACAGCCCGCTGGTGGAGATAGGCGCATCGAGAAATGGCACCTTATCCGCGTCCTTCATCTCAGTCAGAGTCAGCCACAGATGGTGCTCGAGAACAGTCAAATTAGCCATAGCACGGCCAATAGACTGGGCGGTGGCCTTCGTGGCTCGCAGAGCTATATCAGTTGCGCTGCGTAGGTCCCTGAAGGCTTCGGGTTCGGGGCCAGACTCGTCCATAGAGCGGAGAAGCTTGGCTTGGAACACTTGAAGTACCGCCATTGAGTGAAGCGCTGATGCAGCTTGGCCGGCGGCGGCGGCAGCGTAGGCGCGACCGGCGAGAGCAGAGGTAGTGCGGCAGGGCTTCGAGGGGTGGGAAGCTTTGGCTTTCCATCCGGTGGTGGAGGGCGGGCAGAGATGATTGGCCACGGCCTCCTCGAGGGGCGGCGTTCCCTCGTAGCCTCTTTCCTTCGCGCCATCCACTGAGGAGAGCGAAGAAGAAAAAGAAGGCTTTAGGCGCGCAGAGTGGGGGGCTTTCCATGACTTGGCGGAAAACACCAATCGAGCCCGAGGTCCTCCACGGCCTTCGAGAAGATGCAGATAATCTCCGTATCCTTGGTGGAGCCCGCACTCGTGCTAGCTAGCGTCGACGGGGCGGGGTCGAAAGTGGAGCCCGGCCAGTGGTCAGATGCAGCGTCGATGGACAGGCTGTCATCCACTCCCCCGTCGTCCTCGGACGCGCCGAAAGTCACAAGGCCCACCGCTCTGCTAGAGGGGTGTGGGTCCGGCTGAGTGAACTGAACCGGCAGTGGGGAAAGCAAGAGCGGCGGTGAAGCACGCGGAGACTGGCTCGGCGTGACGTCACTGAGCTCAGGTTCAGGAAGCCTCTGTGAGCGGCGCTTTTGTTTTTTTTTTGTTTTTTTTTTAAAGCACGGCTCAAACAGAGGGGTGGCGGCGATGGGCTCGCTCGCGGCGAAAGCGGCGAAGCGAGCCCGCAGTGTGGAGAGACCCAGGTCGTCACATTCCGGGCATCCGCCCTTGGTCAAAGCAGCTTCTGCGTGGTTCCGGCCCAGGCAGCGAGCGCAGATGATGTGACGATCCCCGTCCGGGAGAAGGTCTCTGCACGACGCGCAGGAAGGCATTTGAAACAACGCCTCAGAAAAATTGCTCTTTTACAAATGTCGCGGGGCAATAGGAGAGACCTCTCGAAAGGGAACTAGTGACACAAGCAGATGTAATGTTGACAATGTTGATATTTCACAATTTCTCCTGTTACATCCTAAGTATAACGTTATACAATTCGATTTTACACCGTTGATAGGCTACTTCAACATCAATATTACCTGTAATGCTGCATTCAGTTCAATGTACATTTTGAGTGAAGTAGGGGACCTAAATGTAATTGAGGCCATCAATGTGTTAAACTGGTTACAGAGATATTGATTTTACAGTAGTCCATTGGCCGCTTAGCTATTTGTAGGAGCAGTTTCCTTACAAAAGGTTACAGCGGATCTGGATCTAAAGTTTTTTTTTCCAAACAGTAACTTAACTTGTTTATACATTCTCAATTCAGTGCAAACAATATATATTCTGGGTGTCCACCTTCACTGCTGACTGCTTGCACGCCTCGGTGGCGTACGATGCACGTACTTTGGCATGACACCTGTCAGCTAAGTCAAATTGCAGGGTTTCTTTGGTTGAAGAAGTAAATACTGAGTGAAGTACTATTAGCAAGCTAGTTATCTTTGGTGTAAGTTTTTTTTTTTTTTTTTTGTGCTAAACTTTTTAGCTCATTGCCAGAAAACCATTCTGGCAATAGCCTAGAACGTAGTGGCATCAACTTGCTCAGTGGTTAAAGTGTCAGACTTGTAATGTGATTTGTGACAGGGCCAAAGTTGCTCCAGGGGATGTCCCTGTACTTACTGTAAGCCACTCTGAATATGAGTTACTGCTAAATGCCAAAAAGTACTGTACTGATTATCAGAGCAGAAACACCTCAGTTGTGTTTATTAAATCTTGTAGATTGCACCTCTATAATACACAACCAAAATAATTTACAGTTGCATCATTTGTTTTTTTAGTTAGTCGCCATGTTGTTGTTCTTTCTGGATTTTCTTACCACAAAAAACGCTGGTCTGCACCTACTTGGCATTATCTCCCAATCTAGGTCCTTTAATTTCCACATGTGTTATAAAGTTAAAACGACAAATGCCAGAAATGTACCTCTGCTTTGATAAACTGTCATCTTCTGTGTTTTTCTGTTGTTGCAGCTCAAGAAAAACTAAAGCCACTGAACCAAGAACTAATTAAATGGAAAAATAAAGCAGAGATCCTTCAAGATCGAGTGGAACAACTGGAGAATGATGAAAAAATTCTCGAGCAGCAAGTGGCTGAGATGACTGCTGAAAAAGAGGGTAGGTAACCTGAGCGCTGTTTTGTGTAGTTGAAGGTTGCACAACTAAAAGTAGCTCCATGCTATTTTGTTCATAGAACGTTTTTAGTTAATTTTTAGGCATTAATTACAGTTCAAAATAGGCCTATATTTGTTCTAGTCTATAATAATGCTCTAAATAAATATAGGCATACAATATATATACTTATCTTGGTTCACACGTAGCTTGAAGTCATGATAAACTGCCTCTTCAATCAGCATAATAATGTATCACACTGTAGGGGTAAAATGCAGACACAGAAGGCAGCAATAAAATCACTAATAGTATTTTATGAAAAGGGAACGCGACCACTTCGGTCAAGGGTAGCACGGTTTTTACACACACAGACAGATTAAGGTACCAACAGATGGCATGAAGGCTTGTAGTGGGGTACAGGCAGGGTTCATTTAGGTTGTGTCAGATTCTAAAGTACAATCCAAAATGAAAGGCAGGCCCAGCATGTTGCTCCCTGGTAAAATAAGTATATAATATAATAAGTAGTGGAGATGACATGGAAATTGCTCCTGCAGTGTGTCCTGCAATTCAAATGTATTTTTGTTTGTAATATATTATATATAGTGACTGATGCTGTGCAGCCTAAGGGAAATGAAGAGAGACCCCAGTTGACACCCCAGCAATCTTCCGACCCAGACTCCAATTCCAGCTCCGACCCTGATTCTAGCTCCGACCCTGATTCTAGCTCTGACCCTGATTCCAGCTCTGACTCTGATTCAAAAAGAAGAAAAAGAAGAAGCAAGAGTAAGAAGAAGAGAAAGAAGGAAAAAGAAAGAAGGACAAAAGAAAGAAAAACAAGAAAAAGGACAAGAAAAATAAAGGCAAAGACTATAGAAGTCGAGGTAGGATGAAAAACAGCCATTAAATAGGAGATTTTGGTTATGATTAATGTAAAATCCATGTACATAAACAACAACAATAAGATCTATGCACAATTACAGCATTATATGGCTCAATGACACTGATATATCCCAATGCCTCAAACCAAAAAGTTTGAAAAGTAAATCAGCCAGTGTCTATTCTTGAAATAAAATATTGCTGCTGTTCACAAAAAAATGTTTTTTGGTTACAGACGCTATTAACTTCGTGTAGTACGCATGAGCACAAGACATGCAGCGCGGCAGATCAAGCAGATTGAAGTGTTTTCTACCCACCAGTGTGGCGTGTAGTCTCAACAATTTACTTGGCAAACAGAATTTTCCCGCTTTTGGCAAGTGCTAGTGCTAATTTTCTACTCCTTAAACCCCCCCCCCAGCCAGTTTTAACTGCCGTTTTTGATGAACGTTCTTTCTCAAACAGAGAATGGGGGTGTGGTTAATAGTCGGACGTAATGAAATACCATGATAACCAAAAAATGACCGGCTGGAGTGTTCACTAACAATATGCTGTGTTAACATCACGACACTGTAAAGTTTAGTACACTTTACTGTCTGGCAGGAGTAGCTATTTAACCATGACAGAAACTAATGTGCGCGTATCAGCTGTTATCAATCACACAGTCGATGGTCCTGTCACGCACTGCACACGATAACTCCCACTACGTTTTATGGTGCGCTTACTCTACCGCGGGGGTGTAGGGGGTGCCTCCGCCAATGCATTGGTAAAACGGCCGTCAGTAAAATGCATGTTGCAGACTGTACATAAGAGAGGTGGCAGGTGAAAGTGCGACGTGTTTTCTGTCATCTGTTCTCCATCACCGCACGCAGAGATGCCATAATGAACATACATACTGTAACAACGATGTTTATCGGTTGATGCTCCGACTTAACGAGGCGTGACAGTGCGCCTGCGCAAGCTTGGAGAATGACGGATGACTTATGGAATTTATTGTAGTCATACGTCACCACCCCGTTTTAACAACTAAGCAACGTTTGCAACTTTGAGCACAAAATTAAGCTATTTGTCAAAAAATATCTGGCGAACTACGTGGGTAATCAACATTGTAAGGAAATGAAATATGAAATATCATAGAAATGTCAAAATACACTGGAGGGGGGCTTTAAGGCTCGGTCAATTTAGGTCTGCCAAATAAATGTGTGTCATTGGAAAAAGTACCTCAGTGCATGTCCAGAGTATATACAGTGTAGTCTGTCCTCTTTGAACAAATGCAGAAGCATGCATTTAACATTCATTAGCATTAATACATAGCAGCCGGTCTTGTACAAACAACAATTTACGTTCAAAGTCACTTAAATCACTTTTCCTCCAAATTCGGTTATTTGGACTAAACTTCAGCGAAAGTCTTGTCACATGATTGGCTGATTAGATATTTGCATCAACAAACTTAATTAAAATCGCATTCTGTAAATTGCCTTACCACATACTAATTTAATTGTCTCGCCTGACTGTCACAAAAAGACAATCAGAGACACCTTAATCACATCATTCGATCACAGAATTGTAGAGCTTCTGATCTGTACAAAGTGCATACATGCCACTGTGAATGTATTGAGCTGGATCTGCTTGTTGTTTTTGGCAGCACATCTGTCTTTTAAACCAATTCCGTTTAGGTGTTAATCAGTTGGCCTACTACTACAAGTAGTAAAATGTAACTTATGAATAGTAAATCGTCTTACTTGAAACACTTTGATTTCATCAATCATTTTGGCTTTCGCTTCGTTTTCCAACTTGCCAACGCTTGCCAACAAAAATAACAAATTTTTGGGTGGTGGAGAAGTGAGGAGCTGCATTCATTAAACAGTAATTCAAGCTGCTGTAGCCGTAGACATCTATAAAGAATATATATTGACAGTTTTGTATTCTTCTGTTCAATTTCTTTAGCAGGGAACATCAAAGATGTAGTCACCAGATACCATCGGCTGCTAAACTTGACAAAGAAGGGGAACACTATGTCCATGGCTTTTCGAAAGGCAGGCGTGTCCAGGAATGCAGTGGCTGCCACTGCACCCATTGCTGAGCTCTTCATAGCAGAAAGACAGGTGTTGGAGCAACTGCCTTTCTGCAGAAAACTGTCAGATCTAGCAAAGTTATGTGCAGAAAAGATAGTGGGGGAAATTGAAGAAAAAGTAGTTGAGATGAAAAGAAAAAGAGAGTTACTTCCATTTCAACTAAAGTAAGTTCTAGGTCAACAGGACAATAGTACCTCTTAAACAATGGTGAATGTATATGATTTGTGTGTATTCATATAATAGCTTGACTTCATTTTTGTAGTAGAGTACAGTACATAATTAGAGAGACTGTACAAAATGACCTCAGGATGTTAATGAATGAAGACAAATGGTAGATATTCAGTATTGTAAAGTTTATAGAACACAATAATATGACGTAGTGATACTGTAGTGAGTTGTAGAGGTGAACACCCTTTAGGGGGCACATATACAGTAGGGTTGTGTTACAACCATGACATAATGTTCAGCATTAGGCTCTGTAATTGTTTTTTGTTGTTCATTAATTTGGGGCAGATTTCTGACAGTTATTTGTAAAAGAGTCTCTGTTTGCTGTATAAGATTTGGTAGATGATGCAATATACCCGGCAATATAATTCTGGGATTTCATTTCATTAAAATGTTGACCTCTGATGCTTTTTTTGAATTACAGCCGGAAAAGATGTTGACGCGTTGATTGTATTTACCTGGTATTTTCCCTAGTGCTCCAGTTTGTGAATGCACTGAACTTGATTTGTAGATATTTATTTTATAACATGGGAGAGTATGTAAATGCACTGATTATGTTGATGACTTGATCATTTGTTCATGTGAAGTACATAAGCCATAAAAAGTCAACTAAGCTTGACGTGTGTTTCACTTTATTTGGATAGTCACAAGGAACATCTATGGATGATTTGTAGAGTTTGTAAATGCACTGATTATGTTGCTGACTTGATAATTTGTTCATGTGAAGTACATAAGCTATAAACTGTCAACTAAGCTTCACGTGTGTTTCACTTTATTTGGATAGTCACAAGGAACATCTATGGATAGTTACTTGAATGACATCACATGTGTTGTGAAAGGGTTATGGATACATTAGAGATGTTGTGAATATACTCCTAAATATTTGCTGTACGTGTCATATAGAACACCAGATATGAAAAGATACATACAGAGATGCTACTGAAAAGTTACAAATGTGCTGTAGCAATGCAGCTGAGTAACTGTACATAATATGTAGATTACCATAATGAAAATGCAAAGATACAGAGATGCTACTGAAAAGCTACAAATGTGCGGTAGCAATGCAGCTGAGTAACTGTAGAAATTATGTAGATTACCATAATGAAAATGCAAAGATACAGAGATGCTACTGAAAAGCTACAAATGTGTGGTAGCAATGCAGCTGAGTAACTATAGAAATTAAAGCTGCAAGCAGCATTGAAAGGGCCCTCGCACCCGTGCCACCGCCACCCGGTGGCTTTAGGAAGACAGAGCACGGTGGGCAATGTGCATTTAAGTAGGTAAATATAGGAGGAGTATGTCAAAATCAGTTACAAAAATGTCCTTTATTATGGGGATAATAGCATGCGTTATCACTCAGATAAGTGTTGCTAGCATGTTTTAGCATGTTTCTAGCATGTTTAGAACTCAATGGCATATTTAATATGTTGCTAGTAGCCTACTGCATCACAGTGTAAAACATGTCACTTCCTGTCGACAGTAGATGGCGCTATTGCTTTAACTTAAAATTGTCATGTAGATGTGTTCAGGGCAGGACTCTTATCAAACGTGTGAAGTTTGGGGCAGATTGGACATTGCCTTCTTCAGTAACAACAACTTCCTGTTTCATTGCATTAGCATGCTTTAGCACTTAGCTAAGAATTGCTAGCATGTTTTAACATGTTTATAACATGTTTATAACTCAATGGCATATTTAATATGTTGCTAGTACTGCATCACACTGGTAAACATGTCACTTCCTGTTGCCAGTAGGTGGCGCTATTACTATGACTGAATATTCTCATGTAGATGTGTTCAGGCCATGACTCTTATCAAACGTGTGAAGTTTGGGGCAGATTGGACATTGCCTTCTTAAGTAACAACAACTTCCTGCTTCATTGCATTAGCATGCTTTAGCACTTAGCTAAGAATTGCTAGCATGTTTTAACATGTTTATAATTCAATGGCATATTTACTATGTTGCTAGTACTGCATCACACTGTTAAACATGTCACTTCCTGTTGCCAGTAGGTGGCGCTATTACTTTAACTGAAAATTGTCATGTAGGTGTGTTCAGGGCAGAACTCTTATCAAACGTGTGAATTCTGGGGCAGATTGGACATTGCCTTCTTAAGTAACAACAACTTCATGTTTCATTGCATTAGCATGCTTTAGCACTTAGCTATGAATTGCTAGCATGTTTTAACATGTTTATAATTCAATGGCATATTTAATATGTTGCTAGTACTGCATCACAGTGTTAAACATGTCACTTCCTGTTGCCAGTTGGTGGCGCTATTACTATAACTGAATATTCTCATGTAGATGTGTTCAGGCCATGACTCTTATCAAACGTGTTAAGTTTGGGGAATATTTGATATTCCATGCCTGAGTTACAGCAAATTCCTATTTAATTGCAGTAAAAGCATGCTTTAGCACTTAGCTAAGTGTTTGCTAGCAGGTTTTAGCATGTTTCTAGTATGTTGCTAGCATGTTTAGCACTTGCTGGCACTTTTTTACATGTTATTAGGAGTCCACAACAGTGTTAAACATGTCACTTCCTGTTGCCAGTAGGTGGCGCTATGACTATAACTGAATATGAGCATGGATATGTGTTCAGGACAGAACTCTTATCAAACGTGTGAAGTTTGGGGCAGATTGGACATTGTTTGCCTGAGTTACAGCAACTTCCTGTTTCATGGCGAAACATAGAAATGTGTCAGGCCGCCGAGGACACGCCCTTCGACGAAAACTCAAGATCTTCGCAATTTAACGTCGCAAAGGTCTTAAGATTACACTCACCAAATTTGAAGATGATCAGATTAAAACTGTAGGAGGAGTTCGTTAAAGTATGAGGCCTGAAAATGGCAAAAACTGCACAAAAATCTGAGAGGAAGTTCAAAATGGCTGACTTCCTGTTGTGTTTAGGGCTATCCTCCAAGAGACTTTTTTGTAGGTAATGGGCCATTACATGTATGTACCGAATTTCGTACACGTACGTGAAACGTAGCGGGAGGCGCACTCCGTTGAACTTTTATAGGTGGCGCTATCGAGCCATTTTGCCCCGCCCAATTCTGAAACGCATATCAGATGTAAATTTTCGCCAGTTCTGACGCGTGTGCTAATTTTCGTGAGTTTTCGTGCATGTTTAGGCCCTCAAAAATGCGATTCATTGCGGAGAAGAATAATTAGAATAATAAATATAGCTGCGAGCAGCAATTACGGGCCCAAGCCGGTGGCACCGCAACCCCGGTTCCTTTAGTTACCTAAAGGCACCGGGGTGGCGGTGCCGCCGGCTTTGGCCCTTCATCGCTGCTCGCAGCTATATTTATATATGTATATAATACATATGGTGCCTTTAGGGTTATTGTGCACGACGTGCAAAAACGTAACCCTGCTTTGACTGTCGAAAAGGAGTGTGCTGTAGAGCTTGCATCAGTTTGGGTGCATCAAGTGCGCATCGAGGGCACATATCAACCAAAAAGTATGCGTGAGCAACCTTCTGAAACCTAAAATGAAAAATGAGACACCTCATCCATGGGTCTCATGGATTTAACAGACACATGAAATAAGTACACAAGACCGAGTATTCATATGAAGTGTGCCATTTGGGACAGGGCCTATAATCGTGAACTACAAAAGCCACATTTATGAGATAATTTAAATATAGAATAATTTTTAATGTCATAGGATGTCACAGCTCAATATGTTTTTCAGCACTTAAATGTGTAAATATAGAAGCCCAGTATTTATCTGGAGGTCTTTGTACAGGTTTATTAATGTAATTATATTTTACGCTTATGTTCTCTAGGAGAAGTATATAAAAAAATAAAAGCATGTATTTTCCAAACAACCCATAATAGCTGACTTCCTGTTGAGCTGTCGTTAAACTTAGAGCACGAAAGTTGTTCGGCCTGATGAGAGCTAAATATGTACCGAGTTTCATATTATTACATGCAGGCATGTTTGATATATGGACAAGTGTTCGAATCGCATTCCAGGGGGCGCTGTCGAGCCCCCCTGCGACGCCCGGGAACCAGCTTCAGCCCGGCCCTGATGGCCGCGGGTTCTGACCTGTGTGCAAAGTTTCAAGAGTTTTCGAGCACGTTAAGGGCCCCAAAACCTTGAAAAACAAAAATAAAACCATTCTCACTCAGCAGACAAATCCCCCTCCCCCCAAACACACGGAGAGACGTAGGGTCAGAGAGAGAGGAAGATAAAATTCTCCAAAACATCCACATTCAAACCAAAATATCTGACATCCTGTTGGTCTGACCTAATAACTGTAAATTAGAAAGTTGTCCAGCTCGATATGAACAATATACATACTGAGTTTTAAGATTGTAGATTAAAGTATAGACCTAATTCCCCCTCTTTTGTCAAAAGGTGGCGCTACTGAGCCCCTGCACCACGCCCGTTTCTGAAACTTTGCACATGTCTACTGGCTAATAAATGTGATGTGTCTGTCGAGTTTCATGCAATTTCAAGTATGCTAAAAGTCTCAAAAGCATAAAAAAATAATCTTAAAGTTTGATGCGTTACCACGGCAACAGTATCTAAGATATCAATAATCCTTTCACAGGTCTACATCTGCCGTGTGTTTACATTATACACATAAAGTTTTAAGCAAATCGGGTAAAAATAAGAGGGTGATTTAAAAGCATTTTGAAAGTGACACACTTCCTGCTGCCAGTTGGTGGCGCTATAACTTTGACTCACAATAGTCACATCCATGTGATCGGCCTCTTAAAGCGAACACACTGCTGAAGTTTCATCAAGATCAGTCAATGTATGCAGAAGTTATAACAGTCTTCCTGTTTCCATTATTCGCCATAAATTCGTTTCCTCGCCACGGCCAAACCGTTTGAGATATCAAAAATCCCCTGGCAATTTTTCATCCTCAATGTCTTGACTTCATGCACACCGAGTTTGGTGACGATCGGGTGAATTCCCTAGGAGAAGTGTTTCAAATTCCTTAGCATGAGTTTCCAAACAACCCATAATAGCTGACTTCCTGTTGGGCTGGCGTAAAAAGTAAGAGTACGAAGGATATATGAAACGATGAGATCTATATGTGTACCGATTTTCATATTAATTCATGCAAGCGTGTTTGATATATGGACATGTTTTCGAATCCCGTTCCAGGGGGCGCTGTCGAGGCCCAATTACGGGCCCAAGCCGGTGGCACCGCAACCCTGGTGCACCAGGGTGGCGGTACCGCCGGCTTTGGCCCTTCATCGCTGCTTGCAGCTATATTTATTATTATTATTCTTCTTTATTATTATTATTTTACTACCTTTTGGGCACTTTTGGGGGCCTTAACGTGCTCAAAAACTCTTGAAACTTTGCACACGGGTCAGAACCCGCGGCCATGAGGGCCGGACTGAAGATGGTACCCGGGCGTGGCAGGGGGGCTCGACAGCGCCCCCTGGAACGGGATTCGAAAACATGTCCATATATCAAACACGCTTGCACCGGCTTAAAAAAGCCGGTGGCACCGCCACCCTGGTGCCTTTATGGTTATTGTGCACGACGTGCAAAAACGTAACCCTGCTTTGTCTGTCGAAAAGAAGTGTGCTGTAGAGCTTGCATCAGTGTCAGCTCTGCAAAAGTGCACATCGAGGGCACATATCAACTACAAAGTATGTGTGAGCAACCTTCTGAAACCTAAAATGAAAAATGAGACACCCTACCCTAAATCATGGATTTAACGGACACATGAAATAAGTACACAAGACTGAAAGTTCATAGTGTGCCATTTGGGACAGGGCCTATGATCGTGAATCACAATAGCCACTTACATGGATTTTGCCCGGCCATCATTTCCCGTGTTTGATTTCTGTATTTGACCGATTGTTTACCGTTGCTGACTACTTTCTGCCTGCCCCGATCTGGATTGTTTATTGGACTCTGATTCTTGCTGCCTGCCTCTGCCCTTTGCCTGTCAACCTGTTTTGTCTCTGCCTTTTCTGTTCTGCCCTGTTTGCCATTGCTCACCCTTCCTGTCTTCACCATTCTTAATAAAAAGCTGCAAATGGATTCCCCTGGCCTGACCCTGCCTCGTTACAATACATATGCTGCATCTGCTCGCCATCTGCCGAACGGCTCTGGTAGTTCCGCTTCAGCACTGATGATGTTGTAGGAATAGTGCACGGTTGGTCTGGAGTATTCAGGATTTTTTATTTTATACAGAAATAATTTATTTATAATTTAGTTGAGAATAAAGTTAGTGTTGATTAAAATAAAGGAAAACAAATATATTAATCTTCAATATAGCACATTAATTTTAAATTTATTTAGGTTCAATTACCAAACATACAATCTTAATTTAATTTAAAGCAAACAATACATTTAAAATATATGGGTTGTATGCATATTTTGTAATAAAAAAAAAAAAAATATATATATCCAAAAAGACAAGGCCTTAAACTTGAACAAGGGTTAAACTCTTGTCACTGTAACAGACACAATGATTCAGCATTTTGAACGAATCGGTTGACTCAAAGATTCAATGACCAATCCATAAGCTGCGTCCCAATTCGCATAGTATCCGTCCTAAATAGTATTCGAAAATAGAATTAGTACGTCCCAAATCGTAGTATGTTGAAATGAGTGTTCCAAAGAGACCTGGGTGGTCTACTATATCCGGTCAGAATCCGAAGTGCAGATCGATGCACACTCTAACGGCTGTTATTGCCCACAACCCATCGCGCGTTGGACGAGGATTCGGTTAGAACTACAAACACGAGTGAAAAGTGTTAAAAAAAACTACAGACATGGAGGACGCGCAGTTTTTTTAACACTTTTCACTCGTGTTTGTACATTGTACATTGTAGAGTGGTTTAGATAAAGGGGTTTGAGTGATTAATTATCAGTATCTAACCTGATGAAAATGTATTTATTCAATGTTGGCAACATTATATTGTATCTGCAGCAGCATTGAGAACATTTGTAAAGCGTTTAGCCATTAACTTTTAAATGCATCTTTATATTTGTAGGAGCCAAATGTAATTTGTTCCACCACCAGATGGCGGTGTGCATCAGTGGTGCAGGTGAAAGCCACACCTGTTCCATCACATTGTATTTAAACTGGGTTGGGTTAAATTAGAGGGGACAGGTGGCGGGAATCTATGGTTCTTACCATAGAAAGCAATGCAACGTAAAAACCTCTGTAACATCTCAATAAATGGACAAAAACATCTGTTCAAAGGAATATCGCTGTGTGCAGTGTTTTATGTGTGAAGAACACCTTACCACCTGTCTTGAGGCCAAAGGGAAAGCCGCAACAATATTCAAATTGCAAACACATGAGGAGAGTCTCCACATGAAAGACTCACGACTGGCAGATGAACGTGCGACAACATTTCTTTCCGAAACGGTAAGAAATTAAATTAGATTGAATGGAGGATTTTAACTGTGACAAGATGATTGACAGGGCGGCAGTTTACGGTGACAGATGCACGCGACTGAGCTGTCCGTTAAAGATGACGAAGTAGTATGTCCCAAAGCTTGCCTACTCTTTTGCTACACACTCAAAAGTATGTACTTTTTCTTCTCAAAAAGAGTACATACTTTTAGGGCGTAGTATAAGTAGGCGAATTGGGACGCAGCACCTGTCTCATTCCCCAGATAGCACACTTCTATTTGATGTAATATTTACATCTGGAAGACGTATTTTTAAGAGTGTTTGCTCATCTGCAATACGTCTATAGGACGTTTCCTGTCAGATGTCAAATAGACGTTTAGAAGATGTCAGTTTAACATGCATTCTAAATTATTACATCTTGAAGACATCTTCTAAACGTCTATTTTACATTAAGAGCCCCACTTAATGTAGCCCCATTTTACTATTTTACTATTTTACGTTAAGAGCCCCAAAAGCCCCTGAAACTTTGAAATCCATTAAAAGCAATACACAAATCCCTCACACACAGAGACGGAGAGAGAGGGAGAGAAATTTATCAGAAACATCCACATTCAAACTAAAATATCTGACTTCCTCTTGGTCTGAGCTAATGACAGTTAATTAGAAAGTTGTCCAGTTTGATCTGAACAATATGCGTACCGAGTTTTATGGTTGTAGGTAAAACTATAGACCTAACTCCCCCTCTTTTGTCAAAAGGTGGCGCTACTGAGTCCCTGCACCACGCCCGTTTCTGAAACTTTGCACATGTCTACTGGCTAATAAATGTGATCTGTCTGTCGAGTTTCATGCAATTTTAAGCAATTTCAGGCATGCTAAGAGTCTCAAAAGCATGTGCGTGTGTGTGCGCGCGAGTGTGTGTGTGAGAGAGAGAGGCGCAGGCGTGATCGAACTGTGTGTGTGTGTGTGTGTGTGTGTGTGAACAGTGGAAACATACTCTGTCATTTTTTTCATACAGGACATTACATTTACATTTTTTCAGGACATCATTCAGACTGCAAACTGTTTACTTATATTTGTGTACACTCGCAATAAAACACAACATCCTCAGTCACATACGTAATATATTTGTATATAAATATAATTTTGGACACAAGAGGGCAGTATAGCCCTATTTATGATTTTGTGTTTAAACTTGAGGAGAAGAATATACACGCTGAGTTTTGTAGGTAAGACTGTAGGTAAAACTAACTAATTTATAACACACTTTATGTGTCCTTTTTTAGTCATAAATTCATTTCCTCGCCACGTCCAAACCGTTCGAGATATCAAAAATCCGTCCGCAATTTAGCATCCTCAATGTCTCCATTATTCGCCATAAATTAGTTTCCCCAAAAGTGCCCAAAAGGTAGTAAAATAATAATAAGAAGAATAAATATAGCTGCGAGCAGCGATTACGGGCCCAAGCTGCCATTACGGGCCCAAGCCGGTGGCACCGCAACCCCGGTGCCTTTAGTTACCTAAAGGCACCGGGGTGGCGGTGCCGCCGGCTTTGGCCCTTCATCGCTGCTCGCAGCTATATTTATATATATATATATATATATATATATATATATATATATATATATATGTATATATATATATATATATATATATATATACATATATATATAAAAAGCCGGTGGCACCGCCACCCTGGTGCCTTTAGGGTTATTGTGCACGACGTGACACAAAATATTAAAATATCTGCTCGCTATCTGCCGAATGGCTCTGGTAGTTCCGCTTCAGCACTGATGATGTTGTAGGAACAGTGCGCTCTGGTTGGTCTGGATTATTCGGGAATTTTTATTTAAAACAGAAATAAGTTATTTATAATTCAGATGATATATATATATATATATATATATATATATATATATATATATATATATATATATATATATAAAGACACATAGAATATTACTTGCATTACCTGATTAGAACAATGAAAAAATAACTAAAAAAATAACTAGGGAATCACTAAACCGAGAGAATTATTCTGATTTGATGATACACTCAAAATATTACACAAGCAATCCTTTAAATGTAATGATATTCAGAACAGAAGAATTGTTAAAAACTTTAAACAAGAAGTAACCGAAATAATGTAAAGCGAAAGTGAAAGTAAGTGGTGTTGGGCTCACGTAACTCTCTCATTAGAATCAAACTGTTTCAACATTTGCGATGTATTTGGATGCTTAACTATTCTTTATTATAGGCTTTGTACTTCACTCATGTTCCAATGTGTGTGTGTGTGTGTGTGTGTGTGTGTGTGTGTGGTGTGTGTGTGTGTGTGGTGTGTGTGTGTGGGTGAGGTGCGGGTGCGCTTGAACTGTTACACATAAAAACATACTCCGTTATTTTGTTTATTGAGGACATCATTCAAATTGCAGAGTGTTTATTTACATTTGTGTACACTCACAATAAAACACAACAAAGTGCTTTTGTCAAACTATAAACTCTTGTCAAACTGTAACCTACAACTGTCCCCCAACCAAAATCTCCACCACACACACCCACATACACACACACACTGTTTAAAAGCAAAAAATATTTATCCAACCTCATTTAAAAACAGTCTGTGAGTGCCATCTTTTGGACATTCATCATATTGCATTGGTTTTAATTTCTTGTCCTCAAACAGAGCACTAATTTATTTATTTTTAAGTTGCACATTCTACATTGATCAAAATAGAAAATCAAATGTGTTTTTTTTTATTGTAGTTTTATTTTATACAAAAAATTATAATTCTGATGAGAATAAAGTTAGTGTGGATACAATTTTTAAGGAAAACATATATATTGATCTAATATAGCACATTAGAGAGAGAGAGAGAGAGAGAGGCGCGATCGAACTGTGTGTGTGTGTGTGCGTGTGCGTGTGTTTGTGTGTGTGTGAGAGAGAGAGAGAGAGAGAGAGAGAGAGAGAGAGAGAGAGGCGCGGGCGTGATCGAACTGTGTGTGTGTGTGTGTGTGTGTGTGTGTGTGTGTGTGTGTGTGTGTGTGTGTGTGTGTGTGTGTGTGTGTGCGTGCGTGAGATCGAGAGGCGCGCACGTGAACGAACTGTGTGTGTGCGTGTGTGTGAGAGAGAGGCGCGGGCGCGTCTAAATCTGCCGTGTGTTTACATTATACACATAAAGTTTGAAGCAAATCGGGTAAAAATAAGAGGGTGATTTCAAAGCATTTTGAAAGTGACACACTTCCTGCTGCCAGTTGGTGGCGCTATAACTTTGACACACAATAGTCACATCCATGTGATCGGCCTCTTACAGCGAACACACTGCTGAAGTTTCATCAAGATCAGTCAATGTATGCAGAAGTTATAACACACTTCCTGTTTCCATTATTCGCCATAAATTCGTTTCCTCGCCACGGCCAAACCGTTCTAGATATCAAAAATCCCCTGGCAATTTTTCATCCTCAATGTCTTGACTTCATGCACACCGAGTTTGGTGACGATCGGGTGAATCCCCTAGGAGAAGTGTTTCAAATTCCTGAGCACGAGTTTCCAAACAACCCATAATAGCCGACTTCCTGTTGGGCTGGCGTAAAAAGTAAGAGTACGAAGGATATATGAAACGATGAGATCTATATGTGTACCGATTTTCAGATTAATTCATGCAAGCGTGTTTGATATAATGGACATGTGTTCAAATCCCGTTCCAGGGGGCGCTGTCGAGCCCCCCTGCCACGCCCGGGTACAATCTTCAGCCCGGCACTGATGGCCGCGGGTTCTGACCCGTGTGCAAAGTTTCAAGAGTTTTCGAGCACGTTAAGGGCCCCAAAAGTGCCCAAAAGGTAGTAAAATAATAATAATAATAATAAATAATCCTAAGGAAAACAATAGGGCCTTCGCCTTTTCAAGGCTTGGGCCCTAATAAATAATCCTAAGGAAAACAATAGGGCCTTCGCCTTTTCAAGGCTTGGGCCCTAATAATAAAGAATAATCCTTAGGAAAACAATAGGGCCTTCGCCATTTCAAGGCTTGGGCCCTAATAATAATAAAGAATAATCCTTAGGAAAACAATAGGGCCTTCGCCTTTTCAAGGCTTGGGCCCTAATAATAAACAGAGCAATTCCAAGAGGGTCCTCACACCATCGGTGCTCGGGCCCTAAATATAGCTGCGAGCAGCGATGAAGGGCCAAAGCCGGCGGCACCGCCACCCCGGTGCCTTTAGGTAACTAAAGGAACCAGGGTTGCGGAGCCACCGGCTTGGGCCCGTAATCGCTGCTCGCAGCTATATTTAGGGCCCGAGCACCGATGGTGTGAGGACCCTCTTGGAATTGCTCTGTTTATTATTAGGGCCCAAGCCTTGAAAAGGCTTATATATATATATATATATATATATATATATATATATATATATATATATATATAATTAACTTTGTTCGACTGTCATGAATATTTGAAATGTCCATTTACATCAAGTACAAGTTAGCCAAACATAGATGAATCTTAGTTACCTGTCCAGAAATTCTTCTCCGTTTTCAGCCGTCTCCATCTTTCAAAGGCATCTCCTATACAGATCCTTGTTTTATTTCAGACTTTGTCACAAAGTATTTCGGATTCATAACGAGTTTATGAGTTTATCAGTTTATCTGATTCGCAACGTTAGACTTTTTTTTATCCGATTCCGACACGTTTGAAGCTGCAGCTGTGGTAACTAGAGCAGAGCTGGCAACCCGGATGCCGCAACACTACTGACTTCGTGATTGGTAGATAGGTGGAGGGTGACGCATCAGACCAAAACACAACATGACAATGACAACATCAACATCAGTTGAGGGCTGCAACTTCACTTTTTAAATGACAATATCCTGGCCGGACTACTGTTGTCAGTGATATAAGTATTTGAAATGAACATGATTTCTTAATGTCTAGTGACATATCAGGGCCATTTTATGATTAATTTAAATAAATTTCTTACATACAGCTCCTTTAAATTTGGAGTTCTCTTGTAGTTTAACAAATAGGCCTACATGACGAAACAAATTTAATTTGTTACCTTTACCTAATGTTACCTTTTATTTTTAGGTGAATAGGTGACATATTGTAATAGAGAGAAAGCAAGAGAGATCGATCATCAGGTAAAGGAGATTCATTGTGAAAAGCGAAGGAAGTTCAATGGCAAAGACAAAACATCACTCAAGAAAATATTATAGCGCAGACACCAATAATTAAGCACATTTCTTTACGATCCACAATTTTGGTAGATCTTAAAACTGTAATGCACAGACTATATTGTTCTCACCTCACACCCTGTGCTCACAATCTTTACTCAGTTTTCAGTTGCATGGTTATAGTTAAAGGATTCAGCTTGGCAAGAACTGGCAGATGTCTTGCACTATTTGGACTTTGTTTTCAGTTGACACTGTTTGCCTAAGTTGTGTTTGTTCTCATGGTTTCTCATTTGGTTCGTCATTTAGTTGGACGGGTTGCATAAACATAGCCATTATGTTAAGACAGTGTAAGTTCTAGTATGACCCAGTCGCAGTTAGTCAAGGGCAGTCAGTCTTAGTTTTTGGTATCCAATTAGGCTAATCTATGTTTTTACGTAACTGATTTAAAAAAAGCTATGAACAGTCTTAAAGAAAAAAATGTGATGCCTACGTAACTTGTTAGACTTGTCTTATAGCTTTATCCAACCGGCCCCTGGCAGAGGTGTGTGTGATTAATTATCCTTGCTTGTCTATGTATTTAAGTTACCTTGTTTCTGTTCATTGTTGTCATATCTCGTCTATATGGTTGTGTTAGTTTACCATTCTCTATCTATTGGATTGATTGATGATTGATGGGAAGATGGCGGCTGGTAGCGGCAGAGTGGCAGGTACTGCTGTCTTACCTCTCCTAAACCATACTGGGAGACCGCCAGGTTATCATAAAATACGACATGAAACTTGGGCGCCTCGGCGATATAAAAACTCTGTTAAAATTAAAGCTCCAGTAGGTCACTTTTGTAAACAAGTATTTGTTAAAACTGTCATTATGTCCTGACAGTAGAATATGAGACAGATAATCTGTGGAAAAAATCAAGCTCGTCTGGCTCCTCCCTGTGGTCCTATTGCCATTTGCAGAAATACACCGCTCCCGGTCAGAAACAACCAATCATAGCCAGGAGGAATGTCTTAGCAGTGTCAATCACGCTCGTGTACGCGCTGATCACCCCTCTCTTGCACAGCGCGAGCGCGTACCGTCGTTCGTGACTCTCCTGTTCGAACTCGTTCATCCAAATGAACGAATCTTTTTTCGAGTCATTTCGTTCATTCAACGAACGAAATGACTCGAAAAAAGATTTGTTCATTTTGAACGAGTCTTTTTCGGAGTCATTTCGTTCATTCAACGAACGAAATGACTCGAAAAAAGATTTGTTCATTTTGATGAACGAGTTCGAACAGGATCACGAACGTACATCATAGAACAGAGCAAGGCGAGCATTTGTGCTTATAAAACTTAAAGTTTTGTATTTATTTTTTAAATGACCGATCGTTTCGCTAGATAAGACCCTTATTCATCGTCTGGTATCGTTTAAAGCCCTTTGAAGCTGCACTGAAACTGTCATTTGGTCCTTGAAACGTTTGTGTCCTATATTGAAGTCCATTATATGGAGAAAAGGCCTGGAATGTTTTCATCAAAAACCTTAATTTCTTTTCGACTGAAGAAAGAAAGACATGGACATCTTGGATGACATGGGGGTGAGTAAATTATCAGCAAAAGTTTTTTTTAAAAGTGAACTAATCCTTTAACATTATTTGAGCTATTTATAACTTATAGAAAGAGTGCAACGTTATAAAGTTACATGTATTGCAAAATACATAATGATTTGAGGACCAAGTTTGTAGTCAAAGTATGGGCAGGCCATAGTCAATGTAAAGCATATTGTTGATGTTTCGTCCCTAGTGAATGTTCCATAACTGTTTATAATCCGCCGTCATCAGTGGTCCTGCTTACTAGCCTGCGCGTTCACGGCAGGCTCCGCTGTGGGGGAGGAGCTGTGGAGGGAGGGCTGTAGCGCAGCAGAGAGCAAGGGGGTTGGACCTGGAAGTTGTGCTTGTTCAAATTTTCAGGCTAAGTCAACATTTTCTCAAAACTCCCTACTGCAACTTTAACACGTCCTTTCACCATGTTATTTTGGTGATGCACCTGCTTTTCCTGATGGGCTCACAGATTTGGGTGAGCTGGAGCTCTACCTCTAAACGTATGCTTATGGACTCACCTGCAAAACTCGCTGTCGGTTTGCCGGTGGTTTCGTGGAGCCAGTATATCCTATACTCAAACATCCTGGATGATGGTCGAGCGAGGCGTGCACAAAGTGAGCTGCGTGGACATTCTACATATACGTCAACAAAGCCAGGCCCAGCCGTCGTTCTCTGCGCAATCCTCCTTTTGTGCGGAGATGTCCATTCAAATCCTGGACCAGGATCTTTGGACATTGTCCAAACGGCAGATTTTGACATCCCTGCGAAGCATGCTGTCTTTACCGGCGCGGGAACTTGAGGTAATATTACTCCAACAAACATGGTGATAACTTCGTGCCTTAAACAAAAGCAGATGAAATTGTTTCAGACGGTAAATCATGCGAGTGTGTTGTGGGACACTAAAACGAAGCCGAAAGGCATTTTTGGTGGTCACTTGAACATACGTAGCATTATTTCAAAGACCGAACAACTTGAACATTTACTAACGGACTCAAACATTGGCTACTTATGCCTCACAGAGACTTGGTTAACCCCAACAACACCTTTATCTGTTTTTAATATTCCAGGGTATAATGTGTATAGACGAGACAGAAGGAAATGGAAAGGGGGTGGAGTCTTGATATATGTAAAAGACAGTATTCAAAGTCAGCAAATAGTTTTCTCAGAGAACAATTTGGAATGCTTGGGGGTAAAAATTACATTATCTCCCCAAATGTATTTTGCTGTCTTTGCAGTCTACCGCCCTCCTACCGCCACAAATGAATTTTATGATTGTCTAAATGCTATACTTAAACAACATGGAAAAATGGAAGTTATTCTTATGGGTGATTTTAACTTAAATTGGCAAGACAAAACGCGTAGGAAAAAGCTTAAAGATATTGCCAAAACTTTTCAGATGATGCAGATAATCCATAAGCCTACAAGAATAACAAAATCTTCCCAAACACTTCTACATTTAATTTTTACAAATAAACCAGATAGAATAAGAAATATTTATAACCTTATCACTGGGTTATCAGATCATAATCTTACTTTGGTCTCCAGGAAATTGTCAAAAACACGCTATAAAAATAAGAATTCATTGAAGGGGAATTCCATGCCTTTTATCGCTCCAAAGGACATGACCTTTATTGAAAATGAGATAAAGCAAGTAAACTGGTTTGACAAAATTGGTAGTAGGCCCTGTGAGCTAGTGCTGATTTAATGTCAACCATTAAAGACATTATTTTAAAATACACCAAGAAAAGGGGCAAGAAAACAAATAAAACACATAATCTACCCTGGTTTAACACTAATCTCTGGGAAATAATGAAAAAAAGGGATGCTGCTTTGAAAAAGTTTTTAAAAACAAAATTAAATACTGATCACCTGATTTTTAAAAGTTTAAGAAATAAAGTAACACAACAACTTAGAAAGGCAAGAGCAAATTTCTTCCTCAATATTATTAATGAGGCAAAAGGAAACCCTAAAAAATTATGGAAGAGTATTGACAAATTACTTGGAAGGGAAAAATCAGCAAATAAACACTTAAAACTTGTGGTGGATGGTTGTATTCAGGATGATGATAGGATTATTGTGGAATGTTTTAATGATTATTTTATAAATTCAGTACAAGAATTGAGTTTAAGATTTCCAAAAATTCAAATTACACAAGCTTTAACCTGTAGTGATGCTGCTTTCAAGTTCTCTTCAATCTTCCCAGAAAAAGTGGAAAATGTAATCTCACTTCTATCTAATAGTAAAGCTAAAGACATATATGGATGTGATACAGCTTTTTTAAAACAGCACAAGACATCTATTATGATACCTCTAGCGATGACTATAAATAAGTCTTTTCATGAAAATATTTTTCCCAGTGTGCTTAAACATGCCATTGTCACCCCTGTGCATAAATCTGGGGATACCCAAGTGGTCTCTAACTACCGACCCATCAGTATTCTCCCAGCTGTGTCAAAGGTTATCGAAAAAAGGTTGTGGCAGAACAACTAATTGCACATCTGAACTCTAGGTCCTTTTTACATCCGATGCAATTTGGTTTTAGAAAAAAACATTCCACTGAAACTGCATGCTGTTATTTCCTGGAGGAAATTAAAATGAGCCTAGATCAAGGAGGAGTGGTGGGAGCAGTCTTCTTGGATTTACGCAAAGCCTTTGATACAGTGAACCACGAGGTACTGATACACAAGCTGGGCAAATACGACATTTCAATAAATGTCCAAAATTGGATAAAATCTTATTTGATAAATCGAAAACAATGTGTGCAAATAAATGGAATTTTGTCAACATCTCTTGATTCCACTGTGGGAGTACCACAAGGATCAATTTTAGGGCCTCTATTGTTTTGCTTATATATTAAGGACCTGCCTTTGATCTGTTGTTACATTGTTATGTATGCTGATGACACAGTTTTATATACCCATGGGAGAAGTGCAACAGAAGTAGCCAAAAGGTTATCAAATGTTATGAGCAAGGTCAGTGACTGGTTATATGACTCATGCCTTACATTAAATGTTGAGAAAACTGTAACTGTTTTTTACAAACCGGTCTAAACTTAATACTTATCCGGAAGTTTTAGTAAGTGGCCAATGTGTGAAACATGTAGATACATTTAAATATCTGGGGGTAACTCTAGACTCGACACTTAGTTTTAAAGGTCATGTTAAAAATATGAGCAATAAAGTGAAATTTAATTTAGTAAATTATAGATACATAAGAAATTCTCTTACCACTGTTGCATCTAGTACATAATTAAATGCGATGATTATTTCTCACCTCTTGTACTGTATTACATCTCGGTCTCAAGCATGTAAGACAGTCATTAAACCCATAGAATCCCTGTTTAAAGACTGCCTCAAGATTCATGATAAAAAAACTCGTCATTATCATCACTGTAATATATTGGCCAAATATGAGCTACTTAGTATTGATAATTTAATAAAACACTCGAATGTGTCTTTGATACATAAAATCATATATAGTGCTACTGCTCCCCCTCTGAAAAAGTTTGTAACACTGTGCTCTGAAAAAACCGAGCGAACAACTAGAAGTGTCACAAGGGGGGAGTGTAACCTCCCATACCGTAAAACTAAACTTGGGAGTTCCTCTTTCTCAAGTATCCCTATGAGACCGTGGAATACCCTTCCTACGGAACATATTTTATGCACAGATTTTCACACTTTTTCGGGCTTGTCAAAGAGTTGGTTGCTAAGTAAGCAAGTTTGCACACATTGTTAAGATTGTGTGTGTGTGTGTGTGTGTGTGCGCGTGTGTGTGTTGTGTATGAATGAGTGTCTAGGGTTGGATTGTGCTATAATGTGTTTAAGATGCTGTTATATTGTTTATGTGTTTTTTGGGGAGGGGTAAAACCGAGAGTAAATAGGCTGATGGTTTCCCTGTTTCTGTATTGCTAACCTGTATACCTGTATTTATGATGGACATCACTCTTTTTATAATCATGTGCAATTTTAATTTTAATTCTAAATTTGTTATACCTGCCCAGGGACTACAGGTGGAAATTAGCAAATGTTGCTACAACCTGGCCCAAGACATATTCTCTTGTTTAACAAGTTTGATGTTTATTGTGCATTGTCCCTGTTTCAAAATAAATAATTTCCATTCCATTCTCCTTGTATGGATTTACCTCTGGATTTATTAAAAGACTATGTAGCCAAGTCAATAGTGGGCACTGCTGAGGTTATCAGTAGAGGGTGCAATTTCCCTTTAAATATGCCACTTCCTATGAGTGGAATGGTTGCAGTGCCTGAAATGTTTGGCATGGTCACTGGAAGAACAAGCTCTGTTGGTTTGTTTTAGACATGTGGTCTAAATGCCCTAATGCTGATAAGGTTTGGCTGGATGAGTAGTGGACCCTGAATGACCATTGCAGCACACTGCACTTTGCTTTAAAGGCCCTCAAGTTGCAAAAGGCAAATAAGAGTTTGATTTGTCCTGTGCAACTGATCACTGGTTTCCCTACCTTTATTTTTGTTTCTCAAATAGTTTATGGTTTTATGAGTTATCATTAGAATTTTGTTTTTGTTTGTTTGTTGGCCAATGACTAATCAGTTGTACTTTTTTTTTACATGGTTTATTTTGTGACCTATAGTTAGGCCATCATCTACAGCTTTGAGTATTGTAACTATCAACTATTCACATTTTTTTTTGTGTGTATTAGTGCATTTAGTGTTGTGTTGGAAATTTCTAATTTCTTTTGGGGTTTATTGTATTTATTGATTTGTTGTGTGCATTTTCTTTTGAAGTGTTACGTTACCCTCCATAGTTACTTGTACTGCAATCTTTCATGAGTAAGTTTGGCCAGCTTTTGAGTGAAATCAAATGAGACCAGAATCCATCTATTTAATAAAAGTGATGCTTTGATTTGTAGTAATTTTGCCTTAAAGGAACACTCCACCGTTTTTTTGAAATAGGGCTTATTCACCGTCTCCCCTACATTAAGATAGGTGGGCAAAAGCATTTTTGTCTCAGTGCATGCATTGTCTTAGTTTGGCAGCACCGATGCTAGCTTAGCTTAGCATAATGAATGGAATCCTATGTTGTAAGGTAGCATGTCGTGAGTAAAAGTGATAAAAAAAAAGAAAAGAAAAAAACCTAATTACTATACTTCTTGTGGCCTGCGTATTCACAATGAGTACAAATAGCAATTCAGATTAAGACTAGACGATTTCCTAGGCAGATATTGACTTGGGACTATATTAGGGTGAATCACAGGCGAAGCACTGCTACTTGGGGGCAGTCATATCACGCAACACCTGAAATCCCCCAACTTCCGTCAACATACCGGCGTGAACAGTAGTTGGCTATTTTTCCTACAGTAGACATAGTGAATGGCGATGAACATGGCGGATTTTGTGAGAGACGAAGAGGGTGACTTCTCAGACAGTCAAGATCCAGAACCATACCTCTACGAACCAGAGTTTTCAGAAGAGGAGCTGCATGCTTTGGATATAGAACGACAGGAGGAGGTTGCGATCGCTCAACAGCCTGAGGACGTGAGGATGAGAGCCAACATGAACTGGTGGTGTGAGTGTATGTCCTTTGCTTGTTCTCACAACCTTTTGCTATGCAGGCAATTACCATGTTTGCTGTAACTGTAGCTGTTACTTCTCAAACTCAGCACAATCCAAAAGCAAAGATACTCGGTGCAGGTCACGCCAGTATGTTGACGGATTTCAGGTGTTGCGTGATATCTCTGCGCCCAAGTAGCAGTGCTTCGTCTGTGCTTCCCCCTAATATAGTCCCAAGTCAATATCTGCCTAGGAAATTGCCTAGTCTTAATCTGAATTGCTATTTGTACTCATTGTGAATACGCAGGCCACAAGAAGTAATTAGGTTTTTTTTTTTATTTTATTTTTTATCACTTTTATTCACGACATGCTACCTGACAACATAGGATTCCATTCATTATGCTAAGCTAAGCTAGCGTCTGCGCTGCCAAACTAAGACAATGCATGCACTGAGACAAAAATACTTTTGCCCATCTATCTTAATGTAGGGAAGACGGTGAATAAGCCCTATTTCAAAAAACGGTGGAGTGTTCCTTTAAGTTGATTCATTTTATTGGATAGCCAAGTGGGAAACCCTCTAGTGATCCTCCTACCCAAACAAAATTGGAGTGGCATAGTCAAGAGCAGTTAAAAAGCACCCCTATTGCCCAGTCACAACTACTACCTTCATCTTCTTGTGTGTTTACATAACACAATCCAGCAGAATAGCCTTGAAAGCTGAAACCCTAAAATAAAAATGATAAACACTTTTGTGTAACATACACTGTGTTGACACATGATAAAGGAATGCCTTTGAAAAGCATAACCAATGATTTGATTCCATTAAATCAGCATTAATTTTCTCTTTTCTATTTAACTAGAAGGCTAAACGGAAATAAACATGTTCTGGTTTATGATTTCCTTATGAGAAATGAGGCCATTGAGTTTAAAGCATTAACAAGTTCTACCTCTTTGTCTGCAACTGTTTAGGCTTCAGTTTGCATTAAGAGGTGCTGTGTGACACTTTTTTAATCTTTTTTTAAATGCATGTATTTATGCTTTATTTCAACCTTTGTTAAATATAGCCTATCTCTACATATAAAGTTGCCACATAAGGGGCTTTTGCATCGGGTAGTTCTAGGAACTTAGTTCTAGGAACTAGTCACCAGGGTGGTTCCTGAGAACTAATGGTTCCCCTATGAACATTTTCCTGGTTGTATTCGCACCGACAGTAGGAACTCTGAGGTGACGTAAGCTGCACTTGTTGTTGTGACCTTTATTTTGATGGTGCTGAGAACACCAGAGCCTGAGCACACAGTGCTCACATTCTCCTTGTTCATTAGTTTACTATCTGTCTAACAGTCCTGTCAAATACATAATTAGATAGAACTTTATACATAGAAAGTAGACAGTAATGATAAGTTATTAGCGTATGCCGTGTGGTTGATGTCCAGTGTCGCTAGCTGAGCAGAAATACATAATCATGTTTTGCTTGGTCCCCTCAAAGTTGCGTTGGATTTTCTCCTCAGCGTAAAGGTTAAGAGGCCCATCTATCACTGTTTTCCATGTTCATAGAGTTAGTTTCTGGAGTAAATATATAAGCTATAATCTGTGTGTTTACGTAGCTTTTTTAAAAATGGTGGGTGCTGGTGTTCCCTATCGGTCAGTCACTACAACGTAGGTCATGACTGACCAATAGGAATCTCGCTAGAGAGGCCAATCTACTTCGCGTGAAACTAAAACAAGCCAATACACATTGGCGTGCAATCATTTGCATCAGCTGCGCGCCCTCGTTAGCGCGGGTATAAACGAGCAGCTGGTGCGATTGCACACTAGCTTTTGCTTCGGAGCCAAACACTTCGATGTCTCTACTGCAGTTGAAATCAACTATCACGAGCCTTTCTGGACCTCTCCTTCCCGGTGCAGGCGTGACAGCACGGCAGCGCGAGCAGTTTCTCTTTCTCTCTCTTTCTTTTCTTTTGTTATTTTTAAACTGAGCAAAGAAAAGAGCTGTTTTAACAGCTGGTGAGGTGCGCTTCAGAGCGCTCAAAAGCTGTTATAACAGCTGGTAAGGTGCGCCTGGCAAGCGCTCAAAAGCTGTTGTAACAGCTGGTAAGACCTCCAGCGAGAGAGATCCAGCGCACAGGCGGGTGCACATTCCCGTCTGTGATCGCTGTGGCTGTTCCCCTGCATGCTTCAGCACCAGTGAGAGTAGTCCCTAAAAGAGCTTACACAGATAGTTCGCGTCTTTTTCAAGATGACGTTCTGTCTGTGTGTTTCTGGATGCGGTCGTTACCTGGGGTCGCGGGATGGTCACGATCGCTGTCTTGTGTGTCTGGGCCTCGAACACGCACAGGCAGCGTTCGTGGATGAGTCATGTACCCATTGTGGGAAAATGACCATCTCGGAGCTGAGGTCGAGACTCACGTTCCTGCAAAGGGGCGGAGTCCCCGTGCCTGCACCTCGTTCCAACCCCCCTTCGCGGGTTGCTACGGGCAGTGACACGGGTGACCTGAGGATTACAGTGAGCGCGCTTCCTTCGGGGAACCAACCCCCTAGGAACCCTCACTCCTCTCATGCTCCGCAACCAGTTGAGCTGCCAACGGAACGTTCTGGACCATCCTCGAGATGTGTACCAGTCGTTTCGTTCGGCGCTCCCTGCGACGACCAGATGTCGATCGCTGCATCGGAGGGTGGGTCAGACCTCTCCGCGGACGACGGCTCAGAGCCGCTGCCTCCTTCGGGTGTGCCAGCAGTGCCCGAGTCGGACCCGGAGATGATGGCCATGCTTTCCCGGGCCGCCAACAGGGTCGGGCTCGTGTGGAACCCTCCACCGTGTCCCGAGCCCTCGAGGTTGGACGATTGGTATCTCGGGGTGGCGCGCGCTGGTTCTCAGCAACCCACCCCAGTGCCTTTCTTCCCGGAGGTGCATGAGGAGCTCACAGGGACGTGGACGGCACCTTTTACTGCCAGAAACCGTCTCGGTGGCTCCTCCTCCCTCACCACCCTTGATGGCGGGGCAGCTAAGGGATACACGCGTATCCCGCCAGTGGAACGGGCCGTTGCTATGCAACTGTGCCCTAACTCCACTTGGCGTGGAGAACCGTGTCTTCCTTCCCGGGCCTGTAAGTACTCGTCGGACCTGACCGGCAAAGCTTACAAGGCCTGTGGGGAAGCTGCCTCTGCCATGCATGCTATGGCGTTGTTGCAGGTTCATCAGGCCAAGGCACTGAAGGACCTGCACGAGGGTGGTCATGATCCACAAGTTCTCCAAGAACTTCGTGCCGCAACTGACCTCGCGCTTCGTGCGACGAAGGTCACTGCGCGGTCAGTGGGTCGTGCGATGTCCACACTTGTGGTCCAGGAACGCCATCTCTGGCTGTGTCTGGCTGACATGCGGGAGACCGACAAGATCAGGTTCCTTAACTCCCCCGTGTCCCAGACCGGCCTCTTCGGCGACGCGGTCGAGAACTTCGCCCAGCAGTTCTCGGCTGTACAGAAGCAGACTGAGGCCATCAGACACATCCTGCCGCGGCGGTCAGCTGCTGCCTCCACCCCACCGCCCGCGGCTCCTCGGTCTGCTCGCCGCCGTGGGCGTCCTCCTGCGTCTGCCCCTGCTCCCGCGCCGCAGCAGCAGCCTCCATCTAAACGGCGCCGTGGAGCCAGTCGCAGGCAGGGCGCCCCGCCCGTCCAGGCCCCCGCCAAGAGGGGCGGCAAAGCCAAGGGTAAGCGGCCCTAGGACGGGCGACCCGGAGATGGAAGGGACTGCTCTCCAGGAGACGATGACTGCATCGCTCCCTCCCCCGGAAGAGGGCCGGGTGGTAAATCCTTTGTTTCATTTTGTTTGTGTTCCGCCGCTGGCCTTAAAACCAGCGGTACCCAAATTCTCAATAAAAGAGCAGTTTCTATCATCTCTGGGTCCGAAGAAGACCCGGAGAGCAGTGGGGGGTTGGAATCCTCACCACTCTCATCCGCCTCTTCTTTCGCCAGCCAGCAGCTGTGTACGGTCCGAGAACGCCACCGAGCCGCCTCCCGCACCTCCTGCCCCGTGGAATCAGGTAAGTGCTGCACAGCACACTCAGACCCCGCTACGGGCCGCCTCCCAGAGAGAGCCCCCCGAGCCGCGTCCCTGTGTTCCACCTCGCTGCCCCACTCCGGGTACGCCTACGGTCCCTTTGGTCCCGCTTGTACGGTCTCTGCGAGCCTGGTTAGCGCTCCCCAGTCCGTCTCGCTGGCTCATTCGAACCATCAGGCTCGGCTATGCGATTCAGTTCGCCCGGCGTCCCCCCAAGTTTCGGGCCATCCACTCCACTACAGTGAGAGCAGCCGATGCCCATGTCTTGCGTGCGGAGATTGCAGTCCTACTGGCGAAGGATGCGATAGAGCCGGTCCCTCCAGCCGATATGAGGTCAGGGCACTACAGTCCCTACTTCATTGTACCCAAGAAAGGTGGTGGGTTACGACCGATCTTGGATCTGCGAGTTTTGAATCGGAGCCTCCACAAGCTACCGTTCAAAATGCTCACGCAGAGACGCATTTTCGAATGCATCCGTCCCCAAGATTGGTTTGCAGCGATCGACCTGAAGGACGCGTACTTTCATGTCTCGATTCTTCCTCGACACAGGCCATTCCTGCGCTTTGCGTTCGAGGGTCGAGCATATCAGTACAAGGTCCTACCCTTCGGGCTGTCCCTGTCCCCACGTGTCTTCACGAAAGTCACGGAGGGGGCCCTTGTTCCCATGAGAGAACAGGGCGTTCGCATCCTCAACTATCTCGACGACTGGCTCATACTAGCACACTCTCGAGATCAGCTATGCGAACACAGGGACCTAGTGCTCAGGCACCTCAGCCAGTTGGGTCTTCAGGTCAACTGGGAAAAGAGCAAACTCTCCCCTGTGCAGAGGATCTCTTATCTCGGTATGGAGTTGGATTCGGTCACCCAGACAGCGCGCCTCACAGAGCAGCGTGCTCAGTCGGTGCTGAACTGCTTGAACACGTTCAAAGGCAGGACAGCGGTCCCACTGAAATTCTTTCAGAGGCTCCTGGGGCATATGGCAGCGGCAGCAGCGGTAACCCCGCTCGGCCTACTTCATATGAGACCGCTTCAGCACTGGCTTCACGGCCGAGTCCCGAGATGGGCGTGGCATCACGGCACTCACCGGGTGGCAATCACACCGGCGTGCCGCCAGACCTTCAGCCCGTGGTCAGACCCCTTGTTCCTGCGGGCAGGAGTCCCCTTGGAACAGGTGTCCAGGCATGCTGTGGTATTCACAGATGCCTCTGCCACCGGCTGGGGTGCCACGTACAACGGGCATGCAGTGTCAGGGGTGTGGACGGACCCCCAACTGCATTGGCACATCAATTGCCTCGAGTTGCTGGCAGTACATCTCGCTCTGAGCCGCTTGAAAAGGCCGCTACAGGGCAGGGACGTGCTGGTCCGTACGGACAACACGGCGACCGTTGCGTACATCAACCGACAAGGTGGTCTACGCTCCCGTCGCATGTCGCAACTCGCCCGCCATCTCCTCCTCTGGAGTCAGAAGCATCTGAGGTCGCTTCGAGCCATGTATGTCCCCGGCGTGCTCAACCGTGTGGCCGACGAGCTATCACGAGCTGTGCTTCCGGGAGAGTGGCGACTCCACCCCCAGGCGGTTCAGCTGATCTGGAGAGAGTTCGGGGAGGCTCAGGTAGACCTGTTTGCCTCCTCAGAGACCTCCCACTGCCAGCTGTTTTACTCCCTGACCGAGGGAACACTCGGCACGGACGCACTGGCTCACAGCTGGCCCCGGGGCCTTCGCAAATATGCGTTTCCCCCAGTGAGCCTACTTGCGCAGACACTGTGCAAAGTCAGGGAGGACGAGGAGCAGGTCCTTCTGGTGGCTCCCTATTGGCCCACCCGGACTTGGTTCCCAGAACTCATACTCCTCGTGACAGTCCCTCCCTGGCCCATTCCTCTGAGGAAGGACCTTCTGACTCAGAGACGGGGCACCCTATGGCACCCGCGTCCAGACCTCTGGAAACTCCATGTCTGGTCCCTGGACGGGACACGGAGGTTTTAGGTGACTTACCCCCTGAGGTACTTAACACCATCACTTCAGCACGGGCGCCGTCCACGAGACGTGTTTACGCCCTGAAGTGGAACCTGTTCGTCGAGTGGTGTTCTTCTCGCCGAGAAGACCCCCGAAGATGTCCGATAGGGTCTGTGCTTTCCTTCTTGCAGCAGGGGTTGGAGCGTAGACTGTCTCCCTCCACCCTCAAAGTACATGCTGCCGCTATTTCAGCTTATCACGACCACATAGATGGCAAAGCAGTTGGAAAGCACGACCTGGTCGTCAGGTTTCTTAGGGGGGCGAGACGATTAAATCCTCCTCGACCCCCCTCCATACCCTCTTGGGATCTTTCCCTGGTGCTTGGAGCACTTCAGGATGTTCCCTTTGAGCCTCTGCAGTCAGTAGACTTAAAGCTTCTTTCCATGAAGACTTTGCTGCTGGTTGCACTGGCCTCTGTCAAGAGGGTAGGAGACCTGCACGCATTTTCGGTCGACGAATCGTGCCTAGAGTTCGGGCCGGGTGACCGCCACGTGGTACTAAGACCCCGGCCCGGCTATGTGCCCAAGGTTCCTACCACTCCCTTCAAAGACCAGGTAGTGAACCTGCAAGCGCTGCCTTTGGAGGAGGCAGACCCAGCCCTGGCTTTGCTCTGTCCCGTTCGCGCTCTGCGTATGTACGTGGACAGAACTCAAAGCGTCAGGACCTCAGACCAGCTCTTTGTCTGTTACGGAGGCCAGCAGAAGGGAAAGGCTGTCTCCAAGCAGAGGATGGCCCACTGGATAGTGGATGCCATCGCCTTGGCTTACCAAGCACAAGGCGTGCCCTGCCCGCTCAGGTTGCATGCACACTCCACGAGAGGTGTTGCATCCTCCTGGGCGCTGGCACGTGGCTCCTCGCTAACAGATATCTGTAGAGCTGCGGGCTGGGCGACACCTAACACGTTCGCTAGATACTATAGCCTACGTGTAGAGCCGGTCTCCTCCCGTGTTCTCACCCTAGACGGGTAGAAGCACTGAGAGGTCTGGCTCTGTCGGCTTGCTGCACCCTACTGTGCACCCTTATTGCTCCAGAGTAAAACCTGTCGAGTCCTCCAAAACCCCTCGGCCCGGACTTGGCGGAGCGCCCGGCGCCAGGCCCTTATCCGCTGAATCCTTGAGAACCGGATCTGGGCTGGGTTCCATATGTGTGACCCTACGGGGATCCCATATGTGTATATTTCCACGGCTGCTCCTATCGGAAGCCCGTGTCTTTCCCTTGGGCTAAGTCACCCATTATTTCATATGCAGTACAGCCTTCGGGCTAGTCCATATGCATTTCCACATAACTCTTTGAAGAAGTGGCTTCCGCAGCGTTCCTTCCTAAACAGAAAGGGCACGCTTTCCCAGTGTTATCCAATATCTCACTGTATGGGTTACCACGGAACAACAGTGTCAGACTCACTCTGTGTAAGCCTCCGCCTATCGTCCTTCCAGGCAAGAAGGTGTAGAGGCTTACACGGGGGCGCTGGATGGGGTGCAGCGGCTGTGGCGCTTTGGTAGGGATTCCTATTGGTCAGTCATGACCTACGTTGTAGTGACTGACCGATAGGGAACGTCTCGGTTACATATGGTAACCCTCGTTCCCTGAGGGAGGGAACGGAGACGTAGGTCCCGTCGCCACATCCGCTGCCGCCCGCCGGGGGGCCAGCTTAATGAGCTTTCTCATTAGATGGGTTTGCTGTACGGCTTTTGAAGGCCTTAGATTTTCTATCATGTAATCGAACAGCAATAGAGAAAGAGAAAGATACAGGCACACTGGGTTCCCGCTTGTTCTGTAAACATTTGACAAAGTTATTGTTATCATAGCGGGGACCCGACACATATCACTGAGAGTTGATATCAGTTGTTTTTGGTTCACCTCGAGCCGCTGGAGGAGGGTGTGGGCCCTGGCGCTGTGGCAGAGGCCGAAGAGCTCTCATGGGAGGAGGGGGAGGGCGAGCTGGGCCCGCAGGCTTTGGTGGTTGCGGGGCCTGCTGTTTTTTAGTTGGTATCTGTGGGCTTGCAGCAAAAGAGTGGGATAGTCTAGTTCCAGCATACACCAGTCGTTCCATTTTCTCTGAGAAGCACAGAAGTGGAGATGCTGGAGAGAGAGATAACGTGTCTGGTGAGAGGGGATGTTCCTCTGGTGTTATCGGAGGCTGTGATATGCTGTCCTGGTTTCCCTGGCTGTTTTCCAGAAAGTCGTCCTTGGGTGCTGAATCTTGGAGAAGTGCTAGTGTGTCACAGTCTGTCTGTGGTGAGCTCTGTGGGCAGGACTCAGCTGAGATTGTGTCCGTGAGCAGAGGTTGTTGTGGCTGGGTGGTGTTATCATTGTCCTTGTGTGATGTGTCAACCGTATGTCCATTCAGGTGCAGAAGTAAAGTCCTGTGGTCATTCATACTGTATCCAGGTGTGTGTGTGCCATTCAGGTTGAGTGGATTGGTACACACTGCAGAAGGATGACGGAGGGCGAAGTAGATATTGTCCTTTAGCACTCTTGAACCAAGTTTGTTTGGGTGGTGGCCATTCTGTTGAAACAGTTGCCTCTGACTCCAGAAAAGATTGAAGTTGTCAATGAAGTTCACTCCTTTTATATTGCAGGTTTTTTGCAGCCATGTATTAAGCCCAAGCAATCGGGAAAACCTGTTTGTTCCTCTTGCTGGGAGTGGTCCACTGATGAATGTTTGAACTTTCAGTCTTTTAAGTGTTTCAAAAAGTTCATTGAAATCCTTCTTAAGGAGTTCAGACTGCTCTTTATGAATATCATTCTTCCCCACATGAATGATGAGTCGATTTGCAGTCTTATGTTTCATCAGAATGTTCTGAAGTTCCCTGTTTATATCAGAAGGTGTTGCTTGTGGAAGGCAGCATGTGGTTGTATCCCTGCTACTGATGTTTCTGATTATGGAGTCGCCCACTATCAGAGTCCTGGGCCCGGGTGCGCTCTGAGCTGAGTGCCGCTGTCTGCTCGACCTTGAGCCCCAGTTAGCATTAGTGTTAGCTACAGGCTGATTCAGTCTGTGTTCGATCACATTCATAAAATTTGGGGATTCCTCATTCATTAATACTTCAAATCTGTTCTCGAGATGTATCGGCGGTGGTAGGAGACCAGTGTTTGCAATCCTTGTCAGAGCCATATCTGGGGTAGAGGATGCTACTGCGGCAATATGTGATGCTCGTGACAATCTGATGTCTCGAGTGCCTTTGGGTCTCGCTCCCTGTTTGTGCCATCGATTTGTAAGTCAATCGGCTTGTTTCTCTACACTCAGTATAGTCTGTCGAGGAGCACTAGATTCATGGGACTCACCGGCTGTATGCTGAGGGCGTCCATGACGAAGCTCTGTTGTGTGTTCCGTCTGGTTTGGTGGTCCCGCAATTAACTTTGTTTCAAGAACTGCAATCCTTTGTAAAAGTCTGTGGCAGTTTGAGCAGCAAGTAGATTCCAGAGGAGGCATTTTCTTATCCTTATGAATGTAGGCAGTTGTGTTTTCTCTTCCCCGGAATGTAAGCTTTCAGTGGGAGGCTGGTCGAATAAAATAATTCTGCTTTTTTTTTTTTTTTTTGTAGTAATCCAAGCGTTTGAGCACTGTGCTGATTTGCTGAAGTTAAAATTAGGTGATAAAAGGAGATAAAATATAAAAATATAAAAGCGATAGAGCAAAGCGCGGAGCAGTAAGCGAGAGCGTCCGAACAGTAGCTGAGCAGGAAGCAAAAAAAAGCTTCACTTCTTTTAGTTTCACGCGAAGTAGATTGGCCTCTCTAGCGAGATTCCTATTGGTCAGTCATGACCTACGTCTCCGTTCCCTCCCTCAGGGAACGAGGGTTACCATATGTAACCGAGACGTTTCGCCTGCGTTCGGCCAATCAGCGTACACTAACGTCACGGATAGTTCCTATAGTGCTGGTTTAGACCCTTCTCTGAAGTAGGAGCTATTATATAATATATTCAGGGTTTGAAATGAACTTTTTCACTCCCTGGCCAATTTGGCTACTAAATTTTTAGGTTACCGGCCATTCAGAACTTCCTGCCAAAAAAAAGAAAGAAGAAGAAATAAACCAGTCCAACCATGTCACATGGACATAAACCAGTCCAAAAAGTTTGTAGTTTTGAGATAATGACGTTCATGCATGGTTTGTGAAAAAACAATAAAAAATTGTCACTGAAATAAGGTCATGAAACCCATACTGATTATTTCTTCACAAGACTTTTGAAAATTGTATCACGTAGCCTAGATTTGCTTTAAAACTATGTGAAAATCATCCTGCGTACTCATTCAGATAAAACAATATATTGTTTTAAAATTTGTAAGACATGCTTTGTGTAAGAAAGCTTTATGCGAGGATGCGTAAATCATCATGAATATTGATGTGTTTCACACCTGAGAAAGTCAAAGACACTCCCATAATGGCCCTATCAGGTGCTATCAGGCCCTATCATCATGAGGAACCTTGCCCAAAGAAATTTAAAAAAGAATATTTTTTTTGATTGTTTGGATTTATTTACAACACAACATAATCCAAAGATACACAACAAAGGACAAAAAAGCACATTATTGAACACACCGATCTAAAGACAGAGACTTGAACAGTCACACACCTTTGTGCCATCCCTGAAACATAGTACATACCTGTCATTTCCAAGGTGTTTGATTTTTCATTTAACCATGTTCATGTACAGAGACTTAGGTTTAGGTCAGCAGGACTCATCAGTGCCATCTGGTCCCTGTAAAAACAAAACAACTGTGAACATGCTGATATCAAGAGAAACTATAGGGCTGCACGATTCTGGGAATACATTTTAGATTCTTCTGGTTAAAATTGCGATTTAAAATTTACTATATATATATGTGTATACATATATATATATATGTATATATATATATATGTGTATATATATATATATATATATATATATATATATATATATATATATATATATATATATATATATATAATGAACACCAGGGTTGTTGTGCCTTGCAGGCATATACTTGTAGGGCTGCATAAAATAATAACAACAATAGCCCATAGCAGGCGGCCTATAAATTGTTAAAAAGGGACACTTCAGTAACACTACACTAGAGAAAAATATATGGATTATCATATGTAACTTCAAATGTTTCCATTCGTTATGACGTTATGAAATGAGATTGGAGTAAAAACATGAAGCCTAATGTTTGGTGCGTTTTGCTTTGCAAACGCACACCGAGTGACTCAAACTCACAGCGTGTGCAAAGAACATTTACTGAAGCGATCGAGCATCGCTCCAAACTATGAAACATTATTGTTACTACATTATACATATCTACGTTTGAGCAGATATCCATAAACGAAGTAAAAAACATACTAGCCTACTATTATATCATGTTGTGTTTTATTATCGAACATAAAAACATCACCGTGTCGTACATGTATATACATTTAGCATTGAAAGGTTGCCTACCTGCCTGTAGTTCATATCTCAAAATGTTTCTGTCTATTGTTTTTGAGGTAATGAGGGCGTTTACATGTCTGCTCCTTCACATGGACGATTTGCATGTCAATTGCTTGTGCGCGCGTGGGTCTGGTCACATTAGAGCTAATGAGGACTTGTTTAAAAAAACTGTACATCTTGTTGCTTTCATACGGATTACTTAAACAGAGAATATTTGTTTTTGATATGATTTACATCATTTAAAAATAGAGCTTTGTAAAGACACGTCTCAAGTCTGTGTGACAAACATTCGCTGAGTTACAGGGCATTTTCTGTCGAGTCTCAGAATGAACTTTGAGAACATTAAACATCGAGAGAGAGGGCAGAACGGACATCATTTTTATGTTCTTTATTTTACGAAAACACAATATTTTGTTTTTATTATGAGTGTACACAAATAAAAAGAGACATTTAACAGTTTTGAATGATGTACAACACTTGCCTGTATGACACAAAATCGATGGAATTATTTGAGTCTGTTTTGCACTGATAAGAAAAAAAGCGAGCTGGTCGCACTGGCGCGACCGCCGACCCCGGAGGGTTAACTACAGCTTGTGTGTATGCAGTGCAAAGTGATCTAAAATACCTCTCATTTAGCCCCATTTATGGTTTCTGATCTTTCACTTTCTCTTTCCTTACCTTCAATTCTTCTCAGCTGAATTTCACTTTCAATAGTTTAGGCGTAGTCCTTGCTGAACACTGTCAGCTAAATTTGCAGTTACCTTGTTAATTAAATCTAAATTTAATTACATGTAAACTGTGTAGCTAGAGAAGAATTCTTATAGTAATGAGAATTTTCATTAGCATGTTGACTAAACTTTTGGAGAGACACACACTGTGTGGTCTTGAACATGCAGCAGCTGTGACCCACTATGGAGCGTTGTTCCAAGCAAACCTAAAAGTTGGTCACTAATGTTATTGATCATTCCCAATTTCAGATCATTCCTGCTATTTTGATCACTTATTTAAGTCCTTTTTATTTTATTTTATTTTACTTTGATTATAATTGCAGTCAGCTATTCATTTGCCTATTGTTTCATCTATATGATGTATTTACATTTCCCCTCTTGTTCTAATGTGGTTCCATTTCCCATAGGGCCCAGAAAGGTACTTGAGACAAAATATTTGTGATTTTGTTTATTCTCAACAAGTGTAGGCCTACTAATTTTTATGACCCTGCTACACAAGTAATCTCAACGATTACTAGGGCATAATTATAGTCCAGAGGATTGATAATAGGCATTATCTGAATAGGAAAGCTGTCCTTTTTCCTTTTTCCTCCTATCCTTTACTTCGTCAAGCCCGCCGTAAACCATCAGTTAAGTCCGTAGAAATAATTTGACCATAAGAACCATCTTAAGTCATTTATTTCATCTCGGCTTATGCTCTTTCCAGAAAATGTTCTCGGAACCACAAAAGTCTTAGCCTCCTAACATCCACAACTAAGGATACAAGACATCCTTGAAGGGGGTGGATTGGAATCCACTGCTGCTTCAATGTATATGTAATGAGTGATTATAATCAAGGTATTAATCGATATCCTTCGCTTTCCTTCCAAATATCAAATGAGTTGAATGACTTCTCTGGAGATTTTACTTTGTTATAGAAGTTACCAGTGTGATTACTGAAATGTTCTTTTCATGTATTCTTTAATGTCTGTATTTGATACTGAATACTGAATACAGTAACAGTGCTTGCTTATTTAGCCCAGCTTCCAGAAATGAAATATGGACTTGTTTTGTGTTTGAGAAAGGTATTTGTTGTGGATTATCCCTAAACCTAACTACTCTCACTTACACTTCGGCGAGTCTACAGTCGACTACAGCCTTTTACCTAAAACTATATTTCGGCGAGTCTCCAGTCGACTACCGCCTTTTACCTAAATTTCAGCGAGTCTCCAGTCAACTACAGCATCCATCTAGTCCCATACTCCAGCGAGTCTACAATCGACTACAGCCGAGTTTACATTGTATTAATTCTAACTTGTTTTCTAACTTACTCTAAACTAGCCTGTATATAACAGACAGGCATCCTTTAAATGCTTTAATCACGGCCAGGAGAGTTCTCGAGCAGTTCTCAGAGAATCTCCCTAGAAGAAGCAAGGCCGGTGGATCTCAGACAAATCCCATTGAGAATCCCACCAGTCAACACGAATACAACAGATTTTATAATATGACATGATACATTATCATATGCTTTCAAACCCAGACATCTCAAAAAAGAATCATCATGACTAACATATCACGCTCTCCATCATCATGATTGGTTACATTGTCAAAGCAAGTCCCCCCCTTTCATTACCCTTTGTTAGTAACATAAGCAAAGATATCCTGTATCATCAAAAACATTGTGAGGGGTTAATATTTTAATCAATCATTTCACAATATAACAGTTAGTCCAAATATATAGTCCTTTTACCAAAGTTATATTAAGTCAAATGTTTAGGAGGTTAGACATCGTCTGATGGCTACATCCTAGAAGAAAAAGGAAGTAAGCTCAATTTAGATTTATTGTTAGAATCAGGAATGGAAGTTTTAGTCATCTTCAGACATAGGACCAAAGGGAGTGTTAGACCTTATCACGAGATGTTAGTATAATTCATGTCTTTATGGTTAGATGTAAAAAAAACATGGTTAATTTAATATTCAGTTTAAAATCTCCACCACATATTCAACATGTTAAAACATATAGGGGTCATTGAAGCCAATAGTTTAAGGGACCATTTCTTTGTTAAAGCCTTATTTTCCAGTCAGACTAAAGTTTAGCTATCCTTGAGAGAAAGAACGCATTATCTTGATGTTTTGAGAGGACTCTCCTGTTTATAGTTAAAGCCTGGCCAAATCCAACCTTGGAAAAGCTGTGTTTTGGTGTGTGTGTGTTAGTCTTTTTGTTTGTGGGTTAAGGAACCACTGGCATTATTGGAGATTGACTGAATTGTTGTTCGAGACAGGCTGGCGCCCAGCAACCCAAATATGTGACCTGGAAGGTCATGACTAGCCTAACTTCAGGATCTGAGTGTCAGCTGCATAATCGATGGAGATATGCTTCAGTCTATCTGTATATGTGTGGAAAATTACTGTTTATCTATTTCTTAGCCAATGAGAATCATTCACCCTGAAGTAATGACATAGTTTAAACCTTGGAAATGGTATAACTGCTGTGATCTTTGTAACTGCAAGGGGGGCGGCCTACAAACTCCTGTGTGAGTCTTGAAGATGACTTCTGCTGATGAAACTGCAAACTATCTTCAGTAAATATTTTCTTCAATGTTTTATAATTTTGACTCCGGGTCTTCATTCAAACATCTGGTCCTTGGGTCCTAAACTGTTACCCCCTTACACCCTTCACTAGCTAGCTACACATGAAACACCTAGCTTTATGCTACATACCTAGCTAACCCATTAAACCTTAGCTCTGAACTCTTTAGGATCATGCATTAGTCTCTCACCACAAGTGTGCCAAAATGTTGCAGATGCTCGGCTTAACCAGACATGAGACCGAAAGGGCTGACAAGCCATCGCGAGGAACACTGTCCCACTCATGGCTGCTGACAAACTACAGCAGAAGAGGACCAACAACCTATGACCCAAGCCAGAGTTACAGCCACACCGGGCTGATCAAGATTATCATCTCCTTACCCCACCTTATGGATATGAAACAGAAGGTAAACAACCTCACATAACAGATCACATCGTCCCACAAGGAGCGGATCTGTGCTCAAAGCCTCACAAACCAGCTAGAGACAAACCAGATTCAATGCAGCTGGACTGAGCAAGCACAGGACCAGCACAGAACTGCCACCATGGCAACAACCCGGGGACAGGCCAAGCCCCTGGGAGAAACCATGGAAGACAGCACCCTCAACCTGCAAATACCACAGGATGACCAACTGCTGTTGACGACAACATCCTCCTCCACACCTTTCACACAGGTGTCAACCAGAGGCTCCACAAGGACAACTGGACGCACCTGCCTCAGAGTTACAGGAGCTGCTGACACGAGCAAAATAGCTCCCTGAACAGGACTGACCCGAGGAGTACTGTAGAGTACAAGCTTCCAACTCCTTGCCCACCCCAGCTCAGGCAAGCTCACGTCGGCACCGCCATAAGAACAGAGCAACACTCCAATCCTTCAGACTTCCCGTGACTGAGAGGCTAACAACCACCTTCTGACCTCCTGCCACCAGCACTAGGTTGCCTGAAACCCTCTCTATGCTACATAGAGCCCTAACCACTTCCGGCAACCACAAGAAAGCACCTGCTCTAAAACTAATGGTCTTCAGAATGACAGGTGACACACTGTCAAGGTACCTCCTGCCTCAACACCTGCTACACAAGCTCAGAGACCTGAACTTGGCTACATCATCTGCCATGAAATGACCACCATTCCAGGAAACACAAACAACCAGAGGCCACCATGGCCTTCCAGCCTTGTATGCCGGAGGTGTGTGTGATCTTTCTGCACTTTCAACATCGCTCGTGGTTGTCCAAAGGAGGGACAACAACGATCGAAAAGGGGGAATCTGTAACGACTGAGACAAATCAGACAATAATCTTTAAAACTCACTCTGGAATCTATGGTCCAATCCCCCCCAACAAGAGCAAGAAGGGTCTTGGTTATCATGACTACGATCAGATAAGTTGGTTTTATTGCTGTTAAAAATGTGGTCATGTGGAAAAAGCAGAGGCCATAGAAAAGACCCACAGCCCTTAAAACAGATTTTGCATCAATTTGTAGACGCACTGACCTATAAGTGAACATGCACCCCAGGACACTGTGTGAATGATTTACTGTCTTGTGTACTATTATGTCTTTGATACTACAGTATGTATTTTATTATACAACCAACGGTCAATGTAACCCCACCTGTATCATGTCTCCTATTTAATTAATCCTCATTTAATGACACACACTTTAGTGTACATCACCTTCTCTTAGAATGCAGTGTGTGTTTGTTATATCTATCTGAGTATAAATGGACACAAACCCTAACCCATATGTCTACCACACTTGAGATAGTGTCATAAATCCTCCCAACAGAGGAATCTCCTGCTTAGTAATTTCCCATTTCTTATTGGTTGAGCCAACCCTGAAAGGTGGGACCTTTCTCAGGCTTTAAATGGCCTCTACACAAGCCCTTCCCTCTCTTGGCCTTCTCGGTACGTTCGGGGTGCTATGCTGTGCTGTCCTGCATGGCGTCAGCAGGCCCCAGGGCAGCAGGCCTTGACTCACAATCAGCCATGTGCTCATGGAGAGAGAGAGAACTTTCAACCAAAACAGAGTAGAACTAACCATGCAAGTTCATCATATCTTCTTCATCCAACGTAGAAGAAAACGATTGCAACTTTAACGTTTGACGCTCACGGAACTATCAAGACCCTTTTTCAAGAACTTCAAGAAATGCTTTCACTGAGCGATGCTTTCAATGAGGTGCTCTTAAAATAATAAGCTGATGGTTCTTTTCATGTTCAATGAATCTTTTCCGTAGCTTCATTTCATTTCTGGTTTCATTCTGTCATTTACCATCTACCCATGTATGTGTAATTGTTTGTATGTTAAGTTATGTGTTCGTGATTTTGTTAATAAAAGTTGTGCACAATATGTATTTGGTTCTGATTCTCTGCTTGCAACAAAGTTTATTTTACGATCTTGATCTTGTTACATGCTCTAAGCGCTGTACATGCTAAGAAAGAATTATTTTTCTGTGTCCATGAAAGATACCCTTTTCTTAGAATAAATGAATAATCAAAAGAGTTCGTTGGACGAACTGATTCATTGATTGTAATATTAATTTAGCTACATCAAGTTAATCCAATTAACTGACCCAAATATTCATAATTAATCATAACAAGTTATGAGTTATTATTAATATTTCCCCTTTGAGCTAACCCCTCCTTGAACTGCCACCTTACCGTGGTGGAGGGGTTTGAGTACCCGAACGATCCTAGGAGCTATGTTGTCCGGGGCTATATGCCCCTGGTAGGGTTTCCCAAGGCAAACAGGTCCTAGGTGACGGGTCAGACTAAGAGCGGTTCAGACTAAGGCGACTCCTGGACGCCTTCCCGGGAAGGTGTTTCCGGGCACGTCCCACTGGGAGGAGACCCCGGGGAAGAAGTGTCTGGGGAGAGGGAGATCTCTGCTTAGACTGCTGCCCCCGCGACCCGGCCCCGGATAAGCGGAAGAAGATGATGATGAGCTAACTCGTTACACCTGCAATTAGTTATATAATAATCTACCACAAGAATGCCATTCCCACCTGTAAACAAGATAAGCTTGCCTAACCAAATTATTTCGAAGAAAGACTTTGAAAAGCTCCCCAAGAAGTCTGTCAGTTTTCATCCCTCATTTGTGTATTTCTAAACCTTGAAAGTTACATTTTCCTTAACCTGGTCTTTGTTTATACAATCTGAATTTGTTGTGACGCTTAATGCATAAAATAGAAACAAACTGGTTTAATTGTATGATGTTATTACACATTTTGAAAACAAGTTAACTTTTTTTATTTGTCGTGACTGTAGAGTAACAAGTTACAATCATCAGACATTTTGGAGGACAAGCATACTTAGAATTTGTTTACACACATTGACCCTAGGATTGATCTATAAACTGTCAGTTTTAATTATAGTGTATATTTTATCTATTGTATGAATCGACTTTAAAAAGGACAACAGCAGACAATTTGCAGTCAGGTAGCAGATCTAATTTACCACATGTAATCCCAGTTAATGAGAAAAATCCAAAGTTCTCACACCTGAACAATGGACCAGACAATATAACATTCAAGGAACCAGAACTTATCCATTAAATCAAAGATAAACTAAAACTGAGGAGACTGTTTTGTTTAGCATATGTGCCACAAACTGGCTTGACTTGATTATCCACCACAATGAGGCTTGATGGAGAGAAACGATGAAATACCATTTAATAAACACTAGGAACCAAACAGAGATAGACTACATACCAGCACGAAAAGTTAACACAAGACGAAGAACTTGTGTTATAGCAGAGAAAAGCTACATGGTATGACATCGTTAAATTATATTTCCCTATAAAACATTTGAGTAAGCTAATGGTAAGTGAGGTGTGACCATATATTATTATTATATAATAATTGTATGTATATGATCACACCTCACTTACCATTATACAATATAGATATATAGGGAAATATAATTTAATAATGTCAAATACCATGTAGTATAAGTTTAGCATTATTCATACTCATACTCATCACAGGAGGCAAGCTGGTTGAGAACCCAAATGCAACTTTAATTCATAACATAATCAAACATAAAACAAAGGCATGGAACTTGGAATTCGGAACAAGAACCTGGATAAACATTCAATACTAGACCAAGACACAGGGCAAACATGATGACTTAAATAAAAAGACTAATTAGTAGACAAGGGACACCTGTAAACAATGATCAGACGATTAACAAATGACAAGACACATGGCAGGATCACATGAAATGACCACCATTCCAGGAAACACAAACAACCAGAGGCCACCATGGCCTTCCAGCCTTGTATGCCGAAGGTGTGTCTGATCTTTCTGCACTTTCAACATCGCTCGTGGTTGTCCATAGGAGGGACAACAACGATTGAAAAGGGGGAATCTGTAACGCCTGAGACAAATCAGACAATAATCTTTAAAACTCACTCTGGGATCTATGGTCCCATCCCCCCAACAAGAGCAAGAAGGGTCTTGGTTATCATGACTACGATCAGATAAGTTGGTTTTATTGCTGTTAAAAATGTGGTCATGTGGAAAAAGCAGAGGCCATACACAGCCCTTAAAACAGATTTTGCATCAATTTGTGGACGCACTGACCTATAAGTGAACATGCACCCCAGGACACTGTGTGAATGATTTACTGTCTTGTGTACTATTATGTCTTTGATACTACAGTATGTATTTTATTATACAACCAACGGTCAATGTAAATCCACCTGTATCATGTCTCTTATTTAATTAATCCTCATTTAATGACACACACTTTAGTGTACATCACCTTCTCTTAGAATGCAGTGTGTTTGTTATATCTATCTGAGTATAAATGGACACAAACCCTAACCCATATGTCTACCACACTTGAGATAGTGTCATAAATCCTCCCAACAGAGGAAGCTCCTGCTTAGTAATTTCCCATTTCTTATTGGTTGAGCCAACCCTGAAAGGTGGGACCTTTCTCAGGCTTTAAATGGCCTCTACACAAGCCCTTCCCTCTCTTCTCGGTACGTTCGGGGTGCTATGCTGTGCTGTCCTGCATGGCGTCAGCAGGCCCCAGGGCAGCAGGCCTTGACTCACAATCAGCCATGTGCTCATGGAGAGAGAGAGAACTTTCAACCAAAACAGAGTAGAACTAACCATGCAAGTTCATCATATCTTCTTCATCCAACGTAGAAGAAAACGATTGCAACTTTAACGTTTGACGCTCACGGAACTATCAAGACCCTTTTTCAAGAACTTCAAGAAATGCTTTCACTGAGCGATGCTTTCAATGAGGTGCTCTTAAAATAATAAGCTGATGGTTCTTTTCATGTTCAATGAATCTTTTCCGTAGCTTCATTTCATTTCTGGTTTCATTCTGTCATTTACCATCTACCCATGTATGTGTAATTGTTTGTATGTTAAGTTATGTGTTCGTGATTTTGTTAATAAAAGTTGTGCACAATATGTATTTGGTTCTGATTCTCTGCTTGCAACAAAGTTTATTTTACGATCTTGATCTTGTTACATGCTCTAAGCGCTGTACATGCTAAGAAAGAATTATTTTTCTGTGTCCATGAAAGATACCCTTTTCTTAGAATAAATGAATAATCAAAAGAGTTCGTTGGACGAACTGATTCATTGATTGTAATATTAATTTAGCTACATCAAGTTAATCCAATTAACTGACCCAAATATTCATAATTAATCATAACAAGTTATGAGTTATTATTAATATTTCCCCTTTGAGCTAACCCCTCCTTGAACTGCCACCTTACCGTGGTGGAGGGGTTTGAGTACCCGAACGATCCTAGGAGCTATGTTGTCCGGGGCTATATGCCCCTGGTAGGGTTTCCCAAGGCAAACAGGTCCTAGGTGACGGGTCAGACTAAGAGCGGTTCAGACTAAGGCGACTCCTGGACGCCTTCCCGGGAAGGTGTTTCCGGGCACGTCCCACTGGGAGGAGACCCCGGGGAAGAAGTGTCTGGGGAGAGGGAGATCTCTGCTTAGACTGCTGCCCCCGCGACCCGGCCCCGGATAAGCGGAAGAAGATGATGATGAGCTAACTCGTTACACCTGCAATTAGTTATATAATAATCTACCACAAGAATGCCATTCCCACCTGTAAACAAGATAAGCTTGCCTAACCAAATTATTTCGAAGAAAGACTTTGAAAAGCTCCCCAAGAAGTCTGTCAGTTTTCATCCCTCATTTGTGTATTTCTAAACCTTGAAAGTTACATTTTCCTTAACCTGGTCTTTGTTTATACAATCTGAATTTGTTGTGACGCTTAATGCATAAAATAGAAACAAACTGGTTTAATTGTATGATGTTATTACACATTTTGAAAACAAGTTAACTTTTTTTATTTGTCGTGACTGTAGAGTAACAAGTTACAATCATCAGACATTTTGGAGGACAAGCATACTTAGAATTTGTTTACACACATTGACCCTAGGATTGATCTATAAACTGTCAGTTTTAATTATAGTGTATATTTTATCTATTGTATGAATCGACTTTAAAAAGGACAACAGCAGACAATTTGCAGTCAGGTAGCAGATCTAATTTACCACATGTAATCCCAGTTAATGAGAAAAATCCAAAGTTCTCACACCTGAACAATGGACCAGACAATATAACATTCAAGGAACCAGAACTTATCCATTAAATCAAAGATAAACTAAAACTGAGGAGACTGTTTTGTTTAGCATATGTGCCACAAACTGGCTTGACTTGATTATCCACCACAATGAGGCTTGATGGAGAGAAACGATGAAATACCATTTAATAAACACTAGGAACCAAACAGAGATAGACTACATACCAGCACGAAAAGTTAACACAAGACGAAGAACTTGTGTTATAGCAGAGAAAAGCTACATGGTATGACATCGTTAAATTATATTTCCCTATAAAACATTTGAGTAAGCTAATGGTAAGTGAGGTGTGACCATATATTATTATTATATAATAATTGTATGTATATGATCACACCTCACTTACCATTATACAATATAGATATATAGGGAAATATAATTTAATAATGTCAAATACCATGTAGTATAAGTTTAGCATTATTCATACTCATACTCATCACAGGAGGCAAGCTGGTTGAGAACCCAAATGCAACTTTAATTCATAACATAATCAAACATAAAACAAAGGCATGGAACTTGGAATTCGGAACAAGAACCTGGATAAACATTCAATACTAGACCAAGACACAGGGCAAACATGATGACTTAAATAAAAAGACTAATTAGTAGACAAGGGACACCTGTAAACAATGATCAGACGATTAACAAATGACAAGACACATGGCAGGATCACATGAAATGACCACCATTCCAGGAAACACAAACAACCAGAGGCCACCATGGCCTTCCAGCCTTGTATGCCGAAGGTGTGTCTGATCTTTCTGCACTTTCAACATCGCTCGTGGTTGTCCATAGGAGGGACAACAACGATTGAAAAGGGGGAATCTGTAACGCCTGAGACAAATCAGACAATAATCTTTAAAACTCACTCTGGGATCTATGGTCCCATCCCCCCAACAAGAGCAAGAAGGGTCTTGGTTATCATGACTACGATCAGATAAGTTGGTTTTATTGCTGTTAAAAATGTGGTCATGTGGAAAAAGCAGAGGCCATACACAGCCCTTAAAACAGATTTTGCATCAATTTGTGGACGCACTGACCTATAAGTGAACATGCACCCCAGGACACTGTGTGAATGATTTACTGTCTTGTGTACTATTATGTCTTTGATACTACAGTATGTATTTTATTATACAACCAACGGTCAATGTAAACCCACCTGTATCATGTCTCTTATTTAATTAATCCTCATTTAATGACACACACTTTAGTGTACATCACCTTCTCTTAGAATGCAGTGTGTTTGTTATATCTATCTGAGTATAAATGGACACAAACCCTAACCCATATGTCTACCACACTTGAGATAGTGTCATAAATCCTCCCAACAGAGGAAGCTCCTGCTTAGTAATTTCCCATTTCTTATTGGTTGAGCCAACTCTGAAAGGTGGGACCTTTCTCAGGCTTTAAATGGCCTCTACACAAGCCCTTCCCTCTCTTGGCCTTCTCGGTACGTTCAGGGTGCTATGCTGTGCTGTCCTGCATGGCCTCAGCAGGCCCCAGGGCAGCAGGCCTTGACTCACAATCAGCCATGTGCTCATGGAGAGAGAGGGAACTTTGAAACCAAAACAGAGTAGAACTAACCATGCAAGTTCATCATATCTTCTTCATCCAACGTAGAAGAAAAAGATTGCAACTTTAACGTTTGACGCTCACGGAACCATCAAGACCCTTTTTCAAGAACTTCAAGAAATGCTTTCACTGAGCGATGCTTTCAATGAGGTGCTCTTAAAATAATAAGCTGATGGTTCTTTTCATGTTCAATGAATCTTTTCCGTAGCTTCATTTCATTTCTGGTTTCATTCTGTCATTTACCATCTACCCATGTATGTGTAATTGTTTGTATGTTAAGTTATGTGTTCGTGATTTTGTTAATAAAAGTTGTGCACAATATGTATTTGGTTCTGATTCTCTGCTTGCAACAAAGTTTATTTTACGATCTTGATCTTGTTACATGCTCTAAGCGCTGTCCATGCTAAGAAAGAATTATTTTTCTGTGTCCATGAAATATACCCTTTTCTTAGAATAAATGAATAATCAAAAGAGTTCGTTGGACGAACTGATTCATTGATTGTAATATTAATTTAGCTACATCAAGTTAATCCAATTAACTGACCCAAATATTCATAATTAATCATAACAAGTTATGAGTTATTATTAATATTTCCCCTTTGAGCTAACCCCTCCTTGAACTGCCACCTTACCGTGGTGGAGGGGTTTGAGTACCCGAACGATCCTAGGAGCTATGTTGTCCGGGGCTATATGCCCCTGGTAGGGTTTCCCAAGGCAAACAGGTCCTAGGTGACGGGTCAGACTAAGAGCGGTTCAGACTAAGGCGCCTCCTGGACGCCTTCCCGGGAAGGTGTTCCGGGCACGACCCACCGGGAGGAGACCCCGGGGAAGAAGTGTCTGGGGAGAGGGAGATCTCTGCTTAGACTGCTGCCCCCGCGACCCGGCCCCGGATAAGCGGAAGAAGATGATGATGAGCTAACTCGTTACACCTGCAATTAGTTATATAATAATCTACCACAAGAATGCCATTCCCACCTGTAAACAAGATAAGCTTGCCTAACCAAATTATTTCGAAGAAAGACTTTGAAAAGCTCCCCAAGAAGTCTGTCAGTTTTCATCCCTCATTTGTGTATTTCTAAACCTTGAAAGTTACATTTTCCTTAACCTGGTCTTTGTTTATACAATCTGAATTTGTTGTGACGCTTAATGCATAAAATAGAAACAAACTGGTTTAATTGTATGATGTTATTACACATTTTGAAAACAAGTTCACTTTTTTTTATTTGTCGTGACTGTAGAGTAACAAGTTACAATCATCAGACATTTTGGAGGACAAGCATACTTAGAATTTGTTAACACACATTGACCCTAGGATTGATGTATAAACTGTCAGTTTTAATTATAGTGTATATTTTATCTATTGTATGAATCGACTTTAAAAAGGACAACAGCAGACAATTTGCAGACAGATAGCAGACCTAATTTACCACATTTAATCCCAGTTAATGAGAAAAATCCAAAGTTCTCACACCTGAACAATAGACCAGACACTATAACATTCAAGGAACCAGAACTTATCTATTAAATCAAAGAGAAACTAAAACTGAGGAGACTTTTTTGTTTAGCATATGTGCCACAAACTGGCTTGACTTGATTATCCACCACAATGAGGCTTGATGGAGAGAAACAATGAAATACCATTTAATAAACACTAGGAACCAAACAGAGATAGACTACATACCAGCACGAAAAGTTAACACAAGAAGAAGAACTTGTGTTATAGCAGAGAAAAGCTACATGGTATGACATCGTTAAATTATATTTCCCTATAAAACATTTGAGTAAGCTAATGGTAAGTGAGGTGTGACCATATATTATTATTATATAATAATTGTATGTATATGATCACACCTCACTTACCATTATACAATATAGATATATAGGGAAATATAATTTAATAATGTCAAATACCATGTAGTATAAGTTTAGCATTATTCATACTCATACTCATCACAGGAGGCAAGCTGGTTGAGAACCCAAATGCAACTTTAATTCAAAACATAATCAAACATAAAACAAAGGCATGGAACTCGGAATTCGGAACAAGAACCTAGATAAACATTCAATACTAGACCAAGACACAGGGCAAACATGATGACTTAAATAAAAAGACTAATTAGTAGAAAAGGGACACCTGTTTGTTTTATGTTTGATTATGTTTTGAATTAAAGTTGCATTTGGGTTCTCAACCAGCTTGCCTCCTGTGATGGGTATGAGTATGAATAATGCTAAACTTATACTACATGGTATTTGACATTATTAAATTATATTTCCCTATATATCTATATTGTATAATGGTAAGTGAGGTGTGATCATATACATACAATTATTATATAATAATAATATATGGTCACACCTCACTTACCATTAGCTGACTCAAATGTTTTATAGGGAAATATAATTTAACGATGTCATACCATGTAGCTTTTCTCTGCTATAACATAAGTTCTTCGTCTTGTGTTAACTTTTTGTGCTGGTATGTAGTCTTTCTCTGTTTGCTTCCTAGTGTTTATTAAATGGTATTTCATCGTTTCTCTCCATCAAGCCTCATTGTGGTGGATAATCAAGTCAAGCCAGTTTGTGGCACATATGCTAAACAAAAAAGTCTCCTCAGTTTTAGTTTCTCTTTGATTTAATAGATAAGTTCTGGTTCCTTGAATGTTATAGTGTCTGGTCCATTGTTCAGGTGTGAGAACTTTGGATTTTTCTCATTAACTGGGATTAAATGTGGTAAATTAGATCTGCTATCTGTCTGCAAATTGTCTGCTGTTGTCCTTTTTAAAGTCGATTCATACAATAGATAAAATATACACTATAATTAAAACGGACAGTTTATACATCAATCCTAGGGTCAATGTGTGTTAACAAATTCTAAGTATGCTTGTCCTCCAAAATGTCTGATGATTGTAACTTGTTACTCTACAGTCACGACAAATAAAAAAAAGTGAACTTGTTTTCAAAATGTGTAATAACATCATACAATTAAACCAGTTTGTTTCTATTTTATGCATTAAGCGTCACAACAAATTCAGATGGTATAAACAAAGACCAGGTTAAAGAAAATGTAACTTTCAAGGTTTAGAAATACACAAATGAGGGATGAAAACTGACAGACTTCTTGGGGAGCTTTTCAAAGTCTTTCTTCGAAATAATTTGGTTAGGCAAGCTTATCTTGTTTACAGGTGGGAATGGCATTCTTGTGGTAGATTATTATATAACTAATTGCAGGTGTAACGAGTTAGCTCATCATCATCTTCTTCCGCTTATCCGGGGCCGGGTCGCGGGGGCAGCAGTCTAAGCAGAGATCTCCCTCTCCCCAGACACTTCTTCCCCGGGGTCTCCTCCCGGTGGGTCGTGCCCGGAACACCTTCCCCGGAAGGCGTCCAGGAGGCGCCTTAGTCTGAACCGCTCTTAGTCTGACCCGTCACCTAGGACCTGTTTGCCTTGGGAAACCCTACCAGGGGCATATAGCCCCGGACAACATAGCTCCTAGGATCGTTCGGGTACTCAAACCCCTCCACCACGGTAAGGTGGCAGTTCAAGGAGGGGTTAGCTCAAAGGGGAAATATTAATAATAACTCATAACTTGTTATGATTAATTATGAATATTTGGGTCAGTTAATTGGATTAACTTGATGTAGCTAAATTAATATTACAATCAATGAATCAGTTCGTCCAACGAACTCTTTTGATTATTCATTTATTCTAAGAAAAGGGTATCTTTCATGGAAACAGAAAAATAATTCTTTCTTAGCATGTACAGCGCTTAGAGCATGTAACAAGATCAAGATCGTAAAATAAACTTTGTTGCAAGCAGAGAATCAGAACCAAATACATATTGTGCACAACTTTTATTAACAAAATCACGAACACATAACTTAAAGGCATGGAACTCGGAATTCGGAACAAGAACCTGGATAAACATTCAATACTAGACCAAGACACAGGGCAAACATGATGACTTAAATAAAAAGACTAATTAGTAGACAAGGGACACCTGTAAACAATGATCAGACGATTAACAAATGACAAGACACATGGCAGGAAATGACCACCATTCCAGGAAACACAAACAACCAGAGGCCACCATGGCCTTCCAGCCTTGTATGCCTAAGGTGTGTCTGATCTTTCTGCACTTTCAACATCGCTCGTGGTTGTCCATAGGAGGGACAACAACGATCGAAAAGGGGGAATCTGTAACGACTGAGACAAATCAGACAATAATCTTTAAAACTCACTCTGGGATCTATGGTCCCATCCCCCCAACAAAAGCAAGAAGGGTCTTGGTTATCATGACTACGATCAGATAAGTTGGTTTTATTGCTGTTAAAAATGTGGTCACGTGGAAAAAGCAGAGGCCATAGAAAAGACCCACAGCCCTTAAAACAGATTTTGCATCAATTTGTGGACGCACTGACCTATAAGTGAACATGCACCCCAGGACACTGTGTGAATGATTTACTGTCTTGTGTACTATTATGTCTTTGATACTACAGTATGTATTTTATTATACAACCAACGGTCAATGTAACCGCACCTGTATCATGTCTCCTATTTAATTAATCCTCATTTAATGACACACACTTTAGTGTACATCACCTTCTCTTAGAATGCAGTGTGTGTTTGTTATATCTATCTGAGTATAAATGGACACAAACCCTAACCCATATGTCTACCACACTTGAGATAGTGTCATAAATCCTCCCAACAGAGGAATCTCTTGCTTAGTAATTTCCCATTTCTTATTGGTTGAGCCAACCCTGAAAGGTGGGACCTTTCTCAGGCTTTAAATGGCCTCTACACAAGCCCTTCCCTCTCTTGGCCTTCTCGGTACGTTCGGGGTGCTATGCTGTGCTGTCCTGCATGGCCTCAGCAGGCCCCAGGGCAGCAGGCCTTGACTCACAATCAGCCATGTGCTCATGGAGAGAGAGAGAACTTTCAACCAAAACAGAGTAGAACTAACCATGCAAGCTCATCATATCTTCTTCATCCAACGTAGAAGAAAACGATTGCAACTTTAACGTTTGACGCTCACGGAACTATCAAGACCCTTTTTCAAGAACTTCAAGAAATGCTTTCACTGAGCGATGCTTTCAATGAGGTGCTCTTAAAATAATAAGCTGATGGTTCTTTTCATGTTCAATGAATCTTTTCCGTAGCTTCATTTCATTTCTGGTTTCATTCTGTCATTTACCATCTACCCATGTATGTGTAATTGTTTGTATCTTAAGTTATGTGTTCGTGATTTTGTTAATAAAAGTTGTGCACAATATGTATTTGGTTCTGATTCTCTGCTTGCAACAAAGTTTATTTTACGATCTTGATCTTGTTACATGCTCTAAGCGCTGTACATGCTAAGAAAGAATTATTTTTCTGTGTCCATGAAAGATACCCTTTTCTTAGAATAAATGAATAATCAAAAGAGTTCGTTGGACGAACTGATTCATTGATTGTAATATTAATTTAGCTACATCAAGTTAATCCAATTAACTGACCCAAATATTCATAATTAATCATAACAAGTTATGAGTTATTATTAATATTTCCCCTTTGAGCTAACCCCTCCTTGAACTGCCACCTTACCGTGGTGGAGGGGTTTGAGTAACCGAACGATCCTAGGAGCTATGTTGTCCGGGGCTATATGCCCCTGGTAGGGTTTCCCAAGGCAAACAGATGCTAGGTGACGGGTCAGACTAAGAGCGGTTCAGACTAAGGCGCCTCCTGGACGCCTTCCCGGGAAGGTGTTCCGGGCACGTCCCACCGGGAGGAGACCCAGGGGAAGAAGTGTCTGGGGAGAGGGAGATCTCTGCTTAGACTGCTGCCCCCGCGACCCGGCCCCGGATAAGCGGAAGAAGATGATGATGAGCTAACTCGTTACACCTGCAATTAGTTATATAATAATCTACCACAATAATGCCATTCCCACCTGTAAACAAGATAAGCTTGCCTAACCAAATTATTTCAAAGAAAGACTTTGAAAAGCTCCCCAAGAAGTCTGTCAGTTTTCATCCCTCATTTGTGTATTTCTGAACCTTGAAAGTTACATTTTCCTTAACCTGGTCTTTATTTATACAATCTGAATTTGTTGTGACGCTTAATAGAGGTGGGTGGATCGATCCTGAAGTATCAATACTTTGATACTGACGTGGTATCGAAAAGGATCGATCCTCACATAAAAATATCGATCCAAATGTGTATTTTTTTACCAGTAATTTTATTAATTTAGCACGCAATTCAGTGCGTAAAATAAGCTTCAAAGTGGAAAAATAAGCAAATGTTAGTGGGTAATTGTGTAGGATAGAACTTTTTCTCCTAGTCATCTGTATACAAGACGAAACCAATCAATCACAGAGAGCGTTCGATGCTGGTGCTTCACTGAGCTCACAGGCCCAGTGCGTTTGGGAAACGAAGCCTTGCTTAGATGACAGAGAAACAATCGGGAGTTATTTTGCAATAAACAAACCACAAGTGTACATAACGGTTCAAAATGTTGACGTCAGTAAGATTTTTTTAATGAAATTAATATTTTTATTCAACAAGGATCGATGCATTAAATTGATCAAAGGGTTTTACACTGTTAAAAAAATATATACTTCATATAAATGCTGTTCTTTCAACTTTGTTCATCAAATAATTCTGCATAAAATGTATCATGGTTTCCACAAAAACATGAAACTGTTTTCAACATTGATAATAATATGAAATGTTTCCTGAGCAGCAAATCACCATATTAAAATGAATTATCATCATGACTGGAGTAATGATGCCGAAAATTCATCTTTGATCACATGAATAAATGACAGTTTACTATGGCAAAGAAAACAGATAGCCTATGTATGTATTTTTGATCAAATAAATGCAGAAGAGAATTAAAAATCTTACAGACCCCAAACTTTTGAACAGTAGCCCAGCTAACACAGTACGTTGTGACGACGTCGTCAGTTAGTCGTCATTTGGTCAGCGCGACATTACTTTATGACAACGTTGTGAGGACGTCGTGGTAAAGTTCCATTTTTTATAATCTTAGCTAACGTTCCAGAAACGTCGTGGGCACGTCCTCAAAAGACGTCGCTAGTTTATCCCATGGAGAACGTTGTGAGGACGTCGTGGTAAAGTTCCATTTTCTCATAATCTTGGCTAACGTTCTAGAAACGTTGTGGGCACGTCCTCAAAAGACGTCGCTAGTTTATCCCATGGAAACGTTGTAAAGACGTGGTCAGCTGGTCACCAGATAACTTAATAAAATCTTTGATGAATTAAGTACATTTCCCATATAACATCCAAATAGCATATCACTAGGATAATACTTGTAACGCAATTTTCTGGAACGTTATCTGGAGACTAGCTGACCATGTCGCTACAACGTTCTCCATGGGATAAACTAGCGACGTCTTTTGAGGACGTGCCCACAACTTTTCTGGAAGGTTAGCCAAGATTAAAAAAAAGAGAAACTTTACCAAGATATGTCCTCACAACGTTTTATATGTAGAGAGAGCTAGGCGGTTGTTATAGCGAATACAACCCCGACAAGCTGATTAGGACCCCGACGCGAAGCTCTACATCCCGCTTATTACATGGCTCCTAACTAATAAATATAGAATTTGACACAAAATATTGATTTTAAAAAGGAGTTTATTGATTTAAAAACAATTGTATTGCTTCCGCTAAAGAAAATAGTCCGTTCCGTCTCTACGGTTAGAATCCTCTGTTTTTCATGGCAACGGTGTGTTATACTTGGACGTGTTAATTCATATCATGCTTTACAGGAGTATTACATTTTCACTACTTTCAGGTGAGTTTAGTCTCTAAAATCACACAAATAATACACACAACTGTTCCTGACAGTTTTATTGACACACATCTGTTGAATATTTACTTTATAGAAATTGTTTAGTGTTTTTGGAAAAAGTCCGTTAGCATCTCAACCGTTTTCAGAACAGGTAACTGTTAGGCTAACCTAAGCTCTTGTTTATAAAAGTTTGGTCTTTTAATCTCATATTTATGTGTAGATTAGATTTTTTGTTAGTTTAAGATTTTGCTGGCAGTTGAATGGGTGATTGGAAGTTGGTTAATTTAACCAACTGATTATTTAACATGCTGTTAGTCGATGACGTCACTTACACTGAGCGCAAAAAATATCTGAAACTAGTTCAAACCTCTCTACAGAGGGGAAACTCCAAGATCTCATCATTTCTGAAGAAAGCTGCTGCTGCCAGAGAAGAGAAACGGGTGAACTGAGGAATCTTATTGAATAACTTCATATCCATTTTCCCCCACAATATTTTTTGACCTATATCACCATACATCTGTTTTCTTCCTTTTTATTATCTCAAATTTACATTTTTATTTATTTAATTTATTTTAAGAAGGCTTTGACATCCAAATGTAAGTGGCGCTATATGACCAATATTAAATGAATAAGTAAACCTAAAGCATAAATTCTGTTATCCTAAGAAATTATTTTCTTTATATTCGTCTTTCTCTTTTCTGCATTTCACCTCTGCTGTAGCTTCTTGCCTTTTAATAAACCTGCCATTTTTTATGCTAAATATTGTTGGCTCTTTGACAAATTGTTTATGTTGATCCTTCCATGCTGATGCCCTGCACCATAGTAGAGTTGGAGCTGATCTCCTGTCGGACAACATCTCTTAAGGCGCTATGAACCACGTGACTAAGTTAGTAAGTAAAACCTCAAACATACTCTAATGTTCAAAAGTTTGGTGTTGCTACAATTTTTTGTCTTTGAAAGGAGTCTCTAATGCTCACCAAGACTGTATTTATTTGATCAAAAATACAGTAAAAACAATAATATTGTTAAATATTAAAATTTAAAATAACTGTTTCCTATGTGAATATATTGTAAAATACAATTTATTCCTGTAATCAAAGCTGAATTACTTTTCAGCATCATTGCTCCAGTCTTCAGTGTCACATGATCCTTCAGAAATCATTCTGATATGATGCTCAAGAAACTTTTCTGATTATTATCAATGTTGAAAACAGTTCAGCTTCATGAAAACAGCTTCATGTTCTTGTGTACACAACAATTCAAACATTAGGGGTCAGTAAGAGTTTTTTTTTTTTTTTAGAAGACATTAATAGCAAGAATGCATTAAATTGATCAAAAGTGACAGTAAAGACTTTTTTTCTTTAAACTTTGTATTGTGGGTGTTTTGTATAAAGGCATCATGGTTTACACAAAAATCTGAAGCAGCACAACTGTTTTCAACACCGATAATAATCAGAAATGTTTTTTGAGCATCAAATCATATTAGAATAATTTCTAAAGGATCATGTGATACTGAAGACTGAAGTAATGATGTTGCAAATTTAGCTTTGATCACAGGAATAAATTTAATTTTAACATATTCACATAAACAGTTATTTTAAATTGTAATAAAGTTTCACATTTACTGTATTTTCGATCAAATAAATGCATCCTTGGTGAGCATAAAAGACTTTTAAAAAAATTAAAAGCCATAGATTAGCAACATTAATAAAGTACTCCTCTGTTTTAGCTGCCTAAGAAGGACGATGAGGTGACGGTGCAGCTCGGGATAAGGAAGAGGAGGAACACCTAAGTTAGACAATTTTCTTATACCTTTCTATCAAAAAGCTATTAACCTGACTACAATAGTATGGTACAATTTATTTTTCAGCTTCCAGTGAATACAGAGAGAGAGAGACCCTTGCCACAGAAGACCCTGCCCTCCGCTGGTGGGGTAAGAAAGAGACTCTTCCTCTTCTCTTACAGCTCTTCATCATCTCCCTCTTCCTCATCAACACTGTCTGAGAGAGAGTTTCCCACAGCTGGGACACAGCCAGGAATCACACATCTCAGATTCTCTCTGAGAAAGACATCAAGCTCATTTTGAAGCTCAAAAAATTCTTGATGTATATTTGGGTGGGTGAAATAATACAGGAGAGAAGCTAGAAATCTATATTGTTTTTTTTTTTACATATTACTTTATTAACACTTTTTTTTTGTTATTTGTTTTCTTCAGAGAAGCTCAAAGACTATAGATCTTTGGCAATTGTCACATTGTTCAGGTTTTGCTACTAGTAGTGAATCAATGAAGCACATCATCACCACCAGACATTTGTAGCAGGAGCCTCACAGGACACTCCGGAAACAATTTAACCTATTTCTGCAAATAAAATGAATAAGAAAGAAACATCTGAATCTTTTTATTTCTTTTTTTATGTTTTTTTTGCTTTTGCGCCAAATTAGAGAGTAGTGTCAATAAGAGTATTGATAAGTTTCAGTGATAAAATCATTATTTAAATACACCCATCCCTAATGATAAGACACTTTTTTTCAATAAAAAGAATAATAGTTGGTTGCATTATTCATTGATTGTTTTTTTGATTAATTAATTGACGTGTTCAATTTCTGTACTCATAACTTAACACTTTACTTAAAAAATCGTTAATGTTCAAAATGTATTGGCTTAGTAATTGTACAAAGTAACACTGAATTAATGCTGATTAATAAATGAATGCATGGTTTTTGGGGCTAATTAATCCCTAAATGTATTAACTGAAAACAATACACAATTCCCTTTGATAATTTATAAGGTTTTACAAGAGAGAATGAAATGTTTGAGTTTATCAGTTCTATGCTGATTTTAAGGTTATGGTTCAAGCACATCTTCATTCCCAGGACTAAAGGTGAGAATTATATTAAAAATAAATGCGGAAGACGTACCTACCACGCTCCTGCAACGTACCACAATAACGTCGCCACGACGAATACAGGAATCACAAAGTTACGTTGATGGAACGTTATTTGGCGCGTCGCTATGACTAATATGGTCCTTTGATGTTACGTCCTCACAACATGCCAGTTTGGTCATTAAGACGTACTCATCACGTTCTTGCGACGTACCACTATAACGTCGCCACGACGATTATGGGAATCACAAAGTTACGTTGCTGGAACGTTATGTGGTACGTCGCTACGACGAATATTGGCCGGTCCTGTTACGTCTTCACAACGTAACTGTGTTAGCTGGGAGGCTAGTTACAATAGTACATTTACTATAATTAGGGTAGTTTTGTAATTAAGTCACTAACTAATTACAGGCGAGTTGAGAGCACAAATCACAAAATATTTAGTAGTCTTGAAAACGTATTCAGATTTAGCATATTAATGATGCATTCACCTCATAAATCATGACACACTGCTCTAGCACAGGAAAGTGCATACAAGTTCAAGTGCTTGCTTTTAAAATGAAAAAGTATTGGTATCGGTATCGATATCGGCGATACTGGCCCTGTATTTACTTGGTATCGGATCGATATCTAAATTTTCAGTATCGCCCACCCCTAACGCTTAATGCATAAAATAGAAACAAACTGGTTTAATTGTATGATGTTATTACACATTTTGAAAACAAGTTCACTTTTTTTTATTTGTCGTGACTGTAGAGTAACAAAGAACATGACCCTTTCTTAGGTAAGGTGCTAGAAATGTCATCACAACAGACCCAGAAATCCCAAGTCCTTGGTAATGTTGGGTGTCACTGGTAGATCCAGAGTAAATGATCATGTCCTGCACATAACCAGTGAGCTCATCACACAAAACAAAAAACTTAGATGGAATGAACTGACGAAATGCCAGCCTGCCTTTCCACTTCATCAGAGACTTATCCACACAGATCCTTGTATGGCACAAAAATGAGACGAAAGGAGGAGGTGAGAGCAGTGAATGTCATGCCACTTGAAAATGTATTTCTATTTTGTTTTAGCGGTTTGTGTGGTTTGTTTATTTTGTTTCCATAGTAACGTAGTATCAGCGCATGTTAGGAAACAGGAAGAAAATTGTCACGCGGTAATCAGCTACAGTAATGCGCGAGCTCTATCAGTCATCAGTTTCTGAGTCCATCGCTTTCCTTCTCCTCCTCTGCTAAAGCAACGTCTGTAAGTGTTAATGATCGTGTAACATTAGGTTACTGCTTATTTTAATTTGTAAGATTATTGAGACAGCTAAGCTAGCTTTATGTTTATTGCTGCTTGTTGTTTTTACTGGCTTGATTGTGTACATATAGACTACATTGTTATGTTAGCTAAGCGGTGCTATTTACACTGTTACTGTATATTTGGGTTTGATTAATAATATAGACATCTCATTGTTCTGTATTGCAGTTTCACAAAATTCCCAGTAAACTTTATGGAAATTAATCAGCTGCGTCCTGGAGTTTTTTGGGAGTGTTTAAGCTGAATGGAACATAGTCCATGACAGTGAATATGTTTCAGATTTTTTTCAGCGGGTCGTTGAAAACTGCTGTCGCATTGTTTGCGAAGTGAAGACAGTGGAGGAGCAGAAGAAAGTGGTCCTGTGAAAACAAAGACCCGAAAAAATGGTGTCAAGAGCATGGGGTCTGTGCTCCAGTAATCACGAAGTGATGTTTTTTTTTATCACCCCCATAAGGAGAACTGACACTAAAAATGTGTACATTTCAGGGATATTTGTTATAACCCATTTAACAAGTTTTCCTTTTAATTTCTCTTTCTTGCAAGTCAGAGGTATAGCGGTTTGTTTCCTCCACAATTTCTCCAATGACATCTTCTGTGAGGAACAATTTAAAACAATTGACCTCACTGGGGGATTCTGCTGGATTTTGCACACCACACAGCTGGTTGTCAAAATTGCCTGGGCCAGCAGGATTAAAAAGGTTGGATGCCTTCCATGATGATGAGTTTACCTCGTCTGCCTCATTTGACATAGGTAAAACATGGACTGGTGTTGTCTCTTCACTTTCGATGTTGTCAAGAGCTTCAAGGTTTGGGGGAAGGTCTTCATTGCTGTCACTCTCTGCCTCGCTGTCACACTCAGGCGATTGTGAGGTGTAAGACTGGAGAAACTGGAAGAGCTGGAAGAGAGCGCAACTCTCTGAGAGAACAAAGAAAGTCAACATTTAAATTTCTCTCTTGTGCTATCAAGCTGAGATCACTTGAAATTCACCCAAAAATCTATATAATTACCACACACTATTACACATGTTTGATATCATTTGAAATGTCTCAGTGCGACTGGTACAAAGGTCTCATTCTCAAAGAAGTAAACCAAAAGGTAATAAGGTATTTAACCCTCTGAGGGCGATAGTCTCGCTTTTTTTCTTATCAGTGCAAATTGATTTTGATCTTACGTGTTAGTGTTATACATCATTCGATCCTGTTAAGTTTCTATTTTTTTTGTGTATACTCACAATATAAACAAAGTATTGTGCTTTTAGTCAAATAAAGAAAAATAAACATGATGCTAGTTTTGCCTTCTCTCTGTCAGTGAAGTCCATTCTGAAACGCGTCCAAAAATTAACTGTAATTCCGCGAATACTTGTCATACAGGCACGAGTGTTTTTCCATAATGAAGCTTGAACTCTCTTCTTTTAAATGAATTAATTTATATAAAAAAACAAATATTCCCAGTTTATGTAATCTTTATGAAAAGACAGAGATGTCAGTCTTTTTCTTTTCAGCTCATTATACCTAATTACGTGTTAATGTGCCACGCTAACGGAGAGCGCTCGGTATTCAAACGCAAATGATCTAAGGCAGGGGTGTCCAAACTCGGTCCTGGAGGGCCACTGTCCTGCAGAGTTTTGTTCCAACTTGCCTCAACACACCTGCTTGTAAGTTTTTAGCATGCCTAATGACCTTCAACAGCTAATCAAGACCTTGATTAGCTGTTTCAGGTGTGTTTAATTGGGATTGGAGCTAAACTCTGCAGGACAGTGGCCCTCCAGGACCGAGTTTGGACACCCCTGATCTAAATCAAGCCATGCAAACATGCCAACGCCCACCAGCTGGATTATAAAACACATCATGTTTAGGAAGTATCTTACTACCGCTGTGAACAGAGCGTATCCCTACGCTGTGAGGAATAATACTATCTAATAACCCTGGAAAATGTACCAGAAGTGCTGGCAGTTTCATGTCGAGGAGCAACTGATCCAGCTGATGTAGTGAGTCATTTATTCTTAAGTGCTTTGTTCTAATCGCGATATTGAATAGTGTCTGTAAACCGTAAAAAGACTGTTTAAATATGAATTGCGTGTCTGTGTGTAGGCTAAATGATGAATGAATGACACAGGCGCGCGTGTTGTTACTTCAGTTATACAGCGCGTGTCTGTGCCGTTCATTCACTCTCGCACCTACATTAGTAAACATGTTATTTTTACACGGACACATCCAAACTATATTGCTATAGCCTACTAAGATGAGTAAAAATAGACTGAAACATGTTGAAATAAAATGCCTGTATAAGCAACAAACTGCAAATTAACATGCTAATAATATCATAAACACGATATGTTACAGACTAAATATGAATGTTTAGACAAGATTTCGTGATTGGTTTTGGATAGATTATAAAGTTTTGACTGTAAAAAAGACTACTGTCACATTAAATAGGTAAGCTTTTGTTCGCCAATTTCTGCTCATATGTTAAATGATGTTTTATTAACAAAGTTTGGGAGAAGCACGTTCAGATAATTAACACGGGTGGAGAGCACTCAACAAATGATGTTTATTAACAAGTTCGGGAGAAGCACGTTCAGATAATTAACACAGGTGGAGAGCACTCAATCATGATTAAAATGTGTATATATAGACTCAGCAGTCTCACCTCATTTCTCTGACAGTTTAGCAGCATAGCTACTAGTTCTGGTTCTAAGCCGCTACCATGTCCCAACAACCAAGCTCTTCCGACGAAGGATTAATCACCGACACGGATGCGCCCTCCCATTCCACCGGCCCCTCAACCTTTCACTCTACGCCGGATGTTGCACCAGAGCCCCAGGCTTCTTCACGCGGCTGTACACCGGCCCGATCAGCCCCACGCTCACCAAGACGTCAAGGCCACTCTTCACCGCCCCCAGCGAGGATTCCACCTTCCTCCCCGGCCTCCTCATACAGCTCGACCGTCCCGACGATTCCACCAATCGGGAAATGGACCGTGGCTGGTTTGAGGCAAGCACTGGGCAATTCAGAAGTACAGGCTTCGCAGAAGATGAACAAAGCGGAGCTGTACGATCTGTATGTGACTTTAACGGAGTCAGCTAACCACTGTCACAAGTCTCACAATCAGAGCAAAGCCCGCAGGGCCCAAAAATCACCAGCCCAGCCTCCACTGTCATCCTCCCGCACTAGATCTGGCACGATTCGCCCACCGAGTCGCAGGCCTTCAGCGAGCCTGGGCCGCGCCCCAGATTCGGCCTTTACAGGCCAACCCCCACCCATTGACGAGGCCCAGCCCTCCATCACGGCTCCCGCCGTAGCAGAGCCGCATGCAGCCGGTCTCAGCGGATTTTCCACAGCCTCTCAGTTCCATTCTCACGCTGCTTTTAACCCTTCTTCTTTCAAGTGGCCTCCAGCTCCAGCAGCAGATGCTAGTGCAAGGCCACCGCCGCTAGCTTCACTAACCCACTCCTCTCAACAGTTTCACCCAACAGGTTTCAACCCCGCCCATATCCAGTGGCCTGCAGCTCCAGCGGCTGAGATGAGTGCGAGCCCGCCTCAGCTTGCTCCGCAAGGCCACTCTTCTTTCTACCACCCTTCCTATCCTTTTCATCCTACAACTAACTTTTCTTTTCAAGCCCCAGCGGGTAATCCAACAGTGAGGCCACCGCCAACACACTCAGCCCCGGCTCATACCCTTCTCAGCTCTCTCATTCAACCCAAGTCTGTACATTCTCTTTTCACAGCATTCCTTCAGAAATCCAGGATGCTGGCTCCAGAGGCGGACCAATTCCCAACTCCAGTACCTCGCTATTCGGAGCTGATATTCCCGTAACCCACCCACTAAAACCCCTCCTCGACGCATCGCTCAACACCATACTCCAAGCAGTTTCTCCCAGGACCCTCCAATCCTACTTAACGGCTTGGAGATGCTTTAAAACATTCCACGGCTCTTATAGGCTCACTAGGTCAAGAAAATATGATCATATAACACCAATTTTATCATCTCTGCACTGGTTACCTATTAAGTTCCGTATCAATTACAAAGTACTATTACTGACCTATAAAGCCCTAAATGGTTTAGCTCCTGTATATTTAATGGACCTTCTATCACCCTACAATCCATCGCGTTCTTTAAGATCCCTAAATTCGAGGCTTCTGGTCATTCCTAGGATATCCAGATCCACTAAAGGAGGGAGGGCGTTCTCGCATTTCGCTCCTAAACTCTGGAATAGCCTTCCTGATACTGTTCGTTGCTCAGACTCACTCTCCCAGTTCAAAACTAGATTAAAGACGCATCTCTTCAGCCAAGCATTCACATAATGCTTGCCTCTTATACTACTGTTGAATCAGATCGAATGCATTAATATTATGAACAGCAGCTACGCTAATTATTTCCCATCTGCTTTTCTGCTGTTATCTCGGGACGCTAGTCCCGAGGTAAATAGCGTTCTTCAGCTACAGTCTGTATCCAGCCTCTCACGGAGACTTCAGAGTCCCCAACACCTGCGATGAGACGACTCGACGCCTGTGAAGAGACGACTCAACGCCGGCGATATGTTATGCCCTAAATTAATACATGATGATTAACTAACTGTATTTTTTACGTACATTTCTGAAATGCACTTTCTGTAAAGCTGCTTTGAAACAATATGAATTGTGAAAAGCGCTATACAAATAAATTTGAATTGAATTGAATTATAGCATGTCATTCCCTGATTTTTCTCTCCTCTCTATCACCTAATTTATTTCCTACCTTAACAGTGTTAAGGCCCTGCAAGTCGGGTCTATCAAAGGTTACTTGAGCGGCATACAGTTCTTTCATAAACTGATGTACGTCGCTCCCTCCCCTGAGATAAATAATCCACAAACCGTCTTGCTGATCAAAGGGATCCAAAGATCCCAGCCCACCCATCTCGACACCAGACAACCCATTACGCTAGATATTCTCACCAAATGTATTCATACCCTCCGCTCGAGCTACCAGCCCCTCAACACCGCTCGCCAACTTGACGCCATGTTCACCCTAGCTTTCTTTGGTTTTCTTAGATGCTCGGAACTCGCTATCACCTCCAAATTCGACCCAAAAATCCACCCCACCATTTCAGACTTGTCAGTAAGACTGACCAAACCAAAAAAGGTCATTACATCTACATTTTTAACCTCCCGACGCCAATCCAACCATACCAGTCAATTCTGGCATACATGCAATGGAGAAGCTCCCAAGCTAATTCTCCTTTTGAACCCCTGTTCACCGACGAATCCAATAAACCAGCGACACGCTTCTGGTTTCAGAAACACCTCAAATCCGTTCTCCAACAGTCAGGCGTTCCATCAAAGGATTTTTCAAGCCACTCCTTCCGTATCGGGGCAGCAACTTCAGCGGCTCAAAATGGCCTCTCCCAACAGCAGATCCAAACTCTCGGGAGATGGTCCTCAGACGCTTTCCGAACCTATATCAGGACCAACCGGTTCCATATTAAAAAAGCCCACCAAACCCTCATCGGATTTAAAAAAAAAAAAAAAAAAAAATTCTCTTCGTCCAGCGACGCAGTGTGAGAATCTCTCGGTCAAGTACCCTTCTTTTCTTTTCCTGTTTTCTCTTTCTGCCCAGCAGGCTTTGGTCCCAGCGGACGCAGTGAGAACTCCTCCGGTAGAGCACTTATGTTTTCTCGTTCGTCCAGCGACGCAGTGTGAGAAAATCTCCCGGATGAGTAATCATTTTTCTCTTTCTAGTTTCCTCTTTCTGCCCAGCAGGCTTCAGTCCCACAGAGGACGCAGTGAGTACTTGTCCGGTAGAACACTTATGTTTTCTCTTTCGTCCAGCGACGCAGTGTGAGAAAATCTCCCGGATGAGTAATAATTTTTCTCTTTCTAGTTTCCTCTTTCTGCCCAGCAGGCTTCAGTCCCACAGAGGACGCAGTGAGAACTCCTCCGGTAGAGCACTTATGTTTTCTCTTTCGTCCAGCGACGCAGTGTGAGAAAATCTCCCGGATGAGTAATCATTTTTCTCTTTCTAGTTTCCTCTTTCTGCCCAGCAGGCTTCAGTCCCACAGAGGACGCAGTGAGTACTTGTCCGGTAGAACACATATGTTTTCTCTTTCGTCCAGCGACGCAGTGCGAGAAAATCTCCCAGATGAGTAATCATTTTTCTCTTTCTAGTTTCCTCTTTCTGCCCAGCAGGCTTCAGTCCCACAGAGGACGCAGTGAGAACTCCTCCGGTAGAGCACTTATGTTTTCTCTTTCGTCCAGCGACGCAGTGTGAGAAAATCTCCCGGATGAGTAATCATTTTTATCTTTCTAGTTTCCTCTTTCTGCCCAGCAGGCTTCAGTCCCACAGAGGACGCAGTGAGTACTTGTCCGGTAGAGCACTTATGTTTTCTCTTTCGTCCAGCGACGCAGTGTGAGAAAATCTCCCGGATGCGTAATCATTTTTCTCTTTCTAGATTCCTCTTTCTGCCCAGCAGGCTTCAGTCCCACAGAGGACGCAGTGAGTACTTGTCCGGTAGAACAATTATGTTTTCTCTTTCGTCCAGCGACGCAGTGTGAGAAAATCTCCCGGATGAGTAATCATTTTTCTCTTTCTAGTTTCCTCTTTCTGGCTAGCAGGCTCCAGTCCCACAGCGGACGCAGTGAGAACTTGTCCGGTAGAGCACTTACGTTTTTTCTTTCGTCCAGCGTCGCAGTGTGAGAAAATCTCCCGGACGAGTAATCATTTTTCTCTTTCCTGTTTCCTCTTTCTGCCCAGCAGGCTTCAGTCCCACAGCGGACGCAGTGAGAACTTTCCCGGTAGAGCACTTATGTTTTCTCTTTCGTCCAGCGACGCAGTTTGAGAAAATCTCCCGGATGAGTAATAATTTTTCCCTTTCCAGTTTCCCCTTTCTGGCTAGCAGGCTCCAGTCCCACAGCGGACGCAGTGAGAACTTGTCCGGTAGAGCACTTATGTTTTCTCTTTCGTCCAGCGACGCAGTGTGAGAAAATCTCCCGGATGAGTAATCTTTTTTCCCTTTCCAGTTTCCTCTTTCTGGCTAGCAGGCTCCAGTCTCACAGCGGACGCAGTGAGAACTTGTCCGGTAGAGCACTTATGTTTTCTCTTTCGTCCAGCGACGCAGTGTGAGAAAATCTCCCGGATGAGTAATCATTTTTTCTCTTTCCAGTTCCCTCTTTCTGCCCAGCAGGCTTCAGTCCCACAGCGGACGCAGTGAGAACTTTTCCGGTAGAGCACTTATGTTTTCTCTTTCGTCCAGCGACGCAGTGTGAGAAAATCTCCCTTTGAGTACTATTTTCCTCTTTCCCGTTTCCTCTTTTCCAGCAAGGCCACTCCCCAAGCTACATGGGCCTCTCGGTCTATCGTCCGTGATTTGCGCGAACAGCTCCCATCAAGAAGGCACAACTCTCCTAAATTTGCCATTACAAATTACAATTGCTCCCTATCCTCAGGCCAGCAGGCCTGTCAGTCCAGCGCAGTGAGCCGCCACCACGGGCCCTCCCGGCCAAGCGCCCAGACCCTTTCACGAGACGCCAGCTCGCCAAACTCGGCACTCATTTGGGGGGTCTTTAGTCCGGCGGCTGTCCTCTGCTCTCTAGCTTTTTGGGGAGTACTCTGGGTTCGGGCCAAATTCCGAGCTCGGAGCCCTCCCCCCGGACAGCACGCCAAATACGCATTATACTTTATTTCCTTTAATTGTATGCAAGTGTGAACTCGTGAAATGATGTTTTATTAACAAAGTTCGGGAGAAGCACGTTCAGATAATTAACACGGGTGGAGAGCACTCAACAAATTATGTTTATTAACAAGTTCGGGAGAAGCACGTTCAGATAATTAACACAGGTGGAGAGCACTCAACAACCATGATTAAAATGTGTATATATATAGACTCAGCAGTCTCACCTCATTTCTCTGACAGTTTAGCAGCATCCCTCCACCACCCCTTCTCCACTCTTCTAGTCCTAAACCACCTTACATACAGGGGGGAGTACTCTGGGTTCGGGCCAAATTCCGAGCTCGGAGCCCTCCCCCCGGACAGCACGCCAAATACGCATTATACTTTATTTCCTTTAATTGTATGTAAGTGTGAACTCGTGAAATATACTAAAGTATGGGATGTTTTGTAAAAAATAAAGTAGGTATATTGAATTATCAACTAAGATGTTATTATAGTGTTTGTTCCAATATTCAAACCACTGAATCCTTACCTTTTTTAATACGTATGATAAAATGTAGACTTTTTACAAAGAAAGAATACACTTGAAATATTGTTAAAATTGTAATTGTTGTTGTAATTGTAACCTATTTGTAATTGGTTACAATTTCTAATTGTAATATATATATATATATATATATTACAATTTCTAATTGTAATATATATATATATATATATATATATATATATATATATATAATTTCTTTTGTCTGAGGTCGCATTCTTTGGTACCCAGTGACACATCTGTGTGAAAGGCTAATTAATATGCAGCTCATTAATATGCAGCTCGCACATTATCCGGCCTTCTCAGGTGTGAACACGCCTCCATGCATATTGCCTTTCCAAACAAAAGGTGTCTTATAAAATTTAAATCAATGTATTGTTTTGTGTAAATGATTAGGCAGGATGATTTTCAGATCATTTTGAAGCAAAAATTCTAGGCAACAACATCCATTAGTCAAAAGTCTTGTGGACACATATTTAGTATGTGTTTTGTGGCCTTATTTCAGACACTTTAAGTTTTAGTTTTTTCAATAACCATGCATAAACAATATTCTCTCAAAAATACAAACATGTACATACATCTTGCTCACATACTATTTGCATATTTGCTAAATAGAGTGTAATTACACCTTTGCAATTAATATGTTTATAAGCAACTGAAAAAAGCACAAATGTCAGGGCTTGTCAAAACATCCCAAGGACCCCAAAAACACCTTAGACCTCAGAGGGTTAAGAGTTTAGAGATAATTCGTACATATTGGAGGGTGTGTCTTCCAGGCAAATGGTCTCCTGTGTTGTGATGTCAGTCTGTGTTCCCCTGTCTTTTCTCGTTTAGCAGTCCCCTATTATGTCTATTAGTCTTCCCATGTGTTTCAGATTAACCACACCCCCTTGTTATGTTGTTTAGCTTGTTTGGCCTTGTATTTAAGCCCTGTGTTTTAGTCCAGTCATGGTGAGTTCTTGTGTTGTTCAGTCACAGTGTTGTGCGGGTTGAAGAAGATGGCTGAGTCAAAAGGCTCCAATTCAAACAGTTTACTAATATATTACACACAGGTACAGGCAGGTAGGATGACAGGCAGGAACACACACACTAAACACAACTAACAACCGACCAGGACAGACTGAACTGAAGGAAACTAAATACAGAGACTGATGAGCTGAAGACAGGTGACACAGATGACGATAATTAACTAAACAGGTTAGACAACTGAAGACAAACGAGGAGTGGGAAAACTGAACAAGGAAGGCATGTGACAGATAAAACCAAAACAACAGGACAGATGAACATGACAGTGACATCCTGCTCTCAGAAGGTATAAACTCAATTAAAATTCCCATTGTTAGCAAATGGTTCCATGTAAATCAACTTCTGCCCCCAGTAATTCTGGGGCGGTGATTAATGTGAATTCCCACTGTGAACTCATGTTTACATTTGAAAAGAGGTTTCTGCCTTGGTCTGTCTATATAATGAAATGCAAAGAGAGGCTGGCGGGATTCTGTAATGCCCATGATGCAAAGTGTAAGCAAAACACTTTGGATCATGTATTTTATAATGTCAAGGTATTGCATCTTCTCTCTTTATTCCAGAGCATTTGATGTTTGTATTATCTTTGAACTGATTATGCAATTGGCGTGATACATTTACCTGACATAATAAATTGTAAACATTTGATTTTATTCTAATCGACTCTGACATTATTTTCAGTAAAGAGTTAAAAAGAATAGTCAAACATTTGCTCACACTTAATGAAGCACAGCTATCATTAAATTATTTTCATTTATGGAGTCAGATGAAATAATGAGTTAATACATATGAGAAAATGTATTTCATTTAATCAAATTACTTTGCCACGTGGAAAGACGGTAACACACAGAGACCTTCACCCGCTGATTGGATGCCTCCATTGGGCCGATTGAGCCGGGCTTAAGAGAGGTAACGGACGGTGAAGTCAGCTCTACATCACTTGAAAAAAAAGACTTGCAATGGGTGACAGTTAAAATCTTTTTTATTTTTTTATACAAAATATTTACAAACTTGTTAACTACATCGTTAAATATATGTAAGGGAACTCCTAATGTGGTTCTAATACTTGAAAAAAAAAAAAGATCATGTTAGTTGATCGGTAAGTTATCACGGGCTATGGGCGCCGCCATTATTTGTTTACAACACTGATGGAGTCGGACTCGGAGCCTGCTGGATTTACAACATGCAAGATCATCCATGTCTCCTGAAATATATGACAGTAAGTGGGTGTCAAACTGGAAGCAGAACAGAGTAAGCTTTAGAGTTATCTACACGATGTGTGTTTGACTCGAATAAAAGGTTATCTTGCAGTTATATTAGTGTAAAAACTACAAACTAGTGTTTACTGGTATTTTTGTTGTTGTGTGATGTAATTTAAAGTGTATGAAACCTAAAATACACTAAACAGTTGTGATAAATGATGAGCGCTGAGCGCATCCGTCTCTGGTTCAGTGCCAGTCAAAGCGCGAAAGCAGATTTGAAATTTTGAATTTAGCAGTTGATCACGTGACTCACTGAATGTTCTAATGTTCTGTGATCGTACGCTCCAGGGACCAGCCAAGACTGATCACACCGGTGTGATCGTACACGTCAAAGGGTTAAGGAACGGATTTCCGATGCTCCTAAAACTGACATAAAGTCCAGGAGGGTGTTGGAGATGAGGCAGAATGAGGAAGGATGGAGGGCCAGGCCTGTGTGGCGGAAGAGGGCCTAGAGAAAAAGGCAGCTGAGAATTTAGGGAGCCAGGGTGGAGTTGGCAGTGACCAGGGAGGAGCCGGCGGAGCAGGAGACCTCAAAGACCATAGCAGAGCAGACATGACTAAAGACCCCCATGGCAGAGAAGAAGACCATAACTGCGGATCCTCCTTGGCCGTGACAGGGCAGACAGAGAGTTCAGATTCTGCCTTCTTTGCCATGACAGGGCAAACAGAGAGTTCATATCCATTCACCTTTTCCATGACAGGGTAGATGGAGAGTTTAGTTTCAGCCTGCTTGGCCGTGACAGGGCTACCAGGGACCACAGATAAAACAGAGAGTTCACAAGTGGATGCCGGCATCTCGGGAGGAGCTGTAGCGGTCGGCGGTGCCTCTGGAGGAGAAGTGTGTGTGGCCCAAACACACAAAATGACGCAGACGACAGTAGCAGTAATTCTGGAACCACTTGACCCTAATGCACTGAGATTGGCTGGTTCCTATCCCAGCAAGGGATAAAGGGGAGGAGTACTCTTGGTTTGGGCCACATTCCAAGCTCGGAGCCCTACCCTGGACAGCTTGCCAAATACTCTTTTACGCTATCTGATTATGTGTGAACTTGTGAAACAAACTTCCTTCATAACACAAAATCTTTTTTTGGGCAGTATGTACAAGGAAATAGTCAAAAGGCTTACCTAGTTTGTTCTAAAAGTAGATTACTATTCTGAAATGCCATATAAATAACTTGAGGAAACCATTTCACCCTTTTCGCAAGCTATCTATTCACATCAGTTTTCAGAAACAATGGTTCTTCAGAATCCTAGCCACACACATCACACATGCAGTATCGAGCAGGTTATTAGTTCTTGATTATCTCAAGACATTATTTTCTCCAGTCTTGGTTATTTGCAGTTCACTGTGAATTTTTGAAATAAACACTGAGGTTAGAAGAAGTGAACAGCGATCAGCAGCAAAGTGTTTAAAAACATATGATTATTAGACTATTAAGGAAGATCAAGATAAGTAAAAAAAGAATTATACTTCAGGCCACATCACATTCATTTTCCATGGCAGCCTTTTCAAGGAATCCTATGAACAATTTAACACTTCTTGACAGCAATCCATCATATGACAATTGTAAAATACACACATGAAATACTGGGCATGAGTCCATGGTTTTTAATTATATAGTTTTACTTCAGGCCACATCACATTTATTTTCCATGGCAGTCTTTTCAAGGAATCCTATGAATAATTCCACATACAGTTCTTGACAGCAATCCATCATATGACCAGTGATGGGAATAACGGCGTTATAAATAAATGGCGTTACTAACAGCGTTATTTTTTTCAGGAAGGAGTAATAATACTAATTACTGTTTCCTCCGTTACAACGCCGTTACCGTTACTGACAATAAAAGGTGCCGTTACTATAATTGAACTCAGTGAAGCGATTTTCATCCGATCGGGCTCTCTCTCCGCCATATGACATGCAAAGTTTTTTTCTCTGTTGTGTGCGTGTGCGTGTGTGTGTGTGTGTGTGTGTGTGTGTGTTTATGAGGTCCCGGACTGGACAAAAGCGAAGAGAACGCCGCGAGCATGCTCGACAGTGCGCGACAGTGCGCGAGAGAGACCTGGGGTACTTCAATATCCCTCCTCGTTTCCTCGCTCCTCCGTCCTCCATCCTATGACCCAGAAATCGATCGAGCTCAGCCATCTTGAAGGACATCTCAATTCTCCAATTGCACCCCAAGGATTCGAGGATCGAGGAGTGAGGAGGCTTGCTGAGAAGTCATGAGCGAGGATACACAGGTGTATCCTATGCTGAAGTGTTTTATCGACAAAACGTGATGCACGTATATAAAATAAAACTCCAAAATAACCTGCAGGCAACGTTCAAAGAAAACATCTTTGTTTGGCAGGGGGAGCTGCCACTCGACCTGTCACTCAACCCGTCACCGCAAGGGGCCGCTGCCACTCGACCCGTCACCGTTATATGTGCCTGCCACTCGACCAGTCACCGTTATATGCACCTGCCACTCAACCAGTCACCGTTATATGTGCCTGCCTAGGGACCCGTCACGGATATATGCGCCTGCCTCGGGACCTTTATTAAAAGTTATTAAAAAGATTATTCAAATTTCTATTTCTTTTTAATTATTAAAATAAAATTTTGTGTTTTGCCTGAACAAGTTTTTTTTGTTTGTTTTGCAGTTCTCACTGATGCAAATTCAAAGACCTCATCATTAAATGTTGATATTCTGCAATATTCTGTAAATAAAATTAAATAGAAATAGCCTAGACCTATAAAACAAACAAATAGATGTAGTGAGGAATCTTCGTCTGCTTTTCCCTTCAGCTGTCAATTGGAGTATCAGGCAGTAAAACAGCGAGAGATGTTGTGGCTGGCGTGACGTTTGGGTGACGTGACGCGCGCTCCATTATGAACAAAAAGAGGGAATAAAATGTAAGATAAGATGGCAAATAAGAGCATTATTTTACTGTCTGTTTGCACATGTGCATCAATTGGAGTGACTGGTAGATTTAAACAGTGAGAGATCTTGAGGCAGGCACGACGCTAGGTTGTGGCTGGCGCGACACTAATAGGTGACGTGACGCGCACTCCATTATGGACAAAAAGAGGGAATAAAATATAAGATGACAAATAGATAAATAAGAGCAGGATTGCACTGTCTGTTTGCACATGTGCATCGATCAGAGTGTCTGGTTGATGTAAACAGTGAGAGATCTTTAGGCAGGCGCGACGGTAGGTTGTGGCTGGCGCGACGCTAATAGGTGACGTGACGTGCGCTCCATTATGGACAAAAAGAGGGAATAAAATATAAGATAAGATGACAAATAGATAAATAAGAGCAAGATTGCACTGTCTGTTTCCACATGTGCATTGATCGGAGTGTCTGGTTCATGTAAACAGTGAGAGATCTTAAGGCAGGCTGTGGCTGGCGCGACGCTTATAGGTGACATGACGCATGCTCCATTATGGACAAAAAGAGGGAATAAAATATAACTTGCAGTTGTCACATTTGTGTCTGTTTGATTCTGTTCTGTTTAGATCTTCTGTTTGTTTCCAGTCTTAGTCACATTTTTTGTTTTCATGTCAACCTTCATTAGTTCATCTTCATTACCTGTGTCTTGTTAATCACCTTCATCTGTGTCACCTGGTTTATGTCTATCAGTGTCTGTATTTAGTTCCCTCTGTTCAGTCAGTCTGTCTGCTCTCGTCTATGTTACCAGTGTATTCGCCTATGTAACGTCGTTGTGTGACCTACCTGCTTGCATCTCTGTAGTTAATCGTGAATAAAATAGTTTGGATCTGAACCTTCAGCCTTCCTCGTCATCTTCTGCCTGCACACACCCTGACAGCAGAGACATAAGATTAATTTCAGGCCCTTAAAACAGTTACTGGCAAATGGGCTGGAGCTACAATATGTCAAGCCATTTCAAAAGCTTTTGTTTAAGGTAGAAATATGCCCACTTGTGTTTCTTGAGAAAACACACCTTTGTCTGGTATCACTGATGGAAAGGAAGTCAGTGGTGAGATGCATTGTTTAATGGTATCTAAGCTCATTAGATGGCATTGTCTGCTTTTTTTTAGCATGTAGAAATTATGCAACTCAAATTCACAAGACTGCAAAATGAGGAAATGTCATTCACGTAAATGCCTCTTAAATGCATCTACCATCAATCCAGCTGGAACGAAGATGTTTATTTAATGAATTCTTGTCTATCAGTGTAATGATGCATGCAGGGAAGCTGACGATAAAAGACTCAGGTGCTCACAAAATACTAATAAGTTTAGTACTTATTCCAAAATCAAGAAAACAGGCAGTGCAAACACATCTAAACATAACAGAGACTGGACAAAGATTGAAGGCAAGGGTGAGGCTTAAAAAACAAACTGAAACGAGCTAATAAATGACAAACAGCTGAAACCAATTAACTAATAATGACGGTAAACATGGAAACTGAACAAAGGCGAGAAACTGAACAAAGGAACAGGTGAAACTCAGACATGAACAAAACAGAGAAACAGATCAAAAACAAACATAACCCTGACAATCAGTCTGTGGGCATAACCAAGTGGGCTGAAAGCCAATCTGAAGTTACAGAGGGAGCTTCAAGACTGGTGATAAACAGATAAGATTTTAGAAATGTCAGAAATCTGTGTCAGACTGATTGATGAGCAAACTGTTACATAAGTATCGTCCGAAAAACTGGAAATGGCACTGCGAAGCTGATGAAAAATGCAACATAATACACATTACATAACTACATAGAACATACATTTCTATAATTACACATTGTCCTGCAATTGTCAGTCACATCATAATATGCTAATGTTTGCCTGTTTCTAATCTATTTAATATCTAATATGTTTATTTTTCAGCAAAAGTTTTTCTGTTGCCTGCAATGCTGGAAATCAAATCATACGGTTCAAGTGTTCTAGATTGTTCTTGTTGTTTTTTACATAGTCTTCCACTTTTGCAGTTTTAAAGTGGAGAGGTACAATTAAGCAACTTGTTTAGGCCAAGTGATCATGTACTATTTATATTACTGAGGAAAAAGGAATGCCATTTTAATTAATCTTGCTTTCGGTCAAGGAAGTTTTTAACTTTTTTCTGGTCCTTCCCTTTTCACATCAAGGAATGCAGTTACAGGTGCTTTCGATTGGTATCCATTACAGCTCACACCATATACAGTCATGGGAGGCAAGGATCCGCCCAGTGTGACATCCTTAACTGAACTATATAATAGGATGTTAAAACAGAAGACCAGAATGTGAAACAGATTACTACTGCTGTTTAGGTACTGAGACAGAAATCTTGAAAAAGGTAAATACTCCATTTGTGTATCTTTCTTTCATTAATTTAATGAAAACCTTTATTAACTTGCATTCACCATGTCTTTGCTCTTTATCGTAATTATTCTGCATCATTTTCGATGTCAGGTTATAGCAACACTGTAACTGAAAATTTTACAGTAAATCTCAGACATTATTAAGATTTGGTTGCAATATTTTCAGCAGGATGGGAAAACAAGCCCAAACCACAACCATTGTAAAAGACAATCCGACTGTGCAGTGTAAGGTTAGTAACGCATCTCATATTTCGCAAACTATTTATTGTGTCCTTCTGTTTAAAGTAATATGTTAATTTTTCATACTAGCAGTTATCAGTCGATCGCACAGTTCGATGTCCATTCGCTGTTCATTTGCAAAACTATAAGGATGGCTCGACCCACCAAGATACATTGCATCACAGAGCAGCTAAGGTATTTTTAAATTGTAATCAAAATAACTTCATGATAACAGCAGGTTTGTGGTGTAGCAATGAAGGGTTGATGAGTTTTTTTCAACAATTTTCATAAACTTAACATGATAAGAATTATGTAGATGTTATGCAGAAGTTAAAAATCTAAATGTGAATGAGGTTTTAATTTTTTTTTTCTTACAAATAAGTTTTCTTTTATAGCTTGAAAAATTACTTATTCTTATATCTTATTCCAGAATACTCCCTGCAATTCAAAAACCTGCGAGGGCTCCATAATGAATCCCAAATCTCTGATACGCGGTCATTCCAAAATCACACCTTCCTCAGATGATATCCTCACACAGGCAGTGGATTTCATCAACCAGTACTACAAATCATTCAAAATGTAGGAGCAATGTATTATCTAATAAAAAAAATATATTATTTAACTTTTAATATAAGCATTACAGACAAGTATTCTAATACATTCATGAATAATATTGTAGGCAGCCCTAAAATGCAACACTCAATTTACGCCATAAGTAGGGTGACCCTCTCTCCATGCAACCAGCCTGAAATTGCTAAACACTTCTGATAGGCTAATGTAATCATGCATGTGTATTGAGATGTGATTGGTTGAAGAGGTCTGGAGATCCTGTCAACTGCCTTACTTTCATTTTTACTCTGAGAGACTTTCCTTATGTGAGAGGTGTGAGGTTTCAGGAACCCGACAAAGTAAAATAATATATATTTTTTTAAATAGGTTACAAAAAATAGTATAATATATATATATATATATATATATATATATATATATATATATATATATATATATATATATATATATATATATATATATATATATATATATATATATATATATATACATATACATTTCTTTCAACTTGACAAACAGGGATGGAAATGTAGCAGTCGGTTTACTTTACAAGGTGAACTCATTCTTACCTTTTGTGCAGCCCCAATCCAACGGAGCACCAGGCTCGGATTGAAACTGTCACACTGGAGATCACCCTGACCGGGTCCTACTCACTCACTACAGATGAACTCGCTTTTGGGGCCAAACAGGCGTGGAGAAATGCGCCGAGGTGCATTGGCAGGATCCAGTGGACTAATTTACAGGTTTTAGTTTTTTTTTTTTTTTTTTTTTTTTTTTTACATAGATCATGGCTAGCACTTCCAAAGCCATGTTGTGCATTTATATTAGCCTACATCTCTTCTGCAGCTTTTCGATGCGCGTAAGTGCAAGACCGCCGAGGACATGTTTCATGCCTTGTGTACTCATCTTAAGTATGCCACCAATGGAGGAAACTTGAGGTGAGTTGAATTTATTTATTGCAAGAAGGGCATTATCATCAGATTTACCAAGGCAGAAATATGCAAGTATTAAAAATAAATGGATACAAATAAATAAATAAATACATTTTTGTAAACCAATTTTTAACGTTTTTAGAACATTGCAGTGAGGTTTTTGATTCAACATCAGACAATATTTTTTTACATGTCAAAAGAAAGGTAAAAATATAATAGGCTCAGTGCTGGGTAGTAACTGATTGCATTTAATCTAGATTAATCCAAAAATTAAGTACTTGTATTGCATTGCATTGCAGTTATTATTCATACTGTAACATTCGTTTGTTCGTTGTGTCAAGTTGCAGTTTGATTGAAATAACAAACCTGTTCACCCGAAGGAAAACTCAACGAAGTGCTATTAGAAGGCATCCTGTCATAGCTTTTTGGTACATAACAGATACCGTAGATGCAACATGCATCTAAAAAAACGAGGCGCTGGAGAGCACAATTCGTTTGAATGCAAAATACAATTTCACCGCTAGATGGGAGAAATTCCTACACAATGTCCCTTTAATAATCAGACTGCTGTTACTTTTTTATTGATTACACGATTACATGTTATTCTCACACAATGGCTGTAAATTATTTATAATTTACTGATTCTCCCTACTACTTTTTATCTTTTTAAATTGTCCTTTCTAAAAAAGCATTCAGAAAGTCTTCCAGGAATTGCACACACAGACCAGCCATTAATATGCCTATCACTGAAAACTGAGACCCACACAGCATTTGATCACTGGAGTTACAGAAAACGTTTCACTTTTAAGAAGTGTTTTCTCAACATTGCAACATTGCATATCTAATGACTCCTGGCAAACACATTAATTATTATTTGAATTATCACTCAGTGAGTCATTTCATTCAACATAATACATTCCACCATGTACTGTCTTTGGAAGGCTTTTGTCTTTCATACACATTAAAATGCACACATTTGCGTCAATTCATAGGCTACTATTATGACTTACCCTACTAAATCGAAATTAAGACTTTAAAAGTAGAAGTTATGATATAACTTAGTCGAAATTATGACTTGCTGACTTGCACGCTCATTGATCTGAAGCGATAGGGCTGAATCGTGGCCATGCTTTACAACATATTCTGAGGGTGGCGGTGTTCTGGAGATGATATTTCCATAATAACACATCAGAATATGTTCAATGAATTTGACTTTTTATGTTTGATTTTTTTTTCTTTTTCTTATGTGCCGGGAATGGGCTTCCATAAATATGTCTTATTTAATCCTTTATATATAAATTAACAAATAAAATATTTTGTCAATCTAAAAATGCACTTAATGTGGGAACATCTATGTTGCTTTTATCAAACTGAATCAGTTTATATATACGACTATTTAACGTAATTTTAAAAGGTCAGATAATGTGAAAACACTTTTGACAGTGTGTGAAGAAACTAGATTTTGATTTATGCTCTCACTTTGATTAACGGAGGAACTCCTCTTATCCTTTGGTTTTGGCAGGTCTGTCATCACTGTGTTTCCTCAAAGAACGGATGGAGATCATGATTTCCGTGTTTGGAACGGTCAGCTTATAAAGTATGCTGGGTATCAGATGGAAGATGGCAGTGTGATCGGGGACCCAGCAGGTGTGGAGTTTACACAGGTAATTAAAATAGAAGCTTTGAGGAGGACAAATATATGTCCTCTGCTTTATATGATCTCATATCTTTTTTTTTAAATGGCATCTGCCAACCATTTGCCTCTGTTAAGAAATAATTAAATTGTGCACTGTTTTTATAGGTGTGTATTCAGCTAGGATGGAAACCAAAGTATGGTCACTTTGATGTGCTGCCACTAGTCCTGCAGGCGAATGGAGAGGATCCTGAACTTTTTGATATTCCCTCAGAACTGATTCTGGAGGTCCCAATAGAGCATCCAGAGTAAGTGATTTGGGTCATTTTAGAGAAAAGGGGGAGATATTTGAATTCTAGTTTGAGAAAAGTATCTTCACAGCTTATTCTCTGATTAAACGGTGTGCTCTGCTTTTGTCCAGGTATAAATGGTTCAAAGATCTAAACCTAAAGTGGTATGCAGTTCCTGCAGTAGCCAACATGCTAATGGAAATCGGTGGTCTGGAATTCACAGCATGTCCTTTCAACGGCTGGTACATGGGCACAGAGATTGGAGTGAGGGATTTCTGTGACAGCCAGCGCTACAACGTTTTGGAGGTAGTTTGTCCTCACTATCTCATGGCGGTAGCTTAGCACATCTTGATAATTTTGATATTTATGTTTTGCTTTTACTGCTTTATGTCCTGTAGTGCGTTGGACGGCTAATGGGATTAGAAACACGCAAGCTGTCTTCACTGTGGAAAGACCAGGCACTCGTGGCTATTAATGTTGCAGTTATTCATAGTTACCAGGTAAAGTGTCCTTCCACTTTTGTGCTGTTGAAATACTTATATGCAAATTGTTTAAGATCATCTCACTATTATTGTATCTGAAATTATAGGTATTAAAGACAGAGTTAGGTAAGAAGATAAAGCCCTATATTTACTGCTCTTTATGTTTCTATATTGCTGTGCAGAAAAATAAGGTCACGATCACGGACCACCATTCAGCAAGCGAGTCCTTCATGCAGCACATGGAGACAGAAGTTTGTGTGCGTGGAGGCTGTCCAGCTGATTGGGTGTGGCTGGTCCCACCCATGTCTGGCTCCCTCACCCCTGTGTACCATCAGGAGATGCTCAACTACATCCTTTCTCCCTTTTTCTATTACCAGGTATCTAACTTTGATTAAAAATCAAACATATTTTTAGAAGGGGTGGAAAAATTTAGTCATCACTAGAGATGTAACGTATTAATGAGCACAACTGTTTTCAACATTGATAAAAATAAGAAATGTTTCTTGAGCACCAAATAAGCATATTATTATGATTTCTGAAGGATCATGTGACACTAAAGACATTAGAAAATCTTACCAACCCCAAACTTTTGAACAGCAGTGTTTCTAAATAGAACTTTCACATTAGCAGTGTAAATATAGTGTATATGTGCTGTTTTTCTTTGTTTTAAGGCTGATGCATGGCTAACACACAAGTGGAAAGATGAGAAGAAAGGACTTCGGAGATGTAAAGTCAGCTTCAAAGGACTGATAAGGTACTAACAGACCAGCAGCTTCTCCAAACAAAACAACACTGTACTTCATTAATGCCAACGACCAACGCCATTTACATCAAAATACTTGTGTTCTTTCTTCTTAGAGCAGTGTTTTTTTCTCAAATGCTTATAAATACAGTCATGGCCAAAAGAGTGCGCTGCACTGTTCTCTATGCCACTGAAACAGGGAAGTCACTGACCTTTGCCAAAAAACTGAAAACCATGCTCAACCGTGCCTTCGACACCAGGGTAAGAAATGCTGTCTTTGAAAAATGCTTTCAAATGTTGTATTATTAACAGAGCAGTATATGAAAAAAAAAAAATAATAATAATGTGATCCAAAACTAATATTCATTCTTGTTTTCTAATACAAGCTGGTATGCATGGAGGACTACGATTTCAGTGAGCTTGAGACCGAGAGCCTTGTGATGGTGGTCACCAGTACTTTCGGCAATGGAGAAAGTCCGGGTAATGGAGTGGTAAGGGCATAATTTTGTGAATAATTATAATATATAGAAACATATAATGTAAATTCAAATGTTTGGGGTCATTAGGATTTTGTTACGTTTTTGAAAGAAGTATCTTATGGCTTCATTTATATGATCAAATATAGTCAAACCATTAATATTGTGAAATATTATCATATTAACTGTTTTCTATTTTGATATATATATATGTATATATATATTAAAATGTGATATTCAGCAGCTGGGTCATTCCATGAAATCAGTGCCTTTTCAACTTTGACTAATTTAATTTAAGTTTAATCTATTTTTATTTATTTTATTTTTTTATATCCATGAAATAAAGACAGCTTAAAATGACAAGAAATTTGATTGTGCCATCTTTGTGCCAAGACATCTACCTCATGTTTTGATATTTGTGTCATCCCTGTTATAGACACAAGCATTATACTATAGTTTTAGTTAGAACTATGTTATAGTTTTCACATGAGCAGTATTTTAGTCCCTCTTTTCACCGGGATTGTTTCAAAAAAGATTTTTTTTTTTTTTCAATCTTATTTGTCATTCAGGTGACCAAGAACACACATTTTGGAGGGTGATCACATGTCAATTAAGAAAAAATATATTTTTACAAGAGAGATATTAAAAGAAAGGCTTTGTCAAATAAACAATATAGATATGGTTACAATGGAAAACCTTGGAAGGCCATTTCAAATATAATTTTTATATTTTTTATGAAATTAATGACAGAAACAGGATTGACGTCATATTGACAGTACTGACAGGACACTTCTTCAGCATATACTTCACATATTTGTTTACATTATATGGTACAGTCTTACCTTTTTAAATGGCATTATATTGTTTTGCACTCACTTGGTATAAGCCTAGTTGTATTAGTTAAAGCACATTACATTTCTAAGAGATCTAATATTTTAAGGGAATTGTAATTAGACCCATCTGTTTGTCTGTGTGAGTATGTCCCCTCACAGAACTTAAAATATACAGATCTGGTTAAATTATTTGGCAAGGAAGACAGTGGCGGTTCTAGAGGGGGGGCCAGGGGGGCCCGTGCCCCTGTGACAACAAGCTTGGCCCCCCTTGTGGCCCCCCTAAATGTGGAGTGTGAAATAATTTTTACAAAACTGTTTTTTGTTATCGTTGTATGCGTATTTTTTTTTTATTTTATTCTATCTTTGTGGATTTGCTTGTTCACGTGACAATTTGCATCACATTTGCGGGAATCGCGGCAGAATAACGTCTGTCTCCTGCACGCGAGAGAGGAGAGAAGAAGAAAGCTGGTAAATGTCAGTTCAGTTGCAAGTTCATTCTTTATGTGCGTATCGGGTGTGCAATGTTTATTGTCTATTATGATATTGTAATCAATGTTTTAACTGTATACGAGGCACTGTGAGCTGACATCGCATTTGTCTATCGTCCTTCCTTTCACTGCTGTGTGCGGTTCATAGGTAGCCTATGTCCCCAAATTAGTTTATGTCTTATATTTATATCATATTATGTTCTTATATTAGAATATCAAATCAGCAAGAGTGCCGTTTTCCCGTGCACAATTGCAACTGTGATATTGATGTTATACAACAGTTAAATTAACAATAAGTTAACATTGGGAGTTACTTTTTAGACACAATATTGTCAATATTGTTTGTTCTCTTACGAGAGGTTCTCTCGTATTGCGTAAGTTTAGCTTACGCTACGGGAAGATTCATCTTCTCGAGATACTGAAGCCAAAAAATTATCCTTAATTTTTGTATACCTTGTCAACGCAGTGCAGCCTACCAGTGAGCAGGGCGTGACATCACGCCCAATGAAGGGCGCCCGCGCCTTCATGGCGTCACAGCCCGCCAGAATGGGCGTGGCTTCAGCCTATAAAGGAATGGGCTGTAGGCTGCTTCCCTGATTTTTGTCTCTTCAGCGAGCTCTTCGCATCGCTGGATCTGAGAGAAGCCATCGCCGCCGTCGAACAGCGAACAGCCAGCTTAGGACAGCGCTGAGGAAGCCGGCCGTCTTCGCCACCTTCAGCCATCCGTGCGAGCTACGCTATCCGGCGACGTATCCTTTTGCCTTGCATTAGATTGATTTTCACATCTCTAAAAGAGCAGCGAGCGTCTTTTTAAAGATGCCTCGCACTTCCTGCGGCTCGTGCAGAGCCCCGCTCAGCGCCGGAGACCGCCATCTGATCTGCGCTCTCTGCCTGGGCCTGGAACATGCCGAGCTCGCCCTCACTTCCGGGGGTTGCGAGCTCTGTGAGGAACTTCCGTTGGCGACCCTGCGGGCTCGCCTCGAAGCTCTCAGATCTACACCAGTCACTCCGCCCTCTGTGGGACCGCGCAAGAAGAGGCGCCGTTCCCTGAGACAGCCGGAACCTGTGGCCACAGCGACGCGCTCGCCGGAGAACCGACCTCGAGCCTCGCTCTCGCCTTCCCCGCCTCCCCTCCCCGACGCGCAGTTGCCGCTCACGAGCCTCACTGCCGTTGCTTCAGAGGATGAGGCCGAGGGACACACCACGAGGGACTGCTGCTCTATCCTGGCATCGGACAGCGAGGAATGGTCGCTTCATTCCGACGCCTCGTCGATCCAGGAATCCACCCGTACCCGCGCTGGAGCTGACGCTGAGCTAATGCGTTTGCTAACCCAGGCCGTGGACCGCCTCGGGCTCGAGTGGTCGCCGCCTGAGGAACCCGCACTGAACAGGCTCGACGGCTGCTTCCTTCAAAGCCGCCGCCGCGCAGCTTCAGCAACGAGGCCCGCTCCATTCCTGCCGGAACTTCACGCGGAGTTGACTAAGTCGTGGAATTCTCCTTTTTCGTCGCGACTACAGTCACCAGCCTCCGCGTCGCTCTCCCGAGTGGACGGTGCCGCCGAGAAAGGGTACACGGTTATTCCACCGGTGGAAGAAACGGTTGCAGCGCACCTTTGCCCGCCCTCCGCGAGATGGCGGTCACGGTCAGCGCTCCCGTCTAAAGCCTGTAGAGCCACGTCCGCCTTGGTCGGCCGCGCTTATGCTGCCTCCGGCCAGGCCGCGTCTGCTTTACATTCCATGGCTGTGCTTCAGATCCTGCAAGCCGACCTCCTCCGTGAATGGGCCGGGATCCAGCTGCTGTTACAGATTTGAGAAGCGCAACGGATCTTTCTCTCCGCGCTACCAAAGCAGCAGCCCAGGCTATCGGACGAGCTATGGCCGCGTTAACCGTTACGGAGAGGCACCTTTGGTTAACACTTGCGGATATGAGGGAGTCTGAGCGAGCCACATTTCTCAACGCGCCGCTTACCCCCTCTGGTCTCTTCGGCCCAGCGGTTAACGGGATCGTTGATCGTTTTTCTGAGGTACAGAAGACCACGCAGGCCATGAACCTCTTCCTGCCGCGACGCTCGAGTTCCGCCACAGGCCGCTCTCGCGAGAGACAAAGCCAGCCTCCTGTGCGAACCAGCACCCAGCGTCCAGCACAGCCCCAGCCTTCGCAGCGACGTCAGGGCGGCCGCCCTAGGTCGCGCTCAGACAGCCGTCATAGACCGCCGCCTCCCAGAGGGCCTCGGCAGAGAATCACGCTGAAGTCTGAGCACGCAAAGCCCTCCTAACAGTAAGAGGGAAAAGACGCGCGTGTCCCGCTGCGGCCGGACCGCCATCAAAATTAATTTCCCTGTCAGTCCCCTTCAAACAGGCTACTGCAGCGGTCCATTTAGCAGCCAACGAGCCGGTTTATTCACCCTCTCGCCTGCACACAAACGCCGTTTTCACGGCGACCCAGAGAAATCTCAAAAAGAGTGTAATGTCTGGTCCGGCTCATGCCGTCAATGTTTTAAGTGTAGTGAAAGTGCCCACGTCCCAGTGCTCACCCCTACACATAAGCACTCAAAATCCTGTGTCACTCACAGAGCACACTCTCATAAAGCGCAGAAAAGCCGCTCGAGTGTTGCATGTAAGAAATGTGTCCACAAGTCTGTGCCCACTATCTGCCCGCTCTGTAACACGGTCAAACAAACAGGTTATAAACGTAAGTCTCGTGCCCGCCGGAGAGCGCTCACGCTTACTAACACAAACCTTTCCCCGGGGCCCGCCCGCGCGCTTAAGCGTTATCACGAAACGCAGAGCGTTAATAAAACGCTCCCCGTCTATTATGACCGGGGAGTTAGATACAGTTGTAAGTCTCGTGCCCCCGCCCACGCGCTCACGCTTACAGAGAGCTCTGTCACCCAGAGCACGGCTCGCGCATCAAAATGTGGTAAAAGTGTGTTCCCCCATCCCCTATGATCGGGACATCTCACATAAATCAGCCGGTTTCGGCTGTCAGCGAGCCGCCATTGCCGCGCGCGCTCTCGGCTCCGGTTCAGTTTCACAAGCCAGCAAATGGCGGCCTGAACACGGAGGCCATTCGCCCCCTAGCGGCTCGCATAGCCGCGTGGGAAATAATCCCAGGGATTTCAGAATGGGTGCTGAGCACAATAAAGCAGGGCTATACACTACAATTCATTCGCCGTCCCCCGCGCTTTCGAGCCCGGACCGCGACAATAGTGAATGCGGAAGTAGCACACCTACTTCACGCAGAAATAGCAAAGCTGCTGTGCAAAGGGGCTATAGAAATGGTACCACCTTCTCTAAGCGAGTCAGGCTTTTACAGACGTTATTTTCTCGTGCCCAAGAAGGACGGAGCCTTCAGACCCATCCTAGATCTGAGACATTTGAACAAAGTGCTTGCGAAAAGACCGTTCAAAATGCTTACGACCAGGAAAATCCTCGCGCACGTTCGCCCGAGGGACTGGTTTATCTCTCTAGATCTGAAGGATGCATATTTTCAGATTCAGATAGTACCCCGTCACAGGCAATTTTTGAGATTCGCCTTCGACGGTCAGGTATATCAATACACCGTCCTGCCGTTCGGCCTGTCCCTGGCACCCCGTACATTTACAAAGTGCATGGACGCGGTGCTCGCCCCCCTGAGAAGTCAGGGGCTGCGTATAATGAACTATCTGGACGATTGGCTGATATTGGCACAGTCAGAGACAGAACTTCTATCTCACAGAACAGTGCTACTCAGTCATCTGGAAAGCTTGGGTCTCACGGTCAACTGGACCAAGAGCTCACTACTGCCCAGCCAGTCAATTTCCTTCTTAGGAATAGAACTGGACTCGGTAACCATGACGGCTCGTTTGTCGACACAGCACGAGAGAGAGAGAGAGAGAGAAAACTTACTTGTATTTTAACTGTTGGAATCATGATTGAGAGATGATGTAACTTCCTGGAATTGATGGTGAGGCTTATCATCATATATTTGGTGAGGGTAACAGGGCTGACATGAAATCAGGGGACACTGAAAAGATTATTTCAATTTTTTTTATAAAAAATAATGTATACTTATGCCAAAACATTGCTTAACAATGAGACTATACTTATTAAAAAAAATATATAGAAATCTTTTGTAAAAGGAATTCAAAATTAGATTTTTGACATTAATATTTTCTTTCCCTCAGAGCTTCAGGAAGCAGCTTTTCAACTTGCAAAGCCTGAAAAACAATGTCAGGTTTGTATGCTAAGATTTTCACTTTTATCACCTGTCAATTATGCTCTTGTAGAACAGGAGCCCTGATATTCTCTTCTCAATACAGGTACAGTGTGTTTGGCCTTGGCTCACGTGTGTACCCACAATTCTGTGCTTTTGCCCATGCTGTGGATGACAAGCTTGCTGAGCTGGGGGCCAAGCGTCTGACTGCCACAGGGGAGGGAGATGAACTTAATGGGCAGGACGAGGCCTTCTCTGCCTGGGCTTGCACTGCTTTTAAGGTTGGTGAGGTTTCTATAATTCCCTCTGTGCTTGGATGATTCAGTGATTCAAATAAATCTTATAATCTTAGCAATGAATAGCAAATTAATGGCATTTCTCTGTTTTTAAGGATGCGTGTGAAGAGTTCAACATTAAAAAACAGCTGAAGGGTATTGAGCAACAGTTGGACTGCTGGGACCCACAGAGATACAGAGTGCAGCATAACAGTTGCACTCTGGACCAAATTACAGGTAAACCTCTACTTATCAAAACACTGACAAAAAAAGTTTATTTCTGTAAGACTGGAAAAACTGGAAGAACTGGAACAGAGGGCAAATTAACATTTGAATTTCTCTCTTGTGCACCATTCGAGACCTAAGCAATCCTAATCTACATCTTTTTCCCTTGAACCCCCATTCCCCGTTCACTCTTGCTATCATGCTGAGATCAGCTGAAATTCACCCAAGAATCTATATAGTTTCATGTGAATAATTATCATTCAGTATTACACGTTTGATATCATTTGAAATGTCTCAGTGCGCTGGTACAAAGGTCTCATTCTCAAAGAAGTAAACCAAAAGGTAATAAGCTATTTAAAGGGTTAGTTCACCCAAAAATGAAAATTAAGTCATTAATTACTCACCCCCATGCTGTACCAACCTCGTAAGACCTTCGTTCATCTTCGGAACACAAATGAAGATATTTTTGATTAAATCTGAGAGGTGGATCACTCCTCCATAGGCTTCCTAAGGGAATGAAACTTGACGCCCAGAAAGTCATTAAAGGAAATGTTTAAATATTCCATGTGCCTACAGTGGCTCAACTATAAGTTTATCAAGCGACGAGACTACTTTTTTCCCGAAAAAAAAAAACATAAATAACGACTTTATTCGAACTATTCCTTTTCTTCCTTGTGGGCCTGAGACGAGAGTTGAAGAGATTTCCACGACGCATGCGCGAGAACTGAGAAGAGGACGTTCTTTTTCTAATACTTCTTGTTCAGTTCTCGCGCATGCGTCGTGGAAATCTCTTGAACTCTCGTCTCAGGCCCACAAGGAAGAAAAGGAATAGTCGAATAAAGTCGTTATTTATGTTTTTTTGGGGGGGGGAAAGTAGTCTCGTCGCTTGATAAACTTATAGTTGAGCCACTGTAGGCACATGGAATATTTAAACATTTTTTTTAATGACTTTCTGGGCCGTCAAGTTCCATTCCCTTAGGAAGCCTATGGAGGAGTGATCCACCTCTCAGATTTAATCAAAAATATCTTCATTTGTGTTCCGAAGATGAACGAAGGTCTTACGAGGTTGGTACAGCATGGGGGTGAGTAATTAATGACATAATTTTCATTTTTTGGGTGAACTAACCCTTTAAGAGTTTAGAAATAATTCACATACATAGGAGGGTGTGTCTTCCAGGCAAATGGTCCCATGCTCTCAGAAGTTGTTCACTCAAATCATATTCCCATTGTTAGCAAATGGTTCCATGTAAATCAACTTCTGCCCCCAGTAAGTCTGGGATGGTGATTAATGTGAATCCCCACTGTGAACTCATGTTTACATTTGAAATGAGGTCTGTCTATATAATGAAATGCAACTAGAGCTCGGCACGTTTCTGTAACCCAGACTAGCCCGTGATGCGAAGTGCACCAAAACACTTTGCATCATGTATCTTATAATGTCAAGGTATTGCATCTTCTCTCTTTATTTCAGAGCATTTGATGTTTGTATCTATTATCTTTGAACTGATTATGCAATTGCGTGATACATTTACTTGTCATAATAAATTGTAAACATTTGATTTTATTCTAATCGGCTCGGATATTATTTTCAGTAAAGAGTTAAAAAGAAGTCAAACATTCGCTTACACTTAATGATGCACAGATATCATTAAAAACCTTTTTCATTTATGGAGTCAGATGAAATAACGAGTTAATACATATGAGAAAATGTATTTCATTTAATCAAATTACTTTGCCACGTGGAAAGACGGTAACACACAGAGGGTAACCCGCTGATCGGAAAACCTTCTTTGGGCCGATCCAGCCGGGCCTTACATTTCCATAATACAGTATTTACACATATGAATCTTCTGTTTCTACAGCATTGTCTGCTCTACACTCCAAAACTGTGTTTCCTATGACGCTGAAAAGAAGGCAGAAACTGCAGAGCGCTCAGTCAAGGTATGAATCTACAATTCATTACCTAACTCCCAGCTAACAAAAATATGTTCTAATAATATTTTGCTAACATTCCCATTTAGCTATAGCAGTAACGTTATAGTAAGGTTATTTCTGTTCTCTGAACATTCAAAACGTCCAATTTTTTGTTTGTTTTTTTATAAAAAAAAAAAATCCTTGGTTATGTGAATGTTAAGGGAAAATTCCATTTAATCAGTTTGCGATTAATATGGGAATGTTACTTTTGAATATTTCCTGAACATTTTGAAACTAGTAACATTTAAAAAAAATTGTTAGACGAACATCCAACTAAAATGTTTTAGAAAAATATTCAATGAGAAATGTATAAATAATGTTTTGTTAATGTTTTGAGAACATTATTAAAGACCAGACATTTTCGAATAAACATTCTATTAATATTACTGGAAGAACATTTGTGTATAACATTGAGAGAACCTTGCCAGAACGTTAGCTAAAGTTATGAGAACATTCACTGTCAGCTGAGCTTGAACACATTTCTGACAGTGCTGTTTTTCAACTTATATATTCTATTTTCAGTCGTTCTACTATCCTGGTTGAGATGGAGACGGATGGAAACACAGAGGTCTTGAACTTTGCCCCTGGAGATCATGTGGGGATTTTCCCAGAGAATTCTGCAGAGTTGGTGGATGGTATTGTGAAGCATCTCCCAGATGCCCCTCCTATTAACCAGAGCCTTCACCTGGAGTCCCTCTCTGACTCTAGCCCTGGTAACAATCACTAATAGCAGTTATAATAAACTATATGCAAGTATATTTGAGAAGAGGCCCAAAATCCAAGCTTATTGTTATGACTCTTTTTTGTGTTGTCTTTCAGTGGAAATGAGATGGCAGAAAGATGAGTGTATCCCTGCTTGCACTCTGGTCCAGGCTCTTACATACTTCCTTGATGTCACAACTCCACCTTCACAAAGCCTCCTGCGCAAACTCTCTACAGTGGCTGGTCAGGAAGAGGATCGCAAACGTCTTGAGGCACTTGCATCGGTAATTGCGTTACATTCTTTTTTATAAGAATTTAAAGGTACATTTGTTTATAATTTTATTCTAAATTACACATATTACCATTTACAGCATTCTACCATTTCTCCATAGGATTTCCAGGAATATTCTACATGGAAAGATTTCTACAGGCCCACCTTCTTGGAGGTGCTTGGAGAATTTCCCTCTTTAAAAGTCCCTACCGCCTTCCTTCTCAGCCAGCTTCCTCTGCTCAAGCCCCGCCTTTACTCTGTCAGCTCCTCATTGGACCGTCATCCAAACGAGCTGCACCTCACAGTGTCTGTGGTGGAGTACCAAACCCAGGGTATGATACTAAACATGTAGAAAACATACAAAACAAAGACATTGGATAATTCTTTTATAATCAAACACCACGTGAGATGTAAGGATAACGTTCTGTTCTGTATCGTAGATGGAGAAGGCCCAATGCGTTATGGCACCTGCAGCACATGGCTTAACACCATCAAACGGGGATACACAGTTCCCTGCTTCATTCACCGGTACTGATGATAGATAGTTAAATGCTGAATATGAATATCTAATTTAAAGACTTATAAAGGCATTTTAACATTCTGTTCTCCATATCTTAATAACATAGACAACTTGACTTGTTTACTGCTCATTATTTCAGCTCAGGTGGGTTCCATCTCCCAGAAGACCCCATCACTCCAGTTATTCTGATAGGGGCTGGCAGTGGTATTGCTCCTTTCCGCAGCTTCTGGCAACAGCGCATTCACGACATGAAAAAGACAGGTAATGCATGTAAGACCGGTAATGCATGCTCTGAATTTAAGGTCATGAAGTTTAGACACAAAAGCATTTTATGACTCTTGCCTTGAGACATTGAGGTTCTATCGATCCAAACCAGTTATCACAATATCCTGTATTTTATTTGACCAATTATGCACTACTGTTCAAAGGTTTGGTGTCAGTAAGTAAAAAAAAAAAATAAATAAAAAAAACTTATTCAGCATGGGTGCATTTAATTGATCAGAAGTGACAGTAAAGACTTTTACATTGTTTAAAAAAAAAATGTTTCACATTTATAAATATCATGTTTTCACAAAACTAATAAGCATCATAACTGCTTTTAAAATTGATAATATTAAATGTTTTTTTGAGCAGCAAATCAGCATATTAGAATGATTTCTGAAGGATCACGTGAAACTGAAGACTTGAGTAATGCTGAAAATCCAGCTCTGCCATCACAGCAATAAATTACATTTCAAACATATATTCAAAGACAAAACAGTCATTTTAAATTGTAATATTATTGTACAATATTATTGTTGTTACTGCATTTTTGATTAATAAATACAGCCTTGGTGAGCATAAGATTTCTTACTAACCCCAAACCTTTAAACAGTACTGTTGTATATTGTAGGTATTTAAGTTAAAATAAGTCTGTAGTTATTTGTATTTTAAAAGTTTTATCCTCAAAGTTTTCATTCTAAATGTATTGCCTTTTTTAATTGACAAATTTTTAGGTCTGCAAATGACTCCAATGACACTGCTATTTGGATGTCGTGATTCACAAACAGATCATCTGTATAAAGTAGAAACTCTGAAGTTGAGACTTGATGGCATTCTGGACAATATCAATACAGCTTATTCTCGCCAGCCTGGTAAACCAAAGGTACATCCCTAAAGTTCAGTTCATGCTGTACTATACTCAAAATAATTATATATTTACTTTGTGTGTCAAAATTCAGTAAGGTTCTCTCAGTCTGTTCTCACTGTTCATCAGATGTGCTTACACTGGTATCAGTTTGTGTCTTCTGTCTGTAACCAAGCTTGTGTTGTTTGGAACAGATGTATGTGCAAGATGTCTTGAAGGAGCAGCTATCTGAAAAGGCCTTGGAGGTTCTACACAAGAATGCAGGTCATCTGTATGTCTGTGGTGGCATGAACATGGCCCATGATGTTGCTAGTACTTTGCAAGATATCTTGGCGAATAAAACAGGCATGACCATCACAGAAGCTAGAGAATTTCTAGAGAGGTTGAAGGTGTGATTCACTGTTTTAATCCTCATGTCCTTGTATGAACTGCTATGTGACCTGAGAACTCACGCCATCATGATCTTTTTGTTGGCAGGTGGAGAAGAGATACCATGAAGACATTTTTGGAGCCTAATAGCAGTGATCTGCTGCATCATATACAGTTAATTCACAGTTTTACCACAAGCTGGGGTACTGGGAACCAAATTTAACTAATGTGATTCTAATGTTTTTCCACTATTTATGTTCTGATGTAAATATAGTTTTTTCTTTATTTACATCAAACAGGATTGATTACTCATGTATTCTTATAGTAGGTGGGATGTGATGTGATTTAAAATGCTCTATGTATTTTAAGAGGAAATTGTATAGCTTTAGTTTATTGAGCGTATTTTTTTTGTTTATATTAAATTGTTTGTGAACAATACTTCATTTTTGTTTCTAATGTCTTCTATGTGATGTATGACTTTTTCTTCAGTCAACACCATTTGATAATTTATACTCTTTTTGTATAATCTTTTCTAAATAATTTATGGTCAAATGGAATGTTTCTTCATTCCTGCTAAATAAAGGGGGGGGGGGTGTCTGATGACAGTAGTAAGTAAGAAAGGTCAATCAAATTAAGAGCAATTAAACTCTCAATGAAACTAATCAATTAATAATAAACACATTTAATAACATCTAAGTAATCAAACATTGAAATGTTTCTTTAATTTCTTTCAAGACACACCATGTTGTGTTCCAAAGGCACACACCCATAGCAAGAGTAACCAAGCAAAATGAAATATATACTGTTGTAACATGGATGAGGTAGGAGACAAGCAGAAAGAGAGTCTAGAGAAGAAAGATAGTTAATGAGAATGGAAAGAAAACAGAGAACCAGTATACTTTGAAAATGATTCTGGTAAAACTTTCCAAGATAAACTTATTCAGTGAAAAAACAAATGGAGACTGTGATGGATTTTTAAATTAATTATAACTAACATTTATTTTTCTTGCAAAATGTTACGTCCCATGGGACGTATTTATTTATTTATCTAGTGTTACGTCCAAGGACGTATTCATTCATTTATTTGTTATTATGATAATTTATGACTGTGTGGGCATGGTTGTGTGTCCTGTGTTTTTGTTTGCTTGCTGTCTCTCTTTCTCTCTACTCATTCTCAGGCCTAATCATCAGCACCTGTATTTCGTTGGTGAGTGTGCCTGAGACGAAGAGTATAAGGGTGCAGTCCAGTGTTGCAGAGAGAGACACACTTCTCCCCTGTTCCAGATTGAATGCTGTTTGCTTCTGTGATATGTTTGTCTGACAGTGAGATTAAACTTGTGAGTTAGCGGTGGCTAACTGAGTTCAGCAGTGGCTGGTACTTAGAGATCTTGTTCTCACTACGAAATCAACCAGAAGGTATTTTGTTATTAATCTGTTTAGCTCTTTTGTGAGGAAGCTGTAGGGGGTGAGTGCCTTTTTTTTTTCTTTAATACTGTTTTGTCCCTGTTTTTCATATAGCGAGGGAGTTGAGGGTATTGATGGGCAGATCGAGGCTTCGTGAAGCAATGAAACAGTCGAAGCAAATGTGCCATTTTGTTTCGAGGCTTCGAATCAATCCGAAACCCGTCTCCACGGTGACACCTAGTGGTCACTTGCAGGTGTTGATCTGAAACAACCTTTACAAAGAGCTAATAAAATGTGTTGGTTTTTTTTTTTTTTTTTTTTTATTGTATTTTTGTAATATATGAAGCTTGTAACCTGTAGTCTCTTCACATTGCATAATGTGATTTTGGTCATGAAAAATGAATATTAATAAAAATAAACCAAGCCACAATGTCTCCCTTTCTTATAGATTTTTATTCCAAAATATTAATTTCTCTGCTGTTGAAGGACTCAGCCTACTTCTTTTTTTACAGATAATTTCTCCAGCCTTTGAAAAAATTCTCTCACAAGGGACACTTGTTGCTGGCATACAAAGATATTTTTTAGCTAGGACATACAAATGAGGAAAGATTACTGCTCTCTCTTTCCAGTAAGTTAGTTACTCTATCTATCTATCTATCTATCTATCTATCTATCTATCTATCTATCTATCTATCTATCTATCTATCTATCTATCTATCTATCTATCTATCTATCTATCTATCTATCTATCTATCTATCTATCTATCTATTTTATATGTAGCCTATCTATCTAATAATCTATATGTATCTGTAATATATGTATCTATCTATTAACTATTAATCTATATATATATATATATATTTCTATCAATGCATCTATTAATGTGTCACTATATGTACTCTGTGTGTCTCTAAGTCAATGTGTAAATGTAAATTAAATCCTAAATATAACTAAACAAATCGCACTATAAATGTCACTATATCACCAAAAATCCGCTATCTCAAAACCAAACTCATCTCACAAAAACCCACGATATGAAAATGCGTTGACAAAACTTTTATACTGTGTGATTGTGTGATTTGTTCCCGAACCGACCAATCAATGAAAACGACTCGGTTACTAACGTAACCTCGGTTCCCTGAGAGGAGGGAACGAGTATTGCGTAAGTAGCTTACGCTATGGGAAAACTCCTTTTCTCGAGAATATTGAAGTCTTTATGTAAAACGCATTACAGCTGACAGCAATGAACGAAGGAGCTCGGTCATTGGCTGTGCTGCGGCAACTTGCTCGAACCAATGACGGGGCGACTCTGAATGCGCGACCAATGAACGCGCTTCGCGCCCGCGCGCGTCAGAGCCCGCCAAGATGGGCGTGGCCAAGCTATATATTGGGCGCCCCGTCATGAGAGTTCTTTAGGTTAAAACGACTGAAGCGAACTAACCAAGCACAAGCACGGCAGCTTACGCAATACTCGTTCCCTCCTCTCAGGGAACCGAGGTTACGTTAGTAACCGAGTCGTTCCCTTTCGAGAGGTCTCTCCTATTGCGTAAGTAGCTTACGCTATGGGAACACCATGCAAAACGCCGTGCGTGCTGAACTTCGCCTTATGATAGCCAGAGGCAGGTGCCTGAGCTAAAAAGCGAAGTTATCATCCAACTAGCCGGCAGAGGCGAGCTTTATATATGGGAAAAAATACAGAGCGGCTAGAAGGCGCTCAGTGTGACACAAGCACATACATAATCTAGATGCAAACTCGCAGTTCAACTAGCATCATGCTGATAGCACATTGGAATGCAATGTCGCGACCTGTAGGTTGTAGAACCTGATAAATGTGGACGGTGAGGCCCAGCCTGCCGCCGCACAAATATCCTCGATCGGTATCCCGCTCGACCGTGCCCAGGAAGAAGCCACACTCCTGGTGGAGTGTGCTTTGACTCCCCAGGGGCATTGAAGTCCCTTAGCTTCGTAAGCCAGCGCTATAGCTTCAACTATCCAGTGAGAGATTCTCTGCTTTGAAACGGCGGAACCTTTCGTACGGTCGCCAAAGCATACAAACAGTTGTTCTGTCTGTCTGAATAGGGCAGAACGCTCCAAATACACTCTGAGAGCCCTAACGGGGCAGAGTAGATTAGCGTCGTGTTCGTCTGCTGGAGACGAAAACGCAGTTAGGGAGATAACCTGTGCTCTGAAGGGAGTGGTGAGCACTTTAGGAATATACCCCTGTTTCGGCCTAAGGACGACCCTGCAGTCGTTAGGACTGAATTCTAGGCAGGCAGCGCTTGTCGAAAGCGCGTGCAGGTCGCCCACTCTCTTGACCGAGGCGAGTGCCAGCAAGAGCGCAGTCTTGAGCGAGAGCTGTTTAAGGTGCACGGTTCGGAGTGGTTCGAACGGGGGCCCTTTAAGAGCGTCTAGGACAGTAGCTAGGTCCCAGATCGGCACTGAGGGGGGGCGTGAAGGGTTCATCCTCCTAGCGCCCTTTAGGAAACGAATAATTAGGTCGTTTCTTCCCAATGGACGTTCCATTACAGGGTCGTGTGACGCTGTGATGGTCGCCACATATACTTTGAGCGTGGAGGGGGTGCGGCCCGCCTCCAGAAGCCCTTGTAGAAAAACGAGTACATTCGTAATCTCGCATGTCTCAGGGTTCAGGCCCTTGGCATTACACCAGTCACTGAACACTTTCATTTCTGGGCATATAAGCGTCTCGTGGAGGGCGCCCGCGCCTCAGCGATGGTTTTTTAGTGCTCCGCTCGCGAGGTTCCTGAGAACCCGTTGAGGGGCCATGCATGAAGGGCCCACAGATCGGGGCGGGGATGAAATATCATCCCGCTGGCCTGACTGAGGAGGTCTGGCCTCAGTGGAATCGGCCGTGGTGCAGATTGCATTTGCATCAGATCTGGAAACCATGTTTGGTTCTTCCAGAGTGGGGCTATCAGCAGCACTGCGTTTTTCTCCTCTCTGACCCGACTGATGACCTGTGGCAGCATCGCGATCGGGGGAAAGGCATATAAGGGGCGGCTCGGCCAGCTCTGGGCGAGCGCGTCCGTGCTTTTCGTGAAGAAAAAAGAGCAGTGCGCGTTCTCCTTGGAGGCGAAGAGGTCGATCTCCGCTTTGCCAAAGGTTTTCCATAACCACTGAATCGTCAGCGGGTTGAGAGCCCATTCTCCTGGGAGAATCTTGTCTCTGGATAGCATGTCTGCCCCCTGGTTCAGGGCGCCTGGCACATGCGCTGCTCTCAGCGAGCGCGAGTTGTGCTGGGACCATAAAATGAGTCTCCTGGCCATTGAATGCATGGAGCTCGACCTGAGTCCACCCTGGCGATTTATGTACGACACTACCGTCATGTTGTCCGTACGGACCAGGACGTGTTCGTTTTTAGATGTGGGAGCAGGGCTCTGAGAGCCAAAGCGACCGCTTTCATTTCCAGACAGTTTATGTGTAGGCGCTTCTCCGGGTTTGACCAAAAGCCGGAGACAGGCCTGCCCTCGTAAAGGGCCCGCCAACCTATTTTGGAGGCATCTGTCATTATCATCTTTCTCCTTGTGTTCACACCCAGACTCACGCCTGACTGGTACCAGTCGGCGGCTTTCCAGTGCGTCAGGGCTTTTATACAGCCGTGGTTCGCTCTGATTAAAAAGTGGCCCGAACGCCACGCGTGAGTAGGGACGCGGCTCTTTGAGCCAGCGTTGGAGAGGGCGCATATGCAACAATCCTAGCTGGAGTACGGCCGATGCTGAGGCCATGAGACCGAGCATCCTCTGAAACCGTTTGACGGGGGCACGCGCGCGCGCCCGCCCTGAATGATGTTGCAAGGCGCCGGATGGTAAGCGCGCGCTCTGATGAGAGACGCGCTGTCATTTGCATCGAGTCTAGAACTATTCCCAGGAAAGAAATCCTCTGGCTGGGAGATAGTATGCTTTTTGCAAAATTGATTCTTAGACCCAGGCATTCTAAATGGCTGATAATCCAAGATCTGTGTGTTATTAACTGACTCTCTGATTGTGCTAGAACCAGCCAATCGTCGAGATGATTCAGTATTCGCACTCCCCTTCGTCTTAGGGGGGAAAGTGCTGCATCCATACATTTCGTGAATGTACGGGGAGCCAGGGACAGGCCGAACGGAAGTACTGTGTACTGGTATGACTGTCCCTCGAAAGCGAATCTCAGAAACGGCCTGTGATGAGGCGTTATTGGAATGTGAAAGTAAGCATCTTTCAGATCCACTGAGAGAAACCAATCTCCTGGGCGTACTTGCGCGAGGATATGCTTGGTTGTTAACATTCTGAACGAGCGAATCATTAGTGCTCTGTTCAGGTGTCTGAGATCTAGGATGGGGCGGAGACCGCCATCCTTTTTCGGGACGAGAAAATAGCGGCTGTAAAAACCTGTCCCGCTCAGAGAGGGGGAAAACAGTTTCCACAGCGCCCTTTTCTATTAGTTTGCGCACCTCGGTGCGTAGAACATGTGAACACTCCTTTCTCACTTTTGTCTCGACCACAGTCGTAAAACGTGGTGGTCTGCGAGCGAACTGGAGCGAGTATCCGTGCTTTACTATATTCAATACCCATTTCGGCATATCTGGAATGTTTTCCCATGCCGCTGCGTGTAAAGATATGGGCTGAATACAGGCTAGGGGCGGGCCGCTGTGACGTAGGGACCTGGCCAGCGAATCGCCTGAGCTCGTAGCTCTCAGAGGTGTGATTACAACAGCGCGCGCTGTGTTTGTAAAACTCGCAGCCTGAGCGGAGGTTGTGTTTGACACTGTAAGGACAGTGTTTATAAGTGGGGGTGCATAAACAGTGTTAGGCACACGCGTCACCTTTATAATGTTTCCCGCTTTTACTGGGGATGAATTTATAACTGTGTGAACAGTGCTTGTGTGTAGTGGCGTACATGACCGTAGGCACGTGATCTACATTCATGGGAAGCGCAGCCTGAGCTGGGAATGAATTTGGCACTGTTTTGACAGTATCTGGGAATGCACACTTTGTGGACATGTTAACCCTTAGTGACGCAGGCAGAAAAATACTTTTTTTTTTTTTTTTTGTGCGTCGCCGTAAAAACGGTGTTTGTTTGCAGATGAGCGAGCTCTGTGACTGGCCCATTGACTGCTGTATGGACATATCCAGCCGCCTGTAAGGGGACTGGGTAATGTTTGAGCTTTTGAAGAGAGAGTGGTCCAGCTTTTGCGAGACACGCACTCTCTCTTCTCATTTCTGTGGCTAGGACGGCTTTTGAGAGCGCGAGCGGCGTCGAGCGTCAGCCTGAGGCGCGGGCTGAGAGGCGGTGGGAGCTGTTCTAGCCCGCTGCGGCTGTGGCGGTCTCTGTCTGCTCTGCGATGAGCTGGAGCGCTTTGGCAGGAAATGACGCATAGCTTGTGAAGCGTTCTGGGCCTCAGTGAAGCGTTCTGCGAAACCTTTAACCGCCGGTCCAAACAGCCCGCTGGTGGAGATAGGCGCGTCGAGAAATGGCGCCTTATCCGCGTCCTTCATCTCAGTCACAGTCAGCCACAGATGGTGCTCGAGAACAGTCAAATTAGCCATAGCACGGCCAATAGACTGGGCGGTGGCCTTCGTGGCTCGCAGAGCTATCAGTTGCGCTGCGTAGGTCCCTGAAGGCTTCGGGTTCGGGGCCAGACTCGTCCATAGAGCGGAGAAGCTTGGCTTGGAACACTTGAAGTACCGCCATTGAGTGAAGCGCTGATGCAGCTTGGCCGGCGGCGGCGTAGGCGCGACCGGCGAGAGCAGAGGTAGTGCGGCAGGGTTTCGAGGGGTGGGAAGCTTTGGCTTTCCATCCGGTGGTGGAGGGCGGGCAGAGATGATTGGCCACGACCTCCTCGAGGGGCGGCGTTCCCTCGTAGCCTCTTTCCTTCGCGCCGTCCACTGAGGAGAGCGAAGAAGAAAAAGAAGGCTTTAGGCTCGCAGAGTGGGGGGCTTTCCATGACTTGGCGGAGAACACCAATCGAGCCCGAGGTCCTCCACGGCCTTCGAGAGGATGCGGATAAACGGGGCGGGGTCGAAAGTGGAGCCCGGCCAGTCGTCAGATGCAGCGTCGATGGACAGGCTGTCATCCACTCCCCCGTCGTCCTCGGACGCGCCGAAAGTCACAAGGCCCACCGCTCTGCTAGAGGGGTGTGGGTCCGGCTGAGTGAACTGAACCGGCGGTGGGGAAGGCAAGAGCGGCGGTGAAGCACGCGGAGACTGGCTCGGCGTGACGTCACTGAGCTCAGGTTCAGGAAGCCTCTGTGAGCGGCGTTTTTTTTTTTTTTTTAAACGCGGCTCAAACAGAGGGGTGGCGGCGATGGGCTCGCTCGCGGCGAAAGCCAAACTCATCTCACAAAAACCCACGATATGAAAATGCGTTGACAAAACTTTTATACTGTGTGATTGTGTGATTTGTTCCCAAACCGACCAATCAATGAAAACCTGATTCGGCGGAGCACTCCACCTGATGAAACACTTAGACGCTTCATTTAGCCGTTGTCACGTGACGTGGGTGTTTTGAATCACGCTTCGGATCAGTGTTTCGAATCATCTTTGCTTCGGGATCTCGCAAAGCTTCGGAACGTCTGTTTCGCGCCAGCCATCCTTAGTTGAGGGAAGTTTATGTTGTTAATTTCTTTTTCTTTAATCTTAGGTTATTTAGGATTCCTCCTAAATTAGGTAGATGGCTGTTTTGTTTGTTATTTTGGGCCTTGCTCTCCCCTGAGCCATTGCTCCCAGTTACCTGTGTTTTGTCTTTTACTTTGCCATTGTAAATAAAATCCTTTTTTTTGATTCATATCATCTAGTGTGGTCTTCACTCTGGGACAGAGGAATTGAAGTGTGTTCTCGCCTTTTTCTTGTTAATTTTACTTTTTCTTTCCTTTGTTACTTCTCCTTCCGACCCCTAGACAGTTAGGGAACATAACAAAAACAAAAGGGGAAATTAAACTAGACGGATGTCTAGGTTTATAAACTCGTGACTTTGAGTAACAGAGTGAAGAAATCAAGAAAACAGAGTTTGCTTCTACCTAACAGAAGGGTTTGCATATGAAGAACCAATCAAATTGTAGGGAAATTATGTAATGTATCATGTCCGCTTTGCTATGCTCCCTTTTCTATATAAACTGTTGTATTCTTTTTGACGGGGGGATTCTCTCTGAAATTTAAGATCCTCCGGCCGTGATTAAAGCATATTCGAAGGCATTGTCTGGAGTCTGTTCAGTTATTGCTGCACAGCAGGTAGTTGAACACTAGAGACCTTATTCCCAAGTGATAGTGTTCAAAAAGTGAGAGACTCTTAGGCGGGGTTAGATTGCGGTCAGGTAACTATAATTCTTTGGCATTTTATGCGGTCAGAATAGCTACTCTTAGGCGTCAACCAACACGGTCAGAGGTGAATTCACCTGTGTATAATTTTTTGAAAGTGTCGACTGTAGACGCTTGGGTGTCGACTGAAGATGCCCCAGGTAGACTTAAGTCAGGTGCGTAGGGGAAAAATCGACCACAAGACCAAAAGGAAACCAAGACAATGGTAGGAATAGGAAGAAGGGACAAAAAAAAGAAAAAAAGTGAAGACCTTGGTGAAGAAAGTGGATGTGGCAGCAGAAAGAGAGGAGGAACAGAACAAGAAAACGGAGGTTCTGCAAGTTATTGGTGAAAAGCTATTTCTCAGATTTAGAGTAAGTATAGAGCATAATGTAAAGAACTATATATTTATCATGGTGAGTGTAGCAATGTTCGTGGGATGGAAGGAAGAAGACAGAGTCGGCGTACTGAGGATCGTGTTCTCTTACGAGAGGTTCTCTCGCATTGCATAAGTTAGCTTACGCTACGGGAAAGATTCATCTTTTCGAGATATTGAAGCCAAAAAAGTATCCTTAATTTCTGTATCCATTGTCAACGCAGTGCAGCAGCTAGCAGACCTAGAGCAGGCTGTCTAGCGTGCTCATAGGCTGCCCTGCGGGAACTGCAGCAGCCTACCACTGAGCCCGACGTGACGTCACATCCAATGAAGGGCGCTCGCGCCTTCACAGCGTCAAAGCCCGCCAGTATGGGCGTGGCTTAGCGTATATAAGCAGGGCTCGTAGGCTGTATTCTCTGATTTTCATCTCTTCAGCGAAGCTCTTGCATCGCTGGATCTTGAGAGAAGCCGCTGCCGCCGTCGAGGAAGCGACAAGCCAGCCCAGGACAGCGCTAGAAGAAGCCGGCCGTCTACGCCACCTTCAGCCATACGTGCGAGCTACGATATCCGGCGACGTATCCTTTTTACCTCTACTTACTCTAAAAGAGCAGCGAGTGTCTTTTTCAAGATGCCTCGCACTTCCTGCGGCTCGTGTGGAGCCACGCTCAGTGACGGAGACCGCCACGAGATCTGCGCTCTCTGCCTGGGCCAGGATCACGCAGCCCTCGCCCTCTCGTCTGGAGAATGCGAGCTCTGCGACGCGCTGCCGAAGCGTTCAACCCCACTCCACCCTATGCTGGACCGCGCAAAAAGAAGCCCCGTTCCCATAGGATGCCGGAGCCTGTGGCCATCGCGACGCGCTTGCCGGATTCCCTCCCTCGAGCCTCGCTCTCGCCTTCTCCGCCTCCCCTCATTCAACGCGCAGCTGCCGCCCACGTGCCTCACTGCCGTCGCTTCTGAGGACGAGACTTAGTAACAGGCCACAACGGACTGCTGTTCCATCCTGGCATCGGACAGCGAGGAATGGTTGTCTCACCGCTCCTCCGCCTCCTCGATCCAGGAATCCGGCCGGACCCGGGCTGGAGTGGACGCTGAGCTGTTGCGCCTCCTCTCGCAGGCTGTCGAACGCGCTACCAAGACCGCAGCTCAAGCCATCGGAAGGTCTATGGCCGCGTTGACCGTCACAGAGAGGCACCTCTGGTTGACGCTTGCCAACATGAGGGAAACCGAGCGCGCCACCTTCCTCAACGCGCCTCTTTCCCCTACCGGTCTCTTCGGCCCAGCGGTGAGCGGGCTCGTCGACCATTTTTCGGAGGTTCAAAAGACCACGCAGGCCATGAATCTCTTCCTGCCTCGACGCTCGAGTTCCTCTACAGGCTGCTCACGTGACCCGCCGCCTGCACGAACCACCACTCAGCGTCCATCGCAGCCTAGCCAGCCTTCGCAGTGACGTCAGGGCGGCCCACCAGAGGGCCTCAGCAAAAGATCGCGCTGAAGCCCGAGCACGCAAAGCCTTCCTAGTATCAGCAGGAAGGAAAAGACGGCCGAGTCCCGCTGCGGCCGGACCGCCGTTAAAGCTTTTCTCCCTGTCAGTCCCCTTCAAACAGGCTACTGCAGTGGTTCATTTAGCAGACAACGAGCCGGTAGAAAAACCCTCTCGCCTGCACACAAACGCCGTTTTCACGGCGACCCAGAGAAATCTAATAAAGAGTATAATTTCTGGTTATCCGGCTCACGCCGATGGTGTTTTAAGTGTAGAGAAAGTGCCCACTTCCCAGTGTTCACCCCTACACACAAGCACAACACTTCCCGTGTCATTTACAGAGCCCACTCTCATAAAGCAGGCAAAAGCTGCTCGAGTGTTGAATGTAAGAAGTGTGTTCAGTCAGGTTATGAATGTAAGTCACGTGCCCGCTGGCAAACGCTCATGCTTACTAACAAATGCCTCTCCCCGAGCACCGCCCGTGCATCTAAGCGTTGTCACAGAACGCAGGGCGATCATAAAACGCTCCCCATCCAAAGCGATCGGGACGTCAAATTTATGTGTAAGTCTCGTGCCCGCACAAAAGCGCTCACGCTTACTAACATACTTTGCCCAAGGCTCCGCTCGCGCAACACGCAGTGATAAAAGGACACTCCCCATTCACGGCAATCGGGACGCCTCTTATGTATCAGCCTGTCACGGCTGTCAGCGAGCTGCCGCTTGCAAGCACCGAGGGCGCGCGCGCCACGCCCACATCTCCGGTTCTGTTTCTCGACCCCGCAGTGCGCGGCGATCAGAACCCGGAGACCATTCGCCCCCCTAGCTACATGTATAGACGCATGGGAAGCCATTCCAGGGGTTTCAAAATGGGTGCTGAGCACAATAAGGCACGGCTATTCGCTACAGTTCACTCGCCGTCCTCCACGCTTTCAAGCGCGGACCGCGACAGCTGTAAATGCAGAAGTAGCACATCTACTCCGCGCAGAAATAGCGAAGCTGCTGTGCAAAGGGGCCATAGAATTGGTACCGCCTTCTCTGAGCGAGTCAGGCTTCTACAGACGCTATTTTCTCGTACCCAAGAAGGATGGAGCCCTCAGACCAATCTTAGATCTGACACGTTTGAACAAGGTGCTTATGAAAAGGCCATTCAAAATGCTCACAACCAGAAAAATCCTCACGCACGTTCGCCCGAGGGACTGGTTTATTTCTCTCGATCTGAAAGATGCCTATTTCCAGATTCAGATAATACCCCGTCACAGGCCATTCTTGAGATTCGCCTTCGACGGTCAGGTTTATCAATACACCGTCCTGCCGTTCGGCCTGTCCCTGGCACCCCGTACATTTACGAAGTGCATGGACGCGGCTCTCGCCCCCTTGAGAAATCAGGGTTTGCGAATTATGAACCATCTGGACGACTGGCTGATTTTGGCACAGTCAGAGACAGAACTACTATCGCACAGAACTGTGCTCCTCAGTCATATGGAAAGCTTGGGTCTCGCGGTCAACTGGACCAAGAGCTCATTACTGCCCAGTCAGTCAATTTCCTTTCTAGAAATAGAACTGGACTCTGTGGCCATGACGGCTCGTTTATCAACACAGCACGCGCGCCGTGTTCGTCACCTAGCCACGACTTTCCAGAAGGGCAGCATCATCCCTCTGAAGACATTCCAGAGGATGCTGGGCTGTATGGCTTCGGCTGCAGCAGTGCTTCAGCTGGGCTAACTGCGCATGCGCCCGCTCCAACACTGGCTCAATGCTCGTGTGTCAATGCGCCGAGCTTGGACTGCCGGCTGCGATTGAATCAGAGTGACTCAGACCTGTATTACGGCTCTGCAGCCCTGGTTAACAGCCGACTGGTATCAGCGGGGTGTGATGATGGGAGAGGTTTCGTACCGAAAGGTCATCTCGACAGATGCGTCCAACTCAGGTTGGGGTGCGCTCTTCGAGGGCAGATCGGTCTTTGGCCTGTGGTCAGACCAGGAGAAGCTCCTTCACAAAAACTGTCTGGAAATGATAGCGGTCAAGAACGCACTGAAGCGCTTCCTCCCACTCATACAGGACCATGATGTTCTAGTCCGATCAGACAACATGTCAGTGGTTTCCTACGTGAACCATCAGGGCGGCGTCAGATCCAGGAACCTCTGCGATCTGACAGAGCGCCTCCTCACGTGGTCTCAGCATCACCTGCGCTCGCTGAGAACTGCACATGTGCCAGGCCACCTGAACGACAGCCCAGACAAACTATCCAGGGACAACGTTCCCCCAGGGGAATGGTGCCTGCACCCCCAAACAGTCCAGAAATTATGGCGCCTATTCGGCAAAGCGGAAGTCGACCTATTTGCATCAAAAGACAACGCTCACTGCCCAATGTTCTTTTCAAAGAACGAGGACGCGCTGGCCCAAGTCTAGCCGAGCCGCCCTCTGTATGCTTTCCCTCCGATCTCTCTGCTACCGCAGGTAATCAAGAGAATCAGGGAAACTCGCCACTCGGTGCTCCTCATAGCCCCGGGCTGGGAGAATCAGATTTGGTTCCCGGAGCTGACGCGGCTGTCACCAACAGCCCCGTGGCCGATTCCGGTGAGAACGGATCTCCTCTCGCAAGCTCGCGGCTTGATCTGGCATCCCCATCTAGAGCGCTGGTGTCTGCACGTATGGGTAATCAACGGGTACCCGCTGCCCTGCCAGAAGGAGTGATGAACACGATCACGCAGTCTAGAGCTCCCTCTACTAGAAAGCTTTACGCGTCTAAATGGTCTGTGTTCTCCAAATGGTGCACCGACAAAAACCTGGACCCACGGACGTATGGGGTCTCGCGGCTGCTCAGTTTCCTACAAGAGCTGTTGGATAAGGGGAGGTCCCCATCCACGCTCAAAGTCTATGTGGCGGCCGTTGCAGCGTTCGCTGAGTCGACGCGCGGCCGGTCACTAGGAAAGAACGAGCTCGTCATCCGCTTCTTTGGAGGAGCCAGAAGGATGAACCCTCCGTGCCCCCCGTCGGTTCCTATGTGGGATCTTTCGTTGGTCCTCGAGGCCCTGAAAGCTTTCCCCTTTGAACCACTAGACTCCGTGGAGTTAAAGTACCTATCACTCAAATCCGTTTTCCTGACAGCTCTGTCATCAGTGAAATGTGTGGGGGACTTACACGCGCTGTCCGTCAGCGCCGCGTGTCTCGAGTTCGGGCCAAATGACTCAAAAGTCATCCTCAAACCTAGACACGGCTATGTTCCTAAAGTGATTGGCACTCCCTTCAGAGCGCAGGTAATTTCTCTATCGGCTCTGCCTTCATCCGATAACGAGAGCGACAGCTCTGCCCAGTCAGGGCGCTGAGGGTTTACACTGCGCGCTCCGCCCCTTTCAGGCGCTCGGAGCAGCTTTTCGTTTCGTTTGGTGGGCGCACCAAGGGTCTCGCCGCCTCGAAACAAAGCCTATCCAGATGGATTGTGGACGCTATAGCAGCCGCTTACGTGTCGACAGGTCTACAATGCCGCCTGGGCACCAGGGCTCATTCCACCAGAGGCATGGCCTCTTCGTTGGCATGGTCCAGCGGAATTTCTATTCACGACATATGTGTGGCGGCGGGCTGGGCCTCCCCATCCACCTTTGTCAGGTTTTATAACCTAGAAGTTCCCGCTCTGCAGGCAAAACTTCTGTCAGTTTAAGTGAGATGTATGTTCTGTCCAGAGATGTTCGTTCGCAGGCTACTCTTACGTATACTAGCTCTTCTGGTTGAGCTGCACTATTGGGTATGTGCTATATGCTTATACAGACCGGCGACGCCGCTCTGTATTTCCTATGAGTGCTTATGTACAAGTGCTGGCCCGAGTTGCTGGCCACCTTATTTCCCACTTATTTGGGTTCCCCGGAAAGCCCTGGGACTCATTGTGGATGCTTGGCGCGCGCGGCGTTGACAAAGGGTTCCCGTAGCGTAAGCTAACTTACGCAATACGGGAGAACCTCTCGTAAGAGAACATATCGGTTACCTAACGTAACCTCGGTTCTCTCTAGAAGAGGGAACGAGTATTGCGTAACCTGCCGTGCTCGCGCCACGAGTGTCTTTCGCTTCAGTCGATGAAAACCAGAGAATACAGCCTACGAGCCCTGCTTATATACGCTAAGCCACGCCCATACTGGCGGGCTTTGACGCTGTGAAGGCGTGAGCGCCCTTCATTAGACGTGACGTCACGTCGGGCTCAGTGGTAGGCTGCTGCAGTTCCCGCAGGGCAGCCTATGAGCACGCTAGACAGCCTGCTCTAGGTCTGCTAGCTGCTGCACTGCGTTGACAATGGATACAAAAATTAAGGATAATTTTTTGGCTTCAATATCTCGAAAAGATGAATCTTTCCCGTAGCGTAAGCTAACTTCTGCAATACTCGTTCCCTCTTCTAGAGAGAACCGAGGTTACGTTAGGTAACCGATACGTTTTTCAACATAACATAATCAACATAAAACGTGCGCACACTGCGCTGCAGGCTACTAACACAATATAATATTATTTCCAGCTTACTGGAAACTACTAGTACTGTTTGCTTATTTTTAGATAGCAAGCAACTTGTACTCTGAGAAAGTGAAAGTGTGTGAGAGAGAGAGAGAGAGAGAGAAAGAGAGAGAGAGAGAGAGAGAGAGAGAGAGAGAGAGAGAGAGAGAGAGAGAGAGAGAGAGAGAGAGAGAGAGAGAAAGAGAGAGCAGCATTCACAAACACAGTGCTCTATTGACAAAAAATAAACAAAAATGTAGTCATGTAAATTGTTTGCCATGTACATTTCTCATGCTTCACATGTTATTTTCTCTCTGTGTTACCAAATAGGTTTATCTTTAAAAATACTACTGCGTTCATTTCAAATAAGTTGTTGAAATATTCAGGAATATTTCATTCTTCAATTCAACATTTGGTTCTAAAAGCACAGACCCAGAATTTCTGAAAAATAGTGCCCTTAGTTAAATTAAGTACAGTCCATCGTGGACGAGACTCGGGAGGAATTCTGGCGTGGTACAGGGAGGATTTGGCCAAACACATTTCTATAATTACATTTGGAAATACATTCCGCCCCCTTGTTTAGTTCTTGTCTAGTCCTCATTTTTTTACTTAAGACAAGTTCCAGTCGTTTGCTCCAGTTCTCTCAAGCTTTTTTGTTTCTCTCTAGATTTTTAGTTCTTATTTTTCTCTCTAGTTTCCTGCAAGTTTGCAGTTTGATTCTTTTGTTTTTAGATCCTGTCATTTTTTTTGTAGATTTTTTTTTATTTTGCTTTTCTCTTGTTTGCAAGTTAAGGTTTATGTTTTGGAGTTTATATTTGTTTATTTTGTTTTCTTTTCAGATTCCAGTTATATAGTTAGTTTTTATTTTCCCAGTTGTAGTTTTCCCAGTTTTTATTTGCTCTGGTTTGTTTATCTTTTGTTGTCGTCTTGTGTGTTGTGTTGGTTCCTGCCCTGCATCCCATTCTACCCTGGTCCCTGACACTCCTGGCCTGGCAGCTTGTCTGGTGCTTCATCAAGTCTCATCACACACTGTCAAGCCTCTGGTTCCCTGAGCCGCTGCCTTGTCTCCATCATTGTTCAGTTCAGTTCATATTTATTAATTTCCCGAAAGCAATTTGGTTGCAGCATACAAGCATACACATAAGACAAAGTCACAAACACACATACACACACAAAAAAAAGAGTTTGTTTTCATCCTAAAAAAGAACCTTAGGTTTAAAAACTTCACAGCTGACGGGATAAATACATTTGTAAACCGGTTTGTTTTACAAAACGGAGTTCTGTACCGAATGCCAGAAGGGAGGAGATGGAATAATGCATAGGGTGGCGATCATCTAACAATATGCTCTGGGCTTTACCCAAAACCTGTCTATGATATATCTGGGCCATAGTCATCTGCTTCCTCCCCGTTATTTTATTTCCCTGATTTACAATCCTCTCAATACAATTCTTATCTTTCACATTTAGAGAATTAAACCAGCACAGCAATGAAAAGAATAACAGCTACTCAATATAGGTTCTGTAAAACATACACGTCAATGTTTTATCCACATTAAATGACCTTAGTTTCCGCAGACAATGCAATCTTTGCTGCCCCCTATTACACAAAGCATCAGTATTTCGAGAAAAGGTCAATTTGTTATCTAAGACAGTACCCAAATACTTGTACTGTTCAACACTGAATACTCGCTCCATTAATACTTATTTGCTTATCTTGAATAGATTTCCTCCTCGAGCTAAAGTCAATAGTCATCTCCTTAGTTTTCAGAACATTATATTTGAAAAAAGCATTCTGACACCAGACAATAAAATCATCAACCACAGGACCATGCATGGAATTCTCCTCACTCAATAGGCTAATAATTACAGAATCATCAGCAAATTTGATGATATGCATATTACAAAAACTACTCTTACAATAATTTGTGTACAAGATAAATAATAAAGGAGAGAGGACACATCCTTGAGGTGACCCAGTGGATACCATCCATTCAGAAAAACAGTAATTAACTTTAATTCTCTGTGTTCTCTGCACAAGGAAATCTAAAATCCATCCTACAACATTATAATCCAACCCAAATTCTTTAATGAGTTTCTCAACTAAAATATGTGGCTGAATGGTGTTGAAAGCAGATGAAAAATCAATAAAAAGTAATTTAACCAATGTTTTTGGCTCATCTAAATGCTGAAGTACTAAATGTAACAGAGTTGCTACATCCTCTACACCTCGTTTAGCCCTGTACGCAAATTGAAGAGGATTTCTCTCTTAACTAATTTTTCTAAACATTTCATAACTAAGGATGTGAGTGCCACAGGTCTAAAGTCATCTAATATCTGTACATTCTGCTTTTTTGGCATTGGAATAACTATAGATGGCTTACACCGTGCAGGTACTTTTTGTAGTTACAGGGACAAAGCAAAAATTTCATAAAACATTTTTCCTACCTGCTCAGCACATTCCTTGAGTAAACGACCCCCTATATTATTAGGCCCAGGTGGCTTCTTGATTTTACATTGTTTAAAAACCTGTTATCATATCCCCCACATCAAAAGTGACACAATCACTCTCTCTGTTTATCCTACATTCATTTTTCAAATCCTCAATTTCCTGTTTAAAATCATAAGCATCAAATCTCAAATAAAAATTATTAAAATCCTGTGACAAAACTGCATCTGAACTGAATCCGTTCAAACGAATTCTATTTTTTCTTTTCCTTCTTTCCTGACCTGTAAATGCATCCCCTCCCAAACAGAACCTACATTCCCATTTTCTTTTTTATCTCGAGATCTTCCTTATAGACTGCTTTAGTCCTCTTGATTTCACACTTCATTTATATTTTTAGCCTATAATGCTCTACTGTATTTCCCTCTTTAAAAGCACTATTTCTTTTGGACAGTAGAATTTTGACTGATTTTGCAACCCACGGTTTGCTGTTTGGAAATTTCCTAAACGATTTCACAGGTATTAACATATCCTCACAAAACGTCACAACTACAAATCTGTTACTTGATCAATGTCCGAACCAGAGTCCATAAAAACAGTCCAATCTGTACATACCAAACACCCTTTTAAAAGTAACGTAGCAATCTTTCATCTTGATTAACTGTGACTTTTCATGTTTCAGAACAGTTTTATATGTAGTGACAAGTAATACCATTATGATCTGAAGTTCCCAAAGGAGGTTTACCAAATTACTTATAAGCTCCTTTAATCGATCCATAGCACAAATCCAGAATTGAATCCTTACGTGTTGGGAAAGTTACATACTGATTAAAGTGGCCCAATTATTTCTCCAATGTACAATTATTAAAATCTCCCAGAAACAGGGTGTGTCAGGAGATGCAGATTGCAGTTCATGAACAACAAGTTAATCTCCGTTACCGCATTATCCTCATTTGCTCGGGGATGGATGTAAACAACCGTGACAAACAGCCGAGGAAACTCCCGGAGCAAATACTGAGGTCTTAATGCAACAGACAGTAACTCGATGTCTTTCGTGCACACTTTCTCCTTAACGGACACAGATTTGCTCCAGTTCTACCAGAAAGACTCAGGAGAATAATACTGTAACAACAATTAACCATTTATTAACAGCCCAGCAAGCAATATTATGATATAAAGTTCTTTGGCGTAGGCCCTGTCCGTAGCTCACAATCTGAGAGTACGTACTCTGCATTTCCTGCCTGAAAACGAAGGCAGGGGCGCAGCCGACCCCCTGTGAGGTACGGGAAGGGACCATCCTGGTGGTGGTGGGGAGGATGGAGGTAAATGGAAGCGTCAGCATCTGTGAACTCAGACATGTGTAAGTACTATCTCGGTGGTGGTGGGGATGATGGAGGTAAATAGAAGCGTCAGCATCTGTGAACTCAGATGTGTAAGTAGGCCTACCTATCTTTTATACCACAAGTATTAGAACACGATTGGATAGATGAGAAGGTAATGAGTGACGTAAAAATTGAGTCTTCCCGGCAGAACTTACAGTATGCTAGAGCTTCATTTCTCTCTAATATACAAACATACCCCAACTCCATGCACTTCACCGGTTACTGTCGCAACCCGGTCCATGCGAATGGGGACTCCGAAATCATCCAGTCGTAGCCTCGAATCTGAATCCCCTTTAGAGAACCAAGTCTCCGTGAACGCCATCACGCAAACGTTCCTGTAATCATGCTGGAATTTCACCATAGCTTGAAGCTAATCCGTCTTTTTCCGTAGAGACTGCACATTTACCATATTGTAGGAAGAGGAATTTTAGAAAGTTCAGTCTCTGAACTGAACATCTCCTTTTCGTCCTCTCTTCCGAATTTTAAACGTTGAATCCTTTTGTTCAGAGCGATTTTATTTTTGCTTGAAAGGTGAACAACTTCCCAAATCAGGATAGCCACATTCCACGGGCTGCTTCACGCTGTTGGGCTTATGCCATTGTAAGAGAAACTCCCGAGAGTATTGAATTCTTGCCGACTCCTGAGGTGATTCGAACAAACACAGACTCAGGTCAAAGTCAATAAAACAATTACCCCCATTTTCTCCATTTGTTTAATTTATTTTCTCCATAAATGCTGTTCTTTTGAACTTTCATCAAAGAATCCTGAAATAAAAATGTAAATAACTGTTTTCAACATTGATAATAATGAGAAATGTTTCTTGAGCATCATATTAGAATGATTTCTGAAGGATCATGTGACACTGAAGACTGGAGTAATGATGCTGAAAATTCAGCTTTGATCACAGGAATAAATTACACTTTACTATCCTCAAACTCCTCTCCATACCCGTGTGAATCTGACACCTTTAAGGTGTTTTGTGGATTCTGTAATTCAAGCCCTCTCGGCTACAGAAACGAGGCTTCAATAATCAAGAACCAGAAGGCTGATCCAGTCTGCGCTACTAACAATTATATCACAACACATTACACACCAGAACAAAACAGACTGGAAACCTGCAAAATGTATCAGGTCCAGCAGAGATATAGCACAGACAAATGTATCCAAGCCCTCAATTCGGAAGAACTGAAAAATCTAATAAATATATTAATTAATAAGAAATTATAAACAAGATGGGTGTTAATTTGGCTACAAATGAAATCAATTAATATTTTAAAAAGCAGCACATAAATGGGTTGACTGCAAAACATTAAGGAAACCACTTAGAAAATTATCAAATCTGAAACATAAAGAACCAAACAACACAGACGTGAATACTGTTCAAAACTAAAACAATACAAAGACACAATTAGAGTGAAAAAGCAACATCATCTGACCAAAAGTTTACAAGAAATAGAACATTCAATAACCTCCTGAGACCCGAGAGTTTGCCTGGTGTGCATTTTATAATTTTTCTTGCTATTTGGTATAAGTAGGACCTAATAAGTATAATGACTAAAATTTGTTTTTGTACAGGAAGTAGTTTTTGCATAAAATGATGTCCTCATGCAAGGACAGTGGGTCTATCTTAACTTTATCCTCCTGAGACCTGAGTTTTGGTTTGGCGTGCATTTTAGATCTATTCTAGCTTTTTGGGGGTTATGGCAAGCCGTTTTAACTTTTATTCATTTTCAGGATATGAATTCTTGATATCAACAATTCAATTTTCACTAGTTAAAATAATAGTTATTGATATCAGGAATTAGATTTCTACTAGTAACAATGGCAATTTTTGATATCAGAAATTACATTTCCACTAGTAACAATGCTAATTCTTGATATCCACAATTACATTTTCACTAGTTAAAATTATAATTCTTGATATCAGCAACTGAATTTCAACTAGTAAAAACTATCATTCTTGATATCTGTAATTGTATTTTCACTAGTGAAAAGTCTCCATAGGCTGCCATTCAAAATCAATTGTTGATATCAAGAATTGATTTCTTACTAGTTGAAATTCCAATTTCACACATCAGAAATACAATTCTTATAGTAAAAACCTTTATTTTTGATATCAAGAATTCAATTGTCACTAGTTAAAATGTCTATTCTTGATATCAACAATTGAATTGCTACTAGTAACAATGTTCATTTATGATATCAATAATTCCATTTTCACTAGTGACAATGTTAATTTCTGATATCATGAATGTAATTGTTACTAGTAAGAAAGCCATTTTAGATATCTGAAATTATATTGATATCAGAAAAACATTTTCAGATATCAAAAATGAACATTTTTACTAGTAGCAATTAAATTGTTGATATCAAGAATAGACATTTCAACTAGTGACAATTGAATTCTTGATATCAAAAATAAAGGTTTTTACTATAAGAATTGTATTTCTGATGTGTGAAATTGGAATTTCAACTAGTAAGAAATCAATTCTTGATATCAACAATTCAATTGTTGATATCAATAATTCTATTGTTGATATCAAGAATTCTATTGTTGATTTCAATAATTAAATTGCTGATATCAAAAATGTAATTGTTGATATCAACAATTGAATTATTGATATCAACAATTCATATCCTGTGTGTGTGTGTGTGTGTGTGTGTGTGTGTGTGATCGCGATCGAGCAAGAGAGTGTGTGTGTGCGCGCGCGATTGCGAGTGAGTGAGCAAGAGAGAGTGTGTATGTGTGTGTATGTGCGTGTGTGTGTGTGTGTGTGCGAGTGAGTGAGCAAAGTGAGTGTGTGTGTGTGTCGCGAGCGAGCAAGAGAGAGAGAGAGAGAGAGACAGAGAGAGAGTGTGTGTGTGTCTGTGTGCGCGAGCACGCGCGCGATCGGGAGTGAACTGAAGCCCCGTTGAGTGTGTGTGTGTGTGTGTGCGCTCGAGTGAGTGAGCCAGTGTGCGTCACGAAGCTCAATGCAACTACATTTTTTTTTTTTTTTTGCTAACATCTTATACAATTTCAACAAAGCTAAGTCCCATTGTCCTCATATGTGGACATCAACTTTAGCAGCATAGTAAATCTTTATTGTTACAAAAGTTTGTCAAATGTGCATGCCATTTTAATCATACAACTCTTCTATGCATAACTTAACAAGAATCAACAATGAAATGTTTTTAGATTTTTTATCTTGTGGACGTTTTGGTCTGGAGTGGCTGCGTGACATGTGACCTGTGTTCTCCGCCATCTTTAAATTATTTATGTTAAATTTTTTTCTCTTCTGACCCCACCAGATGGCAGTGTAAGTGTCCTCGTTTGTGAAAAACATGTTTCAGTTACACAGAATTAAGTATTATGCTGCACACAACCAAAAATGTGATGTCCTCCTCATATGAGGTCGCAGGGTCTCAGGAGGATAAATCATAATAAGTTCTGGGATATGTGGAATAAACTGAGCCACAACAAAACCACAAGACCTACCAATACAAGATGGATTTTGAAAACGGATATAAAGGAATCCCACCAAAACAACAATTATAATCTGATTTTAAAAAAAATCTAAAAAATAATTTAAAAAAAAATCCCAATTACACAAAGTACTGACAAACAAACTCAAAGGCCAAAAATGTAAGAAATCTTGTGGTCCTGACAGAATTCTAGGAGAAATACTGAAACAGCACACATGAGGTGCAGATGGCTTTGCTCAAATTATTCAACATTGTACTTAGTTAAGGCTGTTTTCCTGACATCTGGAGCCAAGGACTTTTTACCCCAATTCAAAAGAGTGGAAATAAATTGGACCCTAATAATTTCCGAGGCATTTGTGTGAGCAGTAATCCAGGGAAGATACTTGGCAGTTTTTTAAACAATATAATTGTAAACTTCCTTAACGGACACAAAGACCTGAGGCTGAGTCAGATTGGCTTCCTTCCAAATCACAGAACTACTGGCCACATTTACACCCTTATCAATATACACGTAAAACAGACCAAAAACTGAATAATATTTGTATGCTTAGTTAATAATAATAATAAAAAAAAGCATTTGATTATTTTTGGCACAACGGATTATATTACAAACTTTTACAAAGTGGTATAGGGGGTAAAGTTTATGACATTATAAATCAATGTATACAAACAACAAATGTGCTTTATGAATTGGCAACAAAGATTTCTTCACCCAGAAGAGAGGAGTGCGGCAGGGCTGTAGCCACAAAGTAAATTACAATTCTATCGAACTCTAAAATCAAATTATAGATTAGAATAGTATCTTCAGAGAGTCAGAGACACAAAGCAGAGACGGATCCTGACCAAGCGGCTCAGTGAGCACAGTCTAGCCATTGAGACCGGCAGACACAGAAAGAGCTGGATACCCAGAGAGCAAAGGGTGTGTGTTCACTGTAGGACAGGAGAGGACAGATTGAGACAGAGATGCACTTCCTACTTCACTGTCACAAATACATATCAATCAGAGACCTCTACTTAAACAAATTCAAAAACTCAAAGAACTTTACTCCCATGACTGAAATAGAACAAATAAAGATAATATAAGGAGAGGGAGAGACATCAGCACTGGCTACGAGATATGTGTGGATGTGAAATATGTGTGTCTGACCTCAGTGTTTTCCCTACTGTCCACTACAGTAACCCCCAGTATGTGTATATGGAGGGAGAGGGAGAGGGAGAGAGAGAGGATAAAGACCAAATTCAGTAATTCAGATACATTAGTCTGCCAGAATTGCCACAAATTCCCAAGATAATCTTGAAAGTAATATTAACAGCAGCTACGCTAATCTTTTTGCATTTGCTTTCCTGTTTGTGTCTTGGAATTCTAATACCAAGGTTAATAGAGACGGCACCAGCTCCAGCTTTGGATCAGATGCAACCTGAGGCCTATACCAGCCAGAGGATGAGGACATCAGTCTTCTATGGATTTCACAGAAAATAAACCACCACAAACTAAGGTCCATTGCAGATATTTGAAGAAAAGGAAGGCTTTGTGAAACAAGAGAGATGTCAACTTACATTAGACAACTCCACGGACCCCCACTGTTGTATATATAAAAAGTGTCAATAACAGTTATTTCATTCCCTTTTAACGCCATGCCAGCTTCTGTGGCTATATTCATGGTGAGACCCAGGTTTAGTTAATCAAAACTAAAAAAACATTTTTTTTTTCTAAAAACCTTGAAACTAAATTTGGATTTACTTGGTTAAAACCTTTTCTTAAGTACACACGGAATAAAAAAAGTAACTCAAAGGGGTAGAAGTATTACCATCCAGTAAAATAAATTTAATGAACTGTGAATTCTGATAAAAGCACTTTGGGGATTTATTTTGTAAAATGTATGCGTAAGTCTTAAGTGTCTCATAGAGGTTTATGATTTTATTAATATACGGCAGTGGCTCAGTGGTTCATGTAGGTTGTCTACAAACCAGAAGGTTGGTGGTTCTATCCCCGGTTCCACCTGACCATGAGAGACACCTAACCCCTGCTGCTCCCGACGAGTTGGCTGGCGCCTTGCATGGCTGACACCGCCGTCGGTGAATGTGAGGCAATATGTAAAGCGCTTTGGTGGCCATGGGTCTGTTAAGGTGCTATACAAATGCAGTCTATTTAATATAATGCTTGTTTTCGTTTCATTTTAAGTCATCTAAAGCCCCAGGGTTGAGAACAACCACCTTAAACATTACAAGTTGTCATTTACAATTTAAATGGGCTGGTTGAAATAATAAAGACAAGTTCTTATGTCCTTGAATTTAATTATGTAATGAAATTATTTTACACATTGGAGGTCACATCAGCCACATCAGTGACATTCAGTTAAAGGGATGGTTCACCCAAAAATGAAAATATCTTATTTTGTGCATCAACAGAACAAGAAAAAACAAAAACAAAATAAAACATACAGGTTTGGAACAACGTGAAAGTGAGTAAATTACAGAATTTTCATTTTTGGGTGAACTATCCCTTTAATGAAATCTGAATTAAATATAATTTTACCAAACACACTTTGGAAAAGGACACAATTACTTTTAATTCATTTATTTATTTACAAAGAATACAAAATATGAAAAATGAATCAAATCTGCTGCAGCATCATGTTCATATTTCGCTCTATATGGTAAAAAAAAATAAAATAATAATTCAGTAAAATTCATAAAATACAGAAACACTTAAAAGTTAACATATTGGGTTATTATTTACACACCGTAGTATATTTACCCAACCCAATTCCTCCATAAGTCTAAAATTAAAGTAATTTGTGAAAGGTAAAATTTTAGCAACAATCTGTGAAATTATAGGGCTGAAAAACTAACCGCTGTATCTTCATTTCCGATGTGACTTCTTAGATGTTGCTGTCTCTCGACCTTGTTTTAAACCCTGTGTAAGAGACAAGAGTTTGAGAGAGATTTTTCTGCTAATAAAAAAAAAACAACCAGGTGCACAAAAAGATGTTTGTGAACAGCAAGAATAATAACTGTACCAAATAGTATCCCGTGTGATAGCCGCTCATGTACCAGGAAATAAGCATACTGCCCAAAGCCTCGTCATCCTCTAGAGAATCTGGACTCATTGGTGGAGGAGGTGGGATCATCTGGACCAACAATAAAAAAAAAAGTTAATTTGTCCCATGAAAAGCTGTTAATGTTTTTACTAGATCACTTTTCATGAAAGAGAAAGTTAATAGATCTGAAAGGTCTCCAGCTGCTTCTTACCGGGGGACCAGGTGGAATCATGGGAGGCCATCCAGGAAAGAAATGTCCAGGACCTTCTGATCGTCTGCCATCCGTCTAGAGAGAGAACCGAGTCTTAAGGCCCATTCAAACCAAGGACCATAATTGTGATGATAATTAGAACTATAAAGTTTTAATAATCATTCTAATTCTATATGAGCATAGGGAAGTCCACACTGCAACGATAACAACACAGAGGAATGATATCGTTGAGATCACTTTAGTTTCAGAATTATTTTTTTTTCCAGCTGATGGATGACAAAAACATAGACAGCCAATCAGAATCAACCCGACTTTAAAGAGCTTGAGTATTTAAAGTGGCAGAAAAAAAGCTAATATTGTTTTTTATAGTCTTGGTGTGAATGGATCTTTAATCTTTTGTGTGAAAAAGCTACTTATCTGGAAAGCTGAGAAGCCCATTGCAATGCTGAATATAACAAGGTATAATATTATAACAAGTCACAGATGTTTAATTATGATTTACTTTATGATTTACCCATATGATTTACTTTAATTCTGTGAAAATTAATAATATTTATATAATAATTATTTATATGATAATACAATATAATGCAGTCTGATTAAACACACAAGCCTTCATTTTGCATGAAGGAAGATCTTTGACCATCAATGTAAGTGTGTTGTTTTTTTTATACGATTTATTTTTTTCTCTGCCAGATTATGATTGGCTGCTTCTCCCTACCACACCAGAAATAGAGACACAATATCACACATTGGCATTTTTTTAAGTTCTTAAATTTCACTTATTTGGCTGGCAAAATGTGATTGAAATTTTACAGCACAATTATTGCAGCCATCTCAAACAATTGCAATTAGATCAAATGATCAGATGATTGATTAATTCACAGCGTGACTTGTGTGGTTTAACGCCAGCCTGCGTCACAATTTTTTTCTGGCCAGAGGAGAACTGGCCCCCTGACTGAGCCTAGTTTATCCCAAAGTTTTTTTTCACCATTTCTGCACTGCACAATGCACTGACTATTAATTTGAGCTGGACGATGACATAACTTTTTATCCAGAGCTGTTTTATAGATGAATTGAATCATTTCCATAATTGATTAACTTTCCACAGTTATTGAACCAAAATGAATCAACACTGATCTGAAATCAACTGAATAATAACTTTTTACTATTGTCTTCTTAGAGCTGCTCTACAGCCGAACTGGATTCTGTTTGCATCACTGAATAATTATTTTCCTGTTTATCACTGTAAAGCTGCTATGAAACCATCTATATTGTACAAAGCGCTAGGCTATATAAATAAATGTGACTTGACTAATCAATCACAACGACAGACCTATTTTTAACATTCACCTTTTGGAAGTGAGGCCCAGGTGGGAAACCAGGAATCCACGATGGAGGACCCATGGGAGATCTGCCTTTAGATTTGTGCTTCCCATGACCGGACTGCTGTGGGGTAAAAGATCGATCACTCTCCTCTGTCGAAGACTCAGCCTCCTTGACCTGCATTTATGCAAGAATAGAATATTAAACACCTGCATCATTAATCTCTCAAACAACTACAGTGTCTAACTGATAGCAATGTCATACTCCACATCCATCTGCAGTTTTCTGAGTTTCTTCATCCAAATCTGATGCCTCTGTCAGAAGATCACTGAGGTTCTGCTCCTCCTCATTACCATAATCAGTATAGAAGACCACACAGGTGCCCTTCTCCTGGTCGATTGAGGAAATCGTAGCAGTGTACAAGTTCCCATCTTCAGACCAGAAAGAATAACAGGAGTCCCCAACCTGCCACTGTGTAACACATTTCAGTTCACCTGTATTATTTGGAACTCCAAATCAACTCAAGTACTGACGCTGTTCGAGATTACCTCTTTATCAGGTGCTGCGTTACATCTTTTTCTGCTTTTGCCCTTTTTGTTGTTTTTCCGCTTCTTTCCAGGGTTATTTTTTTTGTGAGGTGTCACACTGTCCTCTCCTTTCAATGCATTCTTGTGAGTTGAGGAGGAACGGGATCAAAACAACAGCAGGGTTACTTAAACGGCAGTATCAACTGAATAGTCGCACCTCTTTTAAGCGTCATTACCTTGAACGACGCAACCGCTTTATCATATGCTTTAATTAAAGCTGTATCGTCCCAGATGTCAGAATCATCACTCTGAAAAAAAGAGAAGAGATCATGAACCACTGAACTCTTCTGGATGCTTTATGCTACATCTTTGTTGAACGTTGTTATTCCAACTGATTGTAAGACCAAAACCACAAAGTCAAAGAACGTAAAAACCGCGAACTATTGGACTAAATGTGCAGCCAACAAAATGCTAACTAATGAGCAAAAGAATCGTGTATTTTAATACGAATCTAAAATACATGAGAGTCTAGCTAAATCTTACATCGTAAATTCTCTTTTAAAATTGTTCACTACTCACATGACCCGCCCCACGACAAAATATGACATCTTCCGCACCATTTGCCATGGGTATTTTAAATATAAAACCGTATAGCAAAATATTTCCCAAGTGCAACGTGCGCCACTGATGTATGCCAGCAGCTGATGACGCTCAAATCACGCGACACTAGCGATGTCCAATTCGTGAACGACGTTTGATAATGAACCGAGCAGCTGGAGTGAATCGCGGATTTGGTTGGTGGGTTCTGTGCCAAAAACCTTTTACGTTTCTAGATTACTTTGTTTATGATCCTAATCACGGCTAAAACGAACTGGGATACTACTGTCACAGACAATGCGTTGAACACGAAGTAAAATACGTCAATGAAAAAATAAAACAGCTGAATTTGTTTTTGAACCGGTTCTTTAAAGCAAACTGTTCGCATGAACCAATTCGCGGAAATAAGTCAGAGACACATCAGGCTTAACGTTACGTTGCTTGGCAACTCGGATTGGCTCACAGTGAAAACTCCTGCCTCGGACATATATCTACCTGTAAATAATATCTAAAGTTCACAATGATGGATGCTGCTTTAAGTTCATACGGAGCCCAGGTTGTGCTGACTATATCAAGCGATGAGAATCATCCACCGGAGAACATTATCGACGGGTCTGTAGATTGATGGAAGAAAAGCCAGCTAATTTAGCTAATGTTACCACAACACTTTTGATGTAACAGATGCATTTTATTTATTTATATAGAAAAACAGAGACGTCCTGGATTTCAACTGGCATGTTTCCGCAAGAGTTTATCATCCGCTTTCCAGATAACATGAACATTTTCACTGTCTCCATTCACAGCTACAACAGTAAATACACTTGATAAACGCACGCATCCTTATCGCTATCTGTCTTTAATATGGTTATAATAACATATTGTAATGTCTTAACATTTATATTTAATTTCAGTTAAAAGGCTGAGAATAGAAAAGGGCACATCAGAGGATGCTGATAAATTTGAAACGGTTGCAGACACAGGTAAAGTTAGGTGAGAACATGTTATATTTTCCTTCCTCGAATCTTTTGAGTTTCGTTCACGCGAATATTGTTTGTTTCAGAGTTTGAGCAAACAGAGAGCAGCCTACAGGCTAATGATATTTCTGTGAGTTAGGCTACATCTCAAAATATTTGAATCTCCAGATACAGTAAGACACTCAAAACAAAGATCTCACGATTTTTTTCTCTTTCTTTTCTCTCCAGGTTAATGTATCAAATACAACACATTTGCGGTTTCTCATATTGTCTGGATATGACCATTTTGTCTCTGTACACAAAGTTAGTGTACAATCATGAGATGATCTCCATCTGTTATGTCCTTTTGTAAACTCACAAGAAGTAGCTTAGATTTTTTTTTTAATTAATGAAACTGTATCACTGTATATTCTTTTTCAACAAATAAACCATTTCATAATTTCTGTTGTTTACAGTCTCCTACAGTGTTGTTAAACTATTCAAACTCGTTTTTGTTAATTGAAATAAAGCTGAAATAAAATATATAGCATAGAAACAAAAAACTAGAAATGTTGCTTAGCAACTAACTTAAAGTACTAAAACAAACATTTAAATAAATATAAAGCTATGTAGAAATATTTAAACAAAATGAGAAAATCACATACAAGATTTGCTAAAACCTAAACAAAAAATGTAATCAAAATATTAAAAATTAAACTTTACTAGTATTTAAATAATACTAATACTAAACTACACTGAAAGTGATGTTCACACAGTGCTGTATCGTATGGTGATTTTGATTTCCAGAGAGAATGCTGAATTTAAGTAAACTGAATTAAAAAAAATCTGATTGATTTTGCAATAGTTTTGTTAAATAGCAGTGATGCAATCTACATAAATACATTTGACTTTAAACTATTAACAGTATACTAAGGTAAGTTTACACGACATTAGGCTCGTTTCCATTACAGATTTTTTTCTAAATGTTGACAAAAAACTATTGCGAAATGACGGCGTTTCCGATGTTATGTGACTAAAACTTAAAGGTACAATATGTAACAATTTTGTAATAAAATATCCAAAAATCACTTGCACAGTGTGATATATTTCCTGCAGTTGTGTACTTACAATATCCCAAAAGTCTCCAAAGATTTTTTTATTTCAGAAAAATTCCAATTTTAATAAGTGGCCGTCCCGGAAAAAAATGTCGCCTGTCAATGACGCAATATCCACGCTATCCTCGGTTTCCATACTGCCATAGCCATGACGTAGCCATGGCGACAGACGTGGACAACTGTTTAGCGGCACCAGAGCCCGTCATTCTCTGGCGGCACGCAGTTCTTGTTTCTTTCAAACATAGACCATGACAAGCAGACTTTGGGCCAAACAAGGAGAACTAAAATGAGGATCAATATCAGCGTGGCGTTTTTGAGATGCCGAGGGCTCCACGTCCGCGACTAACTTGGACTTGACAGAGCTTCACGAGTCACGACTTGACAGCTTTATTAGACAGGTGAGCAAATGTACATAAAAAAAAAAATCAATGTTATATAACGTTAGCTCAACATGATGAAATGTTAGAATATGGTTAGTATGTTATTCTAATGTTGATCTAGCTTACTGCTAGTTTCGTATAGCAAACGAACTAACGCGTAGTATAACATTATAACTTTCAACACACATTTAAATAGCGTTTAGTGTGATAGTGTAACGTTAGACCAAGTGAAGCAGCGCTGCGTTACCTCACAAGTTTCATTCGTCTAATAAGCTGACCTGTGTGAGTAATCCAGCACTTGCGGGGTAGTTCAGTAGAATGAAATGTACTTATTCCTTTATATCCGCGGGACTTGCGTGTGATATCTGTCTCTTTAGCAATCGCGACCTGCTTCATACTACTGTAATGTTAAAAAACATGAATGTTTACACTCATCCATAAGATCCATCAGCTTGACAGCAAGTCCTATCATTCAGTTCATCACTGCGTCATCGACCGACGCCTTTGTTATTGTTGGAAACTGCGCCCTCTTGTGGCGAAACATTCCTGGAAAAGTTTTTCCTTTGCATTTTTTTTGCGTTAACAGTATTTTTTTTCAAACACGTGCACTTTGAAACCTGATTTCAAAAGTTTGTGTTTTCAGGCACCCAAAATGGCATTGTTGTGTAAATGAATGGCCACAATGCACAAAAAGGTGTAAACGGCCCATAAAAGAGATATAGAACAAAGTAATTGTAGAACCAGATAATTAACAATGCCTGGTTCAGATTACACAATTTTTTTGCCTGTGACTCCTAAAATCTTGTCGTGTCATGGAGAAGAAACGTCAGACTATGTTGCTTCTCGACCAGTCATTGCCGTCTCACACGCACACACTCACTCAAACCCACTCGCTCACACGGTCACTCACTCACACAAACGACCTCACACACTCTCACTCACTCGAACACATACATACACGCACTCACTCTTGACGGAACCCGTCGTGGAGGACCGGAAAAAAATAAAATAAACATGCTAGTCTTTTTATCGTGATGTCGTGAAACATCGCAGACGCGGCGTCTGTTGTCGGCCCACTATGACACACTATAGGCTACGAGATGAAATAATCGAATCTTGTGTCCTGACGCCCGTTGTCGTTTACGAATCCCCACGACACCCTACGTCAAACGGATCGGGCTAAAATCATGTAATCTGAACCAGGCATATAAAAAAAAACAATACAGGCACACTTATGCCTGGTTCAGATTACACGATTTTAACCTGATTTTGGCATGATCTGTTTGACGTAGGGTGTCGTAAACGACAACGGGTGTCGGGACGCAAGATTCGATTGTTTCATCTCGTATAGTGTGTCATAGTGGACAACAACCGACGCCGCATCTGCGATGCTTCATGATAAAAAAGAATAGCGCGTTTAATTTTTTTTCGGGTCCTCCACGACAGGTTCCAGAGTGAGTGTTTTTGTATGTATGTGTGCGAGTGAATGAATGAGCGAGTTGGGTTGTGTGAGTGAGTGTGCGTGTGAGTGAGTGCACGTGTACAGGTGCTGGTCATATAATTATAATATCATCAAAAAGTTTATTTATTTCAGTAATTCCATTCAAAAAGTGAAATTTGGATATTATATTCATTCATTACACACAGACTTATATATTTCAAGTTTTCATTCCTTTTAATTTTGATGATTATAACTGACAACTAATGAAAACCCCAAAATCAGTGTAGTGGGGGGGCCTGGTTCAGCGAGGTCTGCAGCAGGAGAGCGGGGGTTGAGTCGAGCGGTAAGTAAGTAGGTCAAGTGCAAAATGACAAACACCTGTTTCTGATTGCAGTGTTTGGCGTGGGGAGACCGGATAAAAGCCGGTCAGGTGCGAGAGTTTGAGGGAGAGAGAAGGACTGGGATCTTGTGCACGAGTGGACTGAGTTTAATGAAACCCTGCCAAAGGACTGTTCTTTTTCCTGAGTGTGCTGTAGTTTACCTATGGTGAAGGTGCCCCCGCGCAACTTTCTCTTCCTGTCTAGTTTTCTAAATAAAGTGTACAAGATCCAGTCACACCGACCCTTGTCTTCTTCCATCCCCACGATACTGAACCTTCAACATCGTTACAATCAGTATCTCAGGAAATTAGAATATTGTGAAAAGGTTCAATATTGAAGACACCTGGTGCCACACTCTAATCAGCTAATTAACTCAAAACACCTGCAAATGCCTTTAAATCGTCTCTCAGTCTAGTTCTGTAGGCTACACAATCATGGGGAAGACTGCTGACTTGACAGCTGTCCAAAAGACAACCATTGACATCTTGCACAAGGAGGGAAGACACAAAAGGTCATTGCTAAAGAGGCTGGCTGTTCACAGAGCTCTGTGTCCAAGCAAATTAATAGAGAAGCGAAGGGAAGGAAAAGATGTGGTAGAAAAAAGTGACACTTCAAGAACCACCACGCACAGACGTATGCAAGACATGGGTTTCAGCTGTCGCATTCCTTGTGTCAAGCCACTTGAACAAGACACAGCGTCAGAAGCGTCTCGCCTGGGCTAAAGACAAAAAGGACTGGACTGCTGCTGAGTGGTCCAAAGTTATGTTCTCTGATGAAAGTAAATTTTGCATTTCCTTTGGAAATCAAGGTCCCAGAGTCTGGAGGAAGAGAGGAGAGGCACATAATCCACATTGCTTGAAGTACAGTGTAAAGTTTCCACAGTCAGTGATGGTTTGGGGTGCCATGTCATCTGCTGGTGTTGGTCCACTGTGTTTTCTGAGGTCCGAGGTCAACGCAGCCGTCTACCTGGAAGTTTTAGAGCATGCTTCCTGCTGCTGACCATCTTTATGGAGATGCAGATTTCATTTTCCAACAGGACTTGGCTCCTGCACACAGTGCCAAAGCTACCAGTACCTGGTTTAAGGACCATGGTATCCCTGTTCTTAATTGGTCAGCAAACTCGCCTGACCTTAACCCTATAGAAAATCTATGGGGTATTGTGAAGAGGAAGATGCGATACGCCAGACCCAACAATGCAGAAGAGCTGAAGGCCACTATCAGAGCAACCTGGGCTCTCCTAACACCTGAGCAGTGCCACAGACTGATCGACTCCATGCCACGCCGCATTGCTGCAGTAATTCAGGCAAAAGGAGCCCCAACTAAGTATTGAGTGTTGTACATGCTCATACTTTTCAGTTGGCCAGCATTTCTAAAAATCCTTTTTTGTATTGGTATTAAGTAATATTCTAATTTTCGGAGATACTGAATTTGGGATTTTCATTAGTTGTCAAATTTAATCGTCACAATTAAATGAAATAAACATTTGAAATATATCAGTCTGTGTGTAATGAATGGATATAATATCCAAGTTTCACTTTTTGAATGGAATTACTGAAATAAATCAACTTTTTGATGATATTCTAATTATACGACCAGCACCTGTATGTATGTGTGACAAAACATGACGATTTTAGGAGTCAAAATCGTGTAATCTGAACCAGGCATTAATGCCTCAACCTTACAAAAACCATACAGAACATATGCGTACTTTTCTGTTCTTACACCAGCCAGTATTATGTGATATACTGTCCTACATATCAAGAGTACAAAACAACAAGAAAATCTTAGAGCATACGAGATACAACACTCAATGGTTGGCTTTACAGATTTTACTGTTGTCAAACATACAAAGACAAAAGAAGTTTATAAAGTTAGTGTGTACTGCCCAGAAGACAGAGGAAATTGATTTAATTCTAAATGTCTAATCTTTACAAAACCAGATTTACATTCTGAAGACACCAAAGCGAGTTTTCTGTGTGGGGGCGTTGAGAGCAGCACTCAGACTCAAGCCTAGGACAAGGCGAGTGTCGGCGGGGTCAATGATTCCATCATCCCACAATCTAGATAAATAGAGGAAGTGCAAAAAAAAAGTTAAAAATAGACATGGCACAGGGAGTAGTCGGAAAAAAAAAAAAATATATATATATTAATATGCCTTTGTTGTCTGGCAATGATACACACTCTACCATTACAGTTTTGGGACCAGTTTGATTTTTTTTTTTGTTTTAGTTTTTGAAAGAAATAGATACTTTTATTCAACAATGATACATTAAATTGCTTAAAGGTGACAAAAAAAGAAAAGAAAAAAGTATGCGTTAACTTTATGTCTAGAAATATAAAATATTGGTGAGCATAAGAGACTAATTTAAAAAACATCAACTTTTTAACGGTATAGTGCATTACACAGTTAAGGCAAAAATCAAAGGTGACAAAGATGTGACCCATACGAATCACACAAATTACCTATTTTGGATTCATAACGCAGAATTTCGCAGAAAGATGACAAGTTTGCATCACTGGCAATTCAAACATGCATATCTACATGTCTATCTAGTTACCTGGCACTGGAATAATATGGGTTTCCCTCCTCCTCAAAGCGTTTGATAATTGGCTCTTTCATTGCAGCTTCCTGCTCTGGGGTAAACTGGAAAATAAAAAAAGATAATTTACTTGAAATACATAATCTGTATGCTTTTCTCAGAAACAAACTTTTTTTTAGAACTCTCAGAAAAAATAAACTGTAAGATAAAGAAAACAAGCCCTAGATGTATTAAGATTGATAAAAGATGAAATGAAGTACATTTGCTCTGTTTGTTTCTTACCTCTTTTCCTTCCCTGGCTTTTTGATCCTTAGTTATGGTTGCCAGCACAGTGGCTGCCTGCTCTCCTCCCATCACAGAGATGCGTGAATTAGGCCACAAGTACAGGAACCTGGGGCTGCAAGGTGCACATAGCGTCAACTCTAACAAATGAGATGTTCATAACTACATTCTGATGTCAACTGGATACCTTGAGCATGTTTTTAGTGCTGTACCTTTGACCAGGGAAGTGTAGGAAATAATGTTCGCTATTAATAACGCTTACCTATAGGCTCTGCCACACATGCCATAGTTTCCCGCACCATACGATCCTCCGATGATGACGGTAATCTTAGGCACATTGGCACAGGCTACAGCGGTCACCATTTTAGCTCCATCTTTAGCAATACCTCCAGCTTCATACTCCCTGCCAACCATGAAGCCTGATAAAAAGAGTAACAGAGTACATTATGTGTATGGCAGTAGCAATTTCACTAGGCATACATATATGTTTTAGGGATACACTGAATGTTCAGCAACCAAAATTATTCGGCCAAAAATAGCACAAAAAAGCACTTTAGATGTTCGACCGAATAAGTGAAAAGACAGAATAAATTTTTTTACGAAAAATGGCATTTTTGATGACATGATCAAATGGCAACCAGCATAGAGTGAGAGCCTGAGGCGTGCACGCTTTATGAATGCAGCAAATATGTCGTCAGTGTGGAAGCATTTTAAAGTGTCCGAGAAAGACGCAAAAATTGCCGTTTGCAGACACTGTTCTGAATTGTCTAGAATTCAAGTCAGCGCGGAGATCAAGTTAGACGTGAAGATGTCAAAGAAACGCGTGTATATTTAATAAAGGGTCTTCAAAAAGAGTTTATCAAGTTATTATGCACAGCAAGTTGTGAAAAAATAACTCATTGTGGTATCGCGCACCAAAAGTGCTCTCTCAGACAGCGTGTGATCCCGAATTCACTTCTCTTTGCACCTGAATGGTCAAATTCAGACACAGTTGTCATGTGTAGTATCTTACGTAAATACAGTCGGTTATGGCTTAATCTCTCTGTGAAAAACGTATATGTGTTAGTATACTGTATTACTGGTAGATCCAAGCATTCGGTCTTAAAGTGACAGCAGCCTTAAATGCCTGTCTGTGTCATTAATCTTAAGCAACAAAAGATGTTAAATAAATGTTTACATGTTAAATTGTAAATTTTCAATGTTAAATAAATCTTTTTAAATAGTAGTTTTGTAATTAAATTTTTCTTTGAAAAGCAAGACAAAATAGTAAAAAAAAAAATCACATTTTGACTATTTAATTTATGCAATGGTGAAAAATGTAAAAAATGTGGTTTATAATCATTATATTCACGAGCATGTTCATTTCGTTGCATCCCTAATATGTTTTTTATGCTGACTCGTTCAGAACCAGAGAACTGTTTTGTAACATTAAATGTATATTCAGAAGAAGTATGTATATAACTGACCTGTAATATTTTGAAGAAAGAGGAGTGGAATGTTTCTCTGACAGCAAAGCTCAATGAAATGAGTTGCCTATTAAACAAAAAAATATATATATTTCTGAAAACATGTTTCCAGAAATTTCTAGTAATCATCTCGAAATATATAGTCTATCCACTTTCATTGTATGGAAAATAGAGCAACCTGGAAGATGCTGCTACTTGGGCTTCCACAGAAAAAAACATACATGATTCAAGAGGCGGAGTAAATTATAAATGTTCATTTTATGTAAACTTTTCAACTATAGATTTTTTCTCAATTTCCATACACAGTGCACTGCACCAGAAGTTGCGTTGGCCACTGAGGTTAAAAGCGAAAGTGATCGTGCACAGAGTCTATAGTGCAAAAGAGATTATTCTCTTGATCTTTACGCATGAAAAGTCAGAACAATGATCAGGAGATGCACACCTTCTTTGCAGATTCTGAGAACAGCACACCGTTATTGCCAATAATTCCCACAGGGTAGCCAAATATCCGTGCAAAACCTAAAAAGCAAATGAAGAAATCCAGTACAAAAGGAAGTAAGAAATCAATGCAGAAATTCAAAAACAAAGATGATTAAAGAAAAAACATCCACCTGTGATGAGTGTGTCTCCATAGAATGCCTTGAATTCATCAAATTTACTGCCATCAACAATACGAGCGATAACCTGAAATTCATAATTGCCTTTAAGTTTTATCTATTGAGGCAACATTTTAATAGGCTTGTATTCCAGTGATAAAGTGACCAATACCTCTCGAATATCAAAGTTGCGTTTGAGGTTGTCCCCCACAATACCATATAGCTCATCGGCAGGAAACAGAGGAGCCTCAGGAGGTTCCACAGTAACCTTATGAATAGTGGGCAAGTTCAAGAAGATCAGCATCAAGTCATAAACAAATCAGACATATTGAACATCTATCAGGAGTTCAATTGTGTCCTCACATCAAGATTCTTCTTGTAGTTCAAGCTCCGTATGGCTTTTCGAGCAAGATGAAGGGCATGATTATCATCCAGGGCATAATGATCAGTTACACCTGACTTTCTGAAGAGACACAAATGTTGAAAAACCCATAAGGCCAATCAAGCTCAAAACAAGCGTTTATGTGAAAATACAAGTGTTTCTCTAACCTGCAGTGAAGGTCTGCACCTCCCAGGTCTTCAGCAGACACCTCTTCACCTGTAGCAGCTTTTACCTGTTAAATACACAGATGGACTTTTACCATTGCTAAACATTAGCAGCCAGTCATATTGCACTCCTTGGGACATTAACACATACCAGTGGTGGTCCACCCAGAAAAATGGTCCCTTGTTTGCGCACTATGATGCTCTCATCAGCCATCGCAGGCACATAGGCGCCGCCTGCAGTACAGGAGCCCATCACAACAGCAATCTGAAAGATAACAGGTAAAATTGATGTATCACGATGCATCAGCTCCCACTGAGATAGACGTATGAAAGCAGCAAACTGCCATATGACATGTCAGTTACCAAACAACATTTTATATTCGCTTGTGGTTATACACAAATGGCTTATAAGTACTGTATCAATCGGTTCTCAGCCTTTTTGTTTCAAAAGCGTCACATTGTTATTAGGGGTGTAACGATACACAAAACTGACGGTTCGGTTTTCCCACGGTTTTGACGTCTCGGTTCGGTTCGGTTTAGAAAGCTAAAATTGCTTTTTTTAAACAGTGGTTTAATGAAAAAATTGTCTTTGTCTTTAAATTAATTCAATTACAATTAAACGTTTCACAAGGATTAAAAAAAAATCTGCTAAAGCTGTAAACTATATAGGGAGCCGCACATTACTATAACATTAAAGATTGTAGCCTAGACTTTTAACCTAAATTCAGATGCTATTTATTATTATTTTTTAGATATAATAATCAACACACAACACATTGTATGAAAACATGTAAACTGAACATAAGGCCGTTTTTGCATTAACTTGTGTTTTTACTCTAATTTGTTATTGAAATATAATAATTTACACAGTTGTCATTTTCATGAAAGATATTTTAAACATACATTAAATAATCAAGATATCATTAACAGGTTAAGTAAAATATAATATATAGGCTAACATAGTGCATTTATTTAGTGCAAGAGTTCATTATAGGAACCAAAGTTGTGGACACTGAATCACTTGCCTGTTGAGGTAAGTGACAAGCTATGCTGTTTTATTGACGTCTTTCCGCTGCTGAAACACTGATTGAGCGATTACACGAGTTATGATGCCTTTCAGTAAGTATACTGTATCTTTCAACATACCTTCAGGTGTCCATTCTGTAACTGAGGAAGAGATGATCGCGTTTACTCGCGCGCCGCGCTGCCGCTTGAAATGAGGGATCTGTCAGCGATCTGTCAAGCCACATCAAAGAGCGCAAAAACGCCATTTATTGTTTGAATTTCGTGATCAAATAGACAGAATTTGAAAGATTACACCTTGCTTATTATCGAAAGTAACAAAACATGGAGCTTGTTATTTGGTGTTAATGGTGGTTAGGCTACAAAACTGAATTCGTTGTGTACTGTACACATAAGACATGAGGTCCATTGAGCCGGGACTGGGCGGGGGCGGGGCCGGGGTAGCTGGGGGCGGGGCGGGGCGTGTTCGGTACGCAATGAGAGTATCGCGGTTCGAATCGTGAGTTCTGTATCGCGGTTTTTCGGTTCGGTTCGATTATCGTTACACCCCTAATTGTTATATATACACAATTATGCAAAAGGAAACTTTTTTTCTGCAATTATGACAACACTGTTTTTTAAAAACTTCTTTATTAAAGAGTCATGAAACACTAAGCCAAATGTTTAACAGTTATACGTGTTGAACATCATAGAAGTCAATGCTACAATCCGTTAGTTTTGATTATAGGAGAAAACTAGTTATTTTTTAAACCTTTTTGCACTATTTTCAGCTTCCGGGTTTAAATTAGTCTTCATGTACATTGTCATTGGTGTTTCATAATTATTCATGAGACTGCATGTCCTTATTCTATGAGAAGACGCCTTGCTTAATTATTCAAGACATGCATTGACATGCATTTCAAACAGTGATATGAATGCATAGAGTAAGTGAGAGATGCATTAATGGATCAAAAACAAGTGTTTGTTTTTGCTTTGCAAGAGTTTCTGGATAAGTTCTCTTCAATAGATCCTGAATCTTCGAATAAACGTGATTCATCCACACTGTTGAGTGTAACCCATCTTTACGGCCCTTTAACCGATCAAATATATATATATATATATATATATATATATATATATATATATATATACATATATAATATATTTTTTTTTTAATGCAGATAACAAATGCGAATGGCTTTGCATTTATTTGTGCATTCCATTTTAGCTGTCACAGAATATGTATATATTGGTGTAATTTACAGTGGGCACACAAAACCATGTATTTATCTTGTTGGCAGCGTGCATTTGTGGGAAGCTGTGATGCTTTTAATGAGAGCGAAATAAAACTGTCTGAATCAGAAGCCGTTCCTGTGTTGTAAGTCTCCGCGCTTTCCCTTCCACTCTGGAGTGTAACCACACCCACTTTTGTAGAATTTTTTTAAAACTGTGGTGAGAACTGACTGCTGCTGAAACAGGGTGTTTTTATGACTCTATAACAGAAACTGATACTGTTGATATATTAAAGTAAACTACTGATTCCAGAAGATCCAAGATTCTGATCCTGTATGTTATTCAATAAAAATAATAGTTACTGAGGGTTGACTACCACAGGCTAATATGTAAATAGAAATTTCACATAAAAAAGACCTGTGCAGTTCCCTCCGAGGAAAGGCGGGCCTGGTTGAAGAAGATGCGTCCAAAGTGATCTCTGTCTGGGAACACATCGGCCTGTCTGGGTAAATTGGCTCCTCCAGAGTCCACTATAGAAAAACAGATCAGAGTACTCAGAGTATCTCAACACTTAACAAAAAAAAATGAAAGCATTCATAGAAAAATGTTGTTCTGTACAGAATTTGAAACCTCTGAAAGAACTCACCCAGGTATATGCATGGTAGATGGTTTTGCTGTGCAATCTCTTGGGCACGCAGGTGCTTCTTCACAGTAACCGGATAATAGGTTCCACCTTTGACAGTAGCATCATTCGCAACTATAATACATTCCACCCTGTGAGGTACACAGGCAGGATGTATAAACCATTAACACTTGCACAGCATTATCAATGCATGCATACTAGCCCCTTTCCCACATGCAGTCTTTAATGGTAAATTACCATTTAGAGATCATGTATGTGAACAGGACCTTTTCAAAAATACAAATAAATCTGTTCAAGCAATTTTCTGCTATGAGAAGCTGTAACATTACATTACCAGTAAATTCCAAGTATGATGGTGTGTTTGAACAAAGAATAGGATAACCAGTATGAGCACATCTATGTAAACATGCGCTAGATGGGCGTCTGACCGCTGCGCTGCATATAACACTTGAGACCCTGCATTCTTTTCCATTCATCAGTGCTGTGGCTCTGCAGTTACTATAGTGCACTATAGCCTAGTAACTGTAAGTAACTACAGTATTATACGTCATGTGTTTTTAAGAGCAAAAACGCATTCTATGTGATCATCCTCCTATGCATGTCAATCAGAAGTAAGATGTCAAATTGGACAGAAAGTAAACTAAAGCGCTTCTCATCCAGGCGGATGAAGAGAACATTGCAGTTTTTAAAGGTAAATTCCGATGATTGACATCACAGAGTTTACCGGTACTTTGGTACTAACTATTGGTAAAAAGACGGAACAAAGTTGTTTGTGTGTGAACAGCACATTTGTGCATTTGCCAGAAAAGTAAATCTGGTAATTTAATGCTAACTGACTGACTGGCTTTAATGTGTGAAAGGGGCTGTTGATTTAATTGTGTGTTGCTCACCCTGAGACTCGACCAATACCAGTGATTATGCCTCCTGCAGGAACTTCCTCCTTACCATATAACTGATAACCAGCAAACTGGGAAAACTCAAGAAAGGGAGATCTGCATTCAGACAAACAAAAAAACAAGTTTAACATGAAAACAGTCTGAATGGACAACATTGTAATGATGATATTTTAGTTGTTTTTTTATAACAGTGAGTTTGTTTTCACCCAGGATCCAACAATCTGTCGATGCGTTCCCGAGGCAGGAGCTTTCCTCTGGATGTATGTAGGTTTCTCGCCTTTTCTCCTCCACCTTTGCAAATGTCAATGTTTTGTAAACATTGGTGCAAGGAAATGTGCTAAAGCTGCCATAAACTACCCCTATGTAATGGCTTCATAGGCTGTGTTTAGTGGTATCAAAGTAAATACTTTCAACTTGCTCACCAAGTTTGATCCTCTCTGCTCTGTCCTTCAACTCCTTCACCAGTGCTTGCATTCGCTCATAATTTTCCTACAATGCGAAAGATTTCTAGTTGGTAAAATACCATATTCAAAGTTTATAAGTCATAAGTTTATAAAGTAAATAATCAGAACGTGACTGAAATCTTAAGTATGGTTTAATATTGTGTCACCAGACTCATCATCATCAGACAGTTCACAGCGGTGACAAAAAAACAATATTTCAGCATACTGTACAGTATATCCTATATGTATCAAAAGCAGAAACATAGTTAACGTAATAAGTATAAAGTAGTATATAGTAACAAATCTGACCGGTTAGTGCAAGGTGGAAATAAAAGTTTACTCGTCTATTGTATGTGTGTATTATACGAACTATGTCATTGGCTCTTTAAATAAGTGCACAAGGACATGCACAACTGCCGCAACAGATGAATCCGCACTGCCGGCTGGCTGCAGTAACTTGAGTCCGAGGCTTCATACGTGGCCTACCTGAAAAACCGTAGACTGTGAGTCGGGCTGCGAGCCCACTGTTGCAACTTTATCCGCATGATATAGTCTGGAAATGGCAACATTTACACTCCTGCTCCGAATGAGTGAAACCACCGGTCTAGCATAGTGCAGAATCATGATTCATCCTCTAACTGACAGGTCTAAGGACGAACTCAGCAACGTCCTCTGACAGCAAACGGTTAACGCTGAAAGCTTTTCTCCCTTCCCCTTACCACAGCCAATGAAAACTGGTGGAAAAGGAACACCCCGTTCCATTGACAAGCGCTGACAACAGCACGAATTCTCCTTTTTCCTTGTATTTCTTTTCAAATTCAAACTTTGTGTTAGTCTCAATGGAAGTGTCTTTGTTGATTGTTCCCTGTCTTATATATATTCTGCAATAATAATAATAAACAACATACATTCTCTGTATTATAATTTTTTTTATATGAACAGAGTAGTATAATGTGCTATTCCGAATGCTTTCCGTTCGCTGTGCAGATTTTCACTGGCAAACATTCTTGTTTACGATAATATACGATCTGCATTTTCATTTGGACAATTTTTGTATTAAGAATTTACTCGAACATATGTGCTAACAAAGTTAGTGATCTCAATAATTGAGTAGCCTACTTGGTATTTAGTAATAACTACCATGACTAAACATATGATTTTTATAAAACTCATATTCATCGTGCTAAAATGTTGCACTCCCTTTTTTCAGCAACTTCCTTGCGTGTGTGTAAAAATGTTGGGTTTTTTTTATTTAGAAATCTGTTCTATTTAAATCTCAACTTCCCCGGCTCCTCGTTTTTCCTGTTCAAGTGCACTGTATTTCCCCGAGTAAGAAAAAACATTTTAAGTTTGAAGAAGTGAATATCAATTTATTAACTTATTCATAAATACTTAACTGATGTAATATTCATTCCAGACTGTGCCACCAATTGCCAATATAATTGACAATTGATAATATTTAATTACACATTCTTGAAAATAAATTCTCACTGGAGAATTGTATTATAATTCACAAAAGTGGTTTTGCTCTCAGAACGAAAACAAAAGTATCAGTTACCATAAAAACAAATATATTTGCATTGAACAAAGCAAAACCTTTAAACTCCAAAGCAGCAGTCAGTAAAAACCACATTGATAAAAAAAAAAAAAAAAAAAAAAAAACATGGTGCAATGTTCAACATTAAATAAATACAAATAAATAACAGAGCTGACACTAAACCTGCAACACTGCATGTCTCATCAAAAAAAAAAAAAAAAAAAAAAAAATGACAGCAAAGGCCTCATAACAAATTTATATACTCTATGTATGTGTTATTCCTTCGTGAAAGTTGAACAATTTTATTAAAAATTACTAACAATTATCTAATAGGTCTTCAATTAGCAGTGTAACAGTGATGTACATGTTCACTCCAGTGCAATGAACAGGAATAGCAGCAGTGAAAAACGTCTCAAACAAGAATCAGTCCGGATCCACGACTTCAGTGAAGATGTCATCCAGGAAGAACTGGGACACTTGAACAGGATCCTTATCAGCATCCAAATTGGAGATTGGAGGGCTGTTTTGAGAGAACTGCACAATAGATAATGTAATATTATTGAAAACAACTAAAGGATTAATAGTACAATGATTTGACCATAAATCACAGCATGTACCTGATGATCTGCCAGTGGTCGGGAGGCTGTGTTGGACACTCTAGCTGGGGACGAGGACGAGGTAGGCATGTTCGCATCAGTTATAGGTACACGATGAAGGACAATCTTTGGTGAGAATCCTGGAGGCATGGGTGACTTCTCATCAGCATGCAATTCTAAACCAAGGCTTCTGCTTCCATGCAAAGCCAGAGATGCCTTGGGCATCTCATTCCTAAGAGTACAAACAGATTTCTGCAATTTAACTATGCAACAGTAGTTGTTTTTACTGTGAACAGCACTAAATATTGTGATTTCAATGATTATAAAAGATACTAAGAGTCATTGGCATTAAATGGCAATAATTCTTACCCTCTCAAAATAGTTTTCACAGTGACGGGTGTGCTGTGATGCTTTGGTCGCAAGACACTTTGGGGAGTGCATATTTCCTCTACAGATAACTTCTCTAGCTGTACCCTACACACACCTGAGATCTCTCCTGTGTGCTGCTTTGTTGGAGTTCTCATTGACTCCTTCACTTTTGATGTCTGAGCTCGCTGAGGTGTTGTTGGGGCGGCTTGGGCTGTCTTTAGCACATCGGGTTGATCTTTAAGGCGTCTTTCAGGCGATCTTAGTGTCATCTGAAATGTACCTGTTTGAGAGAGATTAATGAATAGTGAGGGAAATTGATTAATTAGAAAGAAAAATTAGTAGTACAAAGTATAATGAGGACAAAAACAAATACTATTGTGTATGATGAAGAATGACTGACTTCTCGCTGGTGATTTTTTTGCTTGTGATGCTGGCAGACTCTGATTTGACTCATAAATCTTTGGCAGGTCAGAAATAGTGTCTAATTGACGTACCTATAAAAAAGATTTTTGCATTGACATCTGTACAGTGTTTAAAAGTTCATATAGGTGTATCTCAAAACAGCCTGTCCAGGTCACATTTCACTCCAAAAAATTAATAAATACTTATTTAGCATGAAGAAAATGTAATTCTACTCGTAGGACCCGTAGCATTTTTAAGCCCATGATTTATTTTATTTTATTCTCCAAATATAAGTTTTTTGAATTGACAATTTTTTATCAATTATTTAAAAAAATATATATATATTTTGAATAAAGGCAGTACTGTAAAATCCATAATGTAAATAATTTTGATATTGTATCTAAATCTTTTTTCGTATTTGATAAAAATGCAAAAAATATATATCATTGCAAAAAATCATAAGAGTATACTTTATGCAAAAAAAAAAAAAATTGTTAAAATGTGATCTGGGCTCTTTTCATGAGATTTATCCCATACAATTGTACAATTATAATGAACTGAAGTTAAATGCTTCTTAAAATAGCATACTTCATCTGAAATCTCAGAGGGTGTCTTCTCACTCTTTGACAGACTAAGACCGTGTTCCTCATCCTCATGAAGACTGCTTGAGACAAATACTTTTAGTCCTGTGCTGTTCTCTCCAATCTCTTCAGAAACAGGCACAAATGCATCTGACAGCAACATGTGGGAAACTCCTTCACACCAGTTCTCAATCTCATCTGAGTCCATGGGCAGCATATTGCTTTTGAGGGACCATTCCTCTGCTTGAGGGTCCAGGGACTGCTGAGGAGTAGCTGAAGAGGTCTGTGTAGAGCCCGGCTGACAGAGGTCGGTTTCTAAAGGATCATCTCTCTTTTTTGATAATTTAGGCTTTGGGCGCAGTGTGCCTTGAGTAATAGATACAAGTTAGATTGAAAGCATTAGAAGCAAATACATAAAAATCATCTGCTCAAATGTTGATAGACACCATTAACTGAAAAAAAAGAGAACAAAATCAAGATTGAGTTTTTTTTTCTGGATTCATCACTCCCATTGAAAAAGCAAAAATGATTATTAATTTATTACATTTTTAACTTTAACCACTATTTTAGGGGAGTAAGATATGATTCTCATTACTTAAAAATATATTCCATTCAAAAATGTCCATTATTACTTCTCCTACAAGAATGTGTTTTCCATTCCACTGACACAGACTGACTTGCTGTGGTCTCATCCGTTTCAGTATTTGCTGGTCTCTCAATATCGGTTGACTTCTCAACCTGTGGCAGTTAGATAGATGCTCAGTAATTAATTTTAATTTTTACAAAAATTTTTATCAGCAACCAAAGACCTGTCAAAACACATAAACATACTTTGACTGAATCTTCTTGAAGCCCAACTGATAAGGCCTCCTTGTGAAGGTTGTGCTCTTCAGACTCATCCAAAACAGGCACCAAAATATCAGAGAGCAACATATGAGAAACCCCCCCGCACGTCGCCTCATGGTCCTCGGAGCCAACAGGCAGCAAGTCAGAACTATGACAGAATGACCAAACCATCAGTGGTTTCATTTTCATTAAAATTTCAGGGCATATCAGAGAATAGTGTCATTCATACCATGTAAAAGTCTCAAAACTACACTGTGTTGACTCCACTTTGGGTTCTGAAATGCATTCAGTTTCTGGGGAATTTAGAGTAGCATGGACCTCTTGCTTTGGCATTAAGGTTGACGGAGACACGGTTTGTGATTGCTCGCCACTCTTAGGGGAATCTCCTGCTATCCTTTTGGGAAATGTCATCTTTACCAATAACTTGCCTTAAAAGCAGAAAATTCCTCACATTGTAACATAAACTAAGCAGTGTGTTGAGATACATTGTTTTAATAGTTTTTTTCACCACCTTTCCCCTGAATGTGTCTTTTACTCTTGGGTGATATTGATGGTCCCACATTTGATGATTGTGACACTGCACATAACTGGACTGCAGTATCTGGATCCTCTCTCATCTGTAGTATAAATTTCAAATAGAAGAAGTCATCAAATATTAATCAGGGGTATAAGAACTAAATGATTTCATTTACTAATGAAATTAGTGTTTTTAAAGATTAAGTTAATCTTTGTAAGTGTAAAGTAGGTGGAAACAATAATGTACAAGTAAAAACACAGTATCAACCAATAAATCAATTTAATTCACACAACTAACCTGAGATCTTTCTGCTTCATGAGGGCTTGTCTTTCCAATTGTCATCCATTCCTTGCTCAGATCATCTTGCATGTCCTCACAGACGGGTATGAATATATCAGTCAGCAGCATGTGTGAAACATCCTCATGTGAATGTGTCTCCTGGTCTTCCTCAGCAGCGAGGACCTGCTGGCTCTCTTCACCCATCTGGAGACTGCTTTGGACAGGACTTCCACTCTCCATGGAAACCGGCACCAATATATCAGACAACACCACATGCAACACGTCCTTGTGCCCACCCTCTATTTTCAATTTCACAGGTGATGATTCAGTGCTATGACAATAGAGTGTTAAAACAAAAAATGTAGTTAATGACTTCACAGATTCAAGGACATTTATAAAGATAGCCATGTCTTACCATGCTGATGTTTCCACAGTTGTGAATGGGGTCTGGTGCTTTGTCTTTGTGACTTTTTCAATGTTTTCTGTGTCTGACTCCTCCTTTGGAATATCAGAGAAATCTTCTCGCTCAGATCTCTTGCTCAGTTCTACTTTAACACATTCTTCTTTAATCAAAGATGCTGGTAAAATGACTTGAGTTGTGGCTGGTTCATTAGATCCAATATCAGTTTGCTCCTGTCTTGAGAAATCATCTTTAGTAGATGTTGTTGTTTTGGGGATTTTAGGCTTCACTTGCATCCTGCCTTAAAAAGATAACATTCAAGATACAAATAAAATGTAAATGAAATGAAATACATAAATGCAATAATAAAACAAACAAAATGCATAATATTCAGTAACAGTTTGGTATGTTTTTTTTTGTTGGTCAAAAATAGTTTTTATATCAATCAATTTAGGTAATCTTATAAAAGGTTAAAAAGGAACTATGAAGGAAAATTAATATCCTTACCTCTTCTTTGTAAAGTCTTCTCTTGAGAAACTGATGGTGTCACACTTGATGCCTCTCTGCAAGTATCTGGCTTTTTTGAAATATCTGCCATTTTTTCCTTCTGTGGACAGAAGTACTAAATCAACTCATGTGATGTGCTCCTAATTAACTTAAAACTTTTAAAATGCGCATGAAACAGAAATTGCAGTCATCTTCCCACCCCCCATTTTGATGTATATCTGAGCAAATTCACTTGGAAGTGAATTTTTTTTTTTAGGGCTGGACTTGATGTCTATCAGTAATTTATTGGACTGTTGTTGTTTGCTAATAGTGATAGGCTCCTGGAGAAAAAGGATTGAAACTTGTCTTGTTTAAATAAAAATAGAAACACACTTACTTGGACATTTACTTGAGACAGTGATCTCGCACTCTCTGGACGACATACACACAAGTCCTCAGGTTTTTGGAGCTCACTGTCATGAGGGATTTCCTTATTAAAAAAAAAATCCATTTCTCCTGAGGAGACAAAGGCATCAACCAACACCCTATGCACCTGTAAGGAAACACTTATGTGAATGACTGATTTAGCTTAAACTTTAATACAGCAAAACACAGCATGAATGGTCTCGCTTCAAAAGAGAGCAGCCTGTGACACACTGGAGGGTCAACAACAGAGTCCTCATCCATCTGGAGACCTTTTCTGAGAGGACCTTCCCACTTCACCTGACTCTCATCTCTCATATCTTCAGAGCCTGGCACAATGGTAGTTGATATCACACCGTCATGTCCAGGATTGGCTCCCCACTCACGGTCTTCATGGCTTAAGTGGATTTTCGGACTAACTGTTTCCTGTGCAGATGTTTTCTGGTTGGATTCAATCTCAGCTTGCGGAATAGCATGAGACGTTATCAGAGTCTGACTGGGTGCACAGTCAAACTGGCCATTGTTTGAAGGGCCAACCACACATGGCTTTAGTTTTGGCTTGACCTTTATCTTGCCTTGATGGAGAGATCAGAGAGGACATTACCATCTTGTCTACTGGAAAATACCATTTTTAATAATAGTAACTGACATAAATAAAAGTTGAAAGCAAGTTAATTTCCTACTTCTCCTCTGAGTGGCAGCTTTAGTTTCTGGAGATTCTATTGGGATCTCATCCAACTTTGGCACATCTGTTGGCTTTTACCAAAAGGGAGAACACTTTAATTTCCAAAACTGCTACATAATATAATCACTCTACAAACATTATGGTAACAAAAGGGAGTACTGCATCATACCATGGCAGAATTACAGGAGAGCATCTCAGGTGGACTAATTAAAAAGTTCACATCATCACAACTGTTTTCCTGTGAGGATATCAATTGTGTACTTGCATCTTCTGCTGAATCCTTTGAAAGAGGAACCAGGGAATCGTCTAGCACCTTGTGAGAAACACTTTTACATGGTTTATTGGTCTCTTCTGACTCCATGTCCAGAGATGCACTACAAAACAAGGACATCAAGGATGAAAGGAATGGATGATTCTGAGGACTATTTCTTTACCGAGAAAAAAAGTTGAATTAAATCTGGACTGGAAGGGAAATGTACCTGGAAGCCTCTAATGTAAAGGAAAGAGACTGTGAACTGCCTGTAATCAGTGAGGATGTCTGGACTTGTGCTGGTTGCAGTTCATAAAGGGGAATATCCTGCTGGCCACAGTCAGCCTCATGGAACAGCTGAGAGGTTGGAATCTCATATAGAGTCAAAATAAAGGTGGGCTCCTCTGATTGGTTATCTGTGACAAGAAAAGAAAGACAATAACACAATAAGATAAGCACTTATGCGATAAGACAATAGCATATAATACCGTTCAAACGTTTGAGGTCAGTGAGATACATTTTGTTTAATAAGTTAATATTATTGTTCAGCAAGGATTTATTAAACTGATGAAAAGTGACAGTATAAAGACATCATGTTTACAGTGTATTTTTTTGCTATATTTTTACTTTGAATAGAAAGTTTAAAAGGACAGCATTTATTTAAAGTACCCTGAAAAAAAAAAACATGTATCAAGGTTTCCACAAAAACATTAAGCCACACAAATGTTTTTAGCATTGATAATAACAAATGTTTCTTGAGCAGCACATCAGCACATTAGACTGATTTGTATGTATACAAACCCCATAATGGTCTCAGACCAAAATACACAGCAGATATGTTGGTAGAATAAAAACCAAATAGAGCTCTCTGATCGGAAGGATAAAGCCTGTTAAATTCAGAACATGGTGAGATGGCATTTAGCTATCATGCCACCCACAGCTGGAACCAGCTGCCAGAGGATGTCACATGTGCCCCGTCGTTAGCTATCTTTAAGACGAGATTAATAAAACACATCTGCTGAACTGTGCATTTTCTGATTAAGCACCAATTCTGCGCTATACCGATTGCACTGCATGGTTCTTTTTTAAATCCTCTTTTGCATTTATGTCCCTCATAATCATTTTAAAGTAGAATCTTATTTCATTTGAACTAATTCAATCCTTTTTTATTTTGACTTTTCTTTTAATGTTTTTTTTATGTCTTATGAAAATGTTTTAATATTGCTAAAATTTTTTTTATACATTTTCTTTGAATTACCACTGTGTATGAAGTAAACTTGCCTTGCCAAATAAATGCAGCCTTGGTGAGCATAAGAGAACATTAAAATTATTGACCCCAAACTTTAAATTGTAATCACTATTTTAGTAATATTTATATTATACAGTGTATTTACAGTGTGTTCATTTTTCTGGCTCATGTATTCATGTCACCATTACCAGTTGCACCCGTTTCCACTCCAGCTGAACCTGAGATTTCAGATTTTGCATTTCCATCGAGAGTGGCAATGCAATCCTGCCAGAAAACATTAATTAGTTAAAAGGTGTTAATTTCATTCAGTGAACGCAGAATACACAAGGTGTAATGTTTGTCAGGACGCATTACCTCATGAGCTTCTGATTGCTCTTCTGTACCATCTTGCTTTTCTGAATCCTGCTCATCTGGTATATGAATGTTTTCAGCTGCAGACTCACTAAACAGCATCCTTAAACAGCGTATTATCAATCATTTAATAATATTATATAAATTCTACATAAAAACTACAAACACTGTACATACGTGTCCATATCACACATGTTGCTTGTATGTTCAGAGGAAGGATCATAAAAAGATGAAACTGGACTGTGTGCTTCAAATGGTGCTGATGAAGCATCACTGAGAACTGGATCTATGAGAAACGAATGATGAAATTAACAGACTTAATTGTTTGTTTGTAACCATGAAGGCGGGTTTCTTCCTAGTCAGTTTTAGGTTTTAACATGGAGTTTAAATATGTGGACTAAATATTGTTGTAAAGAATGACCATCTACACTGTCCCTTTATTAAATCAATCAAATCTAATAAATATATTAATTCTTTATAGAAAAAAAAAAACTGGTAAAATTTTAAAACCCACCATTTTGTTCTTCGTGTCCTTTACCAGTGCTGTCCACAGAAACATCTGGGGCTGAAGTTTGTGTTGAGCCAAGTAACAGGACAGGAGACATTAGATCCTCATCCGGTTTACGTTCTTGCAAATCCACCTCAGATACCACAAGCTTGTCCTCTCTGGAGACTCTATTTATGTCATGATCCAAATCACAGTGCTGGACTTTAACCGGGCTCTGATGTTCTGGCTTCTCAGCAGGATCTAAATGATGTCATGTCTCAATCATTGTCAATAACACAAGTGACGTTTAAAGCAACATTCTCAATCTGAACAACATAAGTCTCACCTTCATTAGGCTCGGAGGTCTGTTGAGGGTTGATCATGACCCGAGATGCCAATTCTAGGTTGGATGTGTGCTTAGCAAACTGAATGTGTTTCTCTGGAGCAATACTATCTTGAGTATAAACTGAGGAACCATCAGAGGAACAGCTGTACAGATGACACCACAAAGCCAATATGTTTTTTAAAGACACTCTAGACAAACCCTGTCAATTGGAATCATCTATTTATATAATTGCCAGTGCGCACCTGACAATCCTCTTCACCTCTGTCTGAGGTTCCTCAATCATGGTGTCTGTGACAGCAGACTCACTAGGCTCTGAATCTTGATCAGTATTCTCAGAAATCTGAGATCCAGATTTTTCAAGCTTTGTTCTTTTTTCATTCACATCTGTAAAAGTCCTTCGTTTGTACTTCTTTCTTTTTTTTTTTGCTGAAAGTTAAGCACTTAATTTAGGATTTTGATGTTAAATGTTTCACCTTTGTCTGATGGTGTGATGTCAGGAACCTGAGGCTTCTCAAGGAAAGATGAAACTTCCTGGTCCTCAGTCTTACTAGGTCTTGGAGAAGTTGCTTATTTAAAGAAGCGGTACAGAGACAAATACGGAAATTAAAATGAGTTGGTTGGTAGGAAGGAAGGAAAGAAAGGAAGATTATATACATCAATGAAACAACTGAATATACAAACATTATTGCCCTTTGTTAATCTCACCAGCTGACGTTAAGGAAGGAAGAGGCAGATCATCTGCTGTAATTCTGGCATCATCCTGGACATTCAAGAAGAGAAAATTCACTGCAAGTCACATATTGTGTGTTTGGCTTCACACACTGAAGTCACTCACTCCTGAGACAGATTCCCTCACCGGAACATCCCAAGGGCCGTTTTCTTCTGGAGTAATGCTACATGTGCCCTCTTCCTCAGAAAGGCATTCATTCAGGGCGATCTTCACTTGGACTTCCACAGGACTGCTACACTGCAGCTGGGAGGAGTCACGGTTCAAAGATGCTGTATCTGGATTTGGAAAAGAATACAATACACACATTCAGTACAGAAAACCAAATACAGCGCTGCTGGGACAGGCAACTGGACGGTTTTCTTAGTTCATGGTTTATTTACATCTGAAGCTCACTTTCTCTAAACTCTGTTGTTTGTGCATTGAGAGGTCTGTGGAAAGTCTGTGCTGCCTGGCTTAGACAGGGTGTTGGCTTAATAAACCTCCTTTTTTCGGATAGGTTTTGTTGGGAAGAAATGGAGGCAGTGTCAGCTTCTTTAATTTCTGGGTCTTGAGAGATGCTCTCTTCTAGAGTAACTGTAGAAGAACCCTGTTCCTCAAGAACATCCGTATGCTCTCCCACCTGCAAACCACATCAACAGTCACTTTTAGCTGATTACTACAGGTTTACTCTACAACACACAGAAGAAACTCCTCCAGTACTGACATGATCGCCTCTGGAGGCCGTTGATTCCTCTGCAACAGTTTGTGCTCGGATCCCTAGGTAGCGCTCCACTTCTTCATGAGACACCAACACAACTGGACTTTTCAGTAATGTCTGACCTTGAGGAGATATTAAAATAAGCATTACACCCATTTCAACTGTTATGTATGGCACTCCAACAAAAAAGGTCATGTTTGGTATTAGCTAAAGAGATCAGAAACAGACTTGGTAATATCATCTATTTACATTCAAATACACTACATTTCAAAAGTTTGGGTTCAGTAAAAAAAACACTTAATCAGCAAGATTTATAATGTTACAAAGATTTATATTTCAAATAAATGCTGTTCTTTTGAACTTTCTATTAATCAAAGAATCCTGATTCCTCACCCACAAATACTACGAGACACAAAGTAAGTGCTCAGTTTGTTTAATTGGTCTTTTTACAAAAACATTAATATGAAAGTAAACTTACCATTTTCTTCAGATGAAGTCAAAAGCTCTAAATGATGCAAATTGCGACACTAAAAAATAAAAAAAATAAAAAAGTAATTTGTCTCTTCGGTACAGAGGTGTATTATATAAATTAAATTAGTAGTTAAGTCTTTCTCGTTAAGTTGGTCACGTTATGTTCAAACCCTGAACATAACGTGATATTTTAATATTTAAAAAAAACTATGTAGAATAATATTCCACATCAAAATACTGTATAACAAGAATATCTATGATTTTTATTAATGTACAATGCACCAGATAATCAAAGATCTATACATATAAACAGACCCGGCACCAGACACAAATTCACGGACGGGCATTCGTTTTTTTTCAGGGGGGCACAAATGAAAACAACCTTACTGCATCATAACAGAATCGATTATGATACTATGCAATGATCGATAGAGCATTATAATTATATAATAGGCTACTGACGCTAAAGGTTAGATCTTGCAGTCCGAAATTCTCACATATAAAATAGGCTACGACCTCAAGTTGTGTCAATCACGTTTACACAGTGCCTCCGCAAATTTCGTCCGTCATAAACAATTTTTTTAAGCAGGTTTGAGAGGTGTTTTCAGGGCCGCTGGAAGTAATTGTGATCAGTGGGTGCTGTGAATTATTATTAAAGGGTTAGTTCACCCAAAAATGAAAATTATGTCATTAATGACTCACCCTCATGTCGTCCCAAGCCCGTAAGACCTCCGTTCATCTTTGGAACACAGTTTAAGATATTTTAGATTTAGTCCGAGAGCTTTTTGTCCCTCCATTGAAAATGTACGTACGGCACACACTCTTTGTCCAGAATGGAAATAAAGACATCATCAAAGTAGTCCATGTGACATCAGTGGGTTAGTTAGAATGTTTGGAAGCATCGAAAATACATTTTGGTCCAAACATAACAAAAACTACGACTTTATTCAGCATTGTATTGTCTTCCGGTTCTGTTGTTGATCCGCGTTCACGATTCCGCAGTGACCCTGCTGACGTAAGACGCTGATGACGTGTTATCTGGTGCGCCCGAGCTTCGTTTACAGTTTGAGGGAGACGGGCGCTGTATTCAAGCTATTCTACATTGTTTGTATTTTTGTATTGCTATATTTTTTTTTAAAATGGTGCGTAGGTGTGCATGTCGCGGATGTCCTAATCTCCAGATAACACGTCATCAGCGTCTTACGTCAGCAGGGTCACTGCGGAATCGTGAACGCGGATCAACAACAGAACCGGAAGACAATACAATGCTGAATAAAGTCGTAGTTTTTGTTATGTTTGGACCAAAATGTATTTTCGATGCTTCCAAACATTCTAACTAACCCACTGATGTCACATGGACTACTTTGATGATGTCTTTATTTCCATTCTGGACAAAGAGTGTGTGCCGTACGTACATTTTCAATGGAGGGACAAAAAGCTCTCGGACTAAATCTAAAATATCTTAAACTGTGTTCCAAAGATGAACGGAGGTCTTACGGGCTTGGGACGACATGAGGGTGAGTCATTAATGACATAATTTTCATTTTTGGGTGAACTAACCCTTTAAAAAAAAAAAAATTGGGCATGTTGTGTGGACCTCTGTCCCAAGGGGGTTTCGGGGGCATTCTCCCCCGCAAGAAAATTTTGTACATTTTAAGTTTAAATGCATCAATCTGGTGCACATTGAGAGCTCAAAATTAAGAGCTTCAACCGGCTTCGACCCATGAACTGTGCACATTGAACAAAGAAAAAGCACTGACTTGTACCTAAAGAGGGCTCAAACATCTTGTTAATTACAGTCTCAGTCTACATTACATCGTATTTTATATTAAGCTATAGAATAGGAAAATTACACTACTTTTGTCCTAATTTCTTCACTTGTAAGAAATAAACCCTTGAGCTTTTATTTAGGAGAAAACACAAGATCACCATGCTGATCGTGTGAGCAAGAGCGCACTTTTCTTTAAATCACGCAGCACAAACAGAATGGCTAACGTTACTTAATTAAAGTCTTGTGCTGTTTAGCCAAAAAAACGAAAATCAAGCTTATTTAAAAACCTCGAAAGCATAAACACTCATTCAAAGTAATACAACGTATTACGTATTCAGAATACAAATTATGAGTAGGCTAACAGTAGTCTCCACAGAGCATAAAGTATTCATTTCATTTTATTTTTCGTGTTCGCATTTATGAGGAAAAAACAATGTTACGGACGCGAGCGCTCTCAAAGCGGCACTAAAAGATGCTTTAAAACTTTCACAGAGACATCAAACAGAAAGCAAAACCTTTCTTTAAAGTGAATTTCGTTTTGTATTAATTGTATCTTAATTTTAATCAATGTTTCATCAACCAATTACCTGTATTTAATAAATAAGAAGTAAATATAGCAGACGATAATGACGAACCGGAGGCGCCAGCGCGTGAACTGGAGCTCGTCGCAATTGAACCGAAACTCAGTGTAGGCCTATAAGGTAGCCTACTCGCCTCACAGACATGTCTACTTTTAAACAGAACAATTCAAAACGAAAGAAAACAGACTATAGACTGCTCCCTGCTCATGTAATCCGTATGAAATGTCCATTTCTCTATGGCGTTTGAACGAAACGTTTGAATGAATGACTCAAAGACTCGCTTAATAAGACCGCTATCACATGCATTTCCGCGCTCACTATCGACAAACCAATCAATCCGTTTACAATTTTAAAAAAATCAGACCAAACACATTTTTATTTTTATTCAGGAGTTATGTATATTCAAAAGGATAACTTTTGATAACAGTAGCCTATTGATAAAAAAAGATATTGTGCAAACAAGCAAGGACTGGTGGGACTTGAAGTGGAGTTGGTGAAGGGAGAGACTCGCTCAGGGCGGGCACTAGTGACTCACAGGGCGGGCCAGGCCCCCCAATGCCCGCCCATGGCGCCGGGACTGCATATAAAGATCATAGCTATAAACATTATCTTCTGAGGTTTTAAAGCATTACAGAGTACAAAAAGGTCAACATGTTGCAAGCAAAAATGCATTGAACGTGATTATTGGTTTCATGTAAATGCAGGCCAAGCAGATTCACATCATGCTACACAAATGTATAGCCTCTCATTTTTTCTTTTAATTACTGTAGGAATGCATTACTGATAATCAATGCAAATAGTGGAAATGCAATAAGAGTTATTTGTTTTACCTCCATGTCTTTAGAGTCTTGGATGACCACTTGATAAGGCATGGCAGTACTGCTCATGTCCTCTGGTGATGTATCTGACCCAGTCTGACACTGGTACATCCTTTCTCCTTCTGAAGCGGTCTGATTGCGCTTGAGCTTTTCTGCTCTCGTCTGCCGTCCAGGAGAACTTTTGGAAGAGCTTAGTGAAACATCTAGACTGAACCTCTCCCTAACACATGAGGTAATTGATGAAGATTTGTAATTAGAGAACTGTTGAAAGAAAATCCCATACTCTGATGATCTTGTCAAAATATAATAATTTTGCATACCCTTGATTCCCTTCACCACAGAGGTCTGCTGTGGATTCACTACCATCATCCGAAACAGTCAGATTGCACTTCACCTTTTCCCTGCTTGCCTGCCGTCCAGGAGAACGTAGTGGGCTCTGAGAGGACTGTGGCTGGTCTTGCCTTTCAGATGAGCTGTGTGCATCTTTAAGCCTGTGAAGTGATATATATATATATATATATATATATATATATATATATATATATATATATATATATATCAATCACTGTGTAACGCAAGTAATGTGCTGAAAGAATGAACCATTTACCTTGGAGGAGTTCTCTCCAGAACAACTACTGGCTGTTTCTGGAGCTGTTCCTCAGCAAGACAGATGATGTTGAACTATAATAATCAAATAATGAATAATGCTTCAGGATTATCCACATTAATGATCAATTCCAGTGATCACTAAAGAAAAGAATTTGTGCCCTTGTGTTAATAACATTTACTGGTGTTTACTTTTACACTAGATCTTTTTTTTTGGCAGAGCAGAGTTTAATGTTAAAAATTTGGTTTGTTTGGTAGATGTAACGGCTGTTTCATACTGTTCCCTTTCGAAAGCGGTCTCTCGTATTGCGTAGCTATACGCTTCTGGGAAAACTCATTTTCTCGAGAATATTGAAGCCTTTATTTTAAAATGCAGTGCAGCTGCTGCACAGCGAGCACAGAGCAAAGCTGACTAGCGCACTCATTGGCTGTGCTGCGGGAACTGCATGAACCTATGGCGAAGCGGCTGAGGCACGCAAACCAATCAGAGCGCCTCGCGCACGCTGAAACCCACCAGAATGGGCGAGGCTTCTGGCTATAAAAGCAGACTATTTTGCCATAGGAATCAGATTTAATCTCCTTCAGCGAACTCTTCACTTCGCTGATTTCTCCTGCTAAGAAGCCTTCGCAGATGACGAGCCACAGCAACGGAATGAGCGACCTGCAGCAAGCAGCTCAGTGGACGTCGGCCTGCAAATCTACGAGCTAGAACTCGACGACGCCTTTTCTTATTCGCTAGAGGATGGCTGAGCGATTTGAGACGAGCGAGCCCACGTCGGCCACATCCCTTCGTGCCTCGCTCTCTCCAGTGGAGACCCCTTCATCTATTCTGTTCACTCAGACAGACCGGCACCCCTATCTGCAAGCGGCAGGCCTCGTCTCTTTCAGTGGATCAGAAGGGGAGGAAGATGACAGACTGTCTTTGGCTGCATCCGAGAGCGAGGATTGGATGAGCTCGGCTGACCCTGCCCCCTCGTTTCAGTCCAGTGAAGTAGGCGCGAGGCCGAGTTTGGACTCAGAGCTTCTCCGCGTCCTCACTAAACCCGTTGAAGACCTCAGGCTTGATTGGTCTTCGCTTCAGGAGCCTGCTAAGAGCCGGCTCGACGAATGGTGCTTGTCATTTTCACCAGGTTCTCACCACGCCCCTCGTCAAAGACCAGCGCCGTTCTTTCCTGAGGTACACGACGAGCTGACTAAATCACGGCACGCCCCCTACTCGGCCCGCCTGAGAACATCCACCTCCGCAACGCTCTCCACCGTTGACTGTGCTGAGGAGAAGGGATATGAAAAGCTGCCCCCCCACTGCTATTGGATCTGAGGCTAGAACACCGTCAACTAGGCACCTCTATGCCCTGAAATGGTCAGTGTTCACCGGCTGGTGTGCAGCTCGGGACCTTGACCCCTATTCAAGTTAAGTGCCGCTGGTACTTTCCTTTCTCCAAGAGCTACTGGACGCGGGTCGCACCCCATCCACGCTCAAAGTATATGTGGCGGTCATAGCAGCCTTTCATGCCCCTGTGGCCAATCACTGGGAAGGAACGACCTCGTTGTGCGCTTCCTCAAAGGGGCCGGGAGGTTGAACCCGCCTCTGCCTTTTTCTATACGGCCTGGGACCTTTCCACGGTCCTCAGGGCCTTGAAGGGACCCTCTTTCGAGCCGCTTCAGTCAGCTGACTTGAAGCATCTTTCACTGAAGACCGCACTCCTGCTAGCCCTACCATCGGTCAAGCGAGTGGGTGATTTGCAGGCGCTTTCTGTGAGCGCTTCCTGCCTTGAGTTCAGGTCCAACGACTCTAAAGTCGTCCTCAGGCCAAGGCAAGGTTATGTTCCCAAAGTGCTCTCGACTCCACTCAGGGCTCAGGTCATTTCTCTATCGGCTCTTCCCCCATCGGAAGAGGATAGAGATATGGTTCTACTCTGCCCTGTTAGGGCCCTTAGGCCGTGTGTCCACCAAAGCGTTTTTAGCCAGCTTAAACCACTTGACGCTCTGCTGAAAACGCCTACCTGTGGGCGCTTGAGAGCGTTTTGGCAGCGCTGCGTTTTTTCAGTTGAGACGATTCGTTGCTATGATACAGAATATCCGCAGCATAATTTACTTGTAACTGATTTCGCAGATAATTTGTTTCATACTAAAAGTGTATTTTTCATCCATTTTGTTCGGTTAGCTCTGCTGGTTGACGCCGTTGTACAGAAAGAATGTTGTGACAGTTGGTCAGTGTGGTATTTGTCCCGCCCCTCCTCCACTGTGATTGGATGCCTGGGTAAAATGTGACAGTGATGAGTGCAGCATTTTACCCAAAGTTGAACATTTTTCAACTATCGGCGAACAGTAAAAAACACCGGGCGCTCAGCGCTTGAGTGTTAAATACACGCTCTGCGCCTCGTTATGCTCAAGGCGTTCTAAAAACGCGGCGCTCCCATTGAAAACAATTGGAATTATACGGCAGCTGCGTGAAAAAACGCTTTAGTGGACACACGGCCTTAGAGTCTATTTAGAGCGCTCTGCTCCGTTCAGACAGCTGGAACAGCTCTTCGTATGCTTCAGTGGCCGAACCGGGGCTTCCGGTCACTAAGCAGAGACTATCACGATGGATAGTAGACGCTATCTCTTTAGCTTACGTATGGGCCTCCAATGCCCCAAAGGCGTTAAAGCTCATTCCACGAAAGGCATGGCCTCCTCATGGGCCAGGTCCAGTGGTATACCAATTGAAGACATTTGTGCGGCGGCCGGCTGGTCCTCGCGTCCACATTTGTTAGATTTTATAACTTAGAGGTTCCTGCTCTGCAGGCACAAGTTCTTTCTGTATAAGAGGCCTTGGCCCCGAGAGGGCCCAAGCCTCTACGTACCCTTCTGTGGGGCCTGACGTTGGTCTGGCCTCCTTTGGATTTTGCCTTTTAGCTCTACTATTAACCTCGGGCTTCTCAGCCCTAGGTGATAGTGTAGGACGAAGTTGTTAAGCTAATGGCACAGCGTTTCAAAATGGGTTCCCATAAGCGTATAGCTACGCAATACGAGAAACCGCTCTCGAAAGGAAACGTACTCTGTTACTAATGTAACCTCGGTTCCCTGAGAGTAGTGAATGAGTATTGCGTAGCCTGCAGTGCTATTACGATTGGTTCAGGTGCTTTGGCTTCAGTCGATTTAAACCTGATTCCTATGACGAAATGGTCTGCTTTTATAGCCAGAAGCCACAGCCATTGCCATTCTGGTGGGTTTCGGCACGCACGAGGCGCTCTGACTGGTTCGCGTCCTCAGCCACTTTGCCATAGGTTCGTGCAGTTCCCGCAGCACAGCCAATGAGCACTATTGTTTTAAAATAAAGGTTTCAATATTCTCGAGAAAAGGAGTTTTCCCAGAAGCGTATAGCTATGCATTACTCGTTCCCTACTCTCAGGGAACCGAGGTTACATTAGTAACAGAGTATGTTCTGTGTGCATAAAGTTTCTGTGTGGTAAATAAATCCATCTGCATTAGGCTGGTCCTGTTAAGGTACGCCACAGCAGAATTATCCACACATTGAATTTGAATCCTCTCACTCTCAATGTAATTAAAGAAAATAAAAAAAGAGATATAAGAAGATATTTTGAGAAACATCTCAGTGTTTTTTTTTATTTTTGGGTGAACTATCCCTTTAAAACATCGTTTTATTAAATTTACAAATGGGCGCGCCGCTAAACGTGAACATTAAGTTGGTAAACAAACCAATATGTACCTCTTGCGAAAAGAGACTAGCAGGTGTGGAATCAAACGCGAAAATGCGAAAACATACCTCATTCTCAGCTTCTTTGCAGCTTTCATCTTCAGGTTCTTCTACCATGTCTTTAATCTCTACGGTTGCTTTTGGCTCAGAACATTTTTTGGCTTTTCTTTTTGCCAAATTGGGAAAAGGCCTCTTCGAACGTTTGGAAGAGCTTTGTGAAATCTCCTCCTGAGTTGTGCTCTCTAGACTGAGCTTCTCCCTGACACATTATGAGACAATTGATGAAGATTTGTAATTAGAAAACTGTTAAAAGAAAATCCCATACTCTGATTTTGGGAAGATAATTTTGCAAACCCTTGATCCTCTTCAGCATCGGGGGCTGCCGTCGAGACTTCACTACCATCAGCTCCCAGCTCAGATCCAGTAAACTCTGTGAAGAACATAAAAATCAGATGAATTTCTCCAAGCAAATGTCAATTTTGAGTACACATTAACATGGGGAAAAAAAATCCTTAACCTTCCTTTGACGTTTTGCTCTTTTTAGTCTTCCGTTTTCCTTTTGTGGCTTCCTCTTCGGAGCATTTGCGTTTTTTAGTTGGGACGTGAGACACCTCATTGTGCTCCTCATTCACTGTGTAATTTTCTCCATCCGTAGGTTCTTCATTCCGTACTGTCAAGTTTACAAAGAGCTTTTAAAAAATGTTTACTACAGTTAAAAAGTTTGGGGTAAGATTTTAAAGAAAATTCAGCAAGGACACATTAAATTGATCATAAAAGTCATTTATAATGGTACAAAATTTCTATTTAGAATAAATGCTGTTATTTCAACCAAATTTTTTTTTTTTTTTTTTTTTAAATCAAGGTTTCCACAAAAACATGAAGCAGTACAACTGTATTTATACATTGATAAAAATGAAAAATGTTTCTTCTCAGCAAATTAGAATGATTTCTGAAGGATCATGCAACACTGAAGAATATTTTTAGTGTATTTCCACAACAATATAGAAGGCTTCGCAGTTAACACACTGACTAAAAGCCGCTTTGATTTCAGGGGGTCTTTAACGTAAGCTCAGTAAAGTCAAAGTATGGAAAGAAAAAAAATCCTTAACCTTCCTTTGACGTTTTGCTCTTTTTAGTCTTCCGTTTTCCTTTTGTGGCTTCCTCTTCCTTCGCACATCCTTTGGAGCATTTGCGTATTTTAGTTGGGACGGGAGACACCTCATTGTGCTCCTCATTCACTGCATAACTTTCTCCATCAGTAGGTTCTTCATTCCGTACTGTGAAGTTTACAAAGAGTATTTTAAATATGTACACTACAGTTCAAATGTTTGGAGCAAGATTGAACATTTTTGTCAGCAAGGACTCATTAAATTGATCACAAAAGACATTTATAATGGTACAAAATTTCCATTTAGAATAAATGCTGTTACTTCGGTTATCAAGGTTTCCACAAAAATATGAAGCAGTACAACTGTAATTATACATTGATAATAATGAAAAATTTTTCTTCTCAGCAAATTAGAATGATTTCTGAAGGATCATGCAACACTGAAGAATATTTTTAGTATATTTATCAACAATATCAAAGGTTCCACAGTTAACAGACTGACTAAAAGCCATTTTGATTTCAGGGGGTCTTTAACGTAAGCTCAGTTAAGTCCAAGTAACAAGCAAAAACCTTTGAGTTTCTTTTTGTTTTTCTTTTTCTGGCATTTTTCTTTGGCATCTCTTTTATCTTCCTGCTGCTCCTGGTCACCCTTTTTTGATTGTTTGCGTTTCTTTTTTGATACAGGCACACATGACTGATCTTCATTGTCTGCGTTCACAGAGCTTCCCTCTACTTCAACTGAGCATTTGCCTGAAATGATAAACAGATTGAACTGTCATTCAGTTGTATATTTATACAGAGACTTATTATGTTCAGACACCGTATGGGATTTGGAACATACTGCACTACTAATGACAGACAGCATGGACAAATCTGAATTGCAATCATGTGCAATAACATTTTGTAATAAACAGTGTGAAACCTTTTATCGGTGTCTTGTTTTTCTTCCTTGGCTTACATGTTTTCTCACATGACAAAACTTTTGGCTTAGTGTCTTTGGTGCGTTTACGCTTCTTGCTTGTGCTTGACGGCACATAGGCTTCATTCACATTACAGCCGTCCTTGTTTTCCTTTTCTAAATCAAAACAGACACTGTCCACACTGCACAATTCATCATCATCATCATTAATCGAGTCTTCAACCTCAAGCGGTTTGGCTTTTTTACCACCTGGTTGAAAAGAAGGTGTTTAGAGTAAATGAAATAAATAAATAAAATAAACAGAGTGACACACAAACAAACATTCAAATAGAGTGTGGTACAGTGAGATCCAAAGATCTGAAGCCACCACTCCTGAGCACAATACCTTTGCCTTTCTTTTCTTTACTGGATTTCACAACCAGTTTTATGGATTTGCCTTTTTGTTTGTCTTTAGCCAAGATCCTCTTCAGCAGGAAACTGAAAAACTCTCTATCAAATGGCCGCTTGTTTCCTAAATAATTGAAATGTCAGACCAAGGATTGTACAGTAGATTTTTAACAACACTCTATAGGCAGAAAGACAGATAGAGAGCATGTGATTTCTGGATGCATTTGAGTAAAAAGTACAAGTAAAAAGTACAAAAGACTCACTGAATGCATTATCCACTCGCCATGCATTCGCTCTCTCCTCCTTCTTAAATTTCCTCTATCAAAAACAAAGACAAAAACACACAAACAGATGCATTCTCAAAGGTATTACATTTATACACAGGGTAATGTCCGTAAGATGAGGATATTTGTTGTGATTAGGGCTGGTACCTTAATTTCTGCTCTGCTACGGTGAGTCAACAGCTGAGCAATCATGGAGAAATCTGTTCCCACCATACTTATGGCCAAATAGAACATATCTGTCTCTGAAACACACACACATTAAAATTTTAAGATGCTCTTAACGGGTTTCTTCACATAAGTGAATGCACCAATAAAGTATTGATAATTTAGCATTAAACCTACATTCATGCTTGACATGAGCAAACAGCAAATCTCATGTTCCTACACAATCATAAGCCAACAGATGCAACATTTAGTATTCATACCTCTGACAGACCAGCTCTTCACATAGTTATTTTTCCTGAAACTTGCGTATGTTGTAGAAGAGCCTCGCTCAAACAGCGGATTTGCATTCTCAACAATTGTATCAGACGTCCTCTGAACACGCACTGTCAAACTGAACACAATCAATCCGTAATTACTAACAATTATGCATTATATATGATGAAACATATGGGGCTCTTCATGTTTTACTGGACATGCTAAATGGCATCTTTACATCTGTAACCCTGCACTGAACATGTAAAGTAGAATTGTCTCTATTAATAAGTAGGGCTAGGAGAAAAAAAATGATTCTAGCTATCGTGATTTTTTTTTTACAATTCTAAAATAGATTTTTCCTTGCTTGTAGATGAGGTTGACAGAAGTTAGCCACTTTCGTTCCAACAGAGGATGAAATGTGTCGTTATCTATGAGTGTTGAGTGACGTAATATCCCAAGTGGACGCGTGGAAGAGACGTGAGACTGAAATCACTGAAAAGCCCTCGCGCTACTCATATGCTGGAAGAGAGAAGACAATAGAGCTGCACGATTCATTTTTAAAAGACTGTGATCTCGATTCAAACACCCACGCGATCTTTCAATTTGTCTGTCTATTAAACTTTGACAAAATCATATCGCAACATTCAAACTGAATTTGCGTTGGCGCTGCCGCTGACCCGGAGAGATTTGTCATGAAACAGCTTCACAAACAGTCTTTTCAACCTCATAGTATCATTATTTATGTGATGCAATAGTTAAAATGATCATAGAAGTACTTGGATAAAAGTTTAAAGTACAAATATGAACACTGATGTCTAAGACAGCGATCAAAACCAGATTTTGATAGAAACTTTGTGCTGAAAATAACGCATTTATCGATTACATTGTTTCACCACTAAGTGGCGACAAGTGACTATTAAAAAATGTATTTGTTATTGAATCATTTATTCAAGAGAATGTAGTATTTTATAATGCTTCTGAAATAGAAGTTAGAAAGATGTGATGATTTGTTTTTGTAAATATGACTCGTATTATACATCATGTACAGTCTGTATAAGAGTATAATTTAACTTTTCCCAATGGTATAGTGTTAAAAAAAATTGCAATATAGAATCGCAATACTAGTAGAATCGCAATTTCTTAAAGGGACATTGTGTAGGAATTTCTCCCATCTAGCGGTGACATTGTATTTTGCATTCAAACGAATTGTGCTCTCCAGCGCCTCACTTTTTCAAATGCGTGTTGCATCTACTGTAGCTGTTATGTACCAAAAATCTATGACAAACAATACAAGAACAATCATATGCTCTATTAAAATATATTCTTATCGAATTTCTAGGTCACAAAAAGTAAACTTACAAACCTTGTTTTTAGCGCCTTCTCAATTTTACTCAGCTGCTATTCATCAAAGAGCCTGTTTAACTTTTAACAATACATGTTCTACTGTCTATATTATAAAGTACACAACCCAGCAATGAAAAAAAGCATGTAATTAAGACTGTAATATTGACTTAGCCTACCTGTCGAGGAGAAAGCAGGCAACTTCAGCGTCACTTTTGAAATCTTTCTCCTGCATTAGCTCTTTCCACCTCGAAAAAGCTATCCCGACATTGACTCTTGTTTTTTGTAATCTCCGGTCACGTTTCCTTTTACGTTAAATTTTGGACTTTTTTGGCGATGAGGATTTCTTCTCCTGTGGCTCGGCATATGTATGGTCCGCCATTAAAAATAACAGTGCAATGCAGCCTTTTAAACTTGCCGGGGCAGTGACAAGCGCCTCTCACTGCTCTGCTCCTCCATTTCTAATGCTTTCAGTTACGTGACGCTGGCTCTGAACGAAAACGCGTTGTGGAAACGAGTTAGCCTAGTACTTTTTGACCCTCTCTGCTATTATAGTTTTTCAAGATGGCGGAATGACATGGAAGCCTCCGTGGACCTACCCGTCATATGTATATAAAGATAATAAATTCTTCGTTTACGAGGATAAGTCAGATAATTGGCAGAGGTATTTGTACACCATTGAGGACATATTTATGAATAAAAATATTGATATTAGATTATAAAATACCTAAAAAACTACACATACTCCCTTTAAAAAAAAAAAAAAAAAAAAAAAATACATATCGTATCAGCACCCAAGTATCGTGATAGTATGGAATCGGGAGATAGGTGTATCGTCCCAGCCCTATTAATAAGGATTGGCTGGACTGTACATCTGAGAAGCAGTAGGGGAATTGAAAGTAAGCAATTCCACTTTCAACAAACAAACTAACATCAATCAATTCAAAATTAATGCTGTTGTGAAAGGTTTCCTGGTTACACTTTAATTTAAGGTGTCTTAATTACAGTGTACATTTTATTACCAAGTAATATCAATTAACAACTTGTACTTACGGGTTAGGGTCAGGACTTGGTTTAGGGTTAGTTGCATGTAGTTATGTATCATTTACTGTTATTACTATAGTAAGTACATGTAATGTGTAACAAAGACACTAAAATAAAGGGTTACCAGTTTCCCTTATTAGGGACTGGATTTTAGTGATTCTTTCAGACCACCATACCTTTCTTCATCTAAAATCAGTGAGCCATCTTCTGCCACCCTGACTTTGGGAACCAGCATATCGTCATCATCATCATCATTGTCCTCATCTGCTTCTGCTATATTTTTCTGCACACTGAGACACAAAACACTGACATTAACTTGACAGACATTAATCAAGACAACATGCAAATTAAAATATTTAGTAAATATAGCCGAAAAAAAACAAAAAAAAAAACAATACAGGTTTCATTTCACTTACATTGGAGATGATGGAGCAATGGTCTGTGCTTGAGTCTCCTCTGTGGAAAGGGAGGAGCTGTTCATGTAATGAAGAGACAACCAATGACACAAGGCATTTGAGATGTAAACACATAAAATAATAAAAATATCCACCATACCCACACCTTTTAGCATTATAATATCCAAGTTATCCTGATCATACATAGCACACAAGCAGAAAGAAAGCAAAATTATGTATTATCTTGGGGTAAACTTACGTCATAGGATTTGACTCTGGCAGGTAATAAATGAAGTCAGCTAAGGACATTTTGTCACGATCCAGCTCAATACAATGCTCTTGCTTATGCCGTCTACTCTTCTTGTCCTTCGAGTTGCCAAAAAAAACAAGTTTGCATATAAGAAATTGATATTTTCATTTGTACTTGCTTCATGGAAATTTGTTAAAGAGTTTTTGATTGTTTTTGATGGGATTTCTTATTTTCTAACTGTTGTGAAAAGCATAAATGTGGCATTTCTCCAGTCCAAATGTGTATCATTGATTTAATATTGACTTTACCGTTCTTTCTTTCCTCTTCTCCAGCTTCATCAGTTCTTTCAATTTGAGGGCTCTCAAGACCCGCTGCTTGTCTGAGGACATTTTGTTCCTGAGGGGAGAGTCTGGTCCATCAACACGTGACAGCTTCACATACGGTGAGAGTGTGCATGAAGCTGGAGTGGCTCCTTCGTTGGGCCCAAAATCTTCGTTTGGGATTTTTTTAGGGGTTTGGTGGGGCTCTTGTTGAGACGGTGGAGATGATGGAGATTCTGGACAGCCAGAGGTGGAGGGAAGACATGGTGAGGATGGAGGGCAGTTGGCTTCTGTAGTGGCAATGGAGAATGAGGAGTTTTGAGAATCGTCTCTGCTGATAGCAACTGAGACGGGGGACTGAGTAAAGGCTGCCTGGACAGGGGATGATGTCTTGGATGGCCCTGATAGAAGGGAAGCAGTCTTTCCAGTAGATGAAGGAGGAGCAGAGCGGACTTTGGGTCTGGCCAGGTTTGGTGTGGCAGATAATCTACTCCTCCTCTGAAGTGCTGTAGTTGCAGGTGTGTTGGCACTAGATGGTGCTCCATCATTACTGTCAATGAAAAAAAAAAAAACTTTGAGAAGCTTTTGAATCTCAGGTTTGATCAAATAAGACTCAAGCAGAGCTGCAATTTAACTACCTTTTAGTGTAGTTTAGGCAGTCATGTTAATTCATAAATAAGACACTACAGAAGAGGCAAAAAAAAAAAAAAAAAAACTATTGCAGCACCAACGCAATAGTTAGAAACAAGATAAATCTAGATTATGATAAGAAAAATAGAAAGATGAGTCAATGATTATGATGAAACCGAAAGAACCAGAACACAGAAGAATTAACTGAATTAACAGAATAAGATAAACATCAGACAGTGCTATTTCATAACTATATATTCTTATGGTATTAGTTAATATTTTTCAGCTTTTTTAGCTTTAATTTATTTTTATTTCAGTTTAGTTTTAGCACTTTTAATATAACTTAACTACTTTAGTAGTCAAGGCAACATTTTCATTTAATATTTTTATTTTATATCAACAAAAACTATTTTTAATGGACCGAGTCAACAATGACATCAAACAGCACAATATCCATGCAATAAAAGTCCTGCTGTAAATTGAAATCATTCTGGATTCTGTACAGGAAATATTTAGCTAAAGTGCCTTGAGAGCAGATTAACCCTAAAAACTCCACTGTAACAAAATTGCAACACTTGCTTTAATCAATTAAATAAAAGCATTTTCTAAATATTCACTACATAACAGTAGTTTTAATCACTAAACAGTAGCAGCAAAGTTTAAAGCAGGCACAAAAAAACATTGTTACTTTTGAATGGTAGTTATCATATGTTCACTTTAATGCCTACACCGTTTGCAGGTAGAAGATTGTGCAAATTCACCCCCAACAGCCTATATTTAAAAAAAAAAAATGTATTATTACCAAACTTCCTAAAATTGTTTCGAAGGAGAAAAAATACATATTTTTGTAAATTATCTGGATGCTTTCATGGCTGTGCTGCTTACGTGTTAAGTGATGCTTTCTCTGAGGGAGAGCCGGGAACATTTCCATCTCCTGTCGCCACAGCAGACTCTCTCACGTCCAGCTGAGACTGTGGAGGTGACGGTGTTTGCTGGGTGTTGTCAACAGCTGTGGACTTTTGGGAACTCTTGTCCTCTGCACCTGGCGCCATACCTCGACCCCCTGGCCTGACATTAGGCTTAATACTAATTCTTGCTCTTCGCATCCTCGTCAGATCACTGTGGTAAGATCAAGTCATACGGTTGCATGTCAAATACACGTCCATATAAAAATGTGTCACGTGACTGAGTTCAAGTTCCATCAGGACAAACCCTACATGATATATTAAAACCGTATCAAGACTGACTGATCTAATGATGATGGCCATCTCTAGCGTGGCTGCTAGCAAAGTTGTGAATTGTATATTGTTCAATACTGCCTAATTCATGTATTTCTAAACCGTGGTCTTATATTTTGCTCACTGAATAAATTATGAATACCAACAGTGGTTGAGATTAAAAATATAAAAAGGGCAACTCTGAATTGTTATTAGTATAAATCTTAGATTGGCCACATTATACTCGACGGACGCCTCAGATTCCCGCATGCCTCAGTGTGGTGTCCACAATCATTTCCAATTGCCTGCTGACAGACATTTAGAAGCTGAATTACCAGCGATAACACGGTAAATGTGTAATGACAACAGAAAAGCAACACGCCTTACTTCCTTTCAAATCACAGTGTAACCCTGTCAATGTGATTTGCCGCGGTTAAAATGGTAAAATGTCGTTTCTGCCGGTCGCATGGTTCCCCTGCAGTACTTTCCTTGCGCACCGGCCAGTCTGGACACCTCTCATTCAGCGAAAGGCATTGTGGGTCTTTGTAGTTTTACCATTACTCTCTTCGCATCGTTTCTCTCGCTAAAAACTACATTATCCAGCAGCTTTAGAAAGTCAGCTGTGACTGATAGTACACACGTGGAGAGCAACACTCTGACTGAAGGCATGTCATTGAGCACGTGCAATGCTATGAAATTAAAACAATAAACTAAAAATAATGTAAGCCCATTTTTGCTGTAAATGCTGTAACATCTCTGAAGCATGTTACAGTGTTTCTTCCTTACTCTTATGATGTTGGCTACTTAACATTTTCTCAAGAGATAATCTTACCAGCATTTTGGAATAGCATATCATTACTCTTACTTCCTCAGTTTGTATGAAATTCAAATGAGCTGCTATATACCTAAAGTGTGCTTGTTAATCATGGTAGTGCTATGTACTATTGAATATTAAAGGGGTCCTTAAATGCCTTTTTCACCCCTGCTGAAAAATCCAGCTAAAACCAGCCTAAGCTGGTCAGGCTGGTCTCCCAGCCTGGTCATAGTTGGTTTATCAGGCTGGTTTTAGAGGGGTTTTGAACACTTTTTTAGCTGGTCAGGCTGGTCTTAGCTGGTCAGGCTGGTTTTAGCTGGCCAGGCTGGTTTTAGCTGGACAGCCTGGCTGGTTTTAGCTGGTCAGCCTGGCTGGTCTTAGCTGGTCAGCCTGGCTGGTCTTAGCTGGTCAGCCTGGCTGGTCTTAGCTGGTCAGCCTGGCTGGTCTTAGCTGGTCAGTGTTGGTCTTAGCTGCTCAGTGTTGGTCTTAGCTGGTCAGTGTTGGTCTAAGTGTTGTCTTCTCTATTTTTCATGCCACTGGTTGTTGTGACAAAGAAAGTAAACAATTCCAAATCCACTTTAAATAATCTTCAGGAGCACAGGCAACCATTCAAACAAATTGCTTTTTTATTTGATATTTCAGCCCCTTAAAACAAACCAGTGATATGGTAACAGTAATGTACAAAATTATTAATTGAAATGATTAAAATGCTAAAAACTGTCCTAAAAACTAAAACTAAAAACTGACTTAACTGTAAAGGCACAGCAAAATCAGTGTGAATTATATAAACTCTGAGCAGAGTGTTAAATGAACACTGAAGCAGTGTTTAAGTTAATGAGATAATTTTGTGATTAATTGAGTGATGATTAAGTATTATTGAAGACACCTGATGGTAACAAGCAGAATCACTGAAGGAGAAAACCCCCCTGGAATTTTAAGTCACCATTACGGTGATCAGTGTTTGTGTTAGTTGGTCTCTTGGCCCTTAAATCACTAACTTTAGATTTTGTTATGCTGTTGTACATGAGTTATAACAGCCAGATGAACAAAGAAAAAAGATGATCTGATGGTATTACTTTACTAGTATTAATGTTTTTGAAAGAAATCTCTTCTGCTCATCAATGCTGTATTTATTTGATCAAAAATACAGAAAAAACTGTAATATTGTGAAATATAATTACAATTTAAAATAATGGTTTTCTATTTTAATATACTTTAAAATATAATTTAATCCTGTGATGCAAAGCTGAATTTTCAGCATCATTAATCCAGTTTTCAGTGTCACATGATATATTATAAACAGGAATTAATTACGCTTTACTATATATTCACATAGAAAACAGCTGTTTTACATTATAATTATATTTCACAATATTACGTTTTTTTTTTTTTTGTCAAATAAATGCTAGCTTGATGAGCAGAGAGACTTCTTTCAAAAAATATTAAAAATAGTAATGTTTCCAAACTTTTGACCGGTATTTTATACAAAATAAATTATAGTTAATAAGATTGATGTGGTTTGGCATTGATAAATTGTGCTTGAAAAAACATGATCAGAATATCGACTCAAATTATGTATTATATCGAGTATTATTGAAGCAAAACAGAGTAGATGTCAAGTCTTCGAGAAAATGTTTTAGGAGTTGCAAACGTAGTTTTTTTCCTTTTTCTCTCACAGACACAACACATCAGTTACACCTTTTTACATTCTTCATTGCAGGTGCACAAATCCTATTCTACAAATTACAAAACTCACAGGGTCATATTTTTGTTGAGAACAGTACAATTTTGGCCAATCATGCACATTTCTTTGTGTATAATTTTGTGAATCATCTATACTGTTTGGCTATTCTCATGTGGTCACACTTCACTTTTCATTCCATTGACTTCCATTCATTTACATGTGAATGTGGGAGATTGGAAATGCTAGCTCTCGCAAAAAGTTTCATATTTTACTGCATTCCAGTTCAAGTCTGGTGAACTCCGACCTGTGAATTTGCTCTACATTTATAACGTGTGACCAGTAGAAGATCAATACATGAAGGTGTGACCTCTTGGCTGATTTAAAAGAATGATATTTTTGTTGTAAAGTCATATGCTCAAACCCCTTGTGTGATCGCGGATTAAATGTGAGCATATACATTTCTTAATTTGTGATTTGTAAAATAGTATTTGTGCACCTCCAATGAAGAATTTGAAAAGCTGTAACTTCTGTGTTTGTGAGAGAGAAAAAAGTTTGAAACTTCTATTATAAAAAAAAAAAAAAAAAAAAAAAAAAAAACTTTCTCTCGGTGACTTTAAATTTACTGATGTGTGACTTTACACCTACAGACTCCACTGCCACAGGTGCTCAGTTTTGCTATAATAATACCCTCACAGAACATGATAGTAATCAGCTATCCATGCAAAAGCAGAGGTCGTGTGGTGTACAGGTACATCTGTCCAGGCCAACATCTGATGCCTTGCGCTGGGGATCCCAGAAAACCTGCAATACAAACATAGTACAGTTCAAAATCTATCATACATACATCTCATCTGGTATCACAAATTATCATTCCAGGTTCAATTTAAGATATGCTCACTATTAGGGCTGCACGATATTGAAAAACTTAAATACATATTTTGTTTTTCTGCTATATATATATTGCGATATAAAAACAATTTCATCAGAATATTTATTTAGGTCTATTTGAAAAGAATTGATTATTATAGAATAATTGGGGAGATTTTGTAGAGAAGTGAATCTGCGTTAGGGCTGGACCCGAATATTCAAATATTCGTTCGGTGGGTTGGTATTCGATTTGAAAATGTGACATTCGAATATTCGTTTTTTTTTTTGCACACCTGGCATCCCCCTCGAAACGGTTCTCATTCGAGCTTGAATATGTTTTACACTATAAAATCTGGTGAAATATAATACTTAACATATAACTTTGTTATAGCTACTTAATAAATATATTTGCTTCTTCTTGGACTACTAAAAGTGTTCCTGCAATGGGAGTATTCTCCGGCTAGAGCGCAGAACAGCGGAGTTTGTATGGACAGTGCATGCCTGAGCTTGTATTTTAGGGTTAAGCTGCGTTGCTTTGACATTGTTGAAAATAGAATAATAGAAACAAAATGTATTATCCTATTTACCCCTTATTATCAATCTAAATGAATCTACTGCGAAATATAGAAGAAATTTAGTTTTTCTATATTTAAATTTCGTTTTTATTGATTTAAATTTCGTTTTTATTTTTTATTTAAATTTTGTTTTTATTTATTTAAATTTTGTTTTTATTTATTTAAATCTACCCTACTTTGTCAGTGAGAAAAATATTATAAAACTACCTTATTAAAAATATCGCTTAAGTTAACAGACCTGTGTGTGTGTGTTTTATTTCACTAGTGCAGTGTCCGTTCTCGGAGCATATAAGCTCTGCTCGCGTGAGGCGCGCCGCTTCCCGCTCGCACTGTTCTGTAGTTTATTAAAAGTTTATTCATCCTGGCAAGTAGGGGTGGGGGTGGTGTTGGTGGTGGTGGGGGGGGGTGTTCAGTTTTGTTGATGGGGGGTGATTGTTCAGTATTGTTGACCTTTGGGTCTTACATGCGCTTCAAGAAACACACGCACATTTGCACACACACACACACAAGGTCTCTCGCTCTCTCCCTCTCTGTCGTGCGCGCGCAACACAGTTTGGAGCTCGCGAGTTCTAGATTCCGGGAGATTAGAACTAATTTGCGGGCATCAGGGCCCGTTTAATACCGGGTTTCGGTACCCATCCCTACACATGGGTGAGTTCATATGGATGAAAGCCTGTTGTGTTCGGTCTCTTGATTTGTGATAGTGGCAGCTATTGTGAAACTCACCTTCTTCATCTACTGAGTGTGGATGGCATCAAGATCTTGTCCTGAAGAATCACAGGGCCAAACGCTAGGGATTATATCTCATCTGGTGACAAGAGCATAGCCATAACTTTAAGGACTCTAATGATATCTATACTGTATCTCACCAGCTCTTCTGTCCTCTTTTCTCTGTCTCACACACTCACGGCTTCTCCGATCTCCACTTTAATCTCCGTTTTCTGTCCGCACACACACTAATGATATCTTTACCCCTGATATTGCATTGGGGATATAAATTCAAACATTTTAAAGGCTAAGAGTATGAGCCACGAGTAAGCTGGCCAGATATCTGTGAAAAATAACTTACGTGCCTAAAGTTGTCGACCCCCTGACCAACATTCAGCATTTATAAGTAAAAATAATTTTAGTATTTATCAGTAAAACATACATACGAATAAATAAATACCTTTGAGTTGGACAGTATGGTGTCTGTCTCATTGGCCAACATAATTCAAGACAGACCTAGAGAAATAAAATAAAACATACCAATGACCATGATATTATCATAATAGTTAAATGAATTATTATAACTATGACCATTATATTTGTCACTTATTATTAGCTGATTATCTAGCCTACAGGCTTCTCAAGAACAATTTCACTGAAAAAACCTGGGGTTAATGATTTCTAAAATGTGAGACTTCTTTCAAAAGCATAAATCTTACAGACCCCAAACTTTTGAACAGTAGAGCACTGTATGTTTGAGGTTTTGCTTACTAATCATATGGTTCATAGCCGTGGAGATTGTCTTGGACAGGGGGTGCAGCAGGCCATCAACATGATGATCTAGGAACATAACATGCAATTTGTCACAGAGCCAACCATGTTAAATAGGATTTACAATAGAACATAGGGTTTATTACAAGGAACCAAGCTGGGCAGAGGTGAAATGCAGAAAAGAGAAAGAATATATATATATATATATATATATATATATATATATATATATATATATATATATATATAAAATCTTAAGATAATAGATATTGTGAAATAAATGCATATGAAATTATTATGATGATGATTAAACAATAATTCACCCTTTATTGTAGAGTTTTTTTTTCTGTCGCTCCTGAAATCACATCTTTTTAATCAATATTTGTAAGTGACGTCACTGATTAACAGCACAGTGCATTCTATTAGGCTAAATAAATTAGCTTACTTCCAATCACCAATTAACAAATTACCAGCAAAACAAAACTATCAAAAACTGCAAAAAAAAATAAAAAATCTACACAAAGATGTGGTTAAAACCCCAAACTTATATAAACAAGAGCTAAGTCTGTAGAGTTAGCCTTAACTTACCTCTTCTGAAAACGGTTGAGATGCTAACGGACTTTTTCGAAGACACAAAACCATTTCTATAAAGTAAATATTCAACAGAAGCGTATCAGTTACACTTAAGAAATGTGTCAGGAACGTTTGTATGTATTATTTGTGTCATTTTTTTTTACTAAACTTACCTAAAAGCAGTGAAAACAACAGCGAGAGACGGGAGTTTTGCTGTTTGTCAGTTGATGACGTTTCCTCGTTTCCATCTGCTCTCGCGCCGAGTCGCGCGCGCTCCAGTCTTTAAATGCGACTCGAATGTTTACGCGCACGCGCATTTAAAACACTTCAAAGGCACGCAGCATATAAATAAACATCTAGAATTAAAACATATAACATAATTTAAAATGTCATTAATATTAAATCATGAATTTAAAACTCATTGTGTACAGTTCAATGACCCATTAACGTGCAAAATGCCACCCCTGCAGCAGGTGATAGTGGGACAAAGTGGCACTTAGTTTAAGAATTTAACACAACCTCTTTTTTTTTTTATTTGTAAACGTGCTTGCAATATTTTTTATACCATCAATTTGCTTTTGATTATATATATATATATATATATATATATATATATATATATATATATATATATATATATATAATATTGCATTCATAGTGTAAATTAAGTGTCAAACTACTTTTCAGACATACATAAAGAAAATCACATTGTAACAATTTAAAATGTTATTTGTTTATTTTTTTTAAAGGTGGAAAGTATTAAGGAGACACACAAGTTTTGGGTGAGGGGGTGTTGATGAGGAAGAGGGGGTGTCTAGGGTGTGGGGGGAATGTAAATGTAGGTGTGCCACAGTGCAGATGTTTTGGTGTAGTGCTGCTGTGTTTCTGTCTAACTGTCAGTTGTTCTCCCCTAACTGCAGCCTTCAATGACACAATCAGTTTTATGTTTGTGTAATTTGTGACTGGAACTTAAAGTAAAATAAACCTGTATCAGATTATGTGTATCATGTGTTTTGTGTCTTAAGATATTGTACAGCTTATCTAGTTTTGCGATTACATATGACATTAAATTGGTCATTGTATAGAGACATTGTTTCACTTGTAATTTGTGAACAAGTCTATTCACAACTGAAACACTTATTAAAAATAAAAAAGCTGACTATACTTGGTCAGACAACAATGGTGAATGTGTTTGTTCAAACGATATTTGAATCTGAATCGAGTCCGGGCATGCTACAGATTTATGCTATAATTTATTTTAATACTTAATTTATTATAATTTAATTTAATAATTTTAATATAATTTTGTTTAATTCTGTTCAGATATACTGTTGTATTAACAACTATAATAATTTAGGCTGTACCATCTAGCCAGCCTAACTATGATGCTAAAACCTTATCTGTATATGGACTATGAAATCTGATTAATTTGTAATTAGGTAAGATGTTCATCAGCTTGGCCAGGCTGGGAGGCCAGCTGAAACCAGCTGACCACCAACTTGACCAAGCTGGGAGACCAGCTTGACCAGCTAAGCCAGGCTGGGAGACCAGCTGACCACCAACTTGACCAGGCTGGGAGACCAGCTTGACCATCTAAGCCAGGCTGGGAGACCAGCTGACCACCAACTTGACCAGGCTGGGAGACCAGCTTGACCAGCTAAGCCAGGCTGGGAGACCAACTAAAACCAGCTACTTCCAGCTTAAACCAGCTAAGACCAGCCAACCAGCCTAGGCTGGTTTTAGCTGGATTTTTCAGCAGGGACATTATGTAAAATAAGTCTCTGATGTCCCCAGAGTGAGTATGTGAAGTTTTAGCTCAAAATACCCCACAGATATTTTTTTATAGTACCCTCACTTTTTCAGGGTGAGCAAATATCGGCGCCGTTTTTGTGTGTCCCTTTAAATGCATATGAGCTGCTGCTCCCGGCACAGAGGGTGAAGCTTCAAGAGCAGCTCCGATTACCTCACACAGACACCCACTGAAAATTTCAAAAACTTTTAGCCTTTTTTGTTCAAAGTGGAGTCAGACAAAGATGGAGAGACCTATTTTTTTACAGTCTATGGGAGAGACTGGGAGAGAAGAAGTGACAACATGTAGAATGCAACAGGACATTTCTATGGAAGCTTGTTTCCGCCACAGAATGAAAAATAAAAAAGGTAATTGCGACTTTTTATCTCACAATTCTGACTTTATTTCTCAGAATTGCGAGATATAAATCAAAATTGCGTGAAATAAAGTCGCAATTGCGTGTTATAACGTCAGAATTGCCAGATATAAAGTCAGAATTGCGTGATATAAAGTCGCAATTGCGTGTTATAAAGTCAGAATTGCGAGATATAAAGTCAGAATTGCGTGATATAAAGTCGCAATTGCGTGTTATAAAGTCAGAATTGTGAGATATAAAGGCGCAATTGCGTGTTATAAAGTCAGAATTGCGTGATATAAAGTCGCAATTGCGTGTTATAAAGTCATAATTGTGAGATATAAACTATTCTGAGAGGAAAAAGTCAGTCTTTTTTCCCCCATAGAATTGGACTTTCTACGGTAACTCGCAATTGCGAGTTTATATCTCACAATTCTGACTTTATAACACGCAATTGCGAGTTTATATCTCACAATTCTGACTTTATAACACGCAATTGCGACTTTATATCACGCAATTCTGACTTTATATCTCGTAATTCTGACTTTATAACACGCAATTGCGACTTTATATCACGCAATTCTGACTTATATCTCACAATTCTGACTTTATAACACGCAATTGCGACTTTATTTCACGCAATTCTGACTTTATATTTTGCAATTCTGCGAGATGTAAACTCGCAATTGTGAGAAAAAAAGTCAGAATTGTGAGATAAAAAGTCGCAATTATTATTTATTTATTTAGTGCCGGAAACCAGCTTCCATACATTTCTGAATGGTTAGTTGATGAATTTATGTAGCTGATGTGGAGTTAACTAGAATATATCTTCTAGTCATTGATTAACATATTCTGTCATGATATAGGCTTCTTTGAGATGCGCCTCGCCTCGCCTGAAATATAGTCGAGAGTAGGCGGCTGCAGTGACAGGAGTGAAAAAAGTGCAGGCAAGACGGACAGTACTCTCTTCTCGCAGTGTGAGATCAAAGACAGAAATCACGGTATTCACGCTCGTGCACGGTGTTGCTAATAAACTGAATGTAATTTAAGTTCTGTTGCTTTTATATAAAAATAAATATAATGAACAAGACACACAAAGTAATTCCATTCCAAATACGTGTTTATCAATATTTTTTTCTTTAATACAGATGTGACAGACAGGGCTGCCAACTCTCACGGACTCACGCAATTGACATAAGGCTTGTTTGAGTTGCGCCTTGCCTCACCTGAAATGTTTGTGAATGTAGGCTGCTGCAGTGAGAAGATGAGTGAAAAAAGCACGGGCAAGCCGGACAGTAGGCTTGTTTGAGATGAGCAAAATCTGCGCCGAACCGATCTCCGGTGATCACCACGAGATGCATGCCGGTTAGAAATGTGTCCGGGGCTGCGTTCCAGTCCAAAATTGTCATGCCCTTCACTCGCTAACTTCCCTCCGTCTCGTTCACTCGGATGTACGTCATTGCCTATGTTGCATGAGTGTCCACTACTGGCGGAACCTTTGCAATCATGGGGGTAATCCATCAGCCGGAAACTGAAGCCTCACGGGGGCCGCCATTGTAGCAGACCATCACCTGCTGTTAGCATTCCATTGACTCCCATTCATTTTGGCGTCACTTTGACAGCGAATAACTTTACATCTGAGGCGTCCAAAGACTTCATTTGTCCATTATTTATTTCTAAAGAAACACGACAATGTACAAAAGACTCCATTACTTTGTATCTTACGTTATGGCCCCGTAGAAGCCGTTTTTGTAAAAATAGGCTAACGATTGCCACGCAACTTTTTTGTCGCACAATAGAGAAATTACCGTATAGACAGGAGGAAAAGCTCGCAGGCAATCTTCTACTGTCCATGAGGCAATCGGGGGTGACATGGAGGCATAAAGTCAAGGGAGAAGCCCATAGATAAAGAGTCCATAAAAGCAACAGGACAAAATATTTCAACAACGTTTTTGAGGAATTAGGTGATTCAGATTTGTCTTGGTACAGCTACTAGAAGATTTACAACTGTCAGACTGTCGTCAAGCTCAGTTTGAGCCTGCGCAGTACGCTCAGCCATCAGAAAGTGAGTGCACTAATCGGGCTTCAGTTTTCTCCATTGAAATCAAGGGGGTCGCTGTGTCCATTTCTCTTTTAATGTCTATGTTTGCAATAGGCTTATAGGCTGAATTGGAACGTGCTAAGCCGGCTTGATCACTTAGGGCGCTTTCACACCAGGGCCGTTTCTCAATATGCGTTCTTGTCTGTTCTTGTGTTCTTGTGGACTTGTGAAACGTCATCAGTCGCTGCCCAAGTACTGTCCCAATTCAAAGTTCACATCTAGCCAAGTCCAGTTCAAATCCCCGGATGTGTTCTTGATCCGCCCCTTTTTTCGAGGATGCATCGAGAGGTGACTTGTGCGGACTTGATATAGCCAGGTATCCCAGAATGCATCTCGCACCAACCATCAAGCGTCAACAGCAGAGGAGAAAACCCGCGTAATATAAAAATACTACTGTTATTGTGTTATGAAATGTAATTTTAATAGTGTTTCAGGCGAGAATGTAGTTGTTTAAAGCTCAAATCTGTGGTTTATTTATAAAGATAGCGCCTATTTGGAAAATGTATCTGACGTTTTCGGAGTTGTGAGATCCAGGCGATCACCAGGAGTTCAGCGCTCATTAACCCCGACTGGAACAGCTTTTCCTCGGCTACTCCTTCTGATGTTTGCCGCTGGCTCTGATGTCTCTAGTCTAGTGGTTAAACATGAGCTACAATTTGTCTTGTTTCATAGAAAAAAAAGGCACTTTTAAGAGCCACATTTGTCTTGTTTATTGTCTTATTTGTATTGTTTATTGTCTTGTTATCTCTCTCTCTCTCTCTCTCTCTCTCTCTCTCTCTCTCTCTCCCTCCCTGAGGTACTCTGAAAATGATAAGCTGATGGTTCTTTTCATAGTTTAATGGATATTTTCCATAATTCCATTTGCTGCTTCCGGTTTCATTCTGTCACTTTAACCATTTACCCAATGTCTGTGTAATTCTTTGTATGTTAGTTATGTGTTCGTGACTTAGTTAATAAACTTGTGCACAATATGTATTTGGTTCTGATTCTCTGCTTACAAACAAAGTTTATTTTACGATCTTGATCTTGTTACACACTCTAAGCGCTTTACATGCTAAGAAAGAATTATTTTTCTGTGGCCATGAAAGATACCCTCTTAGAATAAATGAATAATCAAAAGAGTTTGTTATGATTGATTATTAATATTTCCCCTTTGAGCTAACTCGTTACACTTATAAAGTTACATTGTTTTAAAATATTGATAAAGAAAAGAGATATGTTCCTAATAGAGTATCTGAATTTTTGTGTTGGTTAGTCCACTGATAGTGTACTTAAGAATTTACAAATCTACCTTACTCTTTCCCCGCCATTGACTGAATTTTCCAAGAGGCTGCACTCTGCGTAGCAAATGGGTGGAGCTTACGTCTAGCTCCTGCTCGTTAGACGTCCAGCAAGGATGAGCGAATGTAATTTGGGCCTAATGGGTGGAGCTAGAATATCCAACCACACCCTAACCCAGCCCACAACTCTATCCCTCCACCCAGCGCCGGAGTGGGACTAATTTTCAGCCCTGGAGTTTCATGCCTACTTTAGTTCACAACTAACTATATTAAAATAATGTAATTAAAACTTCATACGTTTTTGCCTCTTATTATGATAGGATAGTATGGAATCAAGAAAAATCCTCAAGCCAGGACTTAAACTCAGGTCGCCCAAAACCCAACAGTGCTAAATGTCACTGCACTGACTACTTGGCTATCAGGGCCAATTAATTTGCATCAGTTTGAAAAATATTACAACCTCACTGTGTAAGAAACATTGGGGGAACAGAATCCGACGGCAACCAATCCAGCTGTCGATATCCGTTCCCCAACTGCCATAACAAGAGGTGTTGATGTAGTGGCTTAATGGATATTTATTCTATTATGTGTATGGATGGAGCTTTACCAGCATCAGTTCGATACATATTATAACCTCTTTGTGTAAGAAACATGGGGGGAACAGAATCCGTTGATGTAGTGTGATAATTGATAAAGCTCAGGTTGCTATCAATGAACAAATGATAAATCTCAGTTTGCTGAATATTCGATCCCTTTCTTTAAAATCACTTATTGTTAATGATGTTAATGATTACAGACCATAACCTACACTCACCTTAAGGATTATTAGGAACACCTGTTCAATTTCTCATTAATGCAATTATCTAATCAACCAATCACATGGCAGTTGCTTCAATGCATTTAGGGGTGTGGTCCTGGTCAAGACAATCTCCTGAACTCCAAACTGAATGTCAGAATGGGAAAGAAAGGTGATTTAAGCAATTTTGAGCGTGGCATGGTTGTTGGTGCCAGACGGGCCGGTCTGAGTATTTCACAATCTGCTCAGTTACTGGGATTTTCACGCACAACCATTTCTAGGGTTTACAAAGAATGGTGTGAAAAGGGAAAAACATCCAGTATGCGGCAGTTCTGTGGGCGAAAATGCCTTGTTGATGCTAGAGGCCAGAGGAGAATGGGCCGACTGATTCAAGCTGATAGAAGAGCAACTTTGACTGAAATAACCACTCGTTACAACCAAGGTATGCAGCAAAGCATTTGTGAAGCCACAACACGCACAACCTTGAGGCGAATGGGCTACAACAGCAGAAGACCCCACCGGGTACCACTCATCTCCACTACAAATAGGAAAAAGAGGCTACAATTTGCAAGAGCTCACCAAAATTGGACAGTTGAAGACAGAAAAAATGTTGCCTGGTCTGATGAGTCTCGATTTCTGTTGAAACATTCAGATGGTAGAGTCAAAATTTGGCGTAAACAGAATGAGAACATGGGTCCATCATGCCTTGTTACCACTGTGCAGGCTGGTGGTGGTGGTGTAATGGTGTGGGGGATGTTTTCTTGGCACACTTTAGGCCCCTTAGTGCCAATTGGGCATCGTTTAAATGCCACGGCCTACCTGAGCATTGTTTCTGACCATGTCCATCCCTTTATGGCCACCATATACCTATCCTCTGATGGCAACTTCCAGCAGGATAATGCACCATGTCACAAAGCTTGAATCATTTCAAATTGGTTTCTTGAACATGACAATGAGTTCACTGTACTAAAATGGCCCCCACAGTCACCAGATCTCAACCCAATAGAGCATCTTTGGGATGTGGTGGAACGGGAGCTTCGTGCCCTCAAATCCCACAAATCTCCATCAACTGCAAGATGTTATCCTATCAATATGGGCCAACATTTCTACAGAATGCTTTCTGCACCTTGTTGAATCAATGCCACGTAGAATTAAGGCAGTTCTGAAGGCGAAAGGGGGTCAAACACAGTATTAGTATGGTGTTCCTAATAATCCTTTAGGTGAGTGTAGATATGCTGTGTTTTACAGAAACTTGGGTAAAACCAGACAATTGCATCACTTTAAATGAGTCCACCCCGCAAGATTACTGCTATAAACAAAAGGCTTGTTTAAAAGGAAAAGGGGGAGGTATTGCTGTATTTTTTAGCAATATCTTCAGTATTACTCAAAAGTCTAGTTTCAAATATAATTATTTTGAAGTCATGGTTCTTTCTGTAACGTTATCTAGTGTAAGTGATAAATCCCGTTTGACATTTGTGCTGGCTACTGTATACAGGCCACCAGGGCACCATATAGATTTTATCAAAGAATTTGCTGATTTTCTATCAGAGTTAGTACTGGCTGCAGATAAAGTCCTAATTGTTGGTGATGTTAATATCCATGTAGATTAGGGCTGTGCTCAGAATATCGATACGACGATACATTGTCATGAACTCCTGACGATGCGCGTATCGATACAGCAACTGCTATATCGATACTGTCGTGCTTTTGAATATAGCCAATTCAGGGCACGAATTTCAGCACGGGATTGCGAGTATTACGCATTATTCTAATCATTCCCGCAGGTCTCCCACTTATAATACGGGAAATTCCCTCAAACATTGATTGAGTGTCCAGCTGTGCCGCATCGTCTGTCTCTCTGTCTCTCAAAATGGGTTGCTCAAGGCAAGCGTCAAACGCGCTGAAGGCGGCGATACTACACTCTTGCTTTTAGGAGTTGGGACATGACGGAATATTCACTTGCATATTCAGGCGAACATTGCATTGTCACTTAAGTTTACCATTCGCTCGTCTTTTTAAGTCTTACCACGCTAAACATTCAAGCGATTTTAAACTATTAAGTACTCGCACGCTCTCTGCATGCTTAGAGTAAAGCCGCCTCACAAACAGCCTGTGAGTAACAAAAGTTCTTTTTCACCGATTATATCGCTTTTACAGCCAAAAACAAGCAAAATTATGTCAAAAATGTCGGTCTTGGTGAGCATCCAACACAGTCGGTTATGTCTTAAATAAGCATAAAATGCATGTGATGTGACAGTATAATGAAAACAGGATCCGTGCACTAGCTCTTAAAGTGACAGCAGCCATATGTCTGTCATTAATATTGTTGTCAAAACAACAAAAGATAGCTTTAATTATAAGGAATCTGGATTTATAGTCGATGTATTTAATTTAGTCAGGACTAAAATACTACCCAATGTTATTTTACATTTAATTACTTTATTAAGTTCTTAATACTAGTGCTAGACCTATTCAAAAACTTTTCTCTTTATTGCTAGGCTATCTTTAGTCTATTGTATTTATTTGTTTAAAATGACTTCAACATAATGTAAAGAAATTACTGTGTTTGGTGCACATTCCAACACTTATTTAATTTAACTCTCATTGTTTTTTTAATGACAAAAACTAAATAGTTTTTCAGTTATCACAACTGTTATAACACTGTTTATTCAATAAAGTTACTAAACTCTGCTCAAAAGAAATTTAAATTCCAAATTGATCCATATCGTGATACGTATCGTATCGTGGCTTTAGTATCGTGATGCGTATCGTATCGTGACATTGTTGGTGATACACAGCCCTAATGTAGATAATGAAAAGGACGCATTGGGATTAATATTTACAGACATTCTAAACTCTATTGGAGTTAGACAACACGTCTCAGGACCTACTCATTGTCATAATCATACTTTAGATCTAATATTGTCAAATGGAATCAATGTTGATGCCATTAAAATTCTGCAGCAGAGTGATGCCATATCAGATCATTATTTAATCTCATGTACTGTATACTTAATTTTGCCAAGGTTGCTAAGCTGACTCTGTGTTATAAATATGGTAGAACTATCACTTCTGCCACTAAAGATTGCTTTATAAATAATCTTCCTGATCAGTTTTTATCTCGTCAGCATCCCAGATAGCTTAAAAGAACTCAATGTTGCAACAGAAATTATTGACTCTCTCTTTTCCAGTACTTTAGACACAGTTGCTCCATTGCGCTTAAAGAAGATTTAAGGAAATAGTTGTTGTTAGGGGTGTGCCATTTCATACCGTCCATGATAACACCGGTATATATTTTTACATAAAAAGTGTCATATCGCGATATTAATGATATAGCGACGCAATGACTTATGGTGCATTTACGTTCCCTAGCGCGCACAAAAACAACACCTGTCTGAGCGTGAGAGCAGCATTTGGTACCTAAATTTAAATCTAAAAAGGGAGCTACTTCAATAGTATTTTAATAATTCCCGCAGGTCTACCACTTATAATGCGGGAAATTCCCCCGCAAACATTAATTCACTTTAGCATGTAGATTGTATGAGTAGCCTAAATGAATCCGCACAGATTATAAAATCAAATCAATCATTTTAAAACTTTCTCCGAGACGCAATTTCACAAACCGCGTGAGTGTTCAACGTTGCTGCGTCTTCTCTCTCTCGCTCTCAAAATGGGTTGCACAAGGCAAGTGTCGATACCACACTGTCGCGTTTAGCAGTCAGGACATAACGGAATTGTCACTTGCACAATCGGGCCAGCATTGCATCGTAACTAAAGTTTATCAGTTTCACTTCTTTTTAAGTATTATCAGTTTAAACATTCAAGCAATTTTAAACTATTCAGTACTCGCGCGCTCTCAGATATGTTTTTCTCTGCGTGCATACAGTAAAGCCGCCTCACAAACAGCTCGCGAGTAACAAAAGTTATTTTTCACGGATTATATCGCTTTAAAGGGTAACGTAGGTTACGATAACCTCGGATCTCTCTAGAAGAGGGAACGTGTATTGCGTAAGTTGCTTACGCTACGGGTAAAGTAATCTTTTCTCAAGATATTGAAGCCAAAAAATGATCCTAATTTTTCCATTTATTGTCAACGAAGTGCAGCAGCTAGCAGACCTAGAGCAGGCTATCTTGCGTGCTCATTGGCTGCCCTGCGGCAACTGCAGCAGCCTACCACTGAGCTTCGCGCGTGACATCACGCCCAATGAGGGTGCCCGCGCCCTCTACGCGTCACAGCCCGCCAAAAGGGGTGTGGTTTAGCGTATAAAAGTCAGGCTCGGTAGGCAGCTCACTGGTTTTCATCGACTGAAGCGAAAATCGCTCGTGGCGCTAGCACGGTCAGGTTACGCAATACTCGTTCCCTCTTCTAGAGAGAACCGAGGTTACGTACGTAACCGAGTACGTTCTCTTACGAGAGGTTCTCTCGTATTGCGTAAGTTGCTTACGCTACTGGAACCCATTGTCAACGCCGTGCGCGCCAAGCATCCACTCCATGAGTCCCAGGGAATCCCGGGGAACATAGATATGTGGGAAACAGGAGGCCAGCAGCACGGGTCAGCACATGTTCATAAGCACATAGGGCATACAGAGCGCGTTGCCGGTCTATATAAACCTTCACCATACAGTGCAGCTCAACCAGGAGAGCTAAGGTCACGTGAGAGTAGTCTGCGCACGATCAGATCTGGGCAGAACATACACACCACTCATACTGACAGAAGTCTACCCTGCAGGGCGGGAACTTCCAGGTTATAAAACCTAACGAATGTAGACGGGGAGGCCCAGCCTGCCGCGTCACAAATGTCGTGAATGGAAATCCCGCTGGACCAAGCCCACGACGAGGCCACGCCTCTAGTGGAATGAGCCCTGACGCCCAACGGGCATTGCAGACCTTTAGACACATAAGCAGATGCAATAGCTTCCGCTATCCATCTGGACAGGCTCTGTTTCGAGGCGGCGAGACCCTTGGTGCGCCCACCAAACGAAACAAAGAGCTGCTCCGAGTGCCTGAAAGGGGCGGAGCACGTAATGTAAGCCCTAAGGGCCCTGACAGGGCAAAGGAGATTAACATCGCTCTCACTATCGGATGCTGGCAGAGCCGATAGAGAAATAACCTGCGCTCTGAAGGGAGTGCCCATCACCTTAGGGATATACCCATGCCTTGGTTTAAGGATGACTTTACAGTCATTTGGTCCAAACCCAAGACACGCAGCGCTAACAGACAGCGCGTGTAAATCCCCCACACGTTTAACTGATGACAGAGCCATCAGAAAAACGGTTTCGAGCGAGAGCTACTTTAGGTCCACGGAGTCTAGCGGTTCAAAGGGGAATGCTTTCAGGGCCTCTAGGACCAAGGAAAGATCCCACATGGGAACCGACGGGGGTCGCGGGGGATTCATCCTCCTGGCTCCTCTAAGGAAGCGGATGACAAGCTCGTTCCTTCCTATTGACCGACCGCACGTCGACTCAGCGAATGCTGCAACGGCCGCCACATAGACTTTAAGCGTGGAGGGGGACCTGTAGCCTGGCTCCGCCCTCCTACGCACTTCCGCTCAATTTCATTTTCCTTCAGTACTACGTCTGGGATTGCGCTGTAGACTTTGGTTTTCTCCGATCAATTTTTTACCAGGCCAATCAGCGAACAGAGGGAGTGGCTGAGAACGATGACGTTGATGTCGACTCGTGCGTTATTTTGAGTTGTAGTTCAAAATAAGAAAGATGCGAGCGAAGCCATTCGGTCCGTTGTGGCAACGCTGCCGAATATCAAGAAGTTAAAGCCGGAGCAAGAAAAATCTTTGCTTAGTTTTGTGTTTATGGCCATCCTCCCACGGGGTTCGGGAAAAGACATATGTCACAACCAAACGTTAGCGATTGGTTATGGCAGATAGAGTGACTCTGGGCAGATCCAATAGTTTTAAACTTCAATAGAATATCCACCTACAAGGAAGTTAACGCTTGTCAATGGAGCGGTGCCAGACTCTCTGTACAAATGAAATGTACGAGAGTCTGGTAGAACCAGGCTAGGGGACCTGCCCCTGTCCAACAGCTCTTGAAGGAAACTAAGCAACCACCATACCCCACATGTCCGTGGGTCCAGATTTCTATCGGCACACCATTTGGAGATAACAGACCATTTAGACGCGTAGAGCCGCCTCGTAGAGGAAGCTCTGGATTGTGTAATCGTGTTCATCACTCCTTCTGGCAAGACAACGGGTATCCGTTGATTAACCATACGTGCAGAGACCCTTTAAAAAGAACATCGGGCAATGAGCGTTGTCTTTTGACGCAAACAGGTCGACTTCCGCTTTGCCGAAAAGGCGCCACAGTAACTGGACTGTTTGGGGGTGCAGGGACCATTCCCCTGGGGAACACTGTTCCTGGACAGTTAGTCTTGGCCGTCGTTCAGATGGCCTGGCACATGCACGGCTCTCAGCGAGTGCAGAAGGTGCTGGGACCATATGAGGAGGCATTCCGTCAGACTGCAGAGACACCTGGATCTGACACCGCCCTGACGGTTCACGTATGACACCACAGACATGTTGTCCGATCGGACTAGAACCTGGTGGTCTCGTATGAGCGGGAGAAAGTGCTTCAGCGCGTTCTCGACCGCTATCATCTCTAGACAGTTTATGTGAAGGCATCTCTCTCGGTCTGACCACAGGCCAAAGACCGGTCTGACCTTGAAGAGAGCACCCCAACCTAGGTTGGAGGTGTCCGTCGAGATGACTTTTCGATATGAGACGGCTCCCATCGTCACCCCTCTCTGGTACCAGTCGGCCGCTAACCAGGGCTGCAGAGCTGAACGCAGCTCTGAGTCACTCTGGTTCGTCTGCAGCTGAGAGCCCAAGCTCGGTGAGGCACTCGAGCATTCAACCAGCGTTGTAGCGGGCGCATGCGTAGTAGGCCCAGCTGAAGCACTGCTGTAGCTGAGGCCATTCAGCCCAGCATTCTTTGAAACGTTTTCAGAGAAGTGACGCTGCCCGTCTGGAAAGACGTCTGGCCAGGTGTCGCACACGGCACATGTGCTGTGTCGATAAACGGGTCATCATAGCCACAGAGTCCAGTTCTATCCCCAGAAAGGAAACTGACTGACTGGGCAGTAATGAGCTCTTGGTCCAGTTGACCCAGGCTTTCCAGATGACTGAGGAGCACTGTTCTGTGAGATAAAAGTTCTATCTCTGACTGTGCCAGAATCAGCCAATCGCCCAAATAGTTCAGAATCCGCATGCCCTGATTTCTCAGGGCATGGGATACCTGGCCGTCGAAGGCGAATCTCAAGAATGGCCTGTGACGGGGTATTATCTGAATCTGAAAGTAAGGATCTTTCGGGTCGAGAGATATAAACCAGTCCCTCGGGCAAATTTGCGCGAGGATTTGTCTGGTCATGAGCATTTTGAACGGTCTTCTCATGAGAGCTTTGTTCAAATATCTCAGATCTAAGATAGGTCTTAGAGCTCCGTCCTTCTTGGGTACGAGAAAATAGCGGCTGTAAAAGCCTGACTCACTCAGAGAAGGAGGTACTGGTTCTATAGCCCCTTTGCACAGCAGTTTGGCCATTTCTGCGTGGAGTAGATGCGCTACTTCCGCTTTCACTTTCGTCTCGGCCCGTGCTTGAAAGCGAGGGGGGCGGCAAGCGAACTGTAGTGAATAGCCCTGTCTTACTGTGCTTAGCACCCACTCTGATATCCCTGGAATTGCTTCCGATGTTTAGCTAGGGGCAGAATGGCCTCCGAGTTCCGATCGACGCACTTCATGGGCTCGGGAAACTGAACCGGAGATATGGGCGCGGCGCGCACGCCCTCGGTGCTCGAAAACAGCGGCTCACTGACAGCGGTAGCTGGCTGTTTCATATGTGACGTCCCGATTGCTTTGAATGGGGAACGTTTTGTGATAGCTTTGTGATACGCGAGCGGCGCCCGGGGCAAAAAGTTTGTTAGTAAGCGCGAGCGCTCGTAAGCGGGCACGTAACTTACATTCATATGTGACGTCCCGATTGCTTTGAATGGGGAACGTTTTGTGATCACTTTGTGATGCGCGAGCGGCGCCTGGGGCGAGGTGTTTGTTAGTAGGCTAAAGGGGCTTGGAATGCGCTGCGCTGGCCGCTGGGTTGAGCGTTGCCCTTCAGATACAACGTGATTTGCGCTGCGCTATGCCATATGATATATTAATTATATATATATATGTACACATATAACATTGAAATCAACACACGAATCATGAGCTCAGTTCTTTTTTAGAATAAAACATTTATTCAAACATTAAAGCTGACAACAAAGGAACAAATTATATATAGGCTATATTAAAACACACCTGACATGCCAACTTGAATGGAGATATGTCTCCACCATGACACAGCTTTTCTGACGATGTCAACTTGTATCGTACAGCTCAGGAAATTCCGACACACACAGTACTAGCCGTTCATCCATTTTGATTTCCGTGTTTGTTTGGATGTCCCGTTTCTATTGGCCGCGCTGATAGTCGTCACGTGCGCGCGAGCAAGTCAATGGTGTGCACCGCTGCGCTTGTGCTTTGGTCGACGCAGCAACAAAACATCTTCGCGCGGCGCAAGCCATTGAAATGAATGGGGTTTGCAGCGCATTCCGCGTCCTGTGTGAAAGGCCCATAAGCGTGAGCGCTCGTGAGCGGGCACATAACTTACACTTGACACCCAGTGGCGCAGATAGGATTTTTTAACTGGGGGGGGACCAAACTGTCAGCAAATGATTTAAACTCAATTCGTTATTTTGCGTAATTTGGGCTTTAACTAGTGCTCAAGTGGTTACTTTGCGTAATTTGGGCTTTAACTAGTGCTCAAGTAGTTACTTTGCGTAATTTGGGCTAATGATTTGCACTAAAAAGCCATTGGGGGATTCTTATTTGAAATCATGGATAAAGGCCCTGTCCCAAATGGCACACTCCAGACTTGTGGACTTCCTCAGAGTCCACACTTCGGTGACGTCATGTAGTGCAGACCTATTGGGCCCTTAGCGCGAGTCCGCGAGGGCGCATTGAGAGGTATTTTTGGGACAGACTCGATCGTCACGCCGGAAACAGGAAGAAGGTCTCAGCTCAGACGTCGAAGCTGAATAAACTTAAAGGTCATCTTATCAGTCCCTTTATTAGAAAAAATATCACAATATCATTAAAAAAAATTAAAGTCTTTAGCATCGAGAACAGGATTTATTTTATTTTCCCAAATCTTATGTCCATGTGAACTACACAGCCTGCTTTTACAGTTCTATAATTGTATATGCCGCCTGGGCATTAGAATAGATGTCATGGTTATGTAAATGATAAATACAGTTGTACATAATAATACATAATGTTCAATTTTAACACAAAATTAAAATGTAAATGAGTTTAAGAAAAATTTATAGGTTTCAATATTCATACTATACGTTTATATGACTCAGTAAAGCCATGACATTCGGTTCTATTTATGTAATGAATCATAATGCGATCGTATTATTTAACACGCTATTATTATGTTTGAGATATCAACCACTGGTCGATAATATTTGTATAAACTGTAAGTAACAACTGGTAAAATGTACGCCTATATCATAAAGCCATGTTAACAGTCCGTGAGCGAAATCTCCTCCCATCCGTTTTCTGATTGGCATTTCGCAAGGATTCCTGGGTAGTTAAAGTGCGTGGAGCCTGCATCTATGCGGGCTTCGCGGAAGACCGCTTCAAGGGTACAAAGGGGGCGCTGCTGAGCACACTTCAGAGCGTTAAAATGCTAAATGGGACGGCCTACGGACTCGTAGACTCGGCGAGCACGCGCAATTTAAATCCACGAGACCGAAAGTCCGCATGAAGTGCGCCATTTGGGACAGGGCCAAACAACAATGAACAAAGGTAGCCTAAACAAAGGCCTACCTGAGAAATTGCCCGCAGGCCAGGAGGGCAACATTTTAAATCTTATAATTTCAGTTAATCCTCTATACCTCTATAGAATTTCACAACAATGTGAAATACAACATATTCCTGAGAATTAATGGCTAAAACTACTATTTCAAAAATGTCTAAGAAAGTAAGAATAACTCAAATTTTTAAATGTAAGTGTTAATTACAAGTTTGTTGCAATTTATAGATTAGACATATCTTTCAAATGATGTATGACATATTAAGAAACCCAGCTGGCATTCGACTGACGTTAAACGTTTAAATGTTGTTGAATTAATGTCAGTTTATGAAAAACCATTAATTCAACGTCAAAACAACGTTGAAGACCAAATAGTTGAAGTGGTGTTGTTAACTCACTACAGATTCAACATAAAAATATTTTAAAAATTTGAGTTGTACGTCAAATGAACATTATTTTTACAACCATGACTTTTAATTATTTTGTTGAAATATATCAGTAGAAAAATAACGTTGTTCCAACATCGAAACAATGCTGATCAATTAACTGTTGAAAAAGTGTTGATACATGAATAATGATACAACGTTGAAAGATCAACTCTGAATTAAACGTTTGTTGAGTCGTGATAAAAGCGCTTTCTACATCTCCCGGCGTACTTTGAGAGCAACTCCAGTCTGATTGACAGGGCTCTCAAGTTTTAAAGACAGGCAAGACTGTTGGGTAAGCTCTAACAGCAGTCAAGTTGGCATTGTTTGTCTCAAACAAGTTGTGATTTTTTTTGTAACATATGACCGACCTTCAACGTTGAAATATGGTTGAAATAATGTCAGTTGTTGTTTCAACGTTGAAACAACGTTGATATAACGTTTAATGCTAAATGGTTGAAAAATGTTAATAAAACACTTCTAAATCAACATTGAAATTTTTACAAGATCTGGACGTTGAAACAACAACATACAACAGAAATATCTGCCTTAATAAAGTATTATTATGATCATTAGCAGTTAATGATATTCTGATCATAATACAGCCTTTCAATGGATATGTTAAAATATAATTATTATCATTATAGACAACTCTCCAATAATTTCAACCTCGAGAGCAGTGCAGCAGAAACTTTTTGCTTTACGTGATTTTGTGTGGATTTACAATACTGTGTGCTTGCCTAACAGTTTACCATGCATTATTAATTTTGTATTCATACACTGTCATGAAAACACCATCTGACCAATTAATTAAATAAATACAGACTGCAAATAAAACTAAATACACTATACACATTTCGCTACATTACCACACTGAAACTACTGTTATTGGTTGTTTCACCGTTTTACTTTGATCATGATTGGTTAATCTTTTTGTCATCCAGGAAACTGGCCAATGACAATATGCGCGCCTATTTTAAGTTTGAAAATACGTCCGTTACTGTTTGAGTCGGTGAGGTGAGCAGCTGCTGCTGATTATATTACCCGGTCGGACAAGGATTATTTTATAAATTCTTGTTAAATTCTTATTTTGAGCGAATGTGAGTTGTGATATGTCAATTGAAGGCCAAAAGCTGGAATGTGAACAGAGGGGTCGTAACGTTATGTGGTCTGTAAAAATACTGGCGATATCACTTCAGGTAAGAACACATTTTTCATTCTTTAACAGTCTAACGTAAACGTTATGTCTATGTCCTTAATGTTTGTACGTTACCCCAGTATCATTTGAGATAAATAAATATGTTAACAAATATCAATAAATGTTTAAAAGGTATTACATTGATTGAACTCTGTTGAATAGAGTGTAAATGTAGTTTGTGGGTAACGTTAGATTAAACAGCAGTAATGCTATAAGCGGATAATCACCCCTTTAATGAAGATCATAACTTCATTTTTTTTTACTGTCTGTACACAAGAGTTTTACAAACTGGTAACGGACATGGGCCTACTGCAGCCTGCAAATAAGTTACCTCTGTGAGTGTTTTTGTACTGCTTTAGAGAAGCGCGCTAGAGATATTATTAGCACTTATTCATGCTGCTGTGTGTTGTTGTTGGTTTGTGTTAATGTTGTCAGCTAGTTTAAAACTCAAACGCATGAGAGGTAATTAGTCTCGGAATGAATAAAGTGATAAAACCGTAATTTATTCGTTAGAACCTCTTCGAACACTGATAACTGCAAATTAATATATTTGTTTACATTTTTTAGGTCAAGCATTGTAATACGATTTTTTTTTCGGGGGAGAACACCCAAATAGAGACAAATCCACCAACTACAGTAAGTTTTGTTTTTTGTCAATTTTACCCACTCTTTCGAAAACCTACACTGGGATTAATATAAAGTATTAAGTATGATTCTCATCATCAAAGTAAGACATTTACTGATAGAAAGTCTGAGTAAATTACTGTACTTTTGTCTTTCTTCCTCTGAAGTGGTGCAGTGAAAGGGGATTCATGTCACCTTCATCAGTCCTTTATTTAATTCACTGGAAAACATGAAGGGAAAGACCCTCAGACATGTCATAACAGGATAAAGGCTGCAGGTAACATTATATGGCTTGATTTTGGTGTACCAATTGGCTTTTTTGTGTGCTTCCCTTCCTATGATACACATTTTTCTGATGGGATTGCCATAATTAACAGTCTCAAAGATGACAGTACTCTGTTCATGTTGTGTGAATGTGTTATAATGGCAAACGATTTTTCTTTAGCTGCTTCACTTCTGGTACGGATTCATTGACCTTTTGTGATATGATTTGATTTTACTCAATTTAATAAAAATGTACACTACCGTTCAAAAGTTTGGGGTCAATATGATCTTTTATTTTTAAGAAATTAATACTTTTTTTCAGAAAGGACGCATTGAATTGATCAAAAGTGACAGTCAAGACATTTATAATGCAAAATATTTATTTTATAATTAAATGCTTTTCTCTTGAACTTTCAAAGAATCTTGGAAAAATTAATCGCGGTTTGCACAAAAGTATTAAGCAGCACAACTGTTTTCAACTGTGATAATAATCATAAATGTTTCTTGAGCATCAAATCATCATATTATACTGATTTCTGAAGGATCATGTGACACTGAAGACTGGAGTAATGATGCTGAAAATTCAGCTATGATCACAGGAATAAATTACACTTTACTATATATTCACATAGAAAACAGCTGATTTACATTGAAATATTTCACAATATTACTGGGTTTGTTTTGTATTTTTAATCAAATAAATGCAGCTTTGGTGAGCAGAAGAGACTTCTTTTAAAAATCTTACCGACCCCAAACATTTGAACAGCAGTGTACTTTTTTTATTAACAATTTTGAATTAAAATAGTGTAATGTTTCTCCACAAATATTATCAGAAATATACGGAGCCCCAAAGGGGTCAAACGAAAATTGTTGAAACAATATAACTCTGCATGGAAAGATATAAGCGAAAGAACAACAGACAACAACCCTCTAAGCTCAACACCACAATTTGTTGATTTCAAAGAAATCATGACCTTATGATGATAGTAACCGTAACTGGCACATGGAGTAATGTCATAAAACAAATTTAATAAATCAATTCCACCTTGGGGCTTTGAAGAACTGCTTGTGACTAATGGTTGATATTGTAAATTTACATCTGAATACGTAAGATATGCGTTTTAGAATGGATAGTGTTGTATACTTTTTCAACTCGACTGTGATTGAACAGTAAAGTGAAAATCTTGTACATTATTTTGTATTCAGTTTTAACTGTTTTTGCTTTTATTTATACAGGATAGTACAGAGAGCGGACAAGAAGTGAAGAGGAAACGAGAGGAAGCGATGGCATCGGAACGGACCTCGAGCTGGGACTCTGCTAGAGCAATACACAAGGCTGTCGCATTTTATTGAGAATCTAAGCTTTTTCCACTGTTACTGTACATTTTAAATATTAAATGCATTTCATTTAAGTTTTACTGTAATTGAACAAAAACTCTTTAAATATTCCATTCAGATTTGTATTTCTACAGGTTTTTAACATTACGTTGAAAACACTGCAAGTTAAAGTTTGAGATGTAGAAAGTATTTTTAGACTTTTGTTTTGTTTTCCAAAATAAAACTTGTTTTACAATCTTGAGCATGTTAACTCTTTATTAAATGTGTTTGTAATTAAGCCATTGCTGCCAGTCATTTGACATTTAACAAATTTTTAGTGTATGTACAGTTAATCACTAATTCAGTAAGCATAGTCATGACTCGTGTTCCAAATTCAAACTACGTTGTAATTTAATGTACAATTGTTTTCTCCCATATTGAAAGGTAAGACCGTGAAGCAACGTCACAATAGCAACGTTGAATTAATTTGCAAAACCGAAGCATAATTCAATGTTGGTTCAATGTCGACATTTATTCACTTTTATTCACCCATATTGAAAGAAGAGACAGTGAAACAATGTCGCGACATCAACGGTGAAACAACATCATGATATTAACCGTGAAACAACTTTGCAAAATCAACGTTGATTAGATTTGCAAAATCGAAACATAATTCAATGTTGTTTCGACCTTGGTCCCTGATGTAGATTCACCGGTGAATCAATGTTAAAATGCCAGCTGGGAATGTTTTTCATAGCCCATAATTTAAGAATCTATATCCTCCGTTGCTCCAGTCCGTACAATAAAAAAACATGATTTCCTGCTATAAGAGGATGTCAAAAGTTTATGTAGGCCTTTATTTGTTGTTTGCATAAACCTTGCACCACACAAATTTACTTATTATAATTATTTTTATAGTGGCTTACACGATAGTAAACAGGCGACCTCAGTCAATTTATACAGTACAATGGGTTAAATGATAAGATAAAACATTATTTCCTGACGACGATAAATGTTTTGATTTATCCAATCATTCTTTTTGTGTTCATTCATTATTTGCCTCTGTCCACTCACCTAAATGCATAGTTATGGTCTCCACATTTTGCTTTGTTTACTAAGTGCAAAAGCCTTGCCATTATTGTCAGACTAGCTATTCCCCTTAACAAATCTAATCTGCCACATCTGGGAAACTCAACAGGCATAGGATACTTACATTGTTTGTTTTTTGAAAAAACGAGGTGATTGTTTTTTGTCTCTTCATTGCCTTTATGTGGCATTTATACAGTCGATTTTTTTCAGTTCAGAAAATCACCGACTCAGCTCAGTCATAGATGGTATATGATCACTATGGTTACCAGTCCGCTCCTACAGGCACGATTGAGGCAGCTACCAGCTCCTCATAGGACCCCGGTGACATCACTCAGGAGTCGTAGCACACACACAGAGAGAGAGTGTAAACGTCGATGGCATGATGGCATCGTGTGTTTATTGACAACAGAACAGCGTGTAGTGAGAACGTGGGTACAAACAAAGTAATGGTGACCGGTGTAGATTATTATTTTATGTCAGCCTGCGTCTGCCCCGACCCGATTCTGAAGCAGCGGCGGGCCGGGACACTACTTTGGCTAATGTACATAGCGAAAACACTAGTTAATCCTCTGTTTTACCGATTTTTGTCGCCTTTCGTAGGGATAGTGAGGGCGGGGGACGGATCGGGTCACTATGAATCTGGGGGGGTCATGTCCCCCCCGTCCCTAGTGCCATCTGCGCCCTTGATGACACCATCGGCCTGAGACGGATAACCAGACGTTATACCCTTCTTTGTGATGCGCGAGCAGCGCCGGGTGTTTATTAGTAAGCGTGAGCGCTCGTAAGCGGGCACGTAACTTACATCATAGCAGAGAATGTCTAATATGGGGAGAAGTTTCACTCTCAGTAAACTTCCGGGTTCTGAACTGGTTGCAGTTCCACTCTGGTTCCATATGAGGGCGCTCAAAGGACGAGTGCAGAATGAATGGAGGTCTATGGAGATATACCCCTAAAAATCAACTTTTCTCAGGATATAATTTTTTGTCTAGTAATTTGAATGTTGTTTTCGAAAGGAGATGCAAAGAAATTACAGATTACTGGGTGTTAGATTTTTTAGAGTCACTTATTTGCTTTAAAAAGTCTTTTAAAATGTCAATGACGTCATACACATCGTACGACCAGAGAACTGCTTTACGGCAATCCTTCAGTCACTTTGGTGCTTTCGCGATCTGCACTTTCTTTTCTCTCGAGGCGTCGATAACACAGCTGACACAGGTAAATACACGTGCTAGAAGAGTTAAGTCCGCCTTAACATGCTGGTCCCGCTTCGGATGCCACGATGCCATCAGGCGGTATGTCTGGTCGTAATCAGTCCTTCACTGACCAATCAGCGTCCATTAGCAGAATGTTAGCGTGTTATGGGCAACAACAACTCAACCTGTAAGAAATCAAAAGGACATAAGTACTCGTTCATTCAACTTTCGACCTATAACCCATGTTGAACTTGCAAAACCTACATTCAAATCTGAGATTTCTCAACGGCAATCGGGTGAAAGAGACACATTTAGCCGTTTAGCCCCATAGACTCCCATTCATTTTGCACTTGGACGATCGCCACCCAGTGGAACTCTGGTGGAACTACAACCAAAATTCGGTACAATAGGGCTTAATAGGGAGTGGCCAGGCTTTCCATAGACGGACTTTGATGATAGCCATGGGCAGAATAGCCTCCGGGTTCCGATCGCCGCACTTCGTGGGCTCGGGAAACTGAACCAGAGGTATGGGCGCGGCGCGCGCGCCCTCGGTGCTCGAATACGGCGGCTCGTTGACAGTGGTAGCTGGCTGTTTCACATGTGACATCCCGATTACTTTGAATGGGGAACGTTTTGGGATAGCTTTGTGATACGCGAGCGGCGCCCGGGGCAAAAAGTTTGTTAGTAAGCATGAGCGCTTGTGAGCGGGCACGTAACTTACATTCATATGTGACGTCCCGGTTGCTTTGAACGGGGAACGTTTTGAGATAACTTTGTGAACTTCGTAAACGTGAGCACAGAGTTGTGGGCACATTTCCTACATCTAGCACTCGAGCGGCATTTGGCAGCTTTATGAGAGTGGGCTCTGTGAGTGTGAGAGAGACGGGGGTATCGTGCTTGCGTGTAGGGGTGAACACTGAGATGTGGGCACATTTTCTACACTTAGAGCACCACGGCATGAGCCGGATAGCCAGACGTTATACTCTTGAGATTTTGCAGGCGAGCGGGTTGCATTACCGACTTCGTTGGCTGCCGAATACATCGCTGCAGTAGCCTTTCTAAGGGGACTGACAGGGCGAGATGTTTCAATGGTGGTCTGGCCGCGGCGGGACTCAACCATCTTTTGAGAGATTTATCTGGGTCGCCGTAACAACGGCGGTTGTGTGCAGGCGAGCGGGTTGCATTACCGGCTCGTTGGCTGCCGAATACACCGCTGCAGTAGCCTTTGTAGCCTTCCTGGATCGAGGAGGAGACGGAGTGATGAGAACTCGACCACTCCACGCTGTCCGATGCCAGGATGGAACAGCTGTCACCTGGGTCTACTCCCTCAGCATCGTCCCCTGAGGTGGCGGCAGTGAGGGCCGAAGCCGGCAGCTGCGCGTCCGGGAGGGGCGGAGAAGGAGAGAGAGAAGCTGGCGGGATGTATTCCGGCGAGCATATCAGTGTGACCTCAGGCTCCGGTGGTCTCTGTGAATGGCGCTTCTTCTTGCGCGGTCCAGAGGGCGGAGTGACAGCTTCCACGTTTAAGGCCTCAAGTCGAGCCCGCAGGGTCGACAGCGGAAGCGCTTCACAGTGCACGCAGCATCCTGAATCAAGAGCGAGGGCTCTGGGGGTCTGGGCCCAGGCAGAGAGCGCAGATCACATGGCGGTCTCCGGCGCTGGGCGGGGCTCTGCACGAGCCACAGGACTTTTATACGCTAAACCACACCCCTTTTGGCGGGCTGTGACGCGTAGAGGGCGCGACGTCACGCGCAAGGCTCAGTGGTAGGCTGCTGCAGTTGCCGCAGGGCAGCCAATGAGCACGCAAGATAGCCTGCTCTAGGTCTGCTAGCTGCTGCACTGCGTTGACAATAAATGGAAAAATTAGGATAATTTTTTGGCTTCAATATCTCGAGAAAAGATGACTTTACCCGTAGCGTAAGCAACTTACGCAATATGAGAGAACCTCTCGTAAGAGAACTCAACCCCTGGTCAGAGCCTGGCTCCACCCACTGGCAATATTTGAAAAATGCTGGAAAAGCGGAGGGGGGGCGTGCACCTGAGACCCTCGTCTCTCTGTAGGCAAGGGTGTGGTGAGCTGGTACCTGCTTACGTCACGCAGAACCACAACATCCGATAGGAAAATTCAACTGCAGTAGCCACTTTTCAACCTGAAGAGGGCAGCACTCAAGACGTTTTTACACCATATATTGTAGAATTAGAACACTTTATACCCAAATGTCAAAAAATGTACTCGAATCAATGAACAGCATTAATAAAGCCCCAGTCTTACAGATCATAAACTCAGAAAAGTTGTTTTAGGGTTTAGTTAGCTACCCTTTAACAGGGAAAAAAACACGCAAAATTGTGTAAAAATTCCGGTTGTGGTTAGTATATTCGTAAACACAGTCGATTATGTCTTACATAAGCATAAAATGCATGTGACAGTGTGACAGACAGTATAATGAAAACTAGCTCTAAAAGTGACAGCAGCCATATGTGTCTTTCATTAATGTTGTCTTCAAAACAACAAAAGATAGCTTTAATTGTAAGAATTCGGAATTAATAGCCTATGTATTTAATTTAGTCAGGACTCAGGACTAAAAGACTATCAGTGTTATTTTACATTTGATTACCTTATTCAGTTTCTGTATTATTTCTGAATACTAGTGTTAGACCTACCCAAAACCTTTTCTCTCTATTTGCATCTTTATTATTTTGTGTATATTTTTGCTACTTTTTTCAATTTAATTCAAAGATTGAAATCAAGCTTCCTTGTGTTGACTTTTTTTTACAGACTTTCCTGTAGCTCAAACAGAGTAGAGCGGTAGGTGAGATAAAAAAAATATATATATATCGTCATAAGTATCATTATCGCAAATATTCTTGAAATATCGTGATATAATTTTGAGGCTATATCACCCACCCCTAGTTGTCGTAGATTTTTCCTAAAACGTACCTGGAACCTAATTACCTGGGGCGTCTCTAAAAATCAACACCCAAGGGTCTACAGTCGACACTTAATAAAATTAATTTACCTGGGGCGTTTCCAGTCGGCACCCAAGCGTCTACAGTCGACGCTTAATAAATATATATGGGGCGTCTACAATCGACACCCAAGCGTCTACAGTCGACACTTAATAACATCTTTATACTCTAGCATCTGGCAACTCTAGCATTTTACTCTAGCAAAAGGAATACATCAGGTTTTATAGGATAAAGACAGACACAACTAATAAGCTCATCATGACTAAAATGTCACTTTCTATCAATATGATTGGTTCAATTGGTAAAGCAAGCCCCCACCTTTTTACCCTCTGTTACTGGCATAAGCAAAATAATCTTGAATCATCAAAAAAATAGGAAAGGGTTATGAGTTCAGTTGATTACTCAATATATCATGACATAATACAGACAGTATATTTTTGATTTGGTCATGATCAGCACTTCAGATTTTTCCATAGACACAATTTTCAAAGAACAGAAAGAGTTAGAATGTTAGGCCAAAAAGGGGAAGTAAGGTTAGATGTTAGAGTTATTATTAGTTTGATATACAGTTTACTATTTTATTTATTAAAAAATCCATCACATAGTCCAACACCGTGGTTCAACGAGCACACTCGGGCCCTAAAGAGAGCAGCCAGAAAAATGGAGCGTAGCTGGAAGAAACAGTCCACAATGAGCAGGTGAATTGGTAATAGGTGAGGGTATCATGTTTGGGTGTAAAAGTGCTTCTCAGTCTTTTTAAGCAAAGATGGGTCATGGCTCATCACTTTGTGCCAAATATCATGGGAGAATTGTCAAACAATTAAAAAAAATCACATTTCTCAATGAATGAGAATTAAATTATAAAATGATACATTATTTTATTAAATAAAATACAAATTTATTCATATTATTCCAAGCATATGACATTTTATTTACAGCAGACAGTCATGTGACTGACCACGTGAGCAGCGCGTTCGTGTGTTCGTGGACTTACAAAACCCGCTCTACCACCGTCTATAAATCGCCATCCGAATGCATGAGTTTTATCACTGAGGTGCCATGCATGATGCAAATTTATTTTTACAGACGTCCACAACACATGAGAAACAATTAATGTCCGAATAGGGCTTGTACATTGTTTTCAATAAACATAAAACATTTGTAATAATCTGTTGCCCGAATATTTTATGTAATGTTGAATTGCTTTGCTTGTCAAGATAATGTAAACCCATGAGGCAAGAAAAACTTAAAAGTATATTCATATATCTTAAAAGTGCATTGTGTAATATTTAGGAGGATCTGTGACAGAAATGCAATATCATATACATTTTCAGAGGTGTATAAAGAACTTACATAATGAACTGTTATGTTTTTATTACCATAGACTGAGCCGTTTCTATCTACATACATCGTGGGTCCCCTTACATTGAAATACCCATTTTGCGCCACCATGTTTCTACAGGAGCCCTAAACAGACAAACGCGTTTGTTTTGTCACTGTTGTTCTTCGTGCAAAGAAGCAAGCTAAAGTCAGCTAATAAAACACTGACACAATGATGAACAAGTAACAAAAATATTTGCAATAACCTATTTTACTGAATAATTAAGTAAACAATCTCTTCATTTATCTTTGTCTCTGACGACCATAACTTCTGTTGGTTGCAATTCGCAGCCTCACCACTAGATGCCGCTAAAAATTACACAGTGCACCTTTAAAACTTCTGGTTACATGAGCCTAAGCTATTTTCAATAAAATCCATGCAAAAGTTAATATACCGAATATTCTTCAGTTTTATGCAAAACAGAAATACGACAAATAGAATATCAGATCTCTGTCATATGGCCAAAAAAGCTTTTTTGCATAGTCGTTTGACACAACTAACTGTAACTGTAACAATGTATTTTACAAGATAACACGATGTAACCTTGCTCTCACTTGAAATGTGTCCCTACATTAAGTCCTTGAATTTGAGGATATTGGACCTGGAAAGTCCTTGAAAGGTCCTTGAATTTGAAGTTAACCAAGGTGTGGGAACCCTGGCTTCCGCTCCTCCGTGAGAGATACGAGACCGGTGCGTCGCGTAGGTGGCGCTCATCAGTAATTACGCCACCGGCCTCGTGCCGCTCTCTCACGGCCCTCGGCCTCGTCCTGCTCGCCACAGTTAGTTTATGCTTCATGACCTCAAAGCTAGATTATTGTAATGCTCTACTGGGTGGTTGCCCTGCACGCTTAATAAACAAAGTCCAGTTGGTCCAAAACGCAGCAGCTAGAGTTCTCACTAGAACCAGAAAGTATGTCCGTATTACCCCCGTTCTGTCAACATGGCCTCCCTATTAAACATTGTATACATTTTAAAATATTGCTGACTATTTAAAAAACACTAAATGGTTTAGCTCCCCAGTACTTGAGAGAGCTCTTAACGCATTATAGTCCTTCACGTCTACTGCAATCTCAGAATTCTGGCCAGTTGATAATACCTAGAATATCGAAATCAACTGCAGGCGGTAGATCCTTCTCCTATTTAGCACCTAAACTTTGGTACAGTCTTCCTAACATTGTCCGGGAAGCAGACACACTCTGTCAGTTTAAATCTAGACTAAAAACAGATCCTTTTACCTGGCATTCATTTAGAACATTATACATTTCTATTATTTAAATCAGTTAAATGATTATAAGGCTGCATAGATTAGGTCAGCCGGAACCGGGGACACTTCCTATAACACCAGATGTACTCGTTACAAGAAGAATGGCATCTACACTAATGTTAGTCTTACTGTTTATTCTAAGGTTTACTGATGTCACTGTATCCAGATCAGATGGTGGACCTGCGCCTGGACCCATCCACAACGCATCCCTGAAGTGCCAGCCTCATCAGCCCTGTGAAGGCCTCATCGACACGACAGCCATCAGCACCTGTAATGCTGCCTGAATCATAATCATACACTGTTCGTTCACTGGACAGAGGAGAACTGGCCCCCGCCTGGTTTCTCCCAAGGTTTTTTTCTCTATTCTGTCACCTGATGGAGTTTTGGTTCCTTGCCACTGTTGCTTTGGCTTTTGGCTTGCTTAATTGGGGACATTTAATATTCAACAATATTATTGATCTGCCTTACTTAAGGTGGACGATGACGCAATTTTCTTCTAGAAACAAACTTTGTTGTATTATTTTCATGTTATCACTGTGAAGCTGCTTTGATACAATCTGTTTTTTAAAAAGTGCTATATAAATAAAGGTGACTTGACTTGACTAGTGACTTAAAAAAAGCTGATTATATTTTGTGTGTGGATAGAGCTTAACTGGCATTGGTTTAAAGAATAATTCTTTGGAGTTTTTGCCTTTTATTATGATAGGACAGTATGGAATAAACAAAATCCACAGGCAGGGACCTGATCTCAGGTCGGTCAAAGTTGCACAGTGCTAAATGTAAATGCTCTGACCACTTGGCAAATGGAGCCAATTAATCAACATCGGTCTGATAAATATTAGTACCTCACTTTGTAAGAAACATGGGGGTAACAGAATCCGACGGCAACCAATCCAGCTGTCGAAATTCGTTCCCCCACTCCCATTATGAGAGTTGTTGATGTAGTGTCTTAATTGATGTTTATTCTATTCTGTGTATATATGGAGCTTTACCAGCATCAGACTGATACATAGAACCTCTTTGTGTAAGAAACATGGAGGGAACAGTATCCGACGGCAAACAAACCAGCTGTCGAAATCCGTTCCCCCATTCTCATTATGAGAGGTGTTTATGTAGTGGCTTAAAAAAAGGCTGATTCTATTGTGTGTGTGGATTGAGCTTAACTGGCATCAGTTTAAAGAATTATTCTTTGGAGTTTTTGCCTTTTATTATGATAGGACAGAATGGGATAAAAAAAAAAGAAGCTCAAGCTGGGACATAAACTCGGTCGCTCAAAGTTCCTCATTGCTAAATTTACGTGCTCTATCCACTTGGCTGTCTGGGCCAATTAATCAACATCAGTCTGATAAATATTAGTACCTCACTGTGTAAGAAACATGGGGGGGGAACAGAATCTGATGGCAAACAATCCAGCTGTCGAAATCCGTTCCGCAACTCCCATTATTAGAGGTATTGATGTAGTGGCTTAATGGATGTTTATTCTATTCTGTGTATGGATGGAGCTTAACCAGCATCAGATTGATACATAGAACCTCTTTGTGTATGAAACATGGGGGGAACAGAATCCGACGGCGAACAAACCATCTGTCGTAATCCGTTCCCCCACTCCCATTATGAGAGTTGTTTATGTGGTGGCTTAAAAAAGGCTGATTCTTTTTTGTGTGTGGATTGAGCTTAACTGGCATCAGTTAAAAGAATAATTCTTTGGAGTTTTTGCCTTTTATTATGATAATATATTAGAATGGGATAAAAAAAAAAAAAATCCACAAACCAGGAACATTTCGGGAACAGAATCCGAGGTATTAACTACTAAACTACTCAGTAAACTACTAAACTAGTAGTTTACTGAGTATACTTCAAAGTGTACTTTCATAAACTAAAAAATGGACTGCAACTGCAAGTATTAAAATAATAAACTATAAGAATACTTATGTTCACTTGTAGTAAGTACAGATGCAGTACAAATAAGAAACGTAGTTGTAAACTAGTTGTGCACTTAAAGTTTACTTATGTTCAACTTATAGTACACGTAAATGTATACTTATACTAAAAAGTGGGCCAATTTAGTCCGAAGCAGTATTGAAATAGTACACTTACAAGTATACTACTAGAACATTGGTATACTTACTACATACTTAAAATATACTTGATAATACTTTTAGAAATATATTAAATACACTTAAGTATACTTCATAAAATGAACTTGAATAATAATTATTTTTTGTAAGGGGATCCCATTCATAGAATATATAAACCATTAGACTCTCCCAATTTTAATATATGAAATATATGAGACATGTGAGACTCAAATCAGTCAGTCATCACTTTAATGTGAAGTAGACCTAACTGGTCTTTCAGACTTGAATACAAACTTTGCAAAAGATAAATAGGACAATTCTGAATCTATTCTCACTAACTAAATTCCAGTTTATTGCAGCGAGACTACATTTTTTAAACACCTTAGTTCTATAACATCCAAGGTAGAGATGGCATAGTGCATAACAGAGCAGATATTTATATATGTACAGACAGATATTTCACATAGTTCATTCTGACAAGGCTTCAACATCCAGTGTAGTAAACGCATTCCTTTTTTTTTTTTTTTAAATCATTAGTCCACTGAGATGAATGCATATCCGTTACACTGTTAAGCCTCGCAATTTCATATGTTTGCCCACTTAATTTGTCTGGTGGAAAACTATTATATCCTCATCTATCAAAAAGGAAAACATTAAAAATAAAGAGCAGTGTAATAAAACGTCATCAATCAGACAGACACATCAATATACTTATATCAAGTATTACCTGAAACATTCTGGATGATCATGTTTCACGCAAAACAATGTGCTTAATAAGTATCGCCTAAAATTCATACAGGCAACATCCTCCAACACTATGGATATAGATATTATTTTCGAAGGTGTTTATAGTTGCAGTACCATTGACAACATGCCAGTGGTCACAATTAAAGATTACGCATTCAATACAATGTCAAATCAAAACAAAAACAGAGAACTTTTAACCTCATAACAGTACATACTGTATATATTAGTCAATGCAGCAAGCTCACAACCTCACAAATAACAGCACTGGATACAGTTCATGGAAAAAAAATAACGTCTCGCAAGGGATTCAGTTCAAATACAGGTTGATTAGAGTCAGTTGCTCTCTTATAATGAACAGGTCAGTACAGTATGTATCATGTGATTAGTACAGAGCAGATCAGCAGATGTCGATTGCACAGTTATCATATCAAAGCATCCCTACAGATATTATATACATTGTCTCTATGTCCATCATGATGGTTTGTGTTTGGGCATGTAATATAATCCAGGATTGGATTTTTAAAAAATCTGGAATCTTATTCAGTTTATATGCCATTTCATAAAACATTTGTCAAAATTAGTGACCAATCATGCCCTATAAAGAATTTGATAAATGTGGAAAAGTAAACATATAAAGTCAAAATAATACTGCAACAGACATCAATGCCTTGTTTACTGGTGCAAAAACGACAAAACTGCTTTTGAGTGCTTTTAGTACACAAAACAAAACCAATCTTACTACAACCATGTTGTTTAGACTGTCAAACTGCAATGAAAATCATGTTTTAACAGGATTCCAGCACTAGATGATGATGGTTTATTTTCAGCCTGCCCACGACCACCATGCAGATCCAATTCTGGTTTATGAAAGGAGGAGGGTTGCACACACTTAATTTGGCTGTGACATCAGAGCTAAGAGACCTGCTCTTGAACAGGATGCACTTTATTGGGAAAGCTACATAAAACGGTGCTCTGTAAAAAATAGTTGCCAAAACCAAAAACATTATAAAGCTGTAAGAAGCATCTGGAATGGAATTGTTTTTGCATAATTTCTTGTCCAATGATCTTAGTTTGATCCATACTTGGACCCTATGGAGTCATTAAGGTGGCCGGCTATCATGCAAATGGGTTTCCAAATGGGTCTCTGAAAGGATCTAAGCCTACTGTCTTTATGGGAGGAGCACTCTGTAAAGGTAAAGAAGAAAAGAAATGTAAATATTCATGAGGTTCTCAGGAAAAAAAACGTATGTAGCCCTCGTTCCCTGAGTAGGAAACGTGGACGTTACGTCGGATGACGACGAAATGGGGTTTCGCTTAGAAAGCCTATCAACTTCGAGTATTACAAAACGAGCCAATGGCAAAGAAATGCCATGGGTCTGCGGAATTTGCATAGCGTATCTCCACCCTACCTCGTGGGTATAAAGGAGGACGCCGGCAGCATGCAGATATGTTTCTTCGCTGAGGAGCCAAGACTGAGCTCAAGCGATCCCCGCGGTACAGCGGAAAGTGGCACGCAGACGTAACGTCTCCGTTCCCTACTCAGGGAATGAGGGTTACATACGTAACCATAGACGTTCCCTTTCCTTGTCACTCCGAGTTACGTCGGATGACGACGAAATGGGGTTACTAGTCTAATCACGCCACCTTCTCAGCTGTCTTCCAGTGCCCTGCGTAAATCGAGATCCCTGTCATAGACTGGACGAAGGACTCCATTTAACACAGGAATACCAAGGTACACTGGGAAGCATATCCCAAGCTAGGGGAAGTATGCAATTAATGCCAACCCAGAGGGGGGGGGAACTTAGAGAATACACATATGACCCGAAGGAAGCATATGGAGAACACTGGGGTGTCCAGCCGCAGGTGGAATATTTCAACCCCAGGGGTGGCAAGGTGGCTTGCCAAGGGAAAGACACATGCTCAGAGAGGCTTACAGTGGAAATACACATGTGGGGGTCGCTCAGGGGAGGGACCATGCACACGGGAGGCACCTAGCCGACGCGCAGGCAAGAGACACTGGCGCCGACGTCAGGAGTGCTGGAGGAGCTCAGGGCTTTCGGGGAAGCTCAACTGAGGAGAATATCGCACGTATCCAGTCCGTGGAGTGGAATGGCGAGCAAGCGAAGACACCTGAGTGGGTCCGGTACTAGCTAGTTGAAGCGAGTAGATGAGAGGACACTGGCTCCACTCGGAGATTATAGAATCTGGCGAATGTGTTAGGTGTCGCCCAGCCTGCAGCTCTGCAGATGTCTGTTAGCGAGGCGCCATGCGCTAGAGCCCAAGAGGATGCCACACTCCGGGTGGAGTGGGCCGTCACACCAAGGGGGCACGGTCGACCTTGCTGCTGGTATGCCAAAGCAATGGCGTCCACTATCCAGTGAGACAACCTTTGCTTGGAGAGAGCCTTTCCCTTCAGCTTCCCACCATAACAGACAAAGAGCTGGTCTGAGGTCCTGAAACACTGCGTCCTGTCTACATAGGCGCGGAGAGCGCGTACTGGACAGAGCAGTGCCAAGGCTGGGTCTGCCTCCTCCGGGGGCAGCGCTAGCAGGTTCACCACCTGGTCACGAAAGGGAGTGGTAGGAACCTTGGGCACATATCCGGGCCGGGGTCTCAGGATCATGTGAGAGAAAGCCAGCCCGAATTCCAGGCACGCTTCGTCGACGGAGAATGCGTGCAGGTCCCCTACCCTCTTGATGGAGGCCAGTGCATCCAGGAGCGCTGTCTTCATTGACAGGAACTTAAGCTCGACTGATTGCAGAGGCTCAAGGGGAGCACTCTGCAGGGCAGTTAGAACCACTGAGAGGTCCCAAGAGGGAACGAGAGGAGGGCGAGGAAGATTAGTCTCCTCGCTCCTATCAGGAACCTAATGACCAGGTCGTGCTTCCCCACCGACTTACCTTCGAAGAGGTCATGGTGTGCGGCGATAGCGGCAACAAAGACCTAGGGGTGGAGGGAGACAGCCTTCGCTCCAACCCCTGTTGAAGGAAAGCACAGCGCTGATCGAGCATCTCCGGGGGTCTTCTCGGTGAGAAGAGCACCAGTTGACGAAGAGGTTCCACTTCAACGCATAGACGTGTCTCGTGGACAACACTCTAGCGGAAGTGAAGGTAGCCACCACCGCTGGTGGTAGGGTACTCAACCTGCCTCGAGCCGTCCAGGAGCCACACGTGGAGGATCCAAGGATCGGGGCGAGGGTACCCCGTCCCTGAGAAAGGAGGTCCTTCCTCAGAGGAATGGGCCAAGGAGGTGCTGTCGCGTGGAGTACAAGTTCGGGGAACCAGGTCCGGGTGAGCCAGTACAGCGCGACCAGAATGACCAGCTCCTCGTCCTCCCTGACCTGCGCAGAGTCTGCGCAAGAAGGCTCACTGGGGGACGCATATTTGCGGCCCGGCGGCCAGCTGTGCGCCAGTGCATCCGTGCCGAGCGTACCCTCGGTCAGGGAAAATACAGGGCGCAAGGCGACGAGTCGTGAGAGGCAAACAGATCTGTCTGTGCGTCCCCGAACTGGTCCCAAATCAGCTGAACCGACTGGGGATGGAGTCGCCATTCTCCAGGGAGGGGCTGAAGCCGTGAGAGCTCGGCGGCTGCACAGTTCAGAGCTCCGGGAATGAAAATGGCTCAAAGCGACCTCAGACTCTGACTCCATAGGAGGAGGTGGCGAGCGAGTTGTGACATACGGCGGGAGCGTAGACCACCTTGACGGTTGATGTACGCTACAGTAGCGGTATTGTCTGATCGGACTAGTAAGTGTTGACCCCTGAGCAACGCCCGGAAGCGGTGCAGGGCAAGGCGTACTAACAAAAAACCTGAGGCAATTGACATGCCATAGCCGCAGGGGTCCTGTCCAGGAGCCCGCAGCAGCATGTCCATTGCACATGGCACCCCAGCCCGTGGTGGAGGCATCTGTTGAGACAACAACATGCCGGGAAGCTCGTTCCAGGGGGACACCCGCCCTGAGAAAACTGAGGTTCGACCACGGGGTGAAGAACTGACGGCAGGTCAGAGTAACTGGTACTCGGAGCGTGCCTTGTTGCCATGCCCACCTCGGGACTCGGTCGCGAAGCCAAAGCTGAAGCGGTGTCATATGAAGCAATCCGAGCGGCGTCGCCGTGGCTGCGGATGCCATATGCCCCAGGAGCCTCTGAAAAGTTTCAGTGGAACCGCACTCTTGCCCTCGAATTGTCCCAGGCAAGTCAGCAGTGACTGCGCGCGCTCGCTCGTAAGCTGCGCATTTTACATGGCGACGGAGTCGATGTCCATACCGAGAAAGGAGATCCTCTGCACGGGGCAAAGTTTGCTCTTCTCCCAGTTGACCCGAAGGCCCAGACGAGCTAGGTGCCGGAGCACTAGGTCCCTGTGTCCGCAAACCTGGTCTTGAGAGTGAGCTAGAACCAGCCAGTCATCGAGATTGGCCATCAGGATTGGCCGTAACCCACCGGTTTTCTTGGGGACAATGAAGTAAGGGCTGTAGAAGCCGGACCTCATTCCGGCTGGAGGGACAGTCTCGATTGCACCCTTCGCCAACAGGGTCGCAATCTCTGCTCTATGATGGGGCGCCTTGCCACCGATCAAAGTGGAGCGGACTCCCCTGAAGCGGGGAGGAGACCGTGCGAACTGAATCGCATAGCCGAGCCTGACGGTCCGCGCGATCCAGTGGGACAGACGGGGAAGCTCTAACCAGGCTCCCAGGAACTGAACCAGCGGGGTCATGCGAACCACAGGCGTCCCCCCGGAGGGGCAGCGAAGCGGAGTAACTGGCCCAGACGTGGACGGCATAGCGGTCCGGTGTGGGGGCACAGTTAGCAACCGCGCCCTGGCAGAGGGGGCCAGGGGAGGACCAGGCTGGTCGTCCCGCGGGGGCCTGCTCTGCCAGGGGTCTGGCGACAGAGGGGGACAGGGGCGAAGCGGTCCGTGGACGGCACACCGTGTCAACCACCTCTGGGACAGAGTCGGACAAGGAGAGCACGGGTAGTGTCGTCCGAGAACTCTGTGTGCTCAGAGACGGGAGAGTCAGTTCTTTGGAGAATAAGGATTCTTCCCCGACCCTCCACCGGGGAAAGGAGTGGTCCAGCGGGGCTGGAGAGGGCTGTGGTGTCAGGCCATCATAAAACAGCCACAGAATGGTGAGCATCACCTGACCCAGGGAGCGTACGGCCACTTTCGTCGCTCGGAGAGCAAGGTTAATGGCGGCGCGCAGCTCAGTGAAGAGCCCTGGGTCAGTCCCGCCCTCGTGCAGGACCATGAGCATCTGGGTCAGGTAGACCAGCAGAATGACCATGGCATGCAGTGAGGCGGCTGCCAGTCCCTATCATCCTCTGAGCTTCAAATGAAACACACGGGCCACCAGAGGGTAGACCCGTGGGAATCACCTGTTCACTAGCGGGCACCGTCATTGAAGAGGGGGGCTGGGGTCGCGGACACATAGTCGGTGCCTTGTTCCAGACCGTGACCCTCAGGTCACCCTGGCCACCAGCCGAAGATCGGGGGGTGGATGAGGGGACTCTCACTCATGTGAGTTCACTGAGTCTCGACCTTAATGACGCGATGGTCATGTTCCCACGGAGAAAACATGAGTCATCCACGAGCGCTGCTCTAGCATGATCAAGCCCAAACATACAAGACAACGCTCGTGCCCAACAGAGTCCGATACCAAGCTGCCGCACCATTCATTTTTTATTATTTTTTTAAATGCACGGGCGAGCCGTCTTTAAAAAGACGTGCCGTGTGTAAGCTCTTTTAGTGAGAGAAAACTCAAGTGTTGAAGCACCCGGGGAGACACGCACCGACTGGCAGATCACTGCAACAGATCAGCAGGAAGCACGCGCTCGCCGTAGATCGCCGTCACACCAACACTCGAGGTACTCGTTTGTGAAGCTGACAATCCAGAGATGGCTTGTGGAGAGAAGAATAAACTTGGCTCCGAAGCGAAAACATATCTGCATGTTGCCGGCGTCCTCCTTTATACCCACGAGGTAGGGCGGAGATACGCTATGCAAATTCCGCAGACCCATGGCATTTCTTTGCCATTGGCTCATTTTGTAATACTCAAAGTTGATAGGCTTTCTAAGCGAAACCCCATTTCGTCGTCATCCGACGTAACTCGGAGTGACAACGAAAGGGAACTCTGTTTGTTGTATGATAACATTTTTCATAAGGATGCACATATACATACAGTTGCAGGTACAGACGTGCCAAACAGATCTTTTCCAAAGGAGTTGTCGAATGGGTTCTGACCTCCAATCTTCAATGGCTCTGCAGTGACAAAAATTATTTGTCATGTCAAGATGTTTCCAATTAATATTTACTTGAAGTAAAATTTAAAAGTTAATATTTTAATAATTTAACAACACATTCACGTGTTGTTGTTGTTGGCAAATAGTCACATGACATAGAAAAAATTAAATATTTTATTTGTTTACCTGTGTTTTTTTTTTTTTTTAGTAAAGGTACTTATTTACAGTATATCTATTTACATCTTTTTAATTATAATAGTGTCACAGTCCACATCATGTTCACACTGTTTTTAAGGAACTCAATCAATTTGCATATAATAATAATATTGTTTTCACATTATTATTTTTGACTGTAATTATAAAAAAAATAAAGTCATAAGTATAGTACTATTGTAATAATGCAGTTGCACTGAAAAATAAAAAAATGAGTATTTGATGATTAGAATAATAATTGTATTTTACAATACAAGCCACAGCACTAATATTTATTTTCCTATTTTTTCACTTTCAAACATTAAATCTTCAAGCTTTTATTTTGTTGGAAAACTGCAGGAAGACCTCTGTGTTTAGTTGATAACAGGTTTATAAAAGCTGCTGTTACAAATCTGGTGAAATGCTAAAAATGTATGTCCACAAAAATGTTGCAAATTATGCGAATGTGTATTAAAGCGATCCTGTCATACGCTGTGCTCCCGAATGCACAATATAAGCGACTCAAACTCACAGCAGATACAGAGATGGTGTAAATGAATCACTAAAACAGGTGAGATTTTAATTACAAATACAGCAATATCTGCTTACCTTTCCTTGCTGGCACGTTTGGTGGCTTAGCTATCTGGAAATCCTTAAACATCTCCTTGACATCTCTCTTCTCCTTTTCTCCTAGAGGATCCAGGTCAACAAAAGCATTACTGTCCACCTTTGGAGCTTCTTTGGTGGCTACTGCCCGAGGTGGAACCAGTGGAGGGGGACTGGAGCTCTGTGGTCCATTGGCCACAAGGCTGGGTGGAAATACGCTGGTCTGAAAGGGGTTCCCCAGGGTTGGATGATGGGTCCAGGATCCATTGGAGACTGAGGGGCTGGTCCATGATGGAAGCTGTTGGGTTGCGGTCGAGGTTCCAAAACCTCCAGGAGTAGTTCCCCAGGCAGGCCCAGGAGAATAGGAGAAAACAGGTACTTGTGTGAAGGACTGAGAGGCACTGGTGGTGCTAGGGAAGATGGACGAGAGGGGCTGATTCCATGGAGCCGCTCCAGGAGTGGAAACTGCAGGTGGACCTTGTAGAGACAACCCTTCTAAAGAGAAGATATAGAGTTGATACAAAGAAGGTTAAATATTAAAAAGCTGCACTTATTCAGTTTTACTTCTTAGGGCAATAATTAAACGGACCATGCAATTCTTTGGACACAAAGAGCTATTTTTAACATTTAAATTTGCAATTACTGTGGTAAACAGAATAGTAATCACCATATCAGCCACCCCTTTTGTGAATATTATTCTACTGTACAATATCCCTCAAATGTTTGAAAGAATTTAATACCTTTAAAGATGCATTAAATTGTGCCAGTAAATACATTTATAATGTTAATAATTATTTTTATTTCAAATAAGTGCTGTTCTTTTGAACTTCAGAAGAATCAAAGAATCCTGATAAAAGCATTACGGTTTCCACAAAAATACTAAGCATTATAACTGTTTTCAACATTGATAATAATAAGAAAGGATCATGTGACACTGAAGACTGGAGTAATGGCTGCAAAAAATTTAGCTTTGTCATCACAGAAATAAATTACATTTTAAAATATAATCCTATAGAAAACAGTTATTTTAAATTGTGATAATATTTTTAAATATTACTGTTTTTTTTTCTGTTTTTTTCTTTTACTTTTTCAAAACATCAAAAACATTCTTACCAACCCAAACCTTTGAAAGGAAGTGTAGATGAAATGTAATTCAATAAGATCTATATTTATAATATACTGTATAAAGGTAACATCACAAAAGTTTTGAGATTGGAACTGCACTAACCACAGGACAGCCATTTCATTGTTTGCTTGACACTAATTAACCTTAAAATTTCTTTGCATTTGCCAAGTGACCTGGACAGCATTCAAGATACACATTTTATCAGTTCATGCATTCCCTGGGAATCAAACCCATGACCTTCGGCATTGCTAGCACCGTGCTCTACTGTTTGAGCTACAGGAAAATATAAATAAAAGAACACTTATTCTAGACTTAAACTTTTGAATAAGAATCACTGACATTTTGAAAAATTTTTTTTTGGGAAACTCATAAATGTCAAGTTATTTATTTATTGTCTCGAGTGTCTTACCAAGAACTGTGAGTGCGTCAGTGGAGGAAGGGCTCCTGCTGAACAGACTGACAGAGTTGAGAGGGCAGTTCTCGGGTTGAGGAGGTGGTGATTCTGATTGATTTGGTGAAACAAATTGATCCATCTCAAGTGTTTCATTTGAAGGGGACTATAAAGGAGAATAAAAAAATTAGCATAAAACAGATTCCAACCAGGTTAAATAAAAGTAAAAAAAAAAAAACAGAACAGAACAGGACAGGCTTAAACAAGCTTAATAAATTGTAATGTAAAGAAATATTACTTATACCACTAGAAATTAACCTTAGAAAATCTTATATATACACACTACCGTCAAAAATGTGGGGTCTGTAAATTTTTTATTTGAGTTTCTTTTTAAAGAAATTAATTTATTCAGCAAGGACACATTAAATTCATCAAAAGTGACAGTAAAGACATTTATAATGTTACACAGATTTAAATTTCAAATAAATGCTGTTCTTAGAACTTTCTATTCATCAAAGAATTCTAGGGGGAAAAAAATTAAAAATTTTCCACAAAATATTTTTATTATAAATGTTGAAAAAGTTTTGCTGCTTTCAGCAAATCAGCATATTAGGATGATTTCTGAAGGATCATGTGACACTGAAGACTGGAGTAATGATGCTGAAAATTTCAGCTTTGCCATCAGAGGAATAAATGATATTTTAAAATATATGAAAATAGAAAACAGTTATTTAAAATTGTAGTAGTATTTCAAAATAGTACTGTTTTTTAATGTAATTTGATCAAATAAATGCAGCCTTGATGAACATAAGACTTAAATATACATATATATATATATATATATATATATATATATATATATATATATATATATATATATATATATATATATATATATATATATTTATATATTCATAATGTGATGGGAAAGACATTAGCAAATCAATCCTTACCTTACAAGTACAAGTCACTGAAGCATTAAAAATTGAGGTAAACAACATTACCAGATCATGAAGTGGTGTTAGATATAAATAAGAAAGAAGTAAGAAGAAAAGTAGAATGTGAAAGAGGCCATCTAATTATCAAAATACAGTCATTAATGTAACCATACCTTTACACTCCTCCTGCCCCTCCCGGCTTTCATATTGAGTGGTGGAGGGCTTATAATAACCGAATCCTTGGTTTGATTGACAGGTAGCTCACCCATGCCTCCATTCTCATGCTTCACTCCATTCTGCACTGGCTGCATCTTCTCTGAATCTACGGCAAACGGATTAGGAGTCACTTTCCCATGTCCGTTCTGCTCTTGAACTGGGACAGTATTCTGAGTCCAGCTAGTGGCTTCTGCAGCTCTGCCATCTAAAGGCCAGTGGCCATTACTGAGAGCCTGGATGACTGTCCTGTTGGAGAGTTGGTCGAACTGCTGGCCCAAGTAGTCTGAGTCACCATTCTTGGGGCCACCATTGAACAAGTTATTAGTGCTGTGGTTTTCTGTGGCAGGGTATCCCCTGATTGATTGGTCGTCGCTTGAAAATGGGTCATCACTGAACGGGTCATGGATAGGGGCGGGGAAGAAGTTGAGCTGAGAAGAGAAGGGGTTCTCAGGCGAGAGGCTGGATGGGGCTCTGGGGATAGAAGATGAGGTGAAGGGGTTTCCTTTAACACAGTTCTGATTGCTGTCTATCTCAGTGGACAGATCCATCAACAGGATGTTCTCAGACTCCTGAAGGAAGATTTTGAGGATTGGGAGAGAAACAGAAAGAGAAAGAGAAGAATAACTAAATAATAAGCTGATGTCAATAATACATGAATGCTTATTTAAGTGGTCTATAGATGAAGTCATGCATGAAGTACAATAAACTTGTTCCATATAAATGCTGTGTAGTCTAAATCAATCAGAAATGCAAGCATGTGCGTTCATGACATAAGTGTAGGGCTGCCAACCGTCTCGTATAAAACAGGATTGTTCTGTCTTTAAAGGTAGTGTCTTTTACCAACCCTGTTAAGAACAATATTTATTTTTGCATTTGAATCAATTTTACACAATCGTTCAAAGGTTTGGGTTTGACTAGATTTGAAGAGGAAAACAGTCTCAACAAGGCTCCATTTATTTAACCAAAATACAGTAAAAACATTAATATTGCGAAATATTACTAAAATAACAGATTTTCATCAGAATTTTCAGCAGCCATTACTCCAGTCTTCTACTCCAGGGGAGGGTTGGTGGGTGTGTTGACTTGTTCTGTTGCTTGTTCTTCTATTTATCAGACAGCTCATCTGTTTTGTAACTGTTGTAATACCTTTTATATGTCTCCAGAAAATGTAATAGAAACTACAGAGCAGAGTAGAAAACAAATTGCAAAACATGAAAGTGAAACACAGTGAGTTGTAAATTGAGATCCCTGATATTAGAAACGATACTCGGTTACTAACGTAACCTCGGTTCTCTCTAGAGAGGGAACGAGTATTGCGTAAGTTTAGCTTACGCTACGGAAAAGATTCATCTTCTCGAGATACTGAAGCCAAAAATTATCCTTAATTTTGTATACCTTGTCAACGCAGTGCAGCAGCTAGCAGACCTAGAGCAGGCTATCTTGCGTGCTCATTGGCTGCCCTGCGGGCAACTGCTGCAGCCTACCAGTGAGCCCGGCGTGACGTCACGCCCAATGAAGGGCGCCCGCGCCTTCATAGCGTCACAGCCCGCCAGAATGGGCGTGGCTTAGCCTATAAAGGAAAGGGGCTGTAGGCTGCTTCCCTGGTTTTTGTCGACTGAAGCGAAGTCGCTCGTGGCGCGAGCACAGCCGGTTACGCAATACTCGTTCCCTCTCTAGAGAGAACCGAGGTTACGTTAGTAACCGAGTATCGTTCTCTTACGAGAGGTTCTCTCGTATTGCGTAAGTTTAGCTTACGCTACGGGAACACTTTGTCAACGCCGTGCGCGCCAAGCATCCACATGAGACCCCGATCTTTCTAGGGGGGGAACCCCATAAGTGGAAAGAATAAGGTGGCCGGCCACGCGGGCCATCACTTGTACATAAACACACATAGGGAATACAGAGCAGCGTGGGCGCGGGGTCTGTATAGGCACATGGCTTAATCCCATTTAGTGTAGCTCAACCAGGAGAGCTGGGTCATGTGAGAGTGATCTGAGCAGGAGATCTGGGCAGAATACTCCTCTCGTTCAGACTGACAGCAGTTTAGCCTGCAAGGCGGGAACTTCTAGGTTATAAAACCTGACAAAGGTAGACGGGGAGCTCCAGCCCACCGCTACGCATATGTCATGGATAGAAATCCCGCTGGACCATGCCCACGAAGAGGCCACGCCTCTCGTGGAATGAGCCCTGATGCCCAGAGGGCATTGCAGACCCTTTGACGCGTAAGCAGCCGCTATAGCGTCTACTATCCATCTGGACAGGCTCTGTTTCGAGGAGGCGAAACCCTTGGTGCGCCCACCAAACGAAACAAAAAGCTGTTCCGAGCGCCTGAAGGAGGCGGTGCGCGTAATGTAAAACCTCAGCGCTCTGACGGGGCAGAGGAGGTTCACATCACTTTCACTGTCAGATGCTGGGAGAGCAGACAATGAAATAACTTGCGCTCTGAATGGAGTGCCCTTTAGGGACATAGCCATGTCTAGGTCTGAAGATGACTTTAGAGTCATTTGGTCCGAACTCAAGACACGACGCGCTGACAGACAGCGCATGCAGATCCCCTACGCGTTTTACTGATGACAGTGGAGTCAGAAAAAACGTTTTCAGTGATAGATATTTCAACCCCACGGAGTCTAGTGGTTCAAAAGGAAAAGCTTTCAGGGCCTCTAGGACCAATGAAAGATCCCACATAGGAACCGACGGGGGGCGTGGCGGATTCATCCTTCTAGCTCCTCTAAGGAAGCGGATGACCAACTCATGTTTTCCCAATGACTGGCCGTGCATTGATTCTGCAAACGCTGCCACGGCCGCCACATATACTTTGAGCGTGGAAGGGGACCTTCCCTTATCCAACAGCTCTTGTAGGAAAGTGAGCAGATGCGCCACCCCGCATGTCCGCGGGTCCAGACCTCTGTCGGTGCACCATCCGGAGAACAGCGACCATTTAGACGCGTAGAGCCTTCTCGTGGAAGGGGCTCTAGACTGCGTGATCATGTTCATCACTCCTTCTGGCAGGGTAACGAGTACCCGTTGATCAGCCATGCATGCAGCGACCAGCGCTCTGGATGGGGATGGCAGATCGTGCCGCGAGCCTGAGAGAGGAGATCTGCCCTCACCGGAATCGGCAACGGAGCTGTAAGTGACAGCCGTGCTAGTTCCGGGAACCAAATCTGATTCTCCCAACGCGGGGCTATGAGGAGCACCGAGTGGCGCGTTTCCCTGATTCTCTTGATCACCTGTGGTAACAGAGAGACCGGAGGGAAAGCATATAGCGGGAGGCTGGGCCAAACCTGGGCCAGCGCGTCCTCGTCCTTCGAGAAGAACATTGTGCATTGAGCGTTGTCTTTTGACGCAAAGGTGCAAGGACCATTCCCCTGGGGGAACATTGTCTCTGGACAGTCTGTCTGGGCCGTCGTTCAGATGGCCAGGCACATGCGCCGCTCTCAGCGAGCGCAGTTGCATCTGAGACCAAATAAGGAGGCGTTCCGTCAGATTGCAGAGATTTCTGGATCTGACACCGCCCTGACGGTTTATATAGGATACCACAGATGTGTTGTCCGAGCGGACAAGAACATGCTGGTCCTGTATGAACGGGAGGAAGCACTTCAGTGCGTTCTCGACCGCCATCATTTCCAGACAGTTTATGTGAAACTCTTTCTCCCAGTCTGACCACTGGCCAAAGGCCGGTCTGCCCTCGAACAGCGCGCCCCAACCTGAGTTGGACGCGTCTGTTGAGATGACTTTTCGGTAAGAGATGGTTCCCATCGCTACTCCCTGCTGGAACCAGTTGGCCACTAACCAGGTCACTCTGATCTTCTGGCCGCCAGACACCCAGGCTCGGGGGGGCACGCGAGCATTCAACCAGCGTTGGAGCGGGCGCATGCGCAGTAGGCCCAGCTGGAGCACCGCTGCAGCTGATGCCATACAGCCCAACATCCTTTGAAAAGTTTTCAAAGGGAGGAAGCTGCCCTTCTGGAAAGATGTGGCTAGGTGGCGAACACGGCGCGCGCGCTGTGCCGACAAACGAGCCGTCATGGTTACCGAGTCCAGTTCTATTCCTAAAAAGGAAATTGACTGGCTGGGGAGTGATGAGCTCTTGGTCCAGTTGACCGTGAGACCCAAGCTTTCCAGGTGACTGAGAAGCACTGTTCTGTGAGATAGAAGTTCCGTCTCTGACTGTGCCAGTACCAGCCAATCGTCCAGATAGTTCATTATTCGCAGCCCCTGACTTCTCAGGGGGGCGAGCGCCGCGTCCATGCACTTTGTAAATCTACGGGGTGCCAGGGACAGGCCGAACGGCAGGACGGTGTATTGATATACCTGACCGTCGAAGGCGAATCTCAAAAATTGCCTGTGACGGGGTACTATCTGAATCTGAAAATATGCATCCTTCAGATCTAGAGAAATAAACCAGTCCCTCGGGCGAACGTGCGCGAGGATTTTTCTGGTCGTAAGCATTTTGAACGGTCTTCTCGCAAGCACTTTGTTCAAATGTCTCAGATCTAGGATGGGTCTGAAGGCTCCGCAGCTTTGCTATTTCTGCGTGAAGTAGGTGTGCTACTTCCGCATTCACTATCGTCGCGGTCCGGGCTCGAAAGCCCGGGGGACGGCGAATGAATTGAAGTGTATAGCCCTGCTTTATTGTGCTCAACACCCATTCTGAAATCCCTGGGATGTTTTCCCACGCAGCTATGTGAGCCGCTAGAGGGCGAATGGCCTCCGGGTTCAGACCGCCATTTGCTGGCCTGTGAAACTGAACCGGAGCCGAGAGCACAGCGCACGCGCTCTCGGTTCTGGGCAATGGCGGCTCGCTGACAGCCGAAACCAGCTGATTTATGTGGGATGTCCCGATCATAAGGGATGGGGAACAAACTTTTGCCACATTTTTGACGCGCGAGCAGTGCTCCGGGTGAAAAAGCTCTCTGTAAGCGTGAACGCGGGCACGAGACTTACAACTGTATCTAACGCCCCGATCATAATAGAAGGGGAGCGTTTTATTAACGCCCTGCGTTTTGTGATAACGCTTAAGCGCGGGCGGGGCCCGGGGAGAGGTTTGTGTTAGTAAGCGTGAGCGCTCTCTGGCGAGCACGAGACTTACATTTATAACCTGCTTTTTTGACCGTGTAACAGAGCGGGCAGATAGTGGGCACAGATTTGTGGACACATTTCTTACATTCAACACTCGAGCGGCTTTTCTGCGTTTTATGAGAGTGTGCTCTGTGAGTGACACAGAATTTTGAGTGCTTATGTGTAGGGGTGAACACTGGGGCGTGGGCACTTTCACTACACTTAAAACATTGACGGCATGAGCCGGACCAGACATTACACTCTTTTTGAGATTTCTCTGGGTCGCCGTGAAAACGGCGTTTGTGTGCAGGCGAGAGGGTGAATAAACCGGCTCGTTGGCTGCTAGTTGAACCGCTGCAGTAGCCTGTTTGAAGGGGACTGACAGGGAAATTAACTTTGACGGCGTTCCGGCCGCAGCGGGACACGCGCGTCTTTTCTCTCTTACTGTTAGGAGGGCTTCGCATGCTCAGATTTCAGCGTGATTCTTTGCCGAGGCCCTCTGGGAGGCGGCGGTCTGTGACGGCTGTCTGAGCGCGATCTAGGGCGGCCGCCCTGACGTCGCTGCGAAGGCTGAGGCTGGGGCTGTGCTGGACGCTGGGTGCTGGTTCGCACAGGAGGCTGGCTTTGTCTCTCGCGAGAGCGGCCTGTGGCGGAACTCGAGCGTCGCGGCAGGAAGAGATTCATGGCCTGTGTGGTCTTCTGTACCTCAGAAAAGCGATCAACGATCCCGTTCAACGCTGGGCCGAAGAGACCAGTGGGGCTAAGCGGCGCGTTCAGAAACGTGGCTCGCTCAGATTCTCTCATATCCGCGAGCGTTAACCAGAGGTGCCTCTCCGTAACAGTTAACGCGGCCATGGCTCGTCCGATAGCTTGGGCTGCTGCTTTGGTGGCGCAGAGAGAGAGATCCGCCGCGCTTCTCAAATCCGTAACAGCAGCTGGATCCAGGCCCTTCTCATCCCATTCACGGAGGAGGTCGGCTTGTAGGATCTGAAGCACAGCCATAGAGTGTCAAGCAGACGCGGCCTGGCCGGAGGCAGCATAAGCGCGGCCGACCAAGGCGGACGTGGCTCTACAGGCTGTAGATGGTCGCAGCATCGCAGAGGAGAGGCGGGGAGGGCGAAAGCGAGGCTCGAGGGAGATTCTCCGGCGAGCGCGTCGCTGTGGCTACAGGTTCCGGCTGTCTCAGGGAACGGCGCTTCTTCCTGCGCGGTCCCACAGAGGGCGGAGTGACTGCTGCGGAGTTGAGAGCTTCGAGTCGAGCCCGCAGGGTCGCCCAACGGAAGCTCCTCACAGAGCTCGCAGCCCCCGGAAGCGAGGGCGAGCTCAGCGTGTTCCAGGCCCAGGCAGAGAGCGCAGATCAGGTGGCGGTCTCCGGCGCTGAGCGGGGCTCTACACGAGCCGCAGAAAGTGCGAGGCATCTTGAAAAAGACGCTCGCTGCTCTTTTAGAAAATATACAATCTAAATAGCAAGGCAAAAGGATACGTCGCCGGATAGCGTAGCTCGCACGGATGGCTGAAGGTGGCGAAGACCGCCGGCTTCCTCAGCGCTGTCCTAAGCTGGCTGTTCGCTGTTCGACGGCGGCGGTGGCTTCTCTCAGATCCAGCGATGCGAAGAGCTCGCTGAAGAGACAAAAATCAGGGAAGCAGCCTACAGCCCCTTTCCTTTATAGGCTAAGCCACGCCCATTCTGGCGGGCTGTGACGCTATGAAGGCGCGGGCGCCCTTCATTGGGCGTGACGTCACGCCGGGCTCACTGGTAGGCTGCAGCAGTTGCCCGCAGGGCAGCCAATGAGCACGCAAGATAGCCTGCTCTAGGTCTGCTAGCTGCTGCACTGCTTTGACAAGGTATACAAAATTAAGGATAATTTTTGGCTTCAGTATCTCGAGAAGATGAATCTTTCCCGTAGCGTAAGCTAAACTTACGCAATACGAGAGAACCTCTCGTAAGAGAACTGCTACACAGACACTACATTTGAGAGTGGGGGAAGAATGAAGGAAGAAGAAGATAGGGCAGCTACTACTAACTAATTATGGCGAAATCTTAGGACAATCGATTTCTGTCAATTTCTTGTGCATTTCATTGGTGTCCTTTATACTCTACTAAAGTTGGCAACCCCATTTAAGTGTTTTCCCCAAATATACCATGCTTTTGACAACAAAACACTGGTTGAATAATGGATGGCTAAAAATGGATGAATAAACTTCACAGTATGCACACATTACCTGACCTTGTTCTCTCACAGTCAATGCAATGTTTAGTTAGAAGAACAGAACAAACTCTGCATCAACACACTTGTAAAAAGTCAACCATGAAAGTAAACAGCAACAAATAAGGGAAGATTCATTATTTTTATGGAAACTCATATATTTTACATGTAACATATTTATCAATTTCAAAGGCCTTAGAATTCATCATACAGAGAAAAAAACTGCTTCATATAGTTGTGAAGTTCCTCTATTGTGCAGTGTCATCAAACAACTGAGCATTAGTGCTTGTTACTTTTGTTGGCCTGAGCCCAGGCCTTTTACTCCCCATGACAGCATTTTCTTCATTTGAGGTCAATCAAGCACTAGAGACTAAACAAGGATTATAGCAGAATACGAGACTTGTCTAAATGCCACTAGTCTCTTTCAAACAGCGTAATGTCTCATTTGGATAATGTTGCTTTGGTCTGGTAAATGAGCTGGTGTATAATAGAATTTCATGGAAATAGCATTCATAATGGTAGTCTATCTTTCTTGTGTTAATAGAGTGTCACCATCAATACGACCCAAAATTGGAGTGAAAACGTCCCACAATCTGTCTGAATGTGTATATTTATACATTAATATGCATGACTCATTCTTGCCCAACAGTCTTACCGAGGGAGAGTTTAAGTCAGGTGGGGTCGACATGTCTCCAAACAAGTCCAGCTGTTCAACGCCCTGCAACAGAGTTGAAAAAAAAAGTTGACACCAAACAGAGTCAGAGTAACCAAAACACCTAAGAGAAGAGCCATTCATACTGAGGGCAAATGAATGGGAGGAAATGAGCATTGAACAATGAGGAGAATTGTGTTTTTTTCCAAAGACTGTGAGTGAAAGGAGTGGTGGGAGAATGTCCAGAGCTGCTATGTGATGCATCTCAGTTATTTCCTGTCTGCTAATTGCATTAGCTTTCACCCCCTAAGGAGAATAGTTTAGGTGCAGTGTGCAAATGGTGAACAACATGAAGACAACCCAGCAGGGGGCTTTAGGAACTGGGCCAGAGAGACACAACTCTACTGGCATCTGGGAGCCTTTAGGTTGGAGGCCACTGACAAAACTCTTTCACTGTTGTGAAACAATATCAGGACCATTTGGTGAATGTAAATCATACTCACTTTTCTGTCATTGTGTGAGCCTTCACTGCCATTCTGTTGAGGTAAGATTGACAGAAGTTAGAAGCAAAATATATAATATGATAAAACATTTAGCAGATGTTTATTTAATGTCTCAATACTTACCTCTATCACTTTATTATTTTCTTTCTGAAGAGAAAACAAGATCTGATTAGAAATAAAAATTCACCAAATTTGACAAAAAGAGCTATATCTACACACAAGAGTGATTGAGTAGTTTAGTTTGTGGTGATATACATACACTACCATTCAAAAGTTTGGGGTTGGTAATTTTTTTTTATGTTTTTGAAAGAAGTCTCTTCTGCTCACAATGGTTGCATTTATTTGAACAAAAAATAATGAATAATAATAATAATAATTAAAATGCCATTAATTCCTGTGACGTCAGCTGAATTTTCATCAGTCATTACTCCAGTCTTCAGTGTTACATGATCCCTCAGAAAGTTCAAAAGAACAGCATTTATTTGAATTATAGTGTTTTGTAACATTATACTGTAAATATTTTACTGTCACTTGTGATCAATTTAATGCATCCTTGCTGAATTAAAAAACAATTAATTTCTTTAAAACTCAACCCAAACTTTGAATGGTACAGTAATTTCTTGCATTTTGAAAGAGTTACACTTGAAGTATGAGTATAAAAGTTTCTCACTGGCTCATACACAGTCTAAATATTAAATATAAATATAAAAAATAATAGTAGAAAATATTTTTGAGGGGTCTCGCACCTTCTTTGAACCCTCAACTTCTTTTTTCTTCATATTGAAGATTAACTGGAAAAGATCCTTCAGGTCAATGACAAGAGGCTCTGCCTGAGTGGAAACGCAAACAATGTGTTAAAAGGCATTTTTCCTGCAGGTTTATGAGGGAATGTGTTTTTGTGGGAATGCCTTTAGAAAAATGCACTACTGGGAAATGAGTAACAGAGAAAGAGAGAACAAGTTTGTATGTCTGTGTGTGCCTAAGGCATGAGTGTGTGAAGAAGGAAAGAGCTTTGCTCCATAAAATCTCACTGGACCTGCTGTGCTGTTTTAATGGCAAAGAACTGGTGCTGGCCCTCCGCACCGCACACGTAGCCAAACGCTCTGCTGTCAGTGACATCCCGTGCGATGAAGGAGATCTTATTTACTGCATGCTCCAGTATTTTTGCCTGGAGAAATAAAAAAAAAATGAATACTGTGTATTGGGTATCAAATGGTATATCTGTTGAAGAGTTTATTCTAGTCAGTATAAATAAAAGAGTGAGTGAGAGAGACAGACCCCTGTTTTCTCATCAGTAACAGTAATTCCTGCGAGGGAGATGTTCACCCAGACTCTCTGCTTGTGTTTGCCCGCAGAGCGAGCTGCCACTGCCTTGCCCTGGGATCGCAGAGAGAAAAGACAAATAAATATTTACAAAGAATAAAAAACAAATCATTTTGACTTCTTGCATGTGGTCAGTGTCCTGCTATATAAATGTATATCAAACCATTTGGACTTTTTTGGGCTAAATAAAATTGTGTAGGAAACAGGGATATCTGTCTCTTAAAATATCATAAATATTGAATCAGAACAAACTAAAAACAGCCAAAATAATTACTTCACGCCAGTAATATTTATGTCAAAAATACTGGAAAACATTGTGTTGACTCAATTATTTTTCGTGCAGAGAGGTCTCTCCTCGAATCTAACAATCTAAGGGTATATTTCATTGACACAATTTGCTCTCTGGAGATATAAAGGCACTATTTTCTATAAAGCTTTAAACCCAGCTAACAAAAATATGTTCAAAAACATTTTGCTACGGTAAGTTTTAAGTTACAAAAACGTTATCTCTGAATGTTCTCTGAATGTTTAAAACCTCCAGTTTGTTTGAAAAACGTTTTTTCTTGGTTATATGAATGTTAAGGGAACAATTCATTTAGTAATTCTGCAAACATAATGGGGACATTACTTTTGAATGTTCTCTAATCATTCTGAAACAATTAGCAACAATAAAAAAATGTTAGACAAACATCAAACTAAAATTAAAAGTTAAATGAAAAATTATATAGCTATATATTTTTTGTGCTAAACTTTTTAGAACATTTTAAAGACCACATAACTGTGAACAAATGTAACTTTACTGGAATAATGTTTGTTCATAACTTTGAGATGACATTGCCAGAACTTTAGCCAAAGTTCTGAGAATGTTCCTTGTTATCTGGGAAACAACATGCATTGTGAAAAGCCTATGTCTCTGCCATTAGTTTAGGCTACTAGAAGTCACTTAAGATATACTGTACTAAAAAAGAAACATTCTTGACCTTACACTGACCTTCAGTTTTATCATGGAGTCTTGGCTCATTTTATCTCCTCTTGCTTCAGGGACATCATCTACACCGATCAACTTAGCTTTGTAGCGAACTCCATTACCTTTGAACCTGGCAAGGAGGAACTCATCTGTTTTCTCGGGACTCGCTGCAGCTGAAAAAAGCAGATAAAAAGAGAGATTTGAATCTAAAACATAAAACGAAATATTGTGAGATTTAAAAGTATTTAATTTAAAGTGTGTTGCAAAAGAGAAATAATTGAATGCTTTATTATTAAATAGATTTGTAAAATAGATCGACTGCTGTGATGCAGATTCCCATGAACATATATATACACTGCTGCAATTACCTCAAACGCTTATGGGGAGATTGAGACAACATATAGAAAAAGACTTTGTTTTTCATGGCTTTAGGCCAGTAATTACCAACCAGAGATATAAAATAAAAAATGATATAAAATATTTGTAATGATTCCTGTCTGTGTTTCCCTTGTCTTGTGTGAACTTTAGTTATTTCCTGTTCTGTGTCATGTTTTGTAGTCCTTTGTAGTTTTTCTAGTTTATTAGTTTCCCCAGGTGTTTCTGATTAACCACGCCCCCTTGTTATCTTGTTTAGCTTGTTTGTCTGTGTATTTAAACCCCTGTGTTTCAGTTGTTGGCTGTCGGTTGTTGTTTAATGTTTGATGGTGTGTTATTCCCAGTTCCTTGTACCTTGTTTCTGAGTTTAGAGTTTTCTGGATTACTTGTCTGTTAGATAATTAAAGTGCTTGCTTTTGGATTCGCTCTCTGCTTCATTCCTCCTGCCATCGTTACAGAACAACCGACCAACATGAATCCAGCAGCACAACTTGTATGTCTCCGTCAAGGGGATCGACCAATTGAGGACTACGTGAGGGACTTTTTGGAGCTGGCTCATCTGTCTCGTATGGACGATTTATGTCTAATGATATTTTTTCGGGGAGGCCTATCTGAACCGCTCGGTTCATTCATGCCCCTGCATGACTTTAACGGGACCCTTGAGCAGTATATCGAACTGGCCCTTTTGTTGAGCGGCTCAACTTTTACTGTGGGCTTGGTGGAGGAGGAGCTCCGCAACCCCACAGTACCCGATCCAGAGACCGTCCAGCCAGAGACCGTCCAGCCAGAGACCGTCCAGCCAGAGACCGTCCAGCCAGAGCTTCACGTCAGCCACGTCCAGCCAGGGCTTCACGTCAGCCACGTCCAGCCAGGGCTTCACGTCAGCCACGTCCAGCCAGAGCCAGTCCTCGAGCAAGAGCCAGAGCCAGTTCTCGAGCAAGAGCCAGAGCCAGTCTTCGAGCAAAAGCCAGAGCTTCCTTCGCCGCTGACGCCGTCCAGCCCAGCGCCCTCACCGCTGGTCCAGCCCAGCGCCCTCACCGCTGGTCCCGTCCAGCCCAGCGCCCTCTTGCTCTCGGAGACGGAGGAAGAGGACTTCCCGCGTCCCGCAATACCTGGAAGTCCTCCCTGTACTTCCTGTCAGCCCAGAGTCCTCGCCGCTGGTCCCGGCCGATCCAGAGACTGTTCGAGTCACGTCTGCCGATCCAGAGACTGTTCGAGTCACGTCTGCCGATCCAGAGACTGTTCGAGTCACGTCTGCCGATCCAGAGACTGTTCACGTCACTTCCTCCGAGCCAGTGTCTACGGACAAGATGGCCGAACCAGAGACTGTTCACGTCACTTCTGCTGATCCAGAGACTGTTCACGTCACTTCCCCTGAGCCAGTGTCTACGGACAAGATGGCCGCCTCCGAGTCAGTGTCTACGGACAAGATGGCCGGCCCAGAGTCTGTTCCTGTTCCCGAGCCAGAGTCTGTTCCTGTTCCCGAGCCAGAGTCTGTTCCTGTTCCCGAGCCAGAGTCTGTTCCTGTTCCCGAGCCAGAGTCTGTTCCTGTTCCCGAGCCAGAGTCTGTTCCTGTTCCCGAGCCAGAGTCTGTTCCTGTTCCCGAGCCAGAGTCTGTTCCTGTTCCCGAGCCAGAGTCTGTTCCTGTTCCCGAGCCAGAGTCTGTTCCTGTTCCCGAGCCAGAGTCTGTTCCTGTTCCCGAGCCAGAGTCTGTTCCTGTTCCCGAGCCAGAGTCTGTTCCTGTTCCCGAGCCAGAGTCTGTTCCGTCTGTTCCCGAGCCAGAGTCTGTTCCGAACTTTAGTTATTTCCTGTTCTGTGTCATGTTTTGTAGTCCTTTGTAGTTTTTCTAATTTATTAGTTTCCCCAGGTGTTTCTGATTAACCACGCCCCCTTGTTATCTTGTTTAGCTTGTTTGTCTGTGTATTTAAACCCCTCTGTTTCAGTTGTTGGCTGTCGGTTGTTGTTTGATGGTGTGTTATTCCCAGTTCCTTGTACCTTGTTTCTGAGTTTAGAGTTTTCTGGATTACTTGTCTGTTAGATAATTAAAGTGCTTTACAATATTAGGGCTATTAATAAAGTAAATAATCATCATAATTATCTTTTTTCAGTTGAGTTTTAGGAAATGAAAATATATGTGCATATATTTTAATATGTACAAATATAGACTTCCACATTTTGGGCACAGTTTAATAAATTAATACTTTTATTCAGAAAAGATGCATTAAATTAATCAAAAGTGTTACAAAAAAATGATATCAAATAAAGTTCTTTTGAACTTCATCAAACAATTCTGAGAAAATGCCATAGATTTCTTGGCTAGGTTTATCCTTTTGAAAAGAGCTGAAAAAGCAAGTTCTTCACTCATACATGAAACCACTAATTAAGTGTCCTTTCTGTAGTATAGGATGAGCCCCTGTCATTTAACCTTTTTAAAATACTGCTCCATATAATTAACTGATTACAGTTTACAACAGGCAAATGCGGCTCATCACAAATGCAGCTGTCATTCAAAACAAAAGCATTCTAAAATGGGAATGAATAGTGCAGTGCAGTGCATTCGAAATCCTTTATTCTAAGAGGAATGAGAAATGATTCAGAGACATAATTACGGCTGTCACTGGGATTGATGCCACTCGGAAGGAACTGATGGTACCAGCTGTCTGAGATACAGAGTTATCTCTAGCAGAATTTCAGCTCTGAATCTCAGTCTGAATGCTACTAAATCACTGGAAATGTCAGCAAGTTACCCAAGCGCATATCAAAATATGGGCGATTACTCAATGGCACAAAAAGATCTGAAGGAGGCTGATTAAAATTAACACAAAGTGCTTCAGAGAGCTGCTGATATGTGTAATGTTTGCGTGTGTAGATTATCCACCAGAGAGAGAACAAACAATCAAGTATCTTTTTATAAACAGTACACATAGAGACACAACGTTAACGCAAGCCAAAGAGGAGAACTAAGGGCTTAAATACAAGAATACTTTAGACAGGTGTGTAATGTAATCAGAAACCATGGAAACAAACAAGGATTGAGAACACAGGCAAACAGTCACAGAACAGCCCTTACGAAAAAGAAGTTTATTCAAGTGTTCTATTTTTATACTTCTTTTAAACTAAAAATAGGAAAATATACTTTCAGTCTACATTTTATATACTTCTCAAAAAATATACTTTATGTACCTCTCAGAAATATACTTAAAATTACATTTAAAGGCACACTATGCAGGAATTCTATTTTTGTCAAACAGCGCTCCCATGAGTCGCTGTAGAGTACTTGTATTTAACGTTACTGTCGTAAATAGCCTACCCCTCACGCAGAGCGTCTATGATGGCTTATAACGTTTTTACATGATTGCAGGCAAGACACTTTCACCAGAAAAGTAAATAAACAAACATGACTATCAGCCTGCAGACATTAGGATAGTTAACCTGAAAGATTATTTATGATAACCATCATAAACTAGCATGTTAGTGTTTAACGTTACTAGCTACCATATTGATAATTCGCTAATCTACTAGCATTACTTGATTCATGAAGATAAATGGAGGACCAGATAGATTCCGTAACATGGCCAAGCCATGTTATTCGGCCTTTTACATTTCGCGCGGTAGTCAGCTCCCTGACTCCCTGATTTATTAAAAAAATTATAAACACTTTATAGATGACTGACTGCTGCACTTGTGACAGGGTGCATGTTGCTGAAAGAAGAGGATAAGTTAGAGAGAGAGAGAGAGAGAGAGCTGGTCGCGCGCGCGTGCACTCTCACCATCTTAAAAATTGTCTTGCTCTCCCTTGTTGATCCTTGTCCGGCCTTTTAATTTGTCACTCTCCCTTTTTCTTCTTTTAGTCTCCTCTGACAAAACCTTTGCCTTCTTCCTTTTAGTTGTTGCTTCGGCCATGACAACAACATAAGACGGGTATCAAACACTAGTTGGGCTCTCACGTCAGAATTTGAGGAAGGGGGAAGTGACGTATGCCATAAAACAGTCGAATTTTGTAGTTCTTTTTGTGCTTGGGTTCCTGCCCGAAACCCGAAGTTACATAGTGCCAGTAAAAGCGATACAGACACTGTCAGGCTATGGCAGACGTGTCATTCAACCTATTGTAAGTCGATGTACCATCTCAAGGGTCTTGGAAATATATTATGAAGGTTGAAAAACTACATAGTGTCCCTTTAAGTGTAGGCTACTTGACTTATACTGAGAGAAAAGTCCAAGTATATTTGGACTGTATACTTGTACTCAATCTTTTGATCGAGATATACTTAAAAGTATAATTAAGTATTCAAAGTATACTTGACTTGTAGTTGTGTTAACTCTTTTGATTGAGTAACCTATTAAATCTACTTTTTTACATAGTTTTTCATACAGTCTTATGAAACTTACATTGTTTGAAAATATTGATTAGAATATTGATATAAAACAGATATGTTTCTAATTCTGCGTATCTGAATTTTTGTGTAGGCAAGTCCACTGGTAGTGTACATAGGAATTTACTTTAATTCTACTTCACTCTTTCCCCACCATTGACTGAATTTTCCAGCTATCAATGTTTTCACTGTTATACGGTAAGGGGCGCTATGACACATCTTCTAGTACAAAATCTCCGGATCAAAACACATGAGAAGAAGAAGCTGAAACAAGTGAAAGAAAATTGCTCACGCAAATGTAAAATAACGTGATCATCAAACATTAAACAGCATGTAAATCAAAACTGCTTAATGTTGCCAAATGAAATGAAGTGTAACCCATGAGTCCATATTGGACTCGATCTACTCCATCTGTGCTTTGATCATCGTCCTGAATCTGATCAAGGCGTAACGACGTTAACGTTAGTCTTTGACAGAAATGTGATTTTCTCAACTTTTTTGTTTAAAATGTTGCCTTTCTTTATGAAACTTACCGACATTCAAGTGTTGATAAAAAGGATGCATGAAGCTAATAAAATGTTTTTAAATTTAGTAGGAGTACAGGTATTTTTCAAGTATAAAAAATAATATCTACATTTGATCATAGTAGTATACTGCAAGTGCAAAAATAATATATAAATAGTAAACTATTAGTATAATGTTATGTTCACTTAAAGAAAACTTACAAGTATATTTGCAGTATAAACTACTAAACTAGTAGTTTACTGAGAGTACACTTCAGTGTGTACTTTCATAAACTACAAAATGCTACTTGTATACTTATAAGTTCACTTGTAGTACAGATGCATTACAAATGAGAAACCTAGTTGTGTACTGTTACACTTATAGTACACTTAAATGTATACTTTTATATACTAAAAGTGGGCCAATTTAGTCCCAAGCAGTATTGAAATAGTACACTTACAAGTTTACTACATGTACACATTGATAGTATACTTAATACATAAAGTATACTTAAAATATATTTGAACATTACTTGGGTATACTTCATAAAATTAACTTGAATATACTTTTTCGTAAGGGAGAACCAAACAAAAACACAATGAAACTAAACATATCTGTGACAATATGCTGAAAATTGTGTTTTATTGGTTCTTCAGTGCATATTTTATATATCTGTCAGGCCATGTTTTAGTCTTAAAATTGTGTTCTTTTGGATATGTGCCACATTATTTGCTAGTTTGAGAGTTCATATCCTCCTCCCTTGGAAACAACCAATCTCTTCTCTGTGAGCTCTTCATTGTGTCTCACTACCCTTTTTCTTTCTTCTTGACTTTTGGCCATTTATTTTGTCTGCCTGCCCTGTCTCTCACTTCAAAACCAGAGCTCAGCTGACTATGTGGCAATGTCCCCTTTTGGCCAGTGGCGCTGCTGAGATGGCAGAGGCGGAGAAAGTGAGAGTGAATCAGACGCAGAGAAACAAAAAGAGACTGAGAGAGAACAGTCTGGCCGAGGTCCAGACCTCATGCCTTCTGTGGCCAAGCTGAGGGACAACATTGACATTCATCCCATGCAGGGACTCTACAGGCTTGAGGTTTCAGCTCTATAACCCCCTCCCAACGTGAACATATAATACCCATAAATATGAGTGCATGGTTTAGTTACTGTTTTCATTAAATGGCATGTGTAGACCTTTTTGTTCTGTCTGTTCTTTTTTAATTGGCTAAAATAAACAGGCTGAGTTAGCCTATTTTTACAGTAAGATCTACAGGTCTGGCTGATATTTGATATATAAAAAAAAATTATATATTGGTTGAACATTTAATTGTGCATGTTAATTTGTAATTAGCAATCTAATATTTATATTACTGTGCCGCATCTAACTCTCACACAAAGTTATTGAAGTTATTTAATTTTAAGTGGCTGATTGGAGAAGTCCTGCATACGTCACCAGAGAGAAGTCTGTCGTTTCACTGGAAGATGAATTATGACATTTTGATTAAACATTATGATGTTGGAAAAAAAGTAAAACAATGAAACATGGAGAGATGAATCGTTCAAAATAAGATAGAAAATAGGGTGAATTTTAATTTCATGCTGACTTTATATGAAATCTTTATCACATTTTAAAATATTTCCATTTTATTTTTTTTATTTATTTAGATAAGATACAATTTTAATATTGGCCATAACATACAATTAATTATCGGCTTACCATTATCGGCCAGAATTTTAATACAGGCGCATCCATATTCTAAGTTTAAGCACCAACACAGTCATTTATAGGCTTACCTATAACTATTAAGGTCTTAATCAAGATGACAAGTGATTTTTGTTGGTCTGGGAGTAAAAACTCGTGAGTGGGGTGTGTGGAGAGTGAACAATTTAAAAAAAATATTCCCTATTGCTCACAAATGAGCCTGATCATGAAGGTAAGCCAAATCCCTTAAAAGCCAAAAACACATTCATCTATGAAAAAGTTAAAGATATGAAAGAAAAATGGGCCTATACATGAACTGCAATAACAATGTGGCTGAAAGAACAAATGTGATGTTGCACCAATATATTTTTGTTTCTATGTCCAACACATGACTATGAAACCTCCTTCAACCACAGATGCACCTCATTGCCCAAATCACTGCTGGCTATTCCACGTGAGACTGTGAGAATCATCTTGCTTGTTTTCATGCCTGTGGAAAAGGCTCATAAATAGACATGTTGGGGAGTCAGTGTCTTGCTGTCGCAGCTGGAATGTATTGTGGAAACAGCAACAGAACTATAATGGAATCCATCACTAGTGTGCTCTGTTGGTATGAATGAGCTAGGCAAGACAAACAATACCACTGTGCACCAGGTTCCAGCTTAGAAAAATAAATCCAAAGAAATATTGGGTCAAAGAGGCCCCTGGAGCTCTGGACAGAGGATTTTAGGTTTCTGCAGGTGGCTGTTCGCCAACTTTGCACTGCGCTACACGACATGTCAAGGAACTTGATGAACTCAAACTGTCCTCTTGAGAGGAAACAGCGCCTTATTTTTTGTCAGACAGAACTTCATTTGTCAGATGTAATCACTGGGTCATATATATAATAACACGATCATAATGCTACTACTGGGTCAGCTTTGCATTTAGGTCCCCCCAAAAAAAGATTCAGACCAGGTTTAAATGGGGAATGTCTGACCTAATATCTAAAATTAGCTGAAAATGTGCTAATAGTACAATACATATAGAAAACAGGTAGCTTGTATATTGTATTACCAGCTTTTGAAACTTTTACAGTTGCTATTAAGTAGCAAACAAGCACAATGTATCTCTATAGACAAAATAAAAGTAGGGGAGAAAGGGAAAAGGTAATATATTCAAATAAATAAATAAGTTGCACATCTGTAAATGTCCCTAGATGAAGAAGTCAAAAAATCAAAATGTATTACAATATTAAAAAGCCAGAAGGCTTAAAGTAATATCCCATGAAACTAATAAAAGCCCACCCATGCTTAACATTCTAAAACACAGATTAATGTCTGAAACTTTCCAAGGAAAGCACACATTTACTGATAAACTGATGAATTTAGGTTAAGACATAACTATTAAATAATTTTTGTCTGATTCCAACTGTACAGTCCAAGAACAATGTGGCAAATCCTTTGGATTCCAGACTGAAGCATAAATCATGGATGTAATCTCAAAATGGTTTTCTTAACCAGCGCATAACTTAATGTAGACTCTGAGATCAAATCTCTAAACAAACTGCATTTTCTTCTTAGGAGGTGGCAAGTACAATAGATGTATTTAAGTTTCAAAACTCTTATGAGGGTTTAGTTTTACCTCAGAATAGGTTCATTACATGTTTGTAATGGATCAAGCTTGGTTTTTGTAGGTGCTCTGGAGACGTGGACGCTAGGAGCAACTTACACTCACATTACATACAGCTAAAGACTCACAGCAAACCTCAGTGGGATACTCACTATACCACTAATGATGTGCTAGTATCAAGTAGGTCAGCAAAGATGTCTACTCAGTTTTTGCACTTTCTTTAAACAATCCATTGCATGTTCTCTCCTAATAGAGGCGTTTACTGACAAACCACAAATTAAGTAAAACGTAAAATGATTGCAGCCTTTCAAACAATCATTGGCAAAGTTGTGCTTGAAAAAAGGGGTCTAAAAGTTTTTAAATCACCCAAGGTCTGACCTGTATACTTAAAAAAACAAGATATTGACGTGAGAAAAGTGTCACTGTCATACCCTTCTTCTTTTCTTTTTTGGAGGGTGTCTTAAAAGGTGCCTGCTCGACGGGGGGTGTGCTGGTTTCCACTTCTGCAGACATGTTTGAAGGCCAGCCTTGTGCAAAACAAATGTGAAGACAGGATCAGTTGAAGCACTCTTGCTCTCCTCTCTGCGGTGTGACTCAGCTTGACTCAGCAGTGGACCATGATCAACAGTGCCTGCACTGGATAGGAAGGAGACAGAGAGAGAAAGCAAAACAGGAAACAGATTTAGTAGAGGTTTACAAATTTACAAATCAAAGGAAAATGCAGTCATTGTAGCATTATTTAGCAGATGCTTGTGTAGGCAACAGGGCTCCAGACAATAATACAGTATATTAGTGCTATCAAATCGATTAATCGTATCTAACATAAAAGTTTGTGTTTATATAATATATGTATATGTATATATATATATATATATACATATATATATATATTTTTTTTTTTTAAATATATTTATAAACAAACTTTATGTTAGATACAATTAATCACGATTAATCAATATGACAGCATATGAAGCATTTAGAAGCAAATTACTTTTTTAATAATTACATTACAATGATTATGTCCTGATGACATTTTTGTCATAGACTATATATATATATATATATATATATATATATCCCAGTTTTGTAATAATATTTCTGCTTGTTTGCAGAAAAAAAGCTGTTTTGTGTATTATGTTTCCAAAATGTCACTCCAACAAAGTTTAACTTAAAGTCAATTCAACCTTACATTTGGACCACATATATTAAACATTAATAAAAAAAAAATCAATACTTTTTGTTAAATATTTCCGTTTCTTGTTAAACATTATCCCTCCAATTTATTTAAACAAAACTCTGTTGTGAGCATGTATCTTATTAACTTCCACGTTGTCATATGAACAATTACCTAGTCAATAAACTAATGTGAGTCGCATGGACCTAAAGTACACATCACAGTAACGATTGCCAGTTAATTTTGAATTGTACATAACTTAAAAATGACTTGAGGTTTAGTAAGAGAGTCAGTTGTGAACTCATTAGTGTCTCAGAATGATTCATGGGCTGAGTCTGATTCAAGCCTCTAATTCTTTAGCGAGCTTGAGTCGTGAACCTTTTTGGCTGACTTATTAAAAAACACTGGTACATGCTCTAACTATATGATATCTGATGAAACCGCATATGGACACACATATTAGTCGCAGTCCGGAGTGCCGAGACAAGCATTATAGCATGTCAGATGTTGGTGAACATTGTCTAGCGCAAGGTGGTCGCTTGATCTCTAACGCTGGTTACCTTTTTTAACAATGTGCTAACCAGTTTTATCTTAGTGGACTGAAGTCCACATGGAATACAAAGTGGCTGTGCTTAAACAGAAGCTGAATAAACATCCTGAACTCTGGAGCATTTTGCTGTGGTGACATTGTTCAGCCATAAATACTCTACACTCGCTGCCTTTAACAACCCACGTGACATTCATGTTTTGAGTTAATACAGATAACTGGCTCAGACTTATCTGAGATGATAGGTCACTGAGACATTTTTGCTTTCTCAAACCTGTCCTTTCTTGGCATATCTATTACAGGACCACAGTACCCTTAGCTTCTATCTCCCGCTGTCTGCATTGCAATTATCCCGCCCTGCACCCAAAGACAGGAAGTCACAGCTTCCCTTCCATCTGGGATCTATTCATTCCCCACCTTCTTCATACCACAGACAGGCTATTTTTATACATTTGTTTTCAATCCCAAAAAAAAAAAAAATATTCAAAGTCACTCTTACATGAAAATATTTGGGATGTTTTTACCCTCATCAGTTCACCGGCTCGAGCTGCCTATACATACACTTTCCGTGAAATAGCCTTCCTGTAGAACATTCAATACAATGTTGCAATTATGTTAAATAATTGCAAAACAACTTAGAAGGTTATTATCATTAACTAAAACAAAAGAAAAAATATTAAAAACATGTTTGCTAATTTAAAAAAATAAAATATAAAGATAAATATTAGATTGAAAACTTAAACTAAATGCAAATTAGAAATGTTACTTTGGTAAATAACTGAAATGAGATTAAGTTGAAGCACTAAAATTACTAACTGGAATTAAAACGAAGTAAAAATAAAAATAAAAGCTAATTCAACATACTAATAAAGAAGACTATAATAATGTAAATAATAATAAAATAAAACTTTTTCGAAGCAGTCAAAGACTAAGTAAATTCACAGGTTTTGAAATACGCTATAGTATTTTTCCCGTAGTCAAAGTTGTTATCTAGTCCAACTCAAAATGGTATGCTATTGTGTCTCACCAGACATAAATAGTTCTTAACCCATAATCAGCTTCACCTCTCACACTGGCGACCCACATGTGACCCCAGCATTCTGCTGGTCATCTATAGCTAGTGAGCAGATTCTATTATAAGAGCAAAGAGTACCAGCTGCTCTTCCCTGAACGACAGCTGTTGGCAACTCACGGTAGACAGAGCAACCTTGGCACAAAATATCCACAAATGCAGTGTCCTTTATAGACATGTGACTTCCCTTCCAGGCAAAAAGGAAGGATGGAACCAGAGGAAGAATGTGTCATGCTGGTGAGGTATTAAGATGTTCTAGTCAGGAGTAAAGTCTTGGTATCTATCTAGCTGACACGCTGATCCTATTAAGTCTACACCAAAAAGAAAACATATTATGTGTACATCTACCACACTGTCAGCGAGCACATCTAAATAATATTTTAGATATCAGACTGTGTGAATAGCTCACATACACATTTACTGTATGTCCATAGTTTCAAAGATACATACAAGTACAAATAAGTAGAACGATATCTTCAAAATGCCACTATCTTATACCATTATCATTTTACAAGCACTATATTCATGGAAGGATTTCTAAACCATTCAATAGTGAATTCATTTAGGTGTTCAAAGTTGAACAGTTACAGAAACTTTTGAGATTATGACATAGTGTATCCTACAAAACAACAAGCGAGGGTTTATTGTAGTAAACACAGTTATGAGACTTAAATCTGGTTGGATGAACTGCGTTTAAAGCGGCTATGGTTTGACTATAAATGCACACTGCAGATTCCATATTAGTAGCAAGTGGCTACATTGCGGTAATAGCAAACAGCTTACAGTTCGGCCAGGTAACTTCACTAACATTCAAAGTTTGGGGTCAGTAAGATGCTGCATTTAGTTGATCAAAAACACAGTAAAAGCAGTAATATTGTGGAAAATGTTTACAATTTAAAATAATTGTTTCCAATTTGAATATATCTGAACATGTATTTAATTCCTGTAATAGTAAAGCTGAATTTTCAGCATTATTACTCCAGTCTTCAGTGTCACATGATCCTTCAGAAATCATTCAAATATGCAGATCTGCTGCTTAAGAAACATTTCTTATTATTGTAATCAATTTTGAAAACAGTTTTGTGGAAACTGTGATAATTTTTTGTTAATTTATTTGAAAAAGAAATCTTATATGTAAAAAGACGTTACAGTAACTTTTGATCAATTTAATGCATTCTTGCTAAATAAAAGTATTAATTCCTTATTAAAAAAAATCCTACTGGCCCCAAACCATTGAACGGTGTATATAATAATACGTTTATTCAAGGTATAATTACTCATATGAGTATTTATTTGTAGCCATAATATTTAATACAAAATCATTGGAAAGTACAATGTCTTATTGCTTTAATAAACTGCACAATGTGAAAAGCTTTAAAAAGTAAAAGTTGCAGCACATTTTTGGAACTTGTCCAAGGAACAGAAATACAGTTAGCATGAGTGAAAAAAATGTAAACATCTGCAAGAGTTAGTTTTTCAAAATAACATCCCACAGACCTCACAATAGTGGGTTGTTTAGCTAATGCTAGAAAGAGGTCTGCATAAGCAAAATCTCCTAATGTGACACATCTGAAAAACAAATGTGACAAATTCAATCACAAAAACACATTATCCATAATCACTCCATAAACTGTGGTGTAAATTCTTAAAAAACATTATTTTTTACAATGACTACATGTCATCAAGTATTGGACAGCTTCATCTAAACAGACAATTCATGCTCTTCTGCTGGCCAATAAAACTCAGTGAACTGTATATTCTGACCAACCATATGGTCACCATTTGACGCATAAGTTGCCGTTATTTGTAAATATATGGGGTATTGTACCTTATATTATAAAATATTTTTTCACTCTTACTCGCATGACTTTAGTGCTTCCCGGTCAAAGCGCATGGAAAACATCAATATTTGCACTTTCTTGCTGGCCTGAGAAGCCCTCTTAGTCTCCATTTTCTCCTGCCTGGCATCTCAGTGGGTCTTCAGTACTTGGTCCAGCAGCCAGAGAGGACTAAGAACGGGTATATAAACACCATCTTTCCTTTTCCCTATTCCTGGCCCCAAGGCTGTCACTTAACATAAGCTATGGAGTATGTGTAAATATCCACATGAAAAAAAAAAAAAAGAAAGCCAAGAAGACACATCCTCCCCAGCTCAAAGCGAAGAATCGGAGGTAAACACACTGGACAGACAAAATCTCCAGGGGTGTGTTGTCAGATGTCAACAGGACACTGGATAACTAGAAGGAACACATAGGGGAACCAGGAACAAAGACCTGATTGTACTCGTGCCACATGCAGGACCGAACGATGCATTTAATGGCCAGAACACCTCTGCGTTTAAGACTCTTTCTGAGGATAATGAACTGCCTGAGGATGGGGATCAGAGCAAAATCTGGCCATAGAAAAGGAGGCTAAGGTGATAATGATATTGATTCATGTAACATTTTGCAATTCAAATGCAACAGTTATTGTATGACCCTTATGGCTTTGGATTGTGATGGTTCCTATGGCAACCGATGACAAGTATGGGCATCTCTTTTCATAGTGCTGCACTCACAGGCTGGCTTTGCACAGCAAACACACAATCCATCATCCAAGACACATAATCAAACAAAATGAGGGCAAGGAACACAGTACACAGCCTCAGAAGAAGAAATTACGACTCACTTTTCAAAAAGAAGAAACGATTACATCAAAAATTCAAAGCAAGTTGACCAAAATGACAGTAGAGACATTTATAAAGTTATAAAAGATTTCTATTTAAAATAAATGCTGTGCTTTTGAACTTTCCATTCATCAAAGAATCCTGAAAAAAATAAGTATCACTTCAACAAAGATACTAAGATAAATGTTTCTTGAGCACCAAATCATCATATTAGAATGATTTCTGAAGGATCATGTGACACTGAAGACTGGAGTAATGATACTGAAAATTCAGATTTAACATCTGAATCCTTCCTTTTAACAGAAGGAGACAAAACACCCTGTTAAAGTGTTAGGCCTATCCAATTATATTTAGGTAGCGCAATCTTACCTCACAGGAAATTATTATATAATTAATCATCAGAGCATGAGGTCCCATGATAAGTAGAGTTTTTTCATATAAGTGAAAACATTTCAGAAGCACAGTAAACCATAATTTTAGCTCTCTGCTTGTGTGGTCGTTCATGTGTTCCAGACCTGCTACAAAAGAGGCATTAAAATGTCTGGTGTACAAACACTGCCTAACCCATAACACCATAACTGGGTTCATCTACTGACACAACAAACTTTTTATGGAAAACTAAGCAAATGTAAATCCAGTTTTCACACAGTAAAGGAGGAGGCCATTATGTACTGTAAGCTGTTCGATCCAGCCTTTGCTGAAATTATGTTTAAGGGAATGAAATAAGGACAAACAGTGCAGTAAGCCACGAGATTGCTCAAGACCTACTAAATGACCAGACTAAATACTTGTGTTTTATACACAAACCTTGGACACAATACTCTTAATGATTAAATTAAGTCATTTGTGAAACTATACTGTAAATAGTCGTTTCTAGAAAAGCCAAAATGGAGCGCTTCAGTAAAGGCTAAAGATCTTAATGGTTCTGCAGCACAATGACCTAATGATTTCCAAAGTTTCTGTCCTGAACAAGATGGGCAAGAGAGTTTGTCCTGTCATGGGTCAAAGCCTGGACAGTGTCAGTAAATGTTGTATAGATGTCACTCACTTGCGTTCCATGCAGAAATTTGCACCAGATTTATCAGAGACTCTGATTAAATAGGTAGGCCTATATGTGCATTTGAAAATCCTATCCAGGAAAGATGGGTTCCATCGAAGAAAGTCATGCTGGTTTGGAACAATATCAGGGTGAGTAAATGATAACAGAATTTCCCATTTCAGGAGAACTATCCCTTTAAGCGTGTGGAGGTCAAGTGTTATCCTAACAGATAATGTTGAAAAGCAAAGGCTTTCACGTGTGGCCCTAAAACACCTTCTCTTTCTTTACTGGTATAAAGGAAAAATTCCAATTTCATTCCTTTTTTAGGAGGGGGGAAAGTGCAGTACAAACAAATACTTGGGGCAAAGGTCACTTACCTCAGCATGTGGGCAACACAGTGAAATACCATTCTACACTTAAAAGAGCAGCCATGACTTCTCTACTGACCTATATGTCTACAATGAAATACAATAACAGGCCTTTTGTCTAATAAAAAGTCACAGAGGCAAGAAAAGACAGCAGTGTTAGTGCAGAAGAGTCTCATAAAGGTCCAAAGTGATGGAGAGTTGCCTTTGTTTCTCTCTTTTTTGGACTACATTCTCCACTGAAATATGTTGGTCTTTTTATGAAGAGAGAGGGAGGAGGAAAGGTGCTGGACAGCATTTGAAGAGTTCGGAATGAAAGACAGAGGAGAAACTACGTTGAGTGCCAACATCTGGTTCCAATAAAACAGCACACATTGTACCAACAGGAGAAAGAAGAATGTCTTGACGTGAGTCATACCCGGCATCATTTTTAAATAGTAATTCACATTTCAAAACAGTTAAACACAGTGTTGGCTCCTTGTCCATGGTAAAGTCATTTACACATACTTAAGTAAAAACACATTTGCTGTTTTCAATATGATTGAAAGCATCTGTCCATGTCCAATGTGAGGAACAAAGACATTTTCCTTCAATGTTTCAAATAGGTTCTTATTTTTTTACTATATGAAAGTGAGCTCACTAAAAAAGGGTTACATTTTCCTTCGACATTTCCAGCTTTGTAAGAGGAAGAGGAACATATTTACTGTGGTATTTCCTCCTCCAAAAGTACTATGGGGGATGGTGAAGCAAAAGGGGATGAAAATGGCATTCAGGGAATAGAAAGTAACTGGTGAATGTGATTTCAGTACAACATTTTCCTGGATCTACATCTTTGTTGATTCTGGAACATTCCAATTTACCAATCAGATTGAGGGACAAGTTTACAGTTTATGTCAAGCTTAGGCTTACAACCAGGGTTAGGTGCTTCTACATTCACATATTATTCCCCTCTGATTTTATGGATGAGTGATGGCTTGGTTTAGGTTTAGGGGCAGGAATAGGGTTAGGACTACATTTTTGGACAAGAATGTTGTTCCAGGATCAGGAAAATATGCTGATTCAGGAACATGTCTTACTTGACAAAATCACGATGACCGAGTGCAGTTAAAGTTATACTGAAAATGATCTTGTCCTCTCATTACTCTTACTGTAATGCCACTCACGCTTCAAGGCTTAGCTTTTACAAGTCCCTGCCATTAAGATCAACCAGGACTTAATGACATACATTCCCTTTAACTGAGATCATAGCTGCAACCAAAAGTAAACTGAGTCACCAAAGCTTGTGCCGTTCAAAACACCACAGCAATCCAACATCTTGTTTGTAGCAACTAATAAGTACTATTTAAGGTCATAACATATATGAGCCCCTTATTAAAATCAGGCCTGTGATTCTGTTGGGAAGTCTAAAAAGTGAAGTTTCAGAAATACAAAATCTCGTCTAAATGATTTTACGTTGTAGTCTTAGAAATGTATTTGAACTTTAAGACAAGGAGCTCTGAGTAGTCCTAGGTGTCTTCAAACTTATAAGCAATCCTTAGAAAATACTGATTGCATGTATCACTTTATGTAATTTTAGATCTCGTTAAGCTACACCTGATGCCTTTGAGTGTGGTGTCAATATGAAGCTGTTTGATGACGGATGTGGTCACTGTTTGTGCATGCAAACATCTGTGAATTTAGGTCAGACCAGCAGCCAACATCAATGTCAAATCAACCTATTTGCACTTTTTTTTTTAAAGGGAATCATTTAAAATCAACAGGTTCTATTGGCAAACAGAAAAAAGATCTGGGATAGATTGGACATTACAATGAGAGATATATTTCACATTTTTGTAAGACCTGTAAATGTTTGATTATGCATGAATGTATCGACGATTCAACGGTACAATAAACATGTAACACCTTATTTAAACGCGTTAGAATGTCACATTTGTCTGGTCTGTGCTAAAGCAGTAGCACGCGTTACTGTGTTAATGTTTTCAGTGTTTAGTGGGAATTCTTTGGTTGGAATTCTTTAATATAGCCCATAAGACGGCATTGCGAAAGACAGTATGAGGATTTTAGACAGTAACAAAGCTCATGCTGCAGTGAATGGGAAACAGAACATATTATATAGGCTATATAAATAAATATTTAAAATAAAACTCCGACTTATTTTTTCTCCCGTTTACTCGTTTGTTTAATGCACGAGGTACATATAGAAAGCTGGCAAAAATCGCCAGGTTTTCTTACACATTAGGCTACTCATTAATTTAAGGACAACGTTATATGCTCACCTACATTAAGACATTGAGCAGATCCTGGAGCTCGCATACTCCGAACCAGCAGAGAAAACGCGGCTTGACAACAGAGACGACGCGTGTCCGGTACTGCGGTATATTCCCGGGATGTGGCTCTGAGATGTTGACGGTGAAGGTCTTATTCCCGGGATGTTGGCAGCTCTGAGGAATGCGCTCTGATGTTGCTGCAGATTCAGTAACTCCCCCTCAAAGGGAAATTTAACCCTCTGAAGACCAGACGGCGGTTCTCCTCAAATTCACTGCGTCTACAGCATCACACAACACATGTTCGTGTCATCCAAATGTTTCGAATGCGCTCCCACTGCCTGGCTGTTTTTATTGTGCGTACTGATTCCTTGCATTTCGCTAGCATGTGCACCTTTCCCCCCCCCCCTGGATGACATAAGTAGTGACAATCATACTTTCAGTAGGACATTACAACACGCTATGCTGTTTCCAGTCAGAGAAAGTATGCAATACTTTACCGTCAGCAAGCCGTAGCCTAGTACATGTTGTACAGTCAACAACTCTCCACAGTAGCCTTTAAATTGTTTATTTTATTGAACTTCATTAACTTTTTTAAAAAGTACATTACTTTAATTTTCTTTGTTTTTTTTTAATTTTGCAAGGACAGTCTTAATTTGTTTCTACATCAATTTGTGCTGTATGTTTTGACTTTATTTATACTCCCAGAATCAGAATATTATTAGAATACTGGAAATTATTATTAGAATATATAATAATAAAATAATTAATAATATTAAATTCAATTCACATTTATTTTTTTATAACGTTTCACAATAGATATAGTTTCAAATCAGCTTTACAGAAAATGCATGTGTCTGCATTACAATTTAGTGATCTGTTATCAGAGATGACTTTTGGGTCATCTGATGTCTTCATAAGAGGCTGGATTCACACTGGAGCTGAGTAACTCTCTAGTTACCTTGGGATGAGCATCTTGAGAAAAAACAGAAAAGCAAATGGAAGATAATTTGCATAGCTGCAGTTCATAACATTAAGCAGATATAATAATGTGCATTTGATCTGATATAATTGTATACGGTTATAGGAGATGGATTATATCAATGCTAGGCTAAAGAGACGCATCTTTATCTCCGAGGTAATCCAAAGATTTAAACTGGGAGAGTAAATCTGAGCACCGAACATTATCAGGAAGGCTATTCCAGAGTTTAGGAGCCCAAATGTGAAAACGCTCTCCCTCCTTTAGCGGACGTAGATATCCTGGTACTACCAGAAGCCCAGAGTTTTGTGATCTTAAAGAGTGTGATGGATTGTAGGGCGATAGAAGATAGATTATATACACAGGAGCTAAACCTTTTATGGCCTTATGGTCAGTAGCATTACTTTGTAATTTATACAGAACTTAATAGGTAACTAGTGTAGAGACCACCTAGTAATGTATTAATGTTAGTAATAATATAATAGTAAGGGTTATTATCATTATTATTATTATATTTTAATATTAATATTATCGATAATATAAATAGATGTAGCACTAGAAAACGTCTCAGGTTACGACTGTAACCCTAGTTCCCTGAGAAGGGAACGAGATGCTGCGTCGACGACGCCTTGGGAACGTCTCCGCCTGATTACGTCTGAAGCACGTATGTCAACTAGTCCAATGGAAAGAATGAGCGTCACGGGCGGGTGATGTCATGACCAGGAAAGGATAAAAGCACATCCGGTGAAACCGGCATTAGCTTCGAGAGCTGAAGCAAAGTCGATCACAGGGATGCAGGAAGTATGGAAGGGCGACGCAGCGTCTCATTCCCTTCTCAGGGAACTAGGGTTACAGTCGTAACCTGAGACGTTCCCTTTTGAGGGAACTCGCGCTGCATCGACGACGCCTTGGGAACAAGAATACCCAATACACCAGACTTGCAATTGCCTGTATGTTTGAAACTGTCGGCAATCTAAGTGACAAGCACCTGAGAACCTGGGGCAGCATCCAGGTCCAGGCTATAAAACCTCACGAATGTGAGCGGCGAGGACCACCCTGCCGCGTCACAAACCTCCTGAAGGGAAACTCCAGATAATAAGGCTTTAGAGGCTGCCATACCCCTAGTAGAATGAGTTCTGACCACCAAAGAACACAGCGGGCCAGAGGACTCATAAGCAAGAGAGATAGCCTCAACTATCCACTTACTGATTGTTTGCTTAGAGGCTGGAAGACCTTTCTTAGGTGATCCAAAACAGACAAATAACTGATCAGATTTTCTCCACGGGGCAGACCTGTGGATATAAGTGTCCAGTGCTCGCACTTTCAGTTTCAGATTCAGATTCAGTTCTTCCTGGTCCGAAGAGGTAAACAGAGGACAGAACGTCTACAGCACAATAGGCCTCGGAATATTAGTTGGCACCTTAGGGACGTATCCCTGTCTAGGGTATAAGAATGCCTTGACCATCCCTGGTGCAAATTCAAGGCAGGTGGGATAAACTGAAAGGGCCTGAAGGTCTCCGACTCTTTTGAGGGACGAAATAGCTAGAAGAAAGATGGTCTTAAAAGTCAGAAATTTCTCTGCAACCGACTTTAGAGGCTCGAAGGGAGCCCCTGAAAAGCCTTCCAAAACTATTGCCAGGTCCCAAGCCGGCACCCTAGTGCGAGTTGCAGGCCTCAGCCTCAAGGTGCCACGAAGGAAACGAATGATCAGGGGGTCTCGACCCAAAGATGTAAAATTTGTTTCCTTCGTGGCACCTTGAAGCTATAACTAGAAGGAACACACCGCTCCCCAGCCGGTGAGGGAAGCATCTGTCGAGATAGCAGCTCGATGGCAAAGAGTTCCCAACACCGGACGCTGGGATAGGAACCAGTGTTTCCTCCATATAACCAAGGCGCAGAGACACCGCCGCGTGATCTTGATCGTACGAAGTGGGTTTCCCCTCGGGGAGAACCCTCTGGTTCTGAGCCACCACTGCAAGGGTCTCATGTACAGTAGGCCAAAGGGTATCACATTGGACGCTGCTGCTATGAGGCCCAACAGTTTCTCGAACTGTTTCACAGTGCGTGACTGGCCTAGCTTCAACTCTTTTGTGGCTGTGAGGATAGCAGCTACACGAACAGGCGATAGAGTGGCTCGCATCGTGACTAAATCCCATACCACACCAAGAAAAATGGTTCTCTGTAGAGGAGAACTCTTCTTGGCCTTGAGTCTCAACCCCAATTTCTTCATGTGAGCGAGGACGACATCTCGGTGCCGACCTGCTGACTGCTCTGATTCCGCCAGAATCAGCCAGTCGACGATGTAGTTCAGAATGCGTATGTCCTGCAGCCTGAGCGAGGCCAGAGCTGCATCTATGCACTTCGTGAACGCGCAGGGTGATAAAGCTAGACCGAAAGGAAGCACCCGATATTGGTATTATTTGCCCCTGAAAGAAAACCTCAGGAACTTCCTGTGTTGAGGGAGGATGGAGACATGTAAGTAAGCGTCTTTTAGATCTATCGTGACAAACCAGTCCTCGGATCTGATTTGGGTCATGATCTGTTTGAGTCTGAGCATCTTAAACTTGAGTTTCATGACTGCACGATTCAACAGACGAAGATCTAAAATGGGACGCAACCCCCCATCCTTTTTTGGAACAATAAAGTAACGGCTGAAAAACCCTGATTCTCTGTCGGGTGAGTACACCTGCTCTATAGCTCCCTTCGCTAATAGAGACTCTACTTCTTGCTCTATTAACAGAGCCTGCTCGGGATGTACTAACGTGAGTAACACCCCGTTGTAACGAGGTGGAGGAGAACCAAACTGGATTCTGTAACCTTTCTCTATTATCTGCAGGACCCAAGGATAAATATTCAGCAGATTTTTCCACTCTGTCAGAAAATTTACAAAGGGAACCAGTCTCTGGTCTCAGTCGCTGGAGACCGCTGCGCCTCGAGGCACCAGGGGTGGCGGGGTTGGCAGAACGGTCCCCTGAGGACCCCGGAGTGGGACGGGCACCGTGTACAGAGGTGAACACCGCTCCACACCGGCTAGGGCTGTCCTCAACGGTCTGGCGCAAGTAGTGTCAGGACCTCTTTTGAGCCGAAGTCTTCTTTGCCATAAGAACGGTCCTCAGATCGGGCTTTGGCTTAGAAGACTTTGGCTGAGAGTGACAGCTCAGCCCCCATGATTTATTAGGAGGAGCATGAGACGCGACACTCTCTTTTTTTTGCTGTGCTCGATGTGAGGAGCTTGGCTGGGGAGGCTCACGCCCAGCATCCCCAGGGGGCTGGACTCGGCGAGGGAGAATTTTTTTAAAAACTTTGGGACTGAGGAGACGTGAAGAATATGGTTTATTCCACGATCTACTTAGCTCACTATGCAGATCTGGAAAAGACGGAAGGGCCCGTGATGGAAATGATAAATTGGATGTTAAAAAGCGCTCGTCTAATTTGCTCTTAGGACGAGCACCTTTTCTCTCTGCTGGCCAGTCAATATGTAATTTGTCTACAGCCCGAGTTACCACCTCAACAAGCTCCTCATATGCAGGGGAAAGAGATGGCGAATCCTCTTCCCTATTTATGTTTGTGTCACATTCACCAATGCTCGGAGCTAGAGCACTGAAGCATTGGGCTCTCTTCCCGGGTGGAAGAAGCCACAGGGTGGGTTGCCGACACCGGTAAGAGAGCTCTGGGTCCCTCGGGTAAGGGAAGAGATAAGGCAGAGCCCGTCTCCAACCCCGCCGAGAGATCCATTTGCGAATCCCAGGAATGCATTCTCCGTGCTGCCTCGGCAGCAGCGGGTCCTGCACGCTGAGGTTCGCGAACCTGACCACTTTCTTGATCGAACATGGACAGGCGGGAGCGGAGCATGCGGAGCGGGAGACGCTCGCAATGCTGGCAGTCAGCCCCCTCGAAGGCTGACATAGCATGCTCCACTCCCAAACAAACTACACAAAGTTTGTGTGTATCCCCACCCGTAAGAAAACGAGGACAGGGAGAAACACACAACTTGAATAGTTGTTTCACCATAATATTTTGAGAACGTGACAGACAACAACAAAACAGTTTTGGCACAGAGCGCTTTGCTGAGGCACAAAAGCTAATGCTGGTTGCACCGGATGTGCTTTAATCCTTTCCTGGTCATGACGTCACCCGCCCACGAAGCTTATTCTTTCCATTGGACTAGTTGACATACGTGCTTCAAACGTAATAACGCAGAGGCGTTCACAAGGCGTCGTCGACGCAGCGCGAGTTCCCTCGAAAGGGAACATAGGTGTCGTTATAGCCCAAGACAGCACTCTGGTCCCTCCTTTTATGGGATTTTTACCCTTGTTTAATCTATGATGGTTAGTGGGGAGATGGCAAAGCCAACCTGTAGAGAAAATTTTTTAATGTGTCTTTAACAGAGGAGGGCGAAACAGAAAATGAGTGATTGTGAGGGAGACAGAAGGAAAGCAAGGGAGTTGTTTTCTCAGTGCTCCAGTTGATTGACAGTTAAATGGAGAGTATTTTAAGAGCAGGTTTTTCATTGTTTGAGAGAACATTGCCCTTGTTTTAAAATAGGATCATGTTGAAAACAACAATGTTATTAACCATGAAACATGTAGATTAATCTAATCTAAATGTAGAGTTGTTTATTCTATATACATTTTTTATTATTATTATTATTTTTTTTTATTTTTTTTTTACAGTATTTTAGTTTCTTGTAATTTTTTTTACACCCTCTCATGAAGAAGCTCAGGCCAGGAAACTGTTAAGATGTGGCTCTAAGGAGAGCACTGCTGCTGCTGAAGGCAATGTTTTTGTTCCCTGACGTCAGTGTATGAATGAACAATATGTACAGTACAACACCGAAAAGTAATGCTTGTGTTCCAGTGTAAGTCAGAGGCGGAATTAAGTTGTTTTGTAATCTCTGACTCTAATAAAATACATATGGCTAAATGTGAACATTGAGAGGAAATATTTAATAAACCATGGTGTACTATACAGTATATCGTATAGCACAAACATAAAAATGCTCATATTGCACATTAACACAACAATGTTGCCAACAGATGAACTGTGACACAGGAAAGACACAAAAAGGTGAAAAGGATATGAGTGGTTGTCTCATTGCCCTTGAAATGACAGAAAGTTCCTCCTTCTGTTCCTCTCACTTCCCTTTTTTTCTGCCGTCTCATCAAACGTGAAAAAGAGTCACATATTTAAAATCTTTGCAAAGAAAAAAGGCATTTTAAAATGATTTTTGCTCCACAATTGTTGTTGAGCGCAAAATTCTCTATTTCTACTTGGAGCCAAAATAAGGCAAAGGTAAAATAACTATATGGGTGTGCGGTTGATCCATCTCCAACTAAACTGTCAATCAATAGTCAGATTAACAGTGATGTGTTGAGAAAAGACGACACCAGTCCTGAGATATATCATGCCATTCTATTTGCGTTAAAATAAACAGAGCAAAATGAAAAGCTCTTGTAAACAAACCAGGTTTAATCCACGCCAGACGTGCCTTCAAACTCTAAAACTAAACATCTTCTAAACCCCTGCTTACGGCAGTCTTTATTTGGGCCAATATGAAGCTTAGTTACTATAGTGATGGGTCCATAACAGGGCTGAACGCCCAGAGCTTGTTTTACTATTTGACTTTTCAAATAATGCCAGACATATGAAGGTGTATTTCTCTGGATAGTATATCTAAAAAATACATTCAGAAAGGAAGTGTGGACGGATAATTGAATTTTTGAATAATTTGATAATTCAATTTTTATAGGAAAGTAGGAGGTGAAGATCTTCCGCCCTGAAATGTGCCTCGACTCCTCTAGGGCCACTGCAAGCCATTCATCCAAGGCTCCCCGAGTTCAGAGGTCAAATGACGTTACCTCATATTTTACAGGAACCCCTTCAATGGGTTGGGGTTTGCCAAATAAAGGCCACATTCACTGGCTCTGAGGCTCTTGCATTTATGAGAGGAAGAATCCAGTCAATTGTATGTGTGTCGAACGGTCCGACACTGGCGTGTCTTTGTTGCTGAACTGTATTACACCAAATGTTTGGGTGGTTATGAATGAAGTTAAAACCTCAAAGACATTTCCTTCACATAGGATTCCCAGTGCTGCCTTATCCTAATCTCTTATCACTGAACACATGTAAACTAGTATATTAATGTTTATCCACAACAATGTTCCAAAGCTACGTTTTTTTAGTGAGTCTTTTCTTCTTATTAAGTTATTTCATGTTTCTGCTGTAATCAGAACAAACATGACTACTGTCTAATTCTTTGAGTCATTTAGCAGATGCTCCTATATGCAAAGCTGCCTACAAATGAGGACCATTACCATTTGTTTTACACAAGCTCATAGTGCAGCAATGTCAATTTCAAGAGTAAACTAACTCTTTAAGATTCAAATAAAGATGAATCGTGCTCACATTTAGTCCATTAGAGCTGCAATGTGTTCTTCTCACTGAGTATTTTGCTTTTCCCAGAATGCTGATACTTATATTCCAAGAGCCGGTGAGACACAGATATGTGCCAAGTTTACACTGTCAGAGTGTGTGTGGGAGGGCGGCAGCTCATCGTGAAGAGAGCATTACATCTAAACACTCGAATCTGACAGAAAACTGCAGTTCAAATCAGAACAATTCATGTAATGATCCCAAGATGTATGTCAAAGATCATGAACGTTTTCTGTTTCTAAGTGTGGTATGAAAATGGTAAATCAAGGAACAATGAACGAACAGAAAATTATGATGAGCAATTTTGGTTTTCTTTCTCCATAGTTTTTTCTTACCACTTCCAATGAGAGTGGCGTAAGCAAGAACAGGCTATCATCTATAAATGGACACCAGATGTATTTCCCCCACAATGCTCATGATTTTTTCAATGACAGTCTGGAATGTATTAAATCCCATTCACAGCAGGAAAAGTATAAAAATGAGAGAGAATGACAGAGAGAGCATTCCCGGAATGTACTGTAGGAGGTACATCCTTTCCCAAAATTCTGCTTTTTTTCCTCATCTCTCAATGAAGATGTTGTAACAGATGCCTAGAAGTATTTTCAAACTTTTTTTTAACAAAACAGAAAACAACTTTTCCAGTAAATCCTGTGTTGTTTTGCAACACATTTCTGACATTGTTGTGCTTGCATGTGAGTTTGTCAGTACTCTTGTGTTTGTTTACCATAGTCTTTCTAAAAAGTCACCTCACAATTGGACACTGAAGGACCCTGCAGCTTGTGCCAAACTGGTGAGGAATGCCTCAGTGGGTGACAGACTTTACATTTCATTCCCTTCACAAACACAAGCAGAATGGTTCTTTCCAGCCTAAGAGAGGCCCAATTTCTACAAGTGTCTTTGAGCGTTCTTAAAGTCACTTAGTGTTTTCATTTTCCCTGTCAGAGGAGGAAGCTAGTGGTCTTTCTCCTTTGAAGTGAGAGGCCAGTCGGTCTGAGAATCCTGGCCCGGGCTCCTGCAGTCTTACACAGCAAACACAAAGGACTTTAAGCATTTATGTGTTTTGTGGCTGAGAGTGTGTTCAAATCTAAAAGAGACAATGCTGCCCAAACATGAGCAAAGTACCTTTTTATACCAACTAGTGGCTGTATTAGCGTATTAGGTAGGGAAACCTGGCTTGCTGCCCAAGGTACAACAGAGGCTGCCTTGTCGAATGCTGAATGTACAACAGTGTGCCGTACCCCTCTCCTTCTTGTCCAGTAAAACATTTCTGTGCTTGATGGAGAGAAAAAAATCTTACAGACCCACATATGGAACTTATTAGTGTAAAAGAAGACTAAAGTCAAGAGAAATGATATTGTGGAACTATAGGGCTCCAATCCACAGAGATATATAAAAAACCAGGGGATGTAATGGTAGTTGGACAATGAGTACATGCACTGCAAAAATGATTTCATCATTTTGTTTTAACATCACATAGTCTAGATTGCAAAGTTTTAAAAAATACATATACTGTATTAGAATGACTTTCCAAGTTTTCTTGTTTATTTTTTTGTTGAGGTTACTCTCTTTGTTTTAAAGTGTAGACAAGGCTCAGTTAAGTAACACTTTCCATGTGCTCTTGAGAAATTCTCTCATCGTTTACTCACTATCATGTCGTTCCAAACCTGCATGACTTTCTTGCTTCTGTGAACATTCTTCAGTTCCCTCATGTTCCACAGGCAGGATTGTAACAACATAAATGTGAATAAATGATGACAGAATTTTCATTTTTTGTGTGAACTATCCCAAAAAAGTGGTTAGCACTTTATTTTACAGTCCTGTTCACCATGTACATACTATGTACTTATAATAGTAATTGCAATAACTGGTTAATAACTAGGTACTAACCCTAAACCTACCCCTAAACCTTACTGTAGTTACCTTATATTACCAAGTACTTTCTTAGATAAACTGTAAAATAAAGTGTAACCCAAAAGTTAAATCCGTTCTGATATGGTGAACACAGTTAGCCATATATATACAGGCCATTTCAAATGCCAATTTTATGTTTCAGCCACAGATGATCATTGAGAATCCAGAATTATTCAGTGCACCTTTAATCCAGCAATAAGGTGGCTGAAATTAGTAATTGTGTGGATTTCTAAACTAAAAAGAAATAAAACATCTCTTGTGAAACTACTCACACAAATGGCAAATCTGAACAAGATAGAGTGGCATCTTGTTTTCAGGTGTTTGCGGATATGTGGCAAGATATTTGTAATGTTTTCTCTGTAGCACCACTGAGAGCATCTTCAGCAGCAACATTATCACCTGATTTGGCCAATAAGCTGTTCAGGATAGAAGAGCCACCCAGGGTGTCGTTGAGCTCTTTGAGACAGATTTACCACCTGAGGACATCCACTACAGCCAGTAATTACTGCAAAGCCTGCAGCAACATTTAAAACCCTGTTTACTACATTTATAGTCTGTTCTCACATCAAATTCCTGGACTTTATTTTAAAACTCCCCATAGATTCATTAGATTCTCTAATCTTAGATTTTAAGTAGTGGAATAACGTATAATGTAAACCTAACATTGTCATTATTATAGTAATCAAGAAAGTAAACTGAGAATGTTAAATTGGTAGGTTGACATACAAATATGTATACACTTTTTCTTAATGTCATTATATGTTTTATTTTAATGTTATTTGCAATGTATTTTCCTCACGCAGTGGCTTTGGCAGACTGGAGCGGTAAACGTGAGACAGACGGGAAGAGTCGTTGTTATAAAAAATACTTTTTTTACAGTTATGTTCAGTTTAGATTTTGTTTTCAGTCATTTGCCTCCTTTCTTCCTGCCTGTGTTAGTAACTTGATTCTATGGATTCTGATTTGATTTCTTATTCCTTTCGGCTGTGCCCTCATTAATTCCTTTTGTCAATCCCCTGTATTTAAGTCTCCCTGTTTCATTTGAGTTGGTCCGGTCTCGTCGATGTGACGTGAGCGATATGCTTTGTGTTTATCTTGTGGAATATTAAAAACTCCCGTTTTGATCTTCATTTTCGTGTTTGTGAACTTGTATCTAACACAACTGCGACAGAAGACAAGACCAAAGAGGATTAAGAATTTTAGTTTTCCCCTCACCTGCCCACTGTACTTCTCTTGTGCCTGGAGCAAATGGATTGTTCGCTGGAGGACCATACCAGGGACTTTTTAGATATGGCGTGCCTTACGCACTACCCGGACAACACGTTCTGTGTTTTTTACCATGCTCGCCTTAATGAGCAGAGTAAGGAACGCTTCCCAGTGAACGGTCCTATTGAGGATTTAGCGCCAATGGGGAGTGGGTGCTGGTTCACAATGGACCGATGTTCACCATCGGCCTAGAGGAGGACATCACCAGCCCCACTCCCGAGTCCAGCCCTATACCAACCCGCTGCGTGGACATGATGCCTGAGCTCCCTACAGACGGAGATCCAATGCCTGCTGCGATGGAAGACCCGACGCAAAAAGAAGCGGATGAGCGCACCATCTCCACGGAGCCTGAATCTCACGAGACGTCTGACCAGGTGTATGAACCGGCACCATCATGCGCAACCGAAGGAGTCATTGTGGAGTACAAGGGGATAGAAAGAAGCCTCGCCCACCTCCCGCCACAGAGTGTGTTTCAATACTAGGCTCTATAAACTGTTTGCTAATGTTTGAATAGGAAGAACTTCCCATTTCTCCAGTGTTTCCGCCCAGCCTCCCTCTCCCGCCACCTCTTCAACACTCTACCAGTTAATCTGCTCCGTTATCGCTGTTCTCCATCAGCCCCCGGTTCCACCCTGTTTACCCTCTGTGACGTGGATCCACCTCGCGCCTTCCATCATTCAGTTCCTCCTGCACAAGGGGATCCCCTGGTTCCGCCTCCGGCCGCTAATCCCGTCGCCGCCTTCTTGGCTTGTCACCCTGACTTCTCTGCCTTGGCTCCTCCCTCCCTCGGTTCCACCAGGGACCATCTGGCTTACAGCTCCACCAGGCTCCCTTTGGACCATCGGCTCTACCTTGGTCAGACGTCGTCCATCCTGCGCTGCGTACCTCCACCCCTACGGCTACGTAAGCCTTCACCCTCCCTCCCGCTCCGTCAGAGTCCGCCCTTCTTCCAGCTACGCTCTAGCCCTAGGTCACTCCAGTTCCGCCTCTGATAATAATAATAATAATAATAATAATAATCCATTACATTTATATAGTGCTTTTGTCAGCACTCAAAGTGCTTTACATAGAAGGGGGAATCTCCTCAACCACCACCAATCTACAGCATCCACCTGGATGATGCGACTGCAGCCACAGTGTGGCAGAACGCCCTCCACACTGGCTTATTGGTGGAGAGGAGACAGAGAGATGAAGCCAATTAGTATATATATATATATATATATATATATATATATGGGGATATATATGGGGATGATTAGGAGGCCATGATGGACAGAGGCCACTGGGCAAATTTGGCCAGGATCCCGGGGTTACACCCCTACTCTTTCGAAAGACATACTGGGATGTTTTGTGACCACAGAGAGTCAGGACCTCGGTTTAATGTCTCATCCAAAGGATGGTGCTCTTTGACAGTATAGTATCCCCATCACTATACTGGGGCGTTAGGTCCCACACAGACCACAGGGTGAGTACTACCTGCTGGCCTCACTAACACCTCTTCCAGCAGCAATCTGGTTTTCCCAGAAGGTCTCCCATCCAGGTACTAACCAGGCTCAGCCCTGCTTAGCTTCAGTGGGCAACCAGTCTTGGGCTACAGGGTGACATGGCTGCTGGCAAAGTGGTACCCCGGATCTAACTCGGGGGGTCGTCGCTGCAGCTCCGTCGCGGCCGCTGAAGCCTTTGGGGTCGCTCAGTTCCATCAGTTCTCCGGGACTCCCTTTGGCTCCTCCCCCCTCCACTCCCCCCAATTTATCTAAAGTCTCTTTGTTTCATTTGAGTTGGTTTGGTCTCGTCGATGTGACGTGAGCGATATGCTTTGTGTTTACCTTGTGGAATATTAAAGGGTAACTAAACCCTAAACCAACTTTTTTTAGTTAAGGATCTGTAAGAATGGAGCTTTATTAGTGCTGTTCTTTGATTCGAGTAACTTTTTTGACATTTGGGTATAAAGTGTTTTAATTCTACAATATATGGTGTAAAAACGTGAGTGCTGCCCTCTTCAGGTTGAACGGTGGCTACTGCAGTTGAATTTTCCAATTGTATGTTTGGGGTGGTTCGTGACGTAAGCGGTGGCAGGTGACGGAAGCAGGTTCCAGCTCACCACGCCCTTGGTACGAGCTTCCACGCCCTTTGGCAGTATAAAAACCATCTTGTTTCGTCAAAACCACTGTTTCGACAGTCCCGAAATCTAAGCTGTTGTCCCAAATATCGAATCCTGCCCTGATTGTCCCAAAATTATTCTAAAGCAAAATCTTGAGTAGGCCTAGTTATTGTCTGATAAAACATTAAAAACTGTCCGTGGAGGTTGAGTCGTGAAGAGAGCGCAAGTTGCAGCAGCCGCGAGCTCAGTGAATGAATGTGCAGGCAGCCAGTCTAAAGGAGTGATTGACTGTGTGCCAAAAAATACTTCGGCAATGAACAATGACTACATATTAGACTACACCCCCGGCGTCTTGAGGTGAGTGATCATATATATTTTAATCACAATTTATGGTTAGGCTAAAGTTAATCCTCTGGGGTCGACAAACGCGCGGGGCATTTTGCTGGATTTGTTCACATAGGGGCAAAACATGAATATGCCTACAGAGAGTGCGCGCTATTGACATCAACTCGATAAAACTCATCGGATGCCAATCGCAATGCGGGAGTTAAGACCGCAGTTTGAGCCAGCGGCTCGAATTGATATGGCTCTGGCCCTGTGTCCACAGACAATTCAACATCCTCGACTTAAAATGACAGCTCTGTTGCAAAGCTACTTGCGTCACTCCAGTCACTCTCCATTTTAGAGTCTGACAGCAGCTATCAATTAATCCGTCACTGCGGTCTCAGGTGCACGCCCCCCCCCCCCCCCCCCCCGCTCAGCCCCGCCCTCGGTTCGTCGCCTCTATCTCCGCTGGGCTCTGCCCACTTTTCCAGCATTTTACAAATATTGCCAGTGGGTGGAGTCAGGCTCTGACCAGGGGTTTAGTTACCCTTTAAAGACTCCCGTTTTGATCTTCATCTTTGCGTTTGTGAATTTGCATCTACCACAACCGTGAAAACCTTTTACCTTACAGCATATGATTTGAAGTTCTGACAATAGTTATCGTCTGATATGGTTACTTACAACTAGCCTATACTATAACACTTCAAATGCGTATAATTGTGTTTTGTTCATTGATGGAATATGGTTAAAATGCTGTTAAATCACCATTTATTGAAGTTCAGCAATGAAATGTAAGGGATCAAACCTTAATAAAGCTGTTGATGTGAAGCAGGTTTTGATGACTTCTTGCTTGTTCAATATAAGTAAATGCAACAAATTTTAATTAAGTAGGCTATGCCTTTTAAATTATCTGTAGTTGAATATTTAAGTGAATTCAATGGAAAGTTTTGTTAGGTACCATTACTCAATTAAATCAAGGGAAAGAGTTTTGAGTATTTCATTTGAGTATAGTCTCAAATTATTAGGGTTTACAGTGTACAAGCCGGTCATTATCACAAAATAAACTCTGATAGGTTTGTTTTGCGATAATGATAGGCTAACTTACATTTTCATTCTTATTCATTATCAATATATGATAATGAACAATTTTGATTAAAATTGAAATTAGGTTATATTATTTTGATTATGTGAGAAGAGAGAGCGCAGAGTGAACCATAATGGATACACTGTAAGCCATCTGTTTTTCGTTCTGAATAAATGGATGAAATGCTTTCATGGGCATGATGAAGAACAAATGCTGCATTTGACTCTGGTGTAAAGTGGCATTCTGCCCTGGAACACTTCAGCTCAAAGTCTGCCTGCATTGTTTGTGGGTAGACTTAGAGTGACATTAAACAGTGTATTGACAATACTAGGACTCCTCCAACACCATAAGTGGCCTAAATGCATTCAAAGCAGAAATCTTCATCAAAACCCCCACTTATGTAGTGTTACTGAACTGTTTTCAGAAGGATAATACTCAGGTTGGGAAAAAACGCACTAATTCATAGTATGAAAAGAAAGTGCATTTCTTTATCCTTTTCTCTTGGTGGTCACAATTATAGTTTTAAATACTCCAAGAGGGATTTATGACACTCCTTTTCTTCATGTTTTCTCTATGTTTATGACACTCCCCTTCTCCATAATTTTGTCTTTAAGCATTGCGCAGTATGATATGATGGAAGCAGGTCTTTTTAGGGCAGAATTGCCTTGTCACTTTTGGGAAAAAAGGATGAATGTCTTCAGAACATGAAATCACATGCACACGAGTTCCTGAAAGCTATTGACTTCTAATGCAATGCAACCATCTTTTTTTGTCTGGTCAGCTCTTTTTTCTGATTCCATAACCAATGAAAGAAAATTCTGCATTTTTTCTGGTTGTGACTCAGTTAGAATGTACAATCTGGTAAACGTTGTAAGACAAAAAGGAAAGAAATTCATAAAACCACTGAAAGGGAAAACGTTTCTTCAGGATGCACCTGATATGGTTTCCTGGCCCAACTCAGGTTGAGTTTACTGCCCCTCTGACAAAACCAGAGAACCCCACTGAATTTTAGAACATGACCTTAAAACAGGATATCTCCCCTAAAATCTCCTGCTTCAAACATGTGCCTGTACAGTACAGTTGGAGTACATGCTGCATTAATACCAGACAGTGTAATCCCTGTTAAAGATTGTTGTTTTGACTGCACTGAAAAAAATGCATGGATGGTACAAAAATTATTTTGATGGGTATTCCTCTGTAAGTATAATCTTGAAGCGTACCAAGTGCCATGATTGTAGTTTGTTGTAGTTTTCTGTTGATTAGTCTTGATTGTTCCCAGGAGTGTGTGTGTGTGTATATATATATATATATATATATATATATATATATATATATATATATATATATATATATATATATATATATATGTGTGTGTGTGTGTGTGTGTGTGTGTGTTTCCTCTGTTCGTTGTTGTTTTTTGTCCTTCCATGGATGTTGTTTGTATAGTTTTGTCAATGTTTCTTTGTGATACTTGGTTGTTATCTTCTTCATTTATATCCTTAAAGTAAACCTGCATTTAGATCCATCTCCCCTGGATTTCTTAGCCAGCCAAGTCAAGTCACATTTATTTATATATAGTTTCAAAGCAGCTTTACAGAGATAACAGGAAAATAATGCAAAAAAGTTTGTTTCCTTAACTTTTATGTTGATTTAATATCACAATTACTTAGCCACCAAGACTGCAATTACTGTATAATGACTAAAAATATAGTAAAAACAGTAATGTCATGAAATATAATTTTTTTTTAATATATTTTTTTCTATTTTATTTTTGTTTAAAATGTAATTTATTCCTGTGAGGACAAAGCTGACTTTTCAGCATCATTACTCCAGTCTTCAGTGTCATTTGATATGTCAGAAATCATTCTAATATGCTGAATTCAGTACAAAAAACAAAAAAATAAAGTTTTTTTAGGATTCTTTGATGAATATGAAGTTCAAAAGAAAAGCATTTATTTGAAATGGATATCTTTTTTAACATTATTCATTTCTTTACTGTCATTTTTAACCAATTTACTGTGTCTGTGTTTAATAAAAGTATTAATTTCTTCAAAATAAAAAATAAAATACTAGCCCCAAACTTTTGCATGGTAGTGTACACATACATATTACTGCTTCTGGGACTCGTTATAGGTTTATAGTCTGAGCAGCAGAGAGGACAAGACAAGAAACATAACAAGTGCTTACTAAGCATGTGGATAATGTGGGTGGTCCTCCACACACACACACACACACACACACACACACACACACACACACACACACACACACACACACACACACACACACACACACACACACACACACACACACACACACACACACACACACACACACACACACACAAAGAGTTTCCACACTTTCACCCTCCATTCCAGTTCCAGAGGCTGAATTCATGCAGGTCTGTGAGCACGTGAGCTTTAAGCAGCTGTGGGGGGGCCAGCTGGCTAAAGTAAAACAGCATGATGGATCCTCAGGCCTACAGAGAGGCATCTGGGAACTATAAAGACTTGTCAGAAACAGTGATGGTGTTTGACTAACAGAGAATAATTAATTATTCAATGCATTCTCAACAAATGCATCATTTCGATTGTTTTGCTCTTATTTTCACTAGAAAAGATATTATTAAATATCATTATTAGGAGACAAAATAAGCAGTTTAGAAAATGAAACGAAAAACAATAGGAAGGGAAATTCACTGGCTCTCCTGATACGATTTATATGTCTTTTTTTTAGCTCCCTCAGCTGCTCACGTCCTTGCCATGGCATTATATTTAAATCATTATTCAGATATTGTTTATATTCAGGGTGAAAACGAACAGCATCAGATGATCATAAACATGATGTCCTTCTTCAATTTGCTCAGATGTTGTGAAAATATAAGTCAGTCCCTGTTGTTGAATGGAATTGTTGATTGGGATGAGAAACAGTAGTGGATGAAGAAGTAATTTTAGTTTAATTCTTTACTGTTTATGGAACATATGATGACTTGCCTGTGTTAATTATAATACAATACAAAATAAGATATTAATTAGCAAATACAAGAATGGAAATGGTCTAATGTTTAATCATTTCAGTCCATCATTAAAGAGAATGGAGAACAACTGTACCTGGCACTACTGATCAGTGATGTGGAAGGAGCGACACCTTGCGGTGAAAGCATGAAGGCTGTGATTGAGAAAAGTAATGAACATCAGTGCACCTGAGTCTGACAAGCAACATTCGAGTTGTTTGTGGCTGTGATAAACAGCCATCGGCATGCATAAGTCAAGGTTTGCATTCAAATAATTTATTAAATAATAAATTAAAATCTCCGTGGAAACAATTGTGCCAAGAAGATGTCCAACACATAGGCCTGGTCTCAACAAAGAATTCAGCCTAGCTAAGTAAACCGCGTTTACGATGTTTACAATGGCTTTTTAAGCACTATTCACAATAAATTTACCTGATTCAAGCCAAGAACAGCTGGTCTCAACAGCTTCCAGCTGTTCAAACTGTTTTTGGAGGAGCATGGTGCTGGAAACACCCCAAACTTTAGCGTACGGTGGAATTTTTTTTTTTTTTTTTTTTTTGGTCGTTTCTTATGCTTCAACTGCACCGAGAGATATTTGTTTCAGTCAGCGGCCAATAGATAGCAGTATTGCCCTCCGTTTTCGCCAGGGTGAGAGGTTCAACGAAATCTAATGAACATATCTCAAATTTAACCGTATTTCATTACTGCAAAAATAATGTTCCTTTCTGTTTAGCGAAGTAGTAAAAATAAATAACGCTATAGTGAAAATTCAAATGAAAAAATAAAAGCAAAATAATTAGGCTACGTTTAACCAACGCATTTTCAAGGCGAAATTATTTCATCAAGTAGATGATGTAAAGTAAGTTAATTAAATTATAGCCATAAAATGGTTTCTTGGAAATTAAATGCACGGAGCACCATCGCTGTAACTTGTTTCTTGAGGAAGTAAACTTGAAATGCTGCTCATTTGTCGGACAAACTGCTCATGTCTCCTACCAGGACAGAGCCATTTGACCGACGTTCTCATCTGCCAATCAATTGAATGGATGTGTGGCGAACCTCCAATCACTGCAGAGATGGGGCGGGGCTTTCTCGGAATAGCCTCTTCACTATTACGTCATGCGCGAACAGCTGGTCCGTTGCAAGAGCTGAAAATGTGGACAAGCGTAGCGATATAAAAATCGCGTCCGTGCCGTCGGGGCGTAAACAGTCAGTTTATCACGATGTGGTGGCTGGAAGGGTTTAGGTCGGGGATGGGCCGCCTGGAGATCCTGTTGCTTGTTTACACCTTGCTCTGCTCTCTCGGAGGTGAGTCGCTCAGTGAGGGTTGAAGTGAGATCTCTATCTTGATGCAGTGGAGCTGTCCTTTGTGCTGGTGCTGAACTATTCAGCACTGAATGGCTTGGCCATAGCCTATATCACATATGCTAGTGCACTTTCGCCAAACAGCAGGTAGAATGTGTTTCTTCTTTGCGCTAGTGTCTTATTTATTTTATGCTTTAATGTTGTCCTAGGCACATCCCCGTGGATAAAGCACAGACTACAGTGTGTGCTACATTCTTGAGGAGCTTCGCGCGAGAAGTGGATGCTTCTTTATGTCTAGGAAGACTTATATCGTAGTATAGTCTCGGGCTAAACTGAGAGCAAGTAATAATGTATTATGTTCCTTATCGAACCGCACTTTATTGCCTTAAATCCCTAGTGTAGCCTATGCTGGCTTATATTGTTTTAACTCAGTTTTATTCTCTCGTAGCCAATAGGCAGTTTTAGTTTAGCGTGATTCCCATAGTATCAGCATCACTTGCCTTCGGGAAATATGTAGGCCAATTATCCAATTATTGCTTTTTAATGTCAGCGTGCAAGTCTCGAGATTTACCTGTAGTCATCAAACGCTTGAAAGCGTTAGAAGAGCGCGAGTTGTTTCTTGTTTATTTCGAGATGCATTTGTAGATCGCATCGATAAGGAAGTAAATCTGGCTGCCAGAGCAAGACAATACCTGCGCTGCCGTGCCTGAAAGCGCATCTGATGGATGCTGTGCTGCTTTACTGTCAGCTGTTCTTGAGCTCCGAGACGGACTTCACGGACTTGCTGTGCTTAAGGAATAGCAGGCACTGTGGTCTCGTTTGTCTTCTGTACTCTATTTTTTCTCCGTTCCATTATACATGGATAATAATTGTTTGATTACGAACAGTAGCACACATCACAAACTTAAAATAGTATAATATTATTAGGTATTTGCTGGTTTATTTTGTAAACCTGACAAGCGTGCAGTTGTTTGTTTGGAAAAAAAGGATATTGGTGAAAATAGCTTGTATTTATATATGCACTATAAAATATTTTCATTATTATTAGCCTATTATTTTAACATTTTTTTTTTGTTTTCATCCACAGATTCTATAATTCTGTAATTTTTCATTTATAATTAAAAAGACAAATACATATTTTAACACTTTATTTTACAGTGTCCTTGTTACATGTTACATACATGTAGTAATAACAGTAAATTATGCATAATTACATGCAACTCACCCTCAACCAAATCCTAATCCTACCCTAACCTTATAGTAAGTACATGTTCTTAGTTGATATTACTCAGTACTTAAAATATATAATTACACTGTAACAATGACACCTTAAAATAAAGTTTAACCCCACTTTGATTTTTACTTACAAATTTAAGATAGCAATTAATGTTAAGTTTTAGATTTTATATATACCGTAAGCATTATTATTTTGAAGTGGCGATTCTTTTAACTTTTTGACCTTATACAGAAATTCTTGAATCTTGACTTTGCACTCTTTATTTTGTACAAAACTGCACTACATGTACAACGAGGAGGGTTGTCTATTGGGGAAAATGTTTTCCATTTCCACTGAGTGCATTTTTCTTTCTTTTTTTTTTTTTTGTATCTACTTTACTTACTGCTGACGAGATTCATAATGCATGAGCAATTCATAAACATCACTTGATTAATAGGGCACCAAGCACATTGCAAGGAGATCCGCCAGTCACAGGACTTGGCTGCACACTCGCATTGATCACAGTATTGACAAGCCGCAGGAACGGAGTGATGCTCTGAGGCTAGCACAAAGGAGCAAGACCAATGAGCCATCCAGTCTCATGGGAGAACAATTCAGAGCAGACCAAAGAAAACAGTTCAATGTGACAGACGTAGACAAAGAGCAGGGCTGTGACTCAGTGAGTGAGAGAAGAGACTTTCAGCTTACCGATTGTGCCTCTGTCTTAGTTGTTCGGTCTGGAATCGCTCACACCTCTTAATGTTTTGAATTAGTTCGATCTTACCCTCTGTCCTATTTTTATCTGTTGCAGTCAAGATGGGATTTTCTGGGACAAAATCTATCTATCTATCTATCTATCTATCTATCTATCTATCTATCTATCTATCTATCTATCTATCTATCTATCTATCTATCTATCTATCTATCTATCTATCTATCTATCTATCTATCTATCTACAGTGTTTGTTTGTGTGACAAACCTTTTAGTATTTCGAATGTGATAGTGACTTTTATGTCAAAACGAGGCTTGCTTGTGAGATCCCATTATGCTGAGACTTGACCCGTGAAGGGAAGCTTTGCACCGAGTGCTGGTACATTACTTAACACTCACATTTACTGTGTAAGTAGGTGACGTGTTATTATTGAACTGAACTCAGTTAAACAAATGAGGATGACAGCCATTGTTGTGGCTCATCTGTATCAGCAGTTTAGATGTGGAGTGACCAGTGAAGATTTTTTTCCTGTTGTGAAACCAATGGCCTAATTGCGATGTCAGTTTGTTGGCCAAACTGGATAATTTGGGACTGTGGATTTCTTATCGGTTTTTAGATTGTTTTAATATAGAGTAGAAAAAAATTCTGTGGTTAACATATTTTGAAGAGACTTTTTGCATCATACTTGCATAATGAAGCTGCTGCCGGGTTTTTAAATGTATTATGTTTCTAAACAAAAAACTAATACTGAGACAAGGATGTAAATGTATGTAAATTTATCGTCGTGCTCCTTATAGCAATTTGCTAGTAACTTACATTTTTGAAGCACACAACAATATCATAATTCAAAATGGTTCGAATTTTTAGCACATTTTTAGCAAAGCTCTTAAATAGTGGTTATTGCAATGTTGCAAGAAGCCTGTTTGACTATTGTTTGTTGCTTTAAAATACTTTGGTTTGCCATGAAAATAGCCATTGATGATAACATGGCAATACAAATAAAAAATAAAAAAATTAAATTCACTAGAGGTATTTTATGTCTCTTCAAGTAACCACAGACCAAATTTCACTCAGAAATCCAAAGCGCTATTCTGCAAATCCTTAGGAATTTTCTGAAGGAATCCATTGCTATTCTACTCTACTCTACTCTACTCTACTCTACTCTACTCTACTCTACTCTACTTCTCAAATACGCAACATCTCTTCTGTGCCTTTGTGTGAGGCCTTACTTTATATAGACAATCATTTCTTTATGAATGTGAAATAATTTCCCACAAAGTCTCCACATCCTTGCTTTAGTTACTCTCCTGTGCAGCGTAAACCTGGATTTCATCAGCTGTCCCCGTGCAGCAACGCATATCACCTTTACTCGCGTGCAAGTCTAAAATCAATTAAAACGCTGCAAGATGAACGGCGCCACAACAAACCCGCAGGGAGATTTAGGGCTTCATTACTTTGCTCAGTCCGCTGAATGCGCGTCACTGCTCTCTGATTGATGCGACGCCATCGCATAATTCAATATGCACCGCACCGAGCTGCTAATCTCAAAGTCTCCGGTAACTAATGGAAGTCTGCTTTTGTGATGTCTAAATTCTTGTGCTCTGTCAAAAAGTTCTTCAGATGGTTGAGTCATGTTGCATCCAAACTGTGGGAAAATCTTACAGTCAGTGATAAATAAATAAAGATGAGGAAAGAAAGCATTTATAAATAATATATGGAGCCCTGGATAAACTCTTAAAGTTTTTACAGATGGAAACCTTCTAGCTTCCTAGATCTGTTGCTCAAGATCTTGAGTTTGGGGCATCCTTGTGGCTTCTTCCTTTATTGAGAAAAATAATTCATAATGTCCTAAGGTCTGTTGCATTTTATATAACGAATGCTTCTCAAATTCTTCTTGCTTTGCCAGAAAAATAGCTAGAAGAACAACAGTAATCATCTAGTTAACTTCTGAATGTAAGGGCACAAAAATCAAGGAAATTAAAGGAAAATATGCAGTTGTTAATTGGCATAACCAGACAAAGAACAAAACAAGCTCACTGAAATTATATTAAATAAAAATGCCTTAGAAAGATCTATGAATATGGTCACACATAATGAGTGATTTCACTCTTTCTTAAATCCTGAAATTATCTGTGTATTCTTGAAAACTGCAGTAATAACTAATATAATTTGTGCTTAACACAGCATACAAATAGCAGAGATTACTTAATCAAGTTTAAGATTTCATGACTCAAAATGTGCTCTACCACGACCAATTCGTACGAATTCGTAAAAGTAAGTATGAGGTGACGAATTCGTACGATTTGTCTAAACCCCAGTGATGGGTAGGTTGAGGGCTGGGGTCAGGGGTAGGTCATTCGTACGAATTCATACGAATTGGGCAACTCGTAAAATATTTACGATTTAGCAAAAAATTTACAAATTCATGCGAGTGAGGTCTTATGAATTTGTATGAATTAGCCACCTCGTAAAATGCGTACGAATTGCCGTGAGATTGGGTTGGCTCTACCAGTAGAGAGGCCTGTTATAGAGATATGGAGCTATTTCTACCTGATCTGACACTTAAAAATGAATTGCATTGGTGTATGAGTGAACTGATGTAGTCAGTTTAAATAATTTATATGTTGGTCTTTTATAAAACAAGTTACTACTTGAAATACATTAGGCCTTTTAATTTTAGATTTGTTTATCTGTGCATATTTGATAATTGCCAATTGATAATGCCAAAACATTTTTTTTTCATTACAGTTTTGCTCAGTCGCTTTGGTGCATTTCTCAGATCAGAAATGAAATTCTCAAAACTACTTGTTCAACCTCCACATTATCTAGTCACTTGTGCCCATCATAAAAGCAGTTTCTCATTCTTCTGAGCAACTTGCGATTGCTTTGGCACATTCATGCAATTGATTGCGTACAATTGTTTGCGGTTTCCTACATTATCAGTTGCTAATGCCATGTTGCTCAAAATGTATTAAATAGTTCTCTGTGCAATAGTCTTACCCCACAAAACATCTTGTCATTAGTTCATCGTATAAGTCATTCAATGCAAAATGTTTCATCTAGTTGTCATAAACTGTCAAATATATTTTCTACACATTTCTATTAGACTTTTTGTAAATGTGCCATGAATTGATGAATTGTGCAGGTGAATCTTGACTTTCACTAATGAAGAGAATGTAGATCAACCAATGAGAAACCAGTTCTCTGAAATAGCTCAAAGTTGCATCTCATGAACCTTCAATTGGCAAGCATATATACAGTGCTGCATGCAAAAGCAAAGTTCTGACTAAGGGGTCTTTCCTGTGTTTGCCTTTCTAATGTTGTATTTTCGCCTTTGTGCCCCTATTTCATTTTCTTTTCTATATCACAATAATATTGTAATTTTTTTTTTTTTTGTCAGACCACTAGTAAAAGTTTAACTGGAAATCCTATCAATCAATAACTCACGTACAGTACTGTGTAAATTTGTACTTTTGAAATGGATATATGGCATAAAGAAGCGCAGCTTTGTACATTTCAATACAGTAACTCCAAACTGTTGCCACAGTTTACATCAGGTAATACTAACAGAGTGCAGTGTTTTATTGACAACATGATTAAGCATTTTGACTATCTTGTTTGTGAACAATGACAAAAGGACTTTTCATTCTGATGGCACTGATATGTTCATTGACATAAATACTTATGAGAGATGAACTAAAGATTTTGAGTAAGTTACAGGCTTTTTCAGGTAATCCAATGCGTGGTGCTGTTTGTACGAATTGTTTTAAGAATGCACATACTTCTTTGGAAATATTAAGGATGATTTGAGAAATGCACCAAAGCGACTGAGAAAAACGTCTCGGTTACATATGTAACCCTCGTTCCCTGAGTAGGGAACGGAGACGTTACGTCGGATGATGACGAATGGGGTTTCGCTTAGAAAGCCTATCGACTTCGAGTACACAAAACAAGCCAAAGAAATGCCATGGGTCTGCGGAATTTGCATAGCGTATTTCCGCCTTACCTCGTGGGTATAAAAGGAGGACGCCGGCAACATGCAGATATGTTTCTTCGCTGAGGAGCCGAGACTGAACTCAGGCGATCCCCGCGGTACAGCGGAAAGTGGCAGGCAGATGTAACGTCTTCGTTCCCTACTCAGGAAACGAGGGTTACATACATAACCGAGACGTTCCCTTTCGTTGTCACTCCGAGTTATGTCGGATGACGACGAATGGGGTTACCAGTCTAATCACGCCACCTTCTCGGCTGTCTTCCAGTGCCCTGCATAAATCTGAGATCCCTGTCGTGAGACTGGCACGGACGAAGGACTCCTATTTAGCACAGGAATACCAAGGTACACTGGGGAGCATATCCCATAACTCAGAGGAAATATGCAATTATTGCCAACCCAGAGGGGGGGACATAGAGAATACACATATGACCCGGAGGGATGCATATGGAGAACACTGGGGTGTCCAGCCGCAGGTGGAATATTTCAACCCCAGGGGTGGCAAGGTGGCTTGCCAAGTGAAAGACACATGCTCAGCGAGACTTACAGTGGAAATACACATGTGGGGGTCGCTCAGAGGAGGGACCATGCACACGGGAGGCACCTAGCCGACCCGCAGGCAATAGACACTGGCGCCGACGTCAGGAGTGCTGGAGGAACTCAGGGCTTCTGGGGAAGCTCACCTGAGGGGAATATCACACGTATCCAGTCCGTGGAGTGGAATGGCGAGCAAGCGAAGACACCTGAGCGGGTCCAGTACTAGCTGGTTGAAGCGAGTACATGAGAGGACAGAGGCTCCACTCGGACATTATAGAATCTGGCGAATGTGTTCGGTGTCGCCCAGCCTGCAGCTCTGGAGATGTCTGTTAGCGAGGCGCCATGCGCTAGAGCCCAAGAGGACGCCACACTCCGGGTGGAGTGGGCAGTCACACCAAGGGGGCACGGTCGACCTTGCTGCTGGTATGCCAAAGCAATACCACTATCCAGTGAGACAACCTTTGCTTGGAGAGAGCCTTTCCCTTCAGCTTCCCACCATAACAGACAAAGAGCTGGTCTGAGGTCCTGACACACTGCGTTCTGTCTACAGAGGCGCGGAGAGCGCGTACTGGACAGAGCAGTGCCAAGGCTGGGTCTGCCTCCTCCAGGAGCAGCGCTTGCAGGTTCACCACCTGGTCCCGGAAGGGAGTGGTAGATTGCTCAGAGGAGGGCACATATCCAGGCTGGGGTCTCAGGATCACGTGAGAGTAAGCCGGCCCGAATTCCAGGCACGCTTCGTCAACGGAGAATGCATGCAGGTCCCCTACCCTCTTGATGGAGGCCAGTGCAACCAGGAGCGCTGTCTTCATTGACAGGAACTTAAGCTCCACTGATTGCAGAGGCTCAAAGGGAGCACTCTGCAGGGCAGTTAACACCACTGAGAGGTCCCAAGAGGGAACGAGTGGAGGGCGAGGAGGATTCAGTCTCCTCGCTCCTCTCAGGAACCTGACGATCAGGTCGTGCTTCCCCACATACTTACCTTCGATTGGATCATGGTGTGCGGCAATAGCGGCAACATAGACTTTCAGGGTGGAGGGAGACAGCCTTCGCTCCAACCCTTCTTGAAGGAAGGAAAGCACGACACTGATCGAACATCTCAGGGGGTCTCCTCGGTGAGAAGAGCACCAGTTGACGAAGAGGATCCACTTCAACGCATAGACGTGTCTCGTGGACGACGCTCTAGCGGAAGTGATGGTAGCCACCACCGGTGGTGGTAGGGTACTCAAACCTACCTCGTCCCATCCAGGAGCCACACGTGGAGGTTCCAAAGATCAGTACGAGGGTGCCATAGGGTGCCCCGTCCCTGAGAAAGGAGGTCCTTCCTCAGATGAATTGGCCAAAGAGGTGCTGTCGCGAGGAGTACTAGTTTGGAGAACCAGGTCCCGGTGGGCCAGTGCGGCGCGACCAGAATGACCTGCTCCTCGTCCTCCCTGATCTCGCACAGGTCTGTGCAAGACGGCTCACTGGGGGAAAACGCATACTTGCGGGGCCCCGCGGCCAGCTGTGAGCCAGTGCGTCCGTGCCGAGCGTGCCCTCGGACAGGGAGCAAAACAGAGCGCAATGGGTCGAGTCGTGGGAGGCAAACAGATCTACCTGTGCGTCCCGAACTGGTCCCAAACCAGCTGAACCGACTGGGGATGGAGTCACCATTCTCCAGGGAGGGGCTGAAGCCGTGGGAGCTTGTAGGCTCCACAGTTCAGGGCTCCAGGAAAAATGGCTTGATGCGACCTCAGATGCTTCTGACTCCAAAAGAGGAGGTGGCGGGCGAGTTGCGACATACGGCGGGAGCGCAGACCACCCTGATGGTAGATGTACGCTACTGACGCGGTAATGTCAGAGTGGGCTAGTACGCGTTGACCTTGAGCAGCGCAAGAGCGGTGCAGAACAAGGCATACTGCCAGCAACTCGAGGCAATAGACATGCTAAGGGCGCTAGGTCCTGTCCAGGAGCTGGCGGCAGTGTGTCCATTGCGCATGGCACCCCAGCCCGTGGTGGAGGCATGTGTTGAGAAACAACATGCCCGGAAGCTCGTTCCAGGGGCACTAGCCCGTAGAAACTGAGGTTCGACCACGGGGTGAAGATCTGACGGGCAGGTCGGAGTAACTGGTACTCGGAGCACGCCGTGTTGCCATGCCCACCTCGGGACTCGGTCGCAAAGCCAAAGCTGAAGCGGTCTCATATGAGCAATCCGAGCGGCGATGTTATGGCTACGGATAACATGTTATGGCCTGTGTTTGCAAACCTGGTCTCGAGAGTGAGCTAGAATAGCCAGTCGCCGAGATAGTTCAGGATGCAAACCCCGTGTTCCCATGGAGGAACAAGGGCTGCCTCGACAACCTTTGTGAAGGCGCGTGGAGACAGGGCTAGCCCGAATGGGAGAACAGCGTACTGATATGCGCGCCCCCTGACAGCAAACCGTAGGTACGGTCTGAGTCAAAGGAGAACGGAGATATAAAAGTAGGCGTCCTTCAGGTCGATCGTTGCAAACCAATCCTGTGGCCGCACACATTTGGAAATGCGTTTGACCAGGAGCATCTTGAACGGCAGCCTGTGAAGGGGGCGGTTCAGATGCGCAGGTCCAGGATTGGCCGTTACCCACCGGATTTCTCCGTGACAATGAGGTAGGGGCTGTAAAACCCGGACCTCATTTCGGCTGGAGGGACAGTCTCGATCGTACCCTTCGTCAGTAGGGTAGCAACCTCCCCTATCATGATAGGGGCATAGCCACCGACCATAGTGGAGCGGACTCCCCTGAAGTGGGGAGGAGACCGTGCGAACTGAATATAGCTGGGTGTCCAGCTGGGTGTCCCGTGATCGCTCACGGGTTGCGTCAATGAAGAGGGGGGCGTGGGGCACGGACGGATAGTCGGCGCCTTTGTTCCACACCATCACCCTCAGGTCACCCTGGCCACCAGCCGAAGTAGCACCTCACGTGGAGAGTGTTAGATCGGGCTTTGGATGAGGGGACACTCTCTCTAACGAGATCATTGAGTCTCGACCGTAATGCCGCGGTGGTCACGTTCCCGCGGGGAGAACGTGAGTCATCCACAAACGCTGCTCTAGTGTGATCAAGTCCAAGCACGCAGAGCAGAGAATGTGCCCATCAAAATCGGAAATGAGTCAACCGCAACCAGAAATGCACGGGCGAGCCGTCTTTAAAAAGACGTGCCGCGTGCAAGCTCTTTTGTGAGAGGAAAAAACTCCACGATGTTGAAGCGAGCAGGGAGAAACACTCACTGGCAGATCACTGCACAGATCAGCAGGCAATGTGAACTCGCTGCAGATCGGCGTCACACCAACACCGGAGAATGGCTCGTCTCGTAGAGTGAAGTCAGGAATGGCTGTGGAGTGAAGAGATACTCTTGGCTCCGAAGCGAAAACATATCTGCATGTTGCCGGCGTCCTCCTTTTATACCCACGAGGTAAGGCGGAGATATGCTATGCAAATTCCGCAGACCCATGGCATTTCTTTGGCATTGGCTCGTTTTGTAATACTCGAAGTCGATAGGCTTTCTAAGCGAAACCCCATTCGTCGTCATCCGACGTAACTCGGAGTGACATGAAAGGGAACGATCTCGGTTACTTCACTGTAACCTTGTTCCCTGAGAAAGCGGAACGAGATGCTGCGCTGCTCAGCGCATTGGGAACGTCTTTAATCGTGACCAGCTGTGAATATTGTGTGTAACACGTCAATAGAATTGACCCGGAGGTAATATAGCCTCGGTCGATGACGTCATCGGCGCGCACCAGCAACACGAGGCTATAAATAGATGAGCCGCAGGTTCATCGTCAGGATATTTTGTCTGAAGAGCAGTCCTGGGACATCTTCAGCACGGCAAAGTAGCGCAGCATCTCGTTCCGCTTTCTCAGGGAACAAGGTTACAGTGAAGTAACCGAGATCGTTCCCTTTCGAAAGCTACAATCGATGCTGCGCTGCTCAGCGCATTGGGAACGAGAATACCCACGCCGCCGTGCTTGAACATGTCTGGACCCCAACGGTTGTGCATGTGCTCACAAGAAAGCAAGAAGGCCTCAGACACTAGCCTGTGATGTTGACTCAAGGACATGAGAGCCCGGAGTGGCATGAACATCCAAACTATAAAACCTTATGAATGTGTGCGGAGAGGACCAACCTGCCGCATCACAAATCTGTTGTAAGGGGGCACCCCTCGCCAAAGCACTAGAAGAAGCGACCCCCCTGGTAGAGTGAGCTCTGAGACCTATAGGCGAAGCTTGACCGCGCGCCTCATAAGCCAAAGCAATTGCATCCCTGACCCAATGAGACATGGTCTGCTTGGTGGCAGCTCCTCCTCTGTTACTACCACCATAACAGACGAATAATTGCTCTGACTTACGCCACTGGCTAGTGCGGTGGATGTAAGCCTGAAGAGCACGGACTGGACACAGTCTATGAGATTTCTCTTGCTCCGGCGTTGTAAATGGTGGAGGACAGAAGGCTTCTAGAATGACCGGATGAATAGACGAAAATGGAACCTTAGGCAGGTAATCAGGATGAGGATGCAAAATCACTTTCACCATTCCTGGGGCAAAGTCTAAGCAGGATGGAGAGATAGACAGAGCCTGCATATCCCCAATTCTCTTCAAGGAAGTTATTGCCATTAGAAAAACCATTTTTAGAGTCAGAAGTTTATCAGACGCTGACTCTATAGGTTCAAAGGGGGTTTCAACCAGACCCTCGAGGACTATAGCTAAATCCCACGAAGGGATCTTGGTTTTTACTGGAGGCCTCAGTCGCCTGGCCCCACGAAGGAAGCGAGAGAGCAGAGGATGTCTCCCGAGCGGCGCCCCGTCAACTAAGGCGTGGCAAGCCGAAAGAGCGGCCACATAAACCTTAAGAGTAGCAGGGCATGTGCCTGTTGATAATTTCTCTTGCATGAAGTCCAGAACTGAAGCAACCTGGCAGTTGACTGGATCTACATTGTGTACAACACACCACCTTTCAAAAACACCCCATTTACTGGCATAACTTTGTCTAGTGGAGGAAGCCCTAGCACTCAGAATAGTCTCAATAACAGCAGGCGAAAGCCCAGTGTCCCTCAGTTGGTTCCCATCAGGGGCCAAACATGAAGATTCCACAGGTCGGGCCTGGGATGGAATATCGTGCCCTCCGCCTGAGACAGAAGGTCCCTCCTCTCCGGAATCGCCCAAGGCGAGCCGTCGAGGAGAGATATTATCTCCGAGAACCACACTCTGTTCGGCCAACGTGGCGCTATCAGCAAGAGGCAAGACCCTTGTTGGCGAACTCTGGCTAGAACTCCCGGGAGCAAAGAAACTGGAGGAAACGCATACAGGCGCATCTTGGGCCATGAGTGCGCCATCGCATCCAGACCCAATGGAGCTGGGTGACTCAGAGAGAAGTAGAGGGGACATTGCGCTGTCTGCTGGGAGGCGAAGAGGTCCACCTCTGCTTTGTAAAATTTGGTCCAAATCTGTTTCACTACTTCCGGGTGGAGTTTCCATTCCCCTGTCGGTAGTGTCTGTCTGGACAGTAAATCTGCTCCCATATTCAAATGCCCTGGAATGTATACTGCCCTGAGTGACAGGAACTTGTCCTGGGCCCAGAGAAAAATCTGCCTCGCTATTCTGTTCAGACTGCGTGAGCGCAGACCCCCCTGGTGATTTATATAAGAGACTGCTGCTGTGTTGTCCACCCGCACTAGGACATGACAGCCCCTCAATTGATGGAGAAAATATTTCAGAGCCAGAAATACGGCCATCAACTCGAGGCAATTGATGTGCCAATCGAGCTGATGACCTTCCCATTCCCCTTGAGCTGGACGGCCATCTAAGACCGCTCCCCAGCCCATCAGGGAGGCGTCCGTCGTTAGCAGTCTGCGACGGCACGGCGCCCCTAGAGTGGGACCCAAGGCAAGGAACCGGGGTCTGACCCACAGACATAGTGTACGAAGCCCGCGGCGCGTCACTTTTATGTGCCTTTGAGGATTGGCTCTTGGATGAAATCCTCTGGCTTTTAGCCACAACTGAAATGGTCTCATGTGCAACAGCCCCAGAGGAATCATCGTGGATGCTGACGCCATGAAACCCAACATTTTTTGGTACTGACGAACAGTGAGTTCTTGGCCTAGCCTGACTTTGCTCATGGTCTGCCGAATGGTCTCGATTCGAGCGGGAGACATTTGTGCCCGCATCGTGACCGAATCCCAAACAATCCCGAGATAAGTCGTTCTCTGGGCAGGAGAAAGAACACTTTTCTTGGTGTTGAGTCTCAACCCTAGAGCAACTAGATGAGCTAACACGATGTCTCTGTGTTGGAGCGCCATCTCTCGCGATTGTGCTAGTATCAACCAATCGTCGATGTAATTCAAAATGCGAATGCCCTGGAGTCGTAACGGAGCCAGTGCTGCATCCATGCATTTCGTGTATGTGCGGGGTGACAAGGCCAGGCCGAATGGAAGAACCCGAAACTGGTACGCTTCGCCCCTGAAAGCGAACCTCAGGAATTTCCTGTGTTGTGGCAATATTTCTATGTGAAAATAAGCGTCCTTCAAATCGATCGTGACGAACCAATCGTGATGTTGAATTTGCGTCACGACCGTCTTGACGGTTAACATCTTGAACTTGAGCGCTTTGACTGTACGGTTTAAGCCTCGAAGATCTAAGATTGGACGCACCCCCCCATCCTTTTTGGGAACCAGGAAGTATCTGCTGTAATAGCCTGACTCTCTCTCTGGAAGAGGAACATGTTCTATGGCCTCTTTGCTCAGAAGGGTTTGTAGCTCTTGCGACAGTACATGCATCAGCTCCGGTTTCACGGAAGTGAAGACCACGCCGTTGAAACGTGGAGGACGACGAATAAATTGGATTCTGTATCCTATCTGTACTGTGCTTAATACCCACGCAGAAATGCCTGGCAGAAGTTTCCATGCTGTCAGACTTTCTGAGAGTGGTATCAATTTTAATACTTCCTTTTGAGGGGATGTTGGATGTTCCGTGTCCTGAATGACGGCAGGAAACAACGGAACATCCAACATTTCGCTGGAAACCGCTGCCCCCCGAAGCACGAGAGGTGGCGGGGATGGAGAGGTTTTGAGAGGGTAACGGGAAGGGGCGAAAAGATCTTGCATGCGCCCCATCCCGTGGGGGGCTACCCCCACCAGATTGGGCGCCAGACCATCAGGACTTCTTCTTTCTGTTAATGATAGTCCTGAGGTCTGGCTTGGGAGGTTGCTGAGCACGGCGAACCTGTCCCCAATCCCTGCGAGGGGGAGCACGGTCCGCTACACTCTGCTTCTTTACCTCCCTAGGTTTTGAAGGACCGGGGCGGGGCTGGGTGGCAGACGGCCCCTCCCCTTGAGTGCGGCGAGGAAGAAACTGAACAAACGCTTCCTCGTGTTTCTTAACTTCCTTAAAGCGGGTGACAACGGTATTCACTGAGTCACCAAACAGCCCAGATGGAGAAATAGGAGAGTCAATCAGAAACAAACAATCTTTTTCCTTAATCCCTGTCAGATTAAGCCACAGATGCCTCTCCGTGCTGACTAAAGCAGACATTGAACGGCCGATGGCACGGGCCGTCTGCTTGGTCGCACGGAGAGACAGATCTGTGGCACGACGAAGCTCGGAGAATGACTCTTCGTCGATCGTACTGCCCGCACTCAAATCCTTCAACAGGTCAGCCTGGTATGCCTGTAACACTGCCATAGTGTGCAGCGCAGCACCAGCCTGACCTGCAGCTTGATAAGCTTTCCCCACTAAAGATGATGTTATACGACAGGGTTTAGTGGGGAGGGTAGGTTTCTTTATCGAAGATGCCGAGTCGGGAGAGAGATAGCTCGCGAGCGTCTCTTCAACCCGAGGCATCTCCGTATACCCCCGCGCCTTTGCACCCACGATAGTCGAAAAAGTCGACGTCGAGGGCACAAACACGCGAGAAGTATATGGTTTACTCCATGACTTAGATAGTTCGTCATGGAGGTCCTCGAAAAAGGGAAGAGACTGATGTTTTGGTCCCTCCCCTCTGCCACCGGACAGAAACCTATCCCCTAATTTAGACTGCTTGGGGGTCTCTTGTCCGCGTGGCCAGTCAAGCTGTAATCTGGCCACCGCGCGAGTAACTACCTCAAGCAATTCCTCGACAGATTTCTTTTCACGAGAGGAATGCTCAGAGGCTGGTTGCTCGCGGTCCGAAGACCCAAGAGATACATCACCCCCCTCGTGAGTCGAAGAAGCACCGGAGCGCGCTTCGAGATCACGAGAAGGGATGCGTGGATCTGGTGACGCAGCAAGCGAAAGGGACGGACCCGTCTCTTGCTCGTCATGCAGATCCATACGAGAGCCCCACGATGATAATGCGGGTGCGGTCTGGAAATAGTTCAGACGGGAGCGAAGCATCTTAACTGTGAGCTGGTCACAATGCTCGCACCCGCCCTTCTCTATAGCCAGAACCGCGTGCTCTTCCCCCAAACAAACAAAACAGTAATCGTGTGTATCCAGCTCAGACATGGGACGGGAGCATGGAGGAACACAACGCTTACTATTTTGTTGGCTCATTTCTCCTCTTTTTTTACTTTCAAAAACTCTTTGATGTAGCGTGAGAGAAAAAAGATTTGAGAAATGAGAAATTTTCTGCACACTGCCTGACAAATTAACTCCTAACAAAGATCTGAGAACAGATGAGAGATAGAGTGTTTGCGTTCACACATGCACAGAATGGTCTGAAGACAAAAGACCTGACGATGCACCTGCGGCTCATCTATTTATAGCCTCGTGTTGCGGGTGCGCGCCGATGACGTCATCGACCGAGGCTATATTACCTCCGGGTCAATTCTATCGACGTGTTACACACAATATTTACAGCTGGTCATGATTAAAGACGTTCCCAATGCGCTGAGCAGCGCAGCATCGATTGTAGCTTTCGAAAGGGAACTGTAATTCACCCATCACAAAAAGTATAATCATATGATATAAGCAACAATAAGCAAAAATATTTGTTGTATTTAGCTAATATTCAAAACCAGCAGAACATTTACTGTGTTCATGTGAGTAAGACATAATGTAGATTCTTTTAAGTTTCTGCTCTTTTTTTTGTTGTTGTTGCTTATAACCTTAGTCACACTAAGTGCCAGATGCGTGCTAATAAGGTGCGGAACAAAATGTGGTGCTAAAACCAAGACATTTTCTAGGGTCACTAAAAGACTTAGAGCACAGAATCAAAAATTCACTTTCCAATACTACTTAGCACGGATGAGTCATAATGAATTAATCATCATCGTGGAATAGTTCAGAACACATTTTTTTTCTTTTCCCAGTTTGTTTTAGAAACTATGAAATAATTTACGGCCCTAAAGATCAGTCTGACTGTCAAAATAATGTTTGGCGGTTTCAAAACTAAAGAAGTGCACACAACATCATTAAAAAAAAAACCTTCACCTAGTGGGTGAAATTATGTTGTACAAGTAGTGTGCACAATGCAGTCCTGATGTTTATCTATTATTTAACAACAATAAAACAAACATATATATATATATATATATATATATATATATATATATATATATATATATATATATATAATGCAGAGAGAGCAAGAAAACGCTCACTGCTATGACTGTCAGGAAATACAGAAGGTAACTGATGAAGCCAAAAATGTTCTTGGTTTTAGCTTATTCGTGAAGATGACAGTTTTACGACTTTTACTTCATTATATCTGCATCAGACGCCCTGTTTGTCATTTATTACTGCCAAGCTATCTTTACCATGAATCACTTTAAGGATCACAAAAAAACAGTCAAAACCAAAATGTAATATAAAGCCGTCCATTAACTGACACTGACGGCACTTGTGCGAGTGACAGCTGAAGTGATTCTAAACGCTTTTGAGCATAACACCAACAAAAAAAACGTATTGAGTAGAGAGGAGAATGGCATTATCAGATTGCATTTGTTTTGAGTGCCACCTTCTGATCCAGCGGCTTTATTCAATTTACACCAGCAATACTCTCCTCGCTGTTGTTGGAATGAGGAGATGTACGGTGCGATGTACACTATACCGGGGCTTGTGTTCTACTCCAGAGGGCTGGTCTGTCATCCTCTGTTTCTCTCTGTGTGATTTTGGCATTAGGGCCACTTTGCTAATTGCACTCGGCTCTGCACATCCGTTCTCTTACTGAGTCACCAACTGCTACCAGGGGAAAAGAGCTCTCTTTCCCTCATCAGGATCTCTTTTGCCTTCATTTTTCAGTCACACTCTTGCTCCCCATGACACTATCCTCCAATTCATGCAGTTTGCTGTGAAAGGTTACCGCGACACATTTCTCTCATCCTCAAGAAAACATTAATTAGCGGAACCGTCTGAAGAGGAAAGTTCTTGTTTCAATTCCGAAAGATTCAAGTTCAAGAGCCAAGTTCAAATTCTTGATTATGGAATGTATTGAGTTCATTGGCTTAGAGGAAAATAAGTTGAAAATCATTAACGAGCAGATCAATGACAAATAAAGCTTCAAAATAGGTTTGCTGCTCCAGAATGGTTTGGTAGTACTTAGCAGTGACACGCTCATCAAGCATCAAGTTGGGAATGCCATGATATTGCAGCCCAAACCATCACTGATCCACCCTGTGCTTCACTCTTGGCAGCAACAGTCTGGGTGTTAAGCCTCTTTGGGGTTCTCCACACCGTATCTCCCACAGATGTGGGAAAGATGGTGAAGGTGGACTCATCAGAGAACAATAGATCTTTCAAATTGTCCACAGCCCGTGATTTGCATTGTTGGCGGCACAATTGAAACCGACATTTGGCATTGGCACAAGCGACCCAAGGTTTGGATATAGCTGCCCGACCATGAATATTGACTCTGTGGTGAAAAGAGGAGAGTCGAGATTTAATTCTACAGTGAGTTTGACAGCTATGCTTTTAAGTCAAGTCAAGTCACCTTTATTTATATAGTGCTTTTTACAATACAGATTGTTTCAAAGCAGCTTTACAGAGATAACAGGGAAATAATGTTGTAATAATATTGTTAAATATAAAATTAAATGTCCCCAACTAAGCAAGCCAAAAGCCAATGGCGACAAAGGAGAAGAAAGGCAAAGAAAGGCGAAAAAGGTGACAGTGGCAAGGAACCAAAACTCCATCAGGTGACAGAATGGAGAAAAAAACCTTGGGAGAAACCAGGCTCAGTCGGGGGGCCAGTTCTCCTCTGGCCAATGAACGAACAGTGTATGATTATGATTCAGGCAGCATTACAGGTCAGAAGTCAGACTGGATCGGAACATTATATTATGCAGTTAAACTGGTTGAAGATCGGAGTAATCACGCGTGTATGGGGCCGAGTTTGTAGAGGATCAGTGCAGATGGCTGTCGTGTCGATGAGGCCCTCACAGGGGTGAGTCTAGTTGACACAAGCTCTGCTGACACTTCAGGGATGTGTTGTGGTCGTGTCTAGGTGCAAGTCCACCATCTGATCTGGATACGAACCGGGTCCGGCTGATTACAGTTATCCTCGGAATAAACAGAAAGACTAACATTAGCGTAGATGCCATTCTTCTTATGATAGGGTTGCAACAACGAATCGATTAAATCGATTAAAATCGATTATTAAAATAGTTGGCAACGAATTTCATTATCGATTCGTTGTGTCTCGCGACTATCAATAAGTCGCGGAGATGTTTGAGTATAAAAAAATGTGTTGAGCGCGGAGCAGAGCTATGAGGCGCCGGACTGGACGCTGCGCGCGAGAGAGACCGGGTGTGTCAGCGCGCGAGCGACAGTGTGCGAAAGATACCGAGTGTGTCTGCGCGCGAGAGAAACCGAGTGTGTTTGCGCGCGAGAGAGACTGAGTGTGTCAGCGCGCCAGCGACAGTGTGCAAAATATACCGAGTGTGTCTGCGCGCGAGAGAGACCGAGTGTGTCCGAACATTAGTAAAATGGTACATAGGAATGTAATTATTAAGAAGCATGGAAGTTCGATAAATGGACAACAATAAATAAAACCAATATAATTTTTACCACTGAATTAGCAGACTGTGATTTGAATCAGATAGACAGAAGATGAAAACACTTTCTTGTCTGTCCCAAGTACCACTACAAGGGGAATATTTTTTCCACAATTTGCAGCACTGAATTTTTCATTCTAAATGACTCTGAGAAACTTCACTATATGCTCCGAATGGATGAGCTGCAAAATAGGCCTTACACACCATACGAGGTGGTCAATTTATATTTTACATACATTGTATTTATAATTAATATTAGGATAGACTAGAGATTTTATCTTCTGTTGTAATTATTATTATTGCTATTATTATTACCTATTATCCGACTGCACGAGACTTGTCTTTTGTGTGCATGTGCTTGTCAAATAATGTAAAACATTTTGTTAAAGATTACAACATATTTGACAAAAAACAAAACAACACACAAGTTTGTGAGTGTGTGCGTCTGTGAGTGTGAGAGTTTGTGAGTGTGTGCGTCTGTGAGTGTGAGTTTGTGAGTGTGTGCGTCTGTGAGTGTGAGAGTTTGTGAGTGTGTGCATCTGTGAGTGTGAGAGTCTGTGAGTGTGTGCGTCTGTGAGTGTGAGAGTTTGAGTGTGTGCGTCTGTGAGAGTGAGTTTGTGAGTGTGTGCGTCTGTGAGTGTGAGAGTCTGTGAGTGTGTGCGTCTGTGAGTGTGAGTTTGTGAGTGTGTGCGTCTGTGAGTGTGAGAGTTTGTGAGTGTGTGCGTCTGTGAGTGTGAGAGTTTGTGAGTGTGTGCGTCTGTGAGTGTGAGAGTTTGTGAGTGTGTGCGTCTGTGAGTGTGAGTTTGTGAGTGTGTGCGTCTGTGAGTGTGAGAGTTTGTGAATGTGTGCGTCTCTGAGTGTGAGAGTTTGTGAGTGTGTGCGTCTGTGAGTGTGAGACTTTGTGAGTGTAGTGTAGAGAACAAGTTCTGACGTTCAAACAAATCATTTTAAAATCAAATTATTTATTGTTCTAACAGCTCAGGTCCCTTTTAACAAAAATATACATCTTTTTGTTCACTATTTTAAAAAAGCCTATATATTTGGCAGATGTAAAGCATACATGTGTATGTTTTTTGTGTTAGTCCATTTTTTATTATTATTATTACTTTAACAGCTCAGGGATGTTCAAGGAGTGACCTGTTTGTGCACTTTCTGAAGATCTTTTGCACTGTGAATTTGCACTGTCAGTTCTGTTTTTGAATAAAGGGTTGGAAATTATTTTTCCATAAACAATAAATACAACTTTTTTTCTTCTGTTTTTTTTTTTATCCGATTAATCGATTAATCGAAAAAATAATCGACAGATTAATCGATTATTAAAATAATCGTTAGTTGCAGCCCTAGATGGAAGGTACATCAGGTGTTATATGAAGTGTTCCCGGTTCCGGCTGATCTAATTTATGCAGCCTAATAATAATTTAACTGATTTGAATAATATGAATGTATAGTGTTCTATGTGTATGCCAGGTTGAAGAGATGTGTTTTTAATATAGATTTAAACTGACAGAGTGTGTCTGCTTCCCGGACAATATTAGGAAGAGTGTTCCAAAGTTTAGGTGCTAAATAGGACAATGATCTACTGCCAGCAGTCGATTTTGATATTCTAGGTATTATCAACTGGCCAGAATTTTGAGATCGCAATAGACGTGAAGGACTATAATGCGTTCAGAGCTCGCTTAAGTACTGGGTCATACTTCAATACTTCCATGTCATACTTCCTGGTTCTAGTAAGAACTCTAGCTGCTGAAATGTGTTTTTATGTGTTTTGGATACAATCCGGGTTAGTACCTGGACATCCCTTTCAGACAGCTTCGTCTTGCGTCGACAGTTACTCCTGTTGGATGGATGGTTGGATGTGGTTTGTCCTACAGTATGTGGTGTTTTCCGACATTACCATGAATACCATAGCTCACCACAAAGACTTGCTGTCCTGGTCACAGATGAGCCAGCGAGACGCGCACCAACAATATGTCCTCTTTTGAACTCTGATATGTCTCCCAGTATGTTGTGTGGATTGCAATATTTTATGCACAGCTGTGCGATTGCTATGCTAATTCAACCTTCACACTCTTACGAAGATTGAAGATTAGCCACCAGGCCACTCATATATAGGCGTGAAACATCCAATACTAGTGGTCAGTGTTTCAGTTTCATTGTCCAACCCTTGTATACTATACTGTACTTTCCTCCTATATTCCTATTTATTGTGAAATTTTAGCAAAGTAACCCTTATAGTGTCTACAGCATCTTACACATTATTATTTTGTGATTGTGTATTTTATTCATATTACAGTATTTTATAATTATTGCATTCTAGTGGTCAGAAATTTGGAAAGTATACCAGTAAATGCATTTAATACAATAACTATTCACAATCTAGTTTTCAGCCATTTGTTCACTTTGGCCAATCATTTGTTGGTTTAAATCAATAGTTTACATGGTTGCACCATCTGATGAATATCAGTTGTGCCACCTGACAACATTAATAATGACTGTGAATATGCTAATTACTGCCCCCTCCCCCCATTTCAATTACATATAAAAATAAAATACAAATACAAGTGTTTTAGTCAACAGTCTCTATTGAAGTAAAAGTAGTAAATTGATCAAAAACCAACATTTGTTTGTTCATTAGAAAAAAAAAAACATTTGGTTATAGTGCAATAGATTGGTTAGAATACACTGTTATATTAATGAATATCAGCAATTATGTAAATATGATAAGAAATTAAATATTCAGGGATTTACTTGATGTGAAGAACTCGGCTACTGTATTCATTTTTTTTTTTTTGAATCATACCCTCATTGGGGGATGAGCCTAGAATTGCCCAGTTGCCATGTCCAAATAGGTTGTTTTTTTTTGCCTTGGCCGAATGTTTTATTGTACACTAGTGTAATTGATTGGGATTGAAGAACAACAAAGTCATGTTTTATATTGATACAAAACAAATGATCAGCTTAAGTCAGTTAAAATATCAAAAATGCATTCATCAAAATGTTTAAAACATTAAATGCTTAGCAACTTCAATGGAACACTTTATAATAACTGATAAAGATTCATCGCCTCTCTTCTTTCTGCAAGATATGCTTCTCTTGCAGCCGGATCATTTTTAATGCTCTCCCTGTCGTGCTGAGTTCTCTTTAACTAGTAACATTTAAATTAATCACTTGATACAATGCACTTATTGTGTACATATACATGTTTTACTTTGTACTTTTAAAAAAATGCCTGCAAATTACATCTGTAATTAATTTCTGTAATGACATCTGTTGTCCCTTTGCTTACCCCTTAATCCCTTAAATATGAACCCACCCTTAAACCTACCCAAACGTGTACCCCACCTCATGAACAAGTACATCATACCTCACCATTTTTTTGCATGTGAGTGAATAGTAGTTAAAGACACTTAATATAAAGTGTGACCGATTTTCCTTTACCTGATATGATAATGCATCTAAAATTATTATTATTATTATTATGAAAATAATTGAAAATGTAAATCATCTTTAACTTAAAACTACATTTAGAACAATCTTAGCTTAAATGTATTATTTATTTTGCTTAATTCTTCTTCTTCTTCTTCTTCTTCTTCTTCTTCGTCTTATTATTATTATTATTATTATTATTATTTCATATAGGGACATTCATTGCAGTTGCACCACCTGACTTTTGCAACTTTGAACAGGCTGCTACAGTGTACTTGGATGCCTGTATTACTTTTTGCTCATAGAGCCTACATATAGTTTTTAAATACAATAAAGAAGTTTATGATAAAATAGCAGTTTCCTAGTTTTACATTGGTTGTACCACGGACATGGAAAGTGTACCAGCCTACACATACTTGAAAGTAGCTGTTTTTATCAGTATTTGAGAGATATCTACAAACGTTTTCTCCTCTAGATGCCGCATTAACATGATTACTGTTATTACCTTATCAATTCACAATAAAATAGCCATGTTTGCAGTTGTCCCATCCTGACATTTGAGAATATACGAATTCCCGGACAAAAGGTTTTCAATTATCTCATATGCTTTAAAACATACTGATATTTATAAAATTTGTTTATATGAAAGGTTTCAAACTTCAAGTTATGCCATAGTATTATATTTTGATTTTCTTATTATTAAAACACCATTTTAAATAGTTTTCTTAGTCTGTCCATTTGCACATACAGTTGCTCCACCTGATATTTTGCGTGTGTAAGATACCAAAACATAAAATAATATTTATTATTTGAATGTACTGAAAATGAATTCAAACTAGATATTTTGTATAGCGATAAAGTGATACATGTCATGAATTTATCAAATTATTTTAAAAGGAAAGAATTCACTTGGACACAAAAATCTGCACGTCATGTCATTGACCCGAGCGGCTTTGCATTTCATACAGAAAATTCAGTGCGTACAGAAATTTACGATTTGCGTAAGCTGGGTTTTTGTGATTCCTCTTTCCGTTCTTCATGTTTCAGATGAGAAGGATTGATGGGAATTAGGAGAGATCAGGGCCATTAGGAACACTAATCCACATGTAATCCAGCACCAGCCTAACTAAAGTTTCCTCTGGGATATTGTGCTACTCTTGGTGGGGAAGAACCACCTGCTTTTGGTCTGCATAAGAGAGATGGACATGGTGAGTGTGTGCGAACATTAAAGGGATGGTTACCCCCTCCCAAAAAATAAAATTCTGTCATCATAATACTCACCATCAAACCTGTATGACTTTTTCTTCTGAGAAAAGTGGGGGTCATTACATAGTATTGTGTAAGCAGCCATGAAAATAAGTCTTTATTGATCAATCATTTATTAATCAAGCCCCTGTAATTATAATTGATGTAAAAAGGAATTAAAGTTGTTGGTGTTTTACTTACACTAGTGTTATTTTCATTTGGAAACTGCAGTGAATTCTGTTTTTGGAGTTTTGCAAAAATGTAGGTAGAGGTGCATTTTTCCAATGAGCCAAGGTCAAAACCAGGCCCTGTCACTTTTTCCATTAGGATATCTATGGACCATACTTTATATCTTCTCTCGAAATAGCAAGAGAGGAAGCAAGAGGGAACGTAAATATGAATGCTGAGAAAGTGACAAGGACAGGAGAGAGAAATGGAGAGAGACGAAAGCGAGAGCGTGAGGCTGACAGCTGCTTTGCCTGTGGCCATCCAGAGCGGCTGGTGTGCTGAGGAGCAACTGAGGCCTGACAGATAAAATTGCGGACAGATAGTCTGGATGCTGAGAGGAGGGGAACAAGTTACAGAGAGAAAGGAAAAGCAGAGAACTTTTCTGCTGTGTCTGCTAGCGCAGTAACAACGTCATCCATCATTCCTCTTATTATCATTAATTATTATCAACACACCAGAGGCCCATTTACATCAAGCTCAGAGAGGCAGAGAGGGGATTCCTACACACACTTAGAGCTGCTGCAGTCTGTTTGTGTGTCTCTGTGTGTGTGTGGGCGAGCGAGCGTCTTTTTTGTGTCTGCCAAGGGTGTTGAGCTTATTTCCAACAGACCTAGTCTGGGCAGTGACATCTCAGAGTGTGGTATTTTCGGCTTTTTCTTGTTTGATTGCTTATGCAATGCCCAAGTGTCACATGGATTTTTTGCTGCTCCCTTTTAAAAGGGCAAATCATAATGGCTGAAATGGCCCAACAATGAATTGGCTTTGAGTTAATATGGGCAGACATGCAATATAAATATAACATTTTATTGCTGCCATTGTCATGATTACAGATCTGTCTTTTGGGCAAATTTCAGCAATTGTACAGGCTTTGCTGGTTTTTATTTACCATTTTTTTATTGTAATAATATTTATATTTTATTTATGATTATCAGTTCCAATTAATTGCCAACATTTCATGTCCATGTAAACCACCTATTTGAATAAATATATTTTTAGATGCAGTTTATTCCTGTGTTGCCAAAGCTGAATTTTCAGCAGCGTTTAATCTTATCTCCAGTGTCACATGATCCTTTAGAATTCATTCTAAATCATTCTAATATTAATATTTGGTGTCCATGACACAGTTCATAGTATTGTCAATGTTGAAAAAAGTTGCTTGTGGAAATCATTTTTTTCAGTACAATTAAAATAACGATTTGTAGTTGTAGTTTGTAGTAAAAGGAGATTGGTACACGCAGACCCGCAATATAAATGCGTTTTATTGCTGTAATATAGTACCAGTCATATGATTACTGATATTTGCATATATCTCATTTTGGGAAGCTTTTGAGTATATTAAAAATATAATTATTTTACATTCCCTGCTTTAAAAAGCCTAAAGTGGTTAGCCTGGCTAAACTGGTTAGAATATTCTGTTTTAATGGTTTTAGAGGTGGTTCAGGCACTTTTATTCTGTTCAGTATGGAAGACCAGCTGGTTAAACCAGCTTTGCCAGGCCGGGCAACCATCTATAGACCAGCTTAACACCAACTTAGCTTAACACCAACTCCCTGTTGAGAGACCAGCTAAGACTACCAACCCCCCTCAGGCTGGTTCTCTTGAAGTCATGAATTCCATTTTGCTTTTTGATAGGAGGTACATTATACTGTACAGGTATTCCTTTTAAATACAGTATCAGTACAAGATCAAAAGTCTTATTCGCCACGCTATTTTTTTTTTAACATGTGTATATCCTCTTCTGTGTACCTAAAAGCAGAGCCAACCACACTTCTGAACCTGTGCTGTCTGTTTGCACTGCTGCCGTGGGTCTTTATTCAGCAGAAGATGCTTTGAATGATTCATGACCTAAAGTAAGCTACTGGGGGCATCTGGGCATGAGGAAACTCCCCTTAGGAGGTCTGCCTGTGTCAAAGGAAGGCAAAAGAGGAAATCAATAGGGGAAGATTTTTTTCAGACTCTGAGCATAAGGGCATTGACTGCATCAGAGAGTGACTCAAAATCACTTCATCGCTGCAGTGCACAGTTTATTGGTTTTGAAATTGTAGCGTAGATTCATTTTTGATAGTTTTCCCTTTTATTGTGTTAAAGAAATATTCCGGGTTCAGCTCAGTCGAGATTCGAGAGCACCTGTGACTTGTTGATTGATTCATAAGCATCAGCATACTGCTTCGAAAGTATAGCCACAATATGTAAATGTGTGTTAACATGATTTTACTGTGAAACAAAGCACTTACTAACCTTCTTCTAAACTTTGTTATGACAATGTGACGCCATAAACCCTAAAACAACTATAAAAATTATTTAAAAGCTTTACAGCTCAGAAAATACACAAGTTTTAATAGGAGATTTAATTTAAGTGTTTTGCATTTCACCATTCACTTTAATTGTAAGTGCCTCACAAATAGAGAAACCTCAACCTCAAAAAAAGAAAAACCTCAAAAAAACTGGTACTGAACCTGATATATTATTTTACACGTTCAATTTCAAACACATTTTTTTAATAGCATTTAAATATTGAATGATTGAATTGCTCTGGTATTTTTGCGTACTTTTCTAGTCCCACAATCTTCAATCAGTTAAAATGACCTGCACTCAGCACACACTCAGAGCCGCATGACCCAGCGGGCAAGCAGTTCTCCAAACTCTAGGCCTCTCTGAGTGCCTTCTCAATTGTTCATACCAGATCCTACGTCTCCATTTTCACCCTTGCTAACATTAATATTAAAAGCTCACATCTTCTTTATTACAGTCTTTCACCTTTCAGCAAGGCCACACCGAACTCTCAATGCAGCCCTGCCAAGCAGCTGAAATTGGCTCTCGGTCTTTGCCCTGGGTCCTGTCAGGTGCAATATGCCAAATGCCAGAGACAAGGCTTCATTTTTGGCAGCAGTAAATGGGCCTGGCAGGCCTGGTCTTTTTAAAGGTTTGATGGATGAAGAGTGAACATAAAAAAAAAAAAAAAAAAATATATATATATATATTTTTTTTTTTTCTTTCTTTTACCTGTAAGCTAGCACCCCAAACAATGCTACAATGCTTGTTTAGAAGGCAATTAGCATACCTCAGCTGAGAGGAAGTGTTCTGCTGAGTGCCAGTGTGCTATTTTGGATTGATGCCTTGCCATTTTCACGCTGGTGGCCTTTTCATGTAATATATTTGTTCTTTAATAGATTACATTGTTTGAGTCAGCCGCCCCCCCCTCCCACCCCTGACATTTGCATGTTTTTCAAGCTGAAATGTGTTTCAAATCATTACTTAAACTCAGATGAAAACTGTACACACCTTTTTAATAGTATTAATCTAATTATATATCGGGCTACAGAAACTCTGTAATAGCAATAAGTCCCACAACATGGACAGACCTTCCTCATGCTGCTGGAGATCAATGTGAGCCCTGGGCTACTAATCTGCAGACAGCATATCATTGGGCTCTGCAGCAATTCTGTGAGTGTCTTTCTACCCCAGCAGCTTGAGAACGCATTAGAAAGGCCATCATAACACCTCTGACAGATCTGAGCCACAGAGATTGATGGGCTTCTTGAGTCGTTCAGTTGAATACCACTGGATAATAACCAAAAGAAAAGTCCCTCGTAGTCATATAATTGCATTTCCGAAATGTTATAAATGCTTAATGACCTGCTCTGAACCCTAATAAAGTCCTGTGCTGACCTCCCTCCTGGGAGCTGCTTAATTGGATTACTTTTTACCCCCATCATCTGCTTCTCATTTCTGTGGAAAACCCTTGTCCTTGATTATCTCACATCTTATATTTTACCCTGCCACCTCGTAATTTTATTTCAAGATGAGATTGCTCATCTTTTTTCGCTGGTTACTGGCAATTTCATCTGCATAGTTCTACATCAGAATAGAGGGAAAAAGCAAGTGCCAAAAACCAGACAGATCTTATTATTTGTACAAAACATTCAATATAGAAATTTTCACAGAATCTAAAGCGTATTTATACATGCACTGCTTTAGACATGTAAAAATCATTATGGATTCTCTATTGGTATATATTATTTATATTAAAATTAAATTTGCATAGTCATGTTTAGCTATTTTATTGATATTTTTGTAAAATGGCACCAGAAATATCTCAAAACAGGATAAAAATTTGGTAAAAAATGATGGCATTGATTGAACATATAATTAATGTCATTGAATAAAACTATTAACCTATTAATTCTGTTAATTAGCCTAAAATGAAAACATTCGTATGTCTCTAAAGTCGTTTGTACTTAAAATGCTTATGTTTACAATTTTGAGGGATCTGTACTTTACTGGAGTATCATTTTTGGGGATTACTCATGACTTTACTCAAGTACATTTGAGAGGCAAATATTGTACTCTTTACTCCACTGCATTTCTATCCATAACCGTGAGTACCCGTTACTTCTAAAAAAAAAAAAAAGGAAAAAAAAAATTCTCGGAAACCCTCAATTTGTTGTTTCCCTCTCAAACGTGATTGGATTGTGCAGGCGCCACTGATTTGGACAGCCTATCAGCAAATCACCTTCACCTTCAGCTCTGAACTGACGCCAAAGTAAACTCCATGGTCAGATTTATGTGGGTTCAAATGTGGGTGCAAAAAATCCATTAAAACTCTAGCAGAGGTTTGTCAGAGCGTTGCCATTGTGCATTGCCTTGTGGGCAAGTGAGAAATGTTAAATAAAGCAACATGGTAAAAAGATGAAAATGACTTGAATTAATTCCTTTTAGATTATCAAAGGTATTAACATGAACATTTTTCATAACTCCATGTAGGACGTTTCTGTACATAAATGTAAGCACGGTTCGCGTACCTACCCCGAAGTGATAAAATAAAATTCTGTATCAAATTTATAGGCAAAGACAAGTAGTTTGTTTAGGCATGGTTTGTAGGGAATTACAAACCTGCACACATATATTCGAACACACATAACTATAGAATCAATTCTTAATGCGCATGTGAACGCCATCAGCGTTTATCACAGGTTCAGTTTAAAGTCTGTTTAGAGAGAACGGTGTCATCTTAGCGGCCCCTAATTTAATAACAAATGATCATTTCGACGGAAGTGAATCAATTAAAACTAACTTTAGGTGGAAAATAACATTATTCAAGAACCGCTATAAAACCAAACCAATCTCTGTTACCTTAAATTATATGTTTATCTCTGAAAAGCCGCTTTGAAACAATCTACATTGTTAAAAGCGCTATATAGACATTATGCACCAGATTAACGTGGGCGCCGTCATCTTTAGAATATTGTCTTTGAACTTCCGGTTTCGCGGTCGCTCTGTATATTTCTATGGCATCACTGTCGAGGATTAATTAGCTGGTGAAGTGGATTTACTTATTGTAGAGTTAACAAATGTTATCATGAGTATTGTAATGTTTATCATAAGCATTGTAAAGCAGATGTCTTAACAAATGTCGACCGGGAAATTTTTTACGAGCAGTTCATTCATACCTATGCAAGATCGCTGTCAAAATACAGACCGGAAGTCAAAAGACAACGAGCGCAGCGCTGAAAAGGGGCGGGGCTACATAAGGTCTATAAATGAAGATGACTTGACTTGACACTGTGGCAGTAGTAATGCAATATTTAGAAAATTTACTCTTGTACTCTTGATACTCAAGTACTTTTAAAAACAAGTACTTCAGTACTTTTACTTAAGTAGACATCTGACTGTAGTACTTTTACTTGTACTTGAGTAAAATTTAGCAAGGGGTATCTGTACTTTTACTCAAGTAACAAAACTGTGTACTCTGTCCGCCTCTGGTTTCAGTGTTTATACAAATCTGTCTATGCACAGTACACTAAAAAAGTTCAAAAGTGTGGGGTCAGTAAGATATTGAAGATACTAAAGACTGAAAATTCAGCTGTGCCATCACAGGTATAAATGACATGTATATATATAAAACAGAAAACAGTTGTTTTAAAGGGCCCCTATTATGCTCATTTCCAAGTTCATATTTTTGTTTATGGGGTCTACTAGAATATGTTTATATCATTTAATGTTCAAAAACTATTTTTCTTATAATTTACATTGTTGCAGCACCTGTTTTCACCCTATGTCTGAAAGCTCTGTTTTTCTTTAAACTTTCGGTTTCTTTAAAAACTGCCTTCCAAAAAGCTGATTGGTCTACCACTTAGAATGAGTATCTCCGGAGGCTTCCTGAGGCACTGTAACTATGCTAACTATACCGTCAATTTAGCCATTTCAGTTCGAGCCTGAGTCCGATAATGACAGTCAAAAAGAACAAGGTGATCAACCCGAACCTCCTTCGCAAGCATGACTTGTGCAGGACATTTCACACTAGTAATTCTTTATTTTATACCTCTCTTACATTTCAGATGTGATGTTATAACTGTATAATTAACCTTTGATTTGCTTCGAACTGCATGGTTCAGCAGTCATTCGAAAAAGGATGAGAACACAACAAAAGGTTTTGGTTGTTTACTGCTGAGGAATAGTGTTTAAAACACATATTAATAATAATTAAAATAATAATAAATAATAATAGTTCACACTATTACTGTATTGTCTCTTTGATCATATATACAGCTTGGTGAGCATAAGAGACATAAAACATAGCAAAAAAGTCTTACTAGCCCCAAACTTTTGAACGATAGTGTATGTGCTAGTGCTACTTTACAGATGAATGCAGATGATTGCCAATGAGATCACACTGGAAGCACTTTAGGACACATTGGGACACTTTTCTGTCATTTTAAATAAGAGATGTTGGAGTAAATTAAGCACAAGTGACAAAATCACTTTTCAGTCCTTGGCCAGTCTGAAAAGTCAAACGCAGGTAAAAAGCCTTCTTTCTCGCAGTTTCTGATGATTGCAGTCCATGTTTTAAGATGCACATCTGGAGTATTAAAACCAATTGTGCCATAAAGTTTATTTACAGAGCACTGGGTTAACGGCGGTCATAAATGGCAAATCAAATTTACCCTTGGTTTTACACCAGCTTTGAGAGTACTTATCGACATGTCCACATCAACATTTCCACTCTGCCTCCCCTTTGCAAAGGTGTGTCTTAATGAATCCCTCTGCTATTAAGCATAAAATACCATCCTGTGCTGATCTGTGCATTTAAGGTCTTAAAAGATGTCCTGCCATAAGTACAACTCGATATATCCTCATCTTCAGTTTTAAACCGTTGCATGTACAGTATTCTATTCCTGCGTAGAATAGCTAAGAAAAATTGACTAAATTAACAATTATTTTCCATCTGGTTTTGATTACTTATAAGAACAGCTGGCTTGGGTTATAAGTATATTTTTTGTCTTAAAACCAAAATAGAGTTTTAAAGTCAGTTAAAAAGACGATGTCTTTCATTGAATTGCACATACTGTAGCTGTAATTGGCTTGATAGTAAAAAAATAACTGCAGGCCCCTGTCGAAAATATGAATCTGACCTCTTTAAAATCATGACTCTTTTTCTTGCTTCTAACAAAGGAATTGACTAGAAATCTTATAGATATATCAAGAAAAAGCACTTTTCCATCTTGTCGACAACTCAATGTTTTCCTGTGCCCTTATCTTTCCCCTTCGCTCAATCTCTTTCTTTCTCTTATTTAACCCTGGCCATATTTAACTACATCAGTTCTAAGCAGGTTGCCATGCAACACAAAAGCACAGATCATTCCTCCTTATGTATAGGGCTTTGAGAAATGTGAAGTTGAGATGCAGAGACTTCAAGTTGCTCTGATATGAATGTTGAGTTATTTTCTGTAAGGCCTGCTAACTGAACAATGATGGAGGCACACCAACTGCGTGGGTGCCAAGCATCGCCTCAGTATTTTTATTTCCCTGGCATATGTTTTCTTACTACACTGACTTGTTTTACAATCTGACAGTACAATCTGATTTGTTTTACATTACATAAATTATTATGTGTTTTACACAAAAGAAGTTACAGAGACCTCTTTAATAAGCTAGATAATCAGTTGTGAACTGCCATTTTCTCAGAGATTTGGTTAACATTTTCTCCTTGTCAACTTTTTAAACATTTGAAGTAAAATCTACATAAAATCTAATAAAAGATAACAAGTAAACAATCTGTAATAAAATAAGAACAAATAATCAAACTACAAGCAATAGCACAAATAAACACAATAGAACAAAGATACAAATTAAATAAACAGTGTTTTTGAGTTTTTTCGGGTAAATCTAACACTAGTTAGAAACGGAAATTGAATAATCAAATATAAAATAACACTGCATAGTCTTCACTATATAAATTAAATATGAATCCTTATTAAAGTTACAAAAGTTATTGAGTCGAGAGCATTGAGTGAGTCTTTTGTTGTTTGATTAACAGCTGCTGCTGTCACTTTATGCGTTTTCATTCTCGACTGTTTACTTTCAATTAAGACATAACCGATGTTTACTAGGATACTTAGGCATTTTGACATAATTTTGTGAGAAAATGTCCGTTCAAGTGCAAGAAGACGTGAAAGAGATCTCAATTCAGTATTTGCATGATGTCAGACGTGGCTTTCTGTGTGAGAGAAAGTGACAGAGGGCTTTCTCAGCCCTCTTTTTGCCTCTAACTCAATCACAGGTGACTGAAATCTTACAATTTACTAGCCATTGGCTAATTAAATAAATGTTTAGTCACCCAGTGTGAAATTTGGCCGCATATGTGAGTGATTTACTCATATTGTACTGGGCTGGACTACTGCCCCAACTGCATGTGCAAGTAAAAAAAACAAAAAACTTTACTGCTGTAATTTAACTGTAATATGTAATGTTCTTCAATCAATCAATCAATCAATCAATCAATCAATCGTTTATTTATAGAGCACTTTTAAAACACAACCGAGGTTGACCAAAGTGCTTTACATAGAATAAAATAAACACAAAAATAAAACTAATATACATACAGAAATACCAGACAGCCAAAATAAGCAATCAATAGAATAAAAGAGAAATCCAGGAAGACAAACTATCGAGTGTTAAAAGCCAAGGTGAAAAAGTAAGTCTTAAGATGAGATTTAAAGGTACAGATAGATGGGGCATGCCTAATAAAGGGAGGAAGGCGGTTCCACAGTTTCGGTCCAGCAGCGGAAAAAGCACGATCACCGCGTTTTTTAAGTTTTACTTTAGGAACTGTGAGACGGCCAAGGTCACAGGATCTCAGGTTTCTAGATGGAATGTATGGAATCAAGAGATCCGTTAAGTATTGAGGTGCCAAATTATTCAGAGCTTTGTAGACAAATAATACAATTTTAAACTCAATCATATACTTGACAGGAAGCCAGTGCAGGGACATTAAAATAGGTGTTATGTGGTAGTACTTTCGCTTCCCTTCAAGCAGTCTAGCGGCTGCGTTTTGAACCAGTTGCAGACGAGAGATGGAAGACTGGGAAATGCCATAATACAAAGAATTACAGTAATCAAGCCTAGATGTAACAAATGCATGAATAGCTGTTTCCAAACTACTCCTTGATAAAATGGGCTTCACTTTACTGAGAAGGCGAAGTTGGTAAAAGCATGACTTGACAACAGCTGAAATCTGTTTGTCAAACTTTAAACTGGAGTCAAAAAGGAAGCCCAGATTCCTGGCACACTTTGTGTTATGTCGGGTGAGAAAGCCAAGATCATAATCAAAAACACAGTTTTCTTTGGGGCCGAAAATAATAAACTCAGTTCCCTTTCAGTCACTCACGTTCGACGTGACGACGTAATTGGGATCACTTCAGGGAGCCCTATCAACTTCGAGTGTCTACAGAACGAGCCAATGAACGTTGGCGTGCGTGAGAAGCGTCACGTGCCCCGCCCGTGTTCGTTTCGACTCTGAGTTTCTGCAGACTGCTGCATCGTTGAAGACTGCTTCAAAAGAAAATACTCTGTTCCAGTGCTGGTGTGAAGGCGCGATCAGCGGTGGCCGCGAGCATTACAGCTCACAACTGCTGTTTTCACAGCATTGATTGTGTGTGTGTGTGTGTGTGTGTGTGTGTGTCTGTATGTGTCGGTCTCAGTGGGCGTTCCTCTCTTGAGTGTGTACCCCGATTACACCACGGCTATCCCTGGGTGCTTCAGCACTGAGATAGTTATTTTTCCTTTTCTATATTTTTTGTTTTCAACTAAAAGAGCAACACAAGCGTGACCCTGCGTCCTTTTCAGGATGTCATTCCTCTTGTGCGTTTCTGGATGCGGTCGTTCCCTGGCGCCAGCAGACGGCCACAGTAGTTGCCTCTCGTGTTTGGGCGTTCAGCACGCTGAGGCAGCTTTTGTGAATAGTTCATGTTCTTATTGCGGGAATATGACTATGACAGCGCTGAGATCGAGATCGAATATGACTATGACAGCGCTGAGATCGCTGTCTGAGATTGAGACAGCGCTGAGATCGCTTACCTCAAGGGAGGTGCAGTCCCCTCTTCTATACCCCGATCTAGCGTCTATTCTGGACCTCAGAATAAACCTACTGTGCATGGTCAGGGTGATCTGAGGATTACCGTGAGGGCTTCCCTGCCGAGGAAATCTCCGTGGGTCCCTCACGCCTCACAAGTGGACGACGAAAGAAACCGCCTTTTCAGTCGGTTAGGCGATGTCCACCTTGGTGGTCCAGGAGCGCCACCTTTGGCTCAACCTGGCGGACATAAATATCGGTTCCTGGATGCCCTTCTCTCCCAGGTTGGGTTATTTGGCGACGCGGTCGAGAGCTTCGCCCAACAGTTCTCGGCCGCCCAGAAGCAGACGGAGGCCATCCGACACATCCTGCCCTGGTGGACCGCTCCTGCTCCCACCCGTCCGCCGGCCGCAGATCCTCTGTCCGCTTGACGCCGAGGTCGACCTCCTGCGGCGTCCTCCGCTCCCGCTAAGCCTCACCAGCAGCAGTCACCATCCAGGCCTCAGGGTAGAGCAGGCCACAGGAAGTCAACCACGCCTGTCCAGGCCGCTGCCAAACCAGGAGGCAAGCGCAGGTGCAAACGACCCTGAGACGAGCGACCCAGAGGTGGATCAAGTTGCTCTTCAGGAGATGGTGAAGGCACCGCTCCTTCCCCCGGTGGAGAACCGGGCGGAGAATGTTTTGTTTCCCTTTCTTTCTTTTTGTTACCCACGGGCCAGTGGTACCCACATTTTCAACAAAAGAGCAATTTCTGAAACCTCTGGGTCCCAAGAGGGCGCGCTTGGCGGTCGACGACGCTATGCCTTGTCACCCTCAAGCCCCTCTTTCATCGCCAGCGAGCAGCAGTGGCTGTGTTTCGGACGCACTGACGCCTCCGCACACTCACTCTGCCCTTCGACGGAAGCAGGTATGTGTTGTACCACGCACTCAGACCCCACTCTGGGCCGCTATGCCGTCTGAGTCAGGTCCCTGCATTCCGCCACGCTGCCCCACCCCGGGTACGTCTGTGAGCACCACAGTGGTCCCGCTTGCACGGTGTCTGGGAGCCTGGCTAGCGCTTCCCAGCCCGACTCGCTGGCTCATCCGTACTGTCAGACTCGGCTATGTGATTCAGTTCCCAACGTCCCCCTGTGTTCAAGGGCATTCTGTTCACCCGTGTTCTGGCGGACAGTGCCCCTGTGCTCAGGGCAGAGATAGCAGTCCTACTGGCGAAGGACGCGATCAAGGTCCAAGTGGGTCTGCACTGTCGCCAAACTCTCAGTTTGTGGTCGGACCCTTCGTTCCTGCGGGCAGATGTTCCCCTAGAACAAGTGTCCAGGCACTCTGTGGTCACCACGGATGCCTCTGTCATCGGCTGGGGGGCCACGTACAACGGGCATGCAGCTTCAGGTCTGTGGACGGGGCCTCAACTGCATTGGCACATCAACTGCCTCGAGTTATTAGCAGTACATCTTGTGCTGGGCCACTTCAAAACGCCACTACTAGGCAAGCATGTACTGGTCAGTACGGACAGCACTGCGACCGGTGCGTACATCAACCGTCAAGGTGGTCTACGCTCCCGCTGCATGTCACAACTCGCCCACCATCTCCTCCTTTGGAGTCAGAAGCATCTGAGGTCACTTCGTGCCATTTATATTCTGGGCTTGCTCAACCATGCAGCCGACAATCTCTCACAGCAGTGGGTGCTACCGGGAGAATGGCGACTCCATCCCCAGGTGGTCCAGCTGATTTTCAGGCGCTTCAGGACCGCACAGGTAGATCTGTTTACCGCCCCGGACACATCTCACTGCCAGTTGTTCTATTCCCTGACCGAGGGGACCCTCGAGAGAGAGGACCTGCTCTCTCAGAGACGGGGCACCCTATGGACTCCTGGTTGCATTGGCCTCCATCAAGAGGGTAGGGGACCTGCATGCATTTTCGGACGACGAATCGTGCCTAGAATTCGGCCCGGCTAACTCTCACGTGATCCTGAGACCCTGGCCAGGATACGTGCCCAAGGCTCCCACCACTCCCTTCTGGGACCAGGTGGTGAACCTGCAAGCGCTGCCTTCGGAGGAGGCAGACCCAGCCCTGGCTTTTCTCTGTCCCGTCCATGCTCTGCGCCTGTACGTGGACAGAACGCAAAGCCTCAGGACCTCAGATCAGCTCTTCGTCTTTTACGGAGGCCAGCAGAAGGGAAAGGCTGTCTCCAAGCAAGAGGATGGCCCCTTGGATAGTGGATGCCATCGCCTTGGCTTACGAAGCCCAAGGCGTGCCTTGCCCGCTCAGGTTGAGAGCCCACTCCACTAGGGGTCTGAGAGTCTTCTGTAGGGCGCTGGATGTGGCAGCAACCGTGGGGTTTTCCATGGGATCCCAATTACGTCGCTACGTCGTCATGTCGACGTCACGTCGAACGTGAGCGACTGAAAGGGAACGTCTCGGTTACTAATGTAACCCTTGTTCCCTGATGGAGGGAACTGGAGATGTCCCGTCGCCACGGTTGCTGACCATCGTTGTACGGCCGTCACAATCTCGGCTCCTCAGCGAAAAACAATGAGTGCGTGTGCCCACTTCCTGTTTATACCCGCGCTGCGGGGCGGGGCGCGTGGTGCTTCTCACGCACGCCAACGTTCATTGGCTCGTTCTGTAGACACTCGAAGTTGATAGGGCTCCCTGAAGTGATCCCAATTACGTCGTCACGTCGACGTCCCATCTCCCATTCCCTCCTTCAGGGAACGAGGGTTACATTAGTAACCGAGACGATTTGTTTTCATTTAGGTTTAAAAAATTACTTGAAAGCCATGACTTAAGTTCGTTCAGGCAATCTAACAGCGGCTGAAGAGTATATTTATTATTGTGTTGCAAGGTAAGGTAAAGCTGGGTATCATCGGCATATAAATGAAAAGAGACACCATGCTTTTTAAAAATAGAGGCCAGGGGAAGCAAATACAGAGAAAATAACACCGGCCCAAGGATTGATCCATGAGGAACACCACAACCAAGGGGTTTGTTAGCGGATGAGTATTGTCCC